>QUSF01000013.1:0-606314 GCA_003676055.1 Chloebia gouldiae | reverse complement strand
ACCCTCAGCCCGTGGGGATCCACGGGGGATGCAGAGATCCACCCTCATGCCCTGTCTCCCTGCCCTGTCGGTGAGAAGGAGGGAGGGGTTGGGAGTAAAAAGATGTTTTAAAGGCTCGTTTTAAGGGTTCATTATCCTCCTCTGCTTTTTTTTAGTAATAAATTCACATTGTACCTTTAAGTTCAGCCTGATTTGCCCTTACAGTGTTTTCTCCTGGTCCTTATCTCAACTCATGAACGCTTTGTTAAATTTTTCTCTCTTCTGCCGAGCTGTGGCAGGGGAGGGTGAGTGAGCAGCTTTCAATGCTGCCTGGTGTGTGGCCAGTGTCAAACCACAATAGTTTTACTTCGAGGTGTGCAGACATTCAGGCTGGGTGCACAAGTTCCTTTTTAACAATGGGGTGGAAAGCTGTTTGTTTTACATCACCCCAAGTGTTTTAGAGCTTATGGAGGATATTTAATGGTTGTCTGGAGTACCAAACATAGTTTAAAATCCTAATTTCTTTGTTTGAAAAGTATATTCAATTAAACAATTTCCTTAAAGTCCATACTTCTTCAGCCAGTATCTACTTTCAAAAACACCTCACCTCTGAAATGAACTTAAAGATCATTAATTTGAAAGATCAGGTTATTTCACACACAGAAAACTGCTAGTGACTTCATAATTTTGCCAACTGACTTCTAATCCATATTACTGTTAGTTTCTTTATAAGTGACTTATAGCTGATAATGAGGCTGAAAGGAGTAATAGATAAGGATTAATAGATCTTTAATGCATTTGTAGAATTTACAGATATTCAAATTGAATTAATGTCTCAGCGCTTCTTAATTTTCTGCTATGACATTCAAGTTCTGAAGAGCCAGTGTAGCTTGGATACATGACCAAATGTGAAAAAGATGGAAAAATGTTAATATCCTATGGCAGAAATAAAACTTTTTTCTTCCCACTTAAATATTACCACCTAACATTTTATGAAATATAATAACCTATGGTGCCCAGGTGGCTTCCTCCCCCAGTATCTGGATTAAATATTTACTTTGTTTAAGAGTCAACATAGGACAGAAAAAGCTCAGAAAATGCATTTTTAAACATTCTCTAAAGGTTTACATGGAAAAGGAATTTTAAACAGAACTCTGTAAAATGCTTTTTATTTGCATTAGAAAAATATTTCACATAATGCTTGTTGAAAATTTAGACAGTTGCATGAGCTTAGGTTTTGAATTATTCATTTACAGATAGTTGCTATGTAAAGACACAGAGGGGAAAAAAAACCACCACCAAAAAAAAAAAAAACAAACCAAAAAAAAGCAACCAAAAAAGAAAAATCACAGATCTTGTTTCAGATCTGTGAAATGCCAATTAGCAGTTACAAATAAATTAAATAAATTTCATCATAATCCTGCAAGAGAAAATAATTCTATTCACTTAGGACAGAGACTCCAAGCAGTCTGATGTTGAAAATGTCCCTACTCATTGCATGGCCATAGGACTACATGATCTTTAAATGTCTCTTCCCGCTCAATATATTTTATAATTCTATTATCTGCAATTTATTATAAAATAAAATTACATGCAAGTTTTGGGGAAGGAATTTGTGTGAAAGAAGTCTACAAAAATGGAATATTATTGCAAAATTGTAGTAGTATTTAGATTAATCTACAATAGTTTATGTTCTTCTTGCTGAATTATTCCCAGAATTAGATGGTGTTTATAAATTCTAAGGAATTTCAAAGAATGGAAGAAATTAAATATCCAGCTTTATTTAAATAGGAAATACAGAAATAAGTAAGACTTGTCAGAAGGTAGAAAAATTGTCTGTGGCTATGCCATAAGAGAAAACTTGTTCTTTCTCTGGAGGATTTTCTCAAAAACTACTATCAAAATGCAGCACCAGCTGTAATCTGAAGGCATAATTTATTAGAGGTTATCATGTGGCCTGATGTCTTTTCTGGAATGACCAGAAGGCAACATTTCCTTTTGCATCAATTTTATTTGTACTGCTGTGATAAATAAAGAAGCATGGTAGGAATCACACTGAAATAACCAGAATTCTTTTTTTTCCACAAGCCTTAGAAGGATGGTTTGATAGTAAGATATCTTTTCAGCATTGCACCACTGTCAGTCCTATGCAAAGATTGTTAGTTTCAAAAAAAAGTATGAATGGACCTAAACCTCATGAGATTAGACATATAAGACAATCTTGTTAGCCTTAATATTTTATTTTTCTAGCATAAATTTCTGTTCCATTTTATGATTATAAAAATTGGTAAAATACTGTTTGAGCTACATCTTTAAAAACCAGATTAATTATAGATAGTAAATAAAGCATCCCAACATGATTCAAAACAGAACAGGAGATTAAAATATCCATCATGAACTCATGAGGGAAGCCATTTCATGTGAAAGGCACAGAAGATAAAGCTTGGGCATATGCCTCAGGTGTGCACTATGTTGTCAGCACAGACTGTTTTGCCCATAGAGGAGCAAAAAATCACTGTTTTTTTTTAGCTGTATCACTGGTCTCTTTCCAGTTAACAAATACCAAAACAATGCAACAAAATCCCCCAACCCAACTAATGATCAAATAAAAAGCAAAAACACAGTCAAAGTTCACTCTCAAATAAATGTTCCTATTTAATCCTGGTTCAGAAGTTAAGGTGAATCAAACCAGTAGGCAGCTTCCAAGACTGATAGATCTTAGGGGTTTGCTTAACCAGCAAAGAAAAAGGGATTAATAAAATGGAGTTGCTCTGTGAGCAGTTTTTAATGTCTGAAGACTGGTAAAATTGCTGACTTTAAGAAAGTAAAAAAAAAAATCATTTATTTTTGACAAGTTAACATGAACTTTTACAGTCCAGTGCTGTGCTTTGAAATATATTTGCCAACAAGTCACTGTCTCTTATTTCTCTTGCTGTTTCGAAGGTCCTGCTTTTAAAGTGTTAGTTCTAGTGCAATTCATATTTGTTCTCGTCTGGTGAAAATATGTACAAAGTGCTGAGGGAAAAATGTGTTTTTTGAAAAACATCCAGAATCACACTTTCCAGAACAACAAATACTTGTTTAGAGATAACAAACTACTGAGAAAAAGATGCAAGAATTTTAACTATACACCTGACATAGCCTGGTTTTTTTTTTTTTAATTTCTTCTTTTATAGTAATTTCTTCCATGTTCTTGTTCATAGTTGATAAAATAATACTTCTAAAATTTATTACAAAGTAAGTCCTGGTTTAAATTGAATGCTTATTATGTATTTAAATACTCAAATAGATTTCATAGATATGGATGTTTCTATTTTAATATCCTAGCATCCTTTTTTAATGGACTTTGCAAACGAGTGCTGCAGACAATTTCATTGAAGAGTTTCCTTAGTTGTGAAGAAGTTCATATATCAGAGTCATAGTTGTCTTTCTGTAAGTGCAAACTTCAAAAAGAAACTAAAAAGAGGAAAAAATAGCAGCAGAAAAAAAAAATGAGGATGATTATATCTTGCAATAGAACTACTGTTGCCATAGTACACAAACCTTTTCATGTTTGGAGTGATTTTTTGGTTTGGTCAGGGGTTTTTTTTGGTTTTTGGTTGTTTTTTTTTTTTTTTGTAAAGATGCAGACACTGGAATTTTGATTAACATGAAGATGCTTATGGAATTAATCTTGTGTGACAAAAGCAACTGTGACCATAAAAAGGACAGTATTTTTATTTGAGAAAGGACTACTTCTAGAATCAATTTGTAGTACAGAGGATAGAATATCCAAGTGGCTTTTCTCTTCTATCAGACAGTAAAAGAAAAAAGAGAACAAGATCAAAACAAGTAGACCTTCAGTGTTGAAACAGGCAAACAAGCAGAAAGAGAATTTGGTAAATGAAACCATCTATACTGAAAATCTATGCTGAGGCGTTGGTTACTACTGAGATTTAATTAACAACTCAGTACTGGAAGAAGAACCAATTATACAAGCAGAGAGATTTAACTAGGGAGGCTGAATCCTCAGCTACCTCAACCATTTAAAGAGTCTTGTTTAGAGACAGAAAGAGATTTTTGCTTTCTTTGTTTGTTTCCAAAACAGTAGCCAAACCACTGAAAAGAATTTTTATTTTAGATTGCCATCCGAATTTTAGAAGGGTTTCCAAATGTATTTCAGCATGCTAAAGTTAAAACCTTAATAATACAGGTTTCTTCCCCCACACACCTTTCTTGTGCATGTTATGACTATTTCATATTTGTGACATAGTAGCAAGCTGATTTTTCTCTATGTAAAGATGCAGGAAAACCAGAGAACATGAAAAGTCATCCAATGTAAAATCATAAATAAATATTCCTCATTTCTTAACATATATTCTTGCCATCAAATTTTCCACAAATATATTTCTTTTCCTTTTGTATTAATAGATGATGCTTATTATTTAAACATTTCCTCTTTATTGAACTACAGAATACTACTTGATCAATGAAAAGAAGATTATTGGTTGCTTTGTATTTACTATTTTGATCAGTAAAGCTTATTAAAATTCCTAATTTACAGGATTTCACTTAATTCTGAAATGCACATGATTTTAAATACCTGCAAAGCTAATTTGTAGCACAAGTACCTTCTTAAGTTTCTGTGTTAATTTCATCCTCAAATCTTTGCATTGATTATCTGCAGATATGACATTAAATTAAACATTGTTCTGTAGTCATCCAATTCTTTAGTCATAAAGATTGAGTTTGTCCCTGAGACCTACTGATGCCATACACTAGAACTCTCTCAGTTGTTCCCAAATGACAAGCAAGTGTTGAATATCTCACACGTCTAGGACAAGAATTAGAAGTTCTTGAGAATCTGAGATTTTGGCAGTTTTCTTTCTGTGAAGTCAATCCCAAATGGTTCTGAGTTCTGCAGGCTTGTGTTTAAATCCAAATGATGGGGTTTGATCTCTTTGTTATCAGCTACTGTCCTTACATTGCTATAACCTGGTACATAGGAAAAAGAAGCAGGATTAAAACACAGCCACACAAAACTAGCAAAAGGAAAAGGTTCAAAACTCTTCATACCCAAGAAATAGTGCTCACACACACCTTTTGAATCTGTTGATGATCCAATTTTTTATGTGGTTTATGACCATATTTGTGGTTCAATGGAGCAGCTATGTAGATGGAAAGGAGTCTGGAGGTGGGAAAGGTTCATTTTTCCCTCAAAACATGCTCTAGAAAAAAGAAGTCTTTTTATGGATGTTGCTCATAGCATGATGACTCCAGCCCTAGCAGTGTGGTTATCTCCTCAGAAAAGTTGTTGCTGTCTGCAATTAATAATTTAAACCCAGATATAGTTTAAAATCTTGATTAACCAACAGCATATCTGTTTCAATCATGTTTTGGTCTGGCTTGTTGACCAGAAGCAAAACACTGGTTTTCAGTGTGAATCCCCCAATATCTTAGATTTTACAGCATCTCATTGAAGATGCAATTTTTTTTCTTGTCTGTTTTCCCAGAGTTTAATTTCTTGGCCAGTCTGTATCTTTCAGAAACTCATAAATTAATGTGCAGATACTGAGTTAACAACAATACTTAGTATCATCATCATAGAAGGCCATGAGACTAGAGAAAAAAAAAGACATTTTGAATATCTGTATATAGATAATTCTACCTGGGACAAAATCTATATGAATAATATAATTTGCTTTAGTATTTGGCATAACTATAGAAATTCAGAGTTATTTGGGACATCTGGATGCTTAGCACAACAGGCAATAAAATTAGCAGTTTCCTAACAAGCAGATTTTTAAATACTCATAGTAATAAGTATAATTCCACAAAGCACATCTTTGAGATTTATGTGCTTTGTTCCCTGAGAACTACTGTCTGTCTGTATTTAGAGTTAAAAATGTCTGTTCACCTTGTAAGGTGTTATAAAAGTCCCTACTGCTTTTCTAAGTAAATTATTTTTCTGTAGCCTGAAGCTGCTAACAGTACCTGAAGAATTAATAATGGTTTTGGCACAGGTCAGCATGTATCCTGCCAGTTCTCTCTCCCACTGAGCACACACGCTAATACAGGACTTGTGACTCCAGTGGGGTTTATTACACTTGCCTATGGTGAAGATGGTGGAAATCTTAAGTGCCTAGAGAAACAGGAGAGCACTAAAATAGATGTTGCTGAAATAGAACAACAAAAGAAATGGAAATTTTCTGGACTCCATCAAAAACCCCTTTGGAGAGCTGGGGTTATCACATACTCCTTCAGTACTCCACTGAGGAATTTTCATTTCTTCCTGTGAGAACTTGGCAAAATTAACTGATTTTATCTTTCTGAAATTTCAGACAGGACTTTGAAAAATCAAAATAACAAAATCTGATGTTAATTCATAGACGCCATTTGGTTAGCTGCTGGTTTATTAGTATATCGAGTAGTCATCTTTCTAGTAGGTTTGAAAGTGATGTTCCAGTACACTTAATGTGGGCAGGAAGGTTGTGTTTTCTTCAGGCTTCCTTGTAAGGGTTCATGAAGCTGCTATGGAGACCAGATTTAGAAGTTTTAGGAAAATTTGATTCATAAGGTTGAGCACTTTCTGATTATGATTGGTTTTACTTTTCTTTCCTGCTATGAAAATGAGGCCAGAGCAGGGTCCCATTACAGAAGTCACAAAACAAACATATAATAAAATGCTAATCCCTCTCATAGAGACTGAACAATCTAAATAATAGCCTGACATATCAACACTGCTAATATAAGGTATATAAGTGAAATTTTATTCTTGTTACAAAAGAGATATTTAAGCCTTAAGAAATGCATATGAATATGAAAACAAATCAGCTTAGTAATTAATATATTTTAAATTATAATTTTAAAAATTTGGTGTAATTTTGAAGTGATGGGTATTGTGTTATAGCAAGATGTAATTTTTTTTTAATTTAAGAGATAAATTTTTGCTAATATTATTTTTTACAGAACATAAAAGAAAACTTAGGGCAACATACAAAAACATGTCAAAATTCTCCTTTTGGGGAGATCTTACATAAACTTGACACTAGATTTTCAATCATGATTTAAATTGCAGTATTGCTAGTTCCAAAGACCAAATTCAATCCCACAGACACACCGTGAAGAGTTTGATCACTGCTTTCATTTCTGTTCTATCCAAGCTGAAATAATGAATTTCATTTTCCAAAAGCTATTCTCACTCGGTTTAGACGTGTCACCCTAACTTTAGTGATGCTACCAGTGTACCTGCAGACGGTCCGAGCTGCCAAGAAGGGAAGCGAAGCGGAATGAGAGCGGCGCTCAGCCTCCGAGGGGTGTGCTGACAGCAGGTGGTGCTGCACCTTTAAATTAAGGCGAAACGCAGCTTCCCCCATCACATCTGCCTGTACAGAAAAATTTGGGCCAAGCTTCATCTGCCTTCCTTGGTAGGAGGGCACAGGAAACCTGAAGTGTATTTTCTGGTTTGTTTCGTTTTGTTTTAACCGGTATGGATTCACATAAATATGTTTATATATATAGTAAATGCTATTTCTAGTTTGGTTTTTTTTTTTTTTTTTTTTTTTAGTTTAGTTCTTGTGGGAGTTGTCCTCTTTGGGAGGCTTTACAGAGCTGACAGTCAGGTGGTTAGTGTTCCAGTTGGAATTAATCTTCTCAGCTATGACACTCTTCCTACAGAGGAGAAACCTCCTGGTTATTTATGTAATGCTTTAAAGCCTGAGGTGGATAAGGCATATGGAGCTGCCTACGGTGGAACATCTCACATCTGTGACAGGTTTTACTTTGGTCATGATTGCTGTTTTTAAGTGCCTTAAATGCCTTTTTTTTTCTTTTTCTTTTTCTTTTTCTTTTTCTTTTTCTTTTTCTTTTTCTTTTTCTTTTTCTTTTTCTTTTTCTTTTTCTTTTTTTTTTTTTAATGCCAGATCAACTGAAGGGCAAGCCAGGCACAGCCATATTATTTAATTTTCCTGGGGAAATTCTGGGCTTCCATCCTCAAACAAGTGGAATTCTTGCTCTAGCTATGTGGTTTAATTAAGGGATAGATCTGTAGATGGTGGTGAGGTGTTTCAGTTCTCTATATAGAACTGAAACTGGATTTAAATGTCTCTGACAGAAATAGTACAAGCCAGCAGTAAATTACAACAAATTACCA
The DNA here is from genome assembly GCA_003676055.1 of Chloebia gouldiae. Lineage (NCBI taxonomy): Eukaryota > Metazoa > Chordata > Aves > Passeriformes > Passeridae > Chloebia > Chloebia gouldiae. The sequence goes on along the minus strand of QUSF01000013.1, from coordinate 598,204 downwards.
CATTCCTAGAGGATCTTGTGAAGATATCCCAGTGAATAATTTGTTATATGAAATATAAACCAATTCATTTAACATGTGTCAAGGAAAGGCTAACAGTCAGGCTAATCAAATGCACAGAATGTTATAAATCTCTTGAGATTTCTCCCTCCATAATACTTTTTAAATAAAAAGTTTCCTTTCTATATTCATATGACTCCACTGGCAAAAAAAAAAGGTTCAAATAGAATATCATATATGGGAAGAAACGTCTACATGCAGGCTATGAAAAAGTTCACAGCTCTTTATGAAATCTAATATGCAAGTTCTGCATCTACTGTGTTAAAATATAGTGACTAAACCTATGAATTTCCTGATTGTGAAGTATTATGAATGATGAGTCACAAAATAGACTTGCTAATTAAAATCCAGCTGAGCATTATAAAAGTATCAGTACCACTGCATTGACTACATGACTATATCTACAGATACTCCTTCTCTATTTAATGAGCCAAAAAATAAAAAAAAAAGAGTTTAGTATTACATCATTTACATCCTGATCTGATGGTACCTAAAGCAATTATTAAAGTAACCTACGGAATGGCCATTTAAATATTTGCCTGCTAAAGCTAAAAGAAAACCACAGTATTTATTGTACTCAATTTACACTCAAATGGATGCAAAGAAGAACGTTACTGACAATCTAATTATCACTGGAGCTGGATGTGTGATACACTTATTCTTGAAACTTAGAGAGCTTTCAGTGCTATTGATAGAGAAACAAAGTCATTAATTCTTTCAATAAATGCAGTGGTTTATCTTAGGGTTAAACTGCATACTGTATTATTATTGTTTTGTGGTTCAAAATAAATACTTATTAATAAGAGAGTGGTCTAATTACTTTTAACATAAATGAAGAAAATAAAATATTTTTATAGCATTTCTTTAGCTTTCTTATATATGCTAATTATAAAATGTGTTTTGATTATATAACTGTTTTCAGGAATGCTGCTCATACTGAGGGTTTTTTCTTAGGTAGCCTTAAAAATTAGGAGAAACCAAAATAAATACAACCTTTTTTTTGCCTTGCTGCATATAGCTAAGATTTGACACTTTATATGAGTCAATTAAGACCCTAGTGTTTCTGATCCTGTGAGATATGGTAGGTACTAGCCAAAGAACATGGGTTAGAATCTCATAAAGGATTTCATTGCTTTTAAAAGTTTCTCTTAAGCAGACAGTTTTTGCATGTGCTTCAATTCTTAATTTTTGGATAAAATATATTTTCCTTTTTTTTATTACATGTGAATATGCATCATATTTGTTCAAAGTGAGTGTTACTAGGGAAATATGTATTCTATAAGGAAACATCCTGGGTTTACTGGTGCTAAATTCATAAATTTTGTGAAAGACTAATTAAAAAAAAAACCAAAACAAAGCAACAAACAAACAAACATGCAATATGCAAGATTCATTTTGCCTCCTTTTAATAATGTTCTTGTCATCATATGCTGGATCTTGTTTAAATTTAAACATTTACCTAACTCCTTTTTCAGGGCTGATGTTTTATTAATCATCTTACAGGTGAATATATTATTTTATTAAAATTTCAGAAAATATTTGGAATAATATCATGTTTGCAGTACATGTCACTGAAGTTCACTGCAATCCTTTTGGAACGAAGTTGATACCGTCATTAGCAGTGAAACCCAAAAACAGCTTGTACAGCTTTAAAAGTATGCCTGTCTAGACAGCAGATGAATGAAGAAATTCTTCCTGCATTGGCCTTGAGCAAACTCTACACAAAATCACAAGTACTTATATAAGCCAAGACTGCAATGACCAGACAGGAGAACTTAAAATCCTCACTCTAGATTATATTTTCTTTAATCATGACTTGTTTACATGTTATAAATGAACATATATCTTACGTGTTAGGTTCTCTGCAATAGTATAATGCATAGCTCATGGAAGCCCAATGTTAAAAATTTATACATAGAAAGAAATAACCCTACAGAAGGAGTAATGATAGTATTCTTTCATCTCTCACTGTGTGCCATTCTTGGCAGAAAAAAATAAGCTGCAGGACAGAGCCATTAATCCAATCTTTGGTACATTCCGCAACATTCGTAGTGGTCCTGCAGGCTGACAAGAACTGTGAGCCTTCCCCAGTGAAATCCTTGTGCTTTCTTCCCCAAGGAAGTGTAGACCAGAAGGGTCAGTTCTTTGACAGGGAAGCCGCCCTCTTCCTCCAGGGAATTTCTGACATCCTAAATAGGCTATGAAACATGATGAGCAAAGAGACACGGAAACTCCCAACACTTGGTTCTGTCCTGCAGTCACCAAGAAACCCAGCAGCTGGCTGATAGCTTTCACTTCCTGAGGGCAAGGGAGCTCTTGTTCAAATATTCCCTCCCTTCCCCCTCCCCATTTGTGTGGAGGCAAATATTTACTCTGGTCGATGTTCACACTTGCAGTCAAAACATGTCATGAATAGGGCATATACCTGCACACTTAATTCATATATAGTACAGCTTAACCCATGGTGAAATAGTTCAGATAAATCACGTTTCTTCACTATTGTTGCAAGCTAAGAACATGCAGTGAATGTGAAAGGTAGCTCAGCAGATGCTTGGTAAGCCACAGTAACTTGATTCATTATCAATTCTCCGGGAAGCAAAGCCACAAATCATATAAAGTTGCATAGGTTAAATTCTCAAGAGGTTTTCACAGATTCCTGGCATAATGTACTCGATATATGACTGTCAACATATTGACATTTGCGAGTTTTAGCTGAACTCTCTTTACTGCTTCAAAAGAGAAATTCTGCTCAAGATTTATTATTATAAATGATAAAGATGGTACAGCAGATATTGGATGCATCAGAGTATGGGGTCAAACCTCAGGAATCAGGCAAGGAAGATATAATCAACACCATCTCTAAGTGTTGGCATGGACTTGATAAAAACCTCAGGGGGAAGTAAGGAAAGATAGCAGCTTGAGCAGCTGTTTTCACAGTGTGCCAACATAACGTCAGTGGGAACTGAAAACTGGACAGAGAGGATGGATCTTGCGGCACTAGTGCAGAACCTGGAAAGGTTCCCCTAGGTCAGCACACACAGAGAATCTGGTGCCATTCCAAAAAGTACTGCATATGAGCTGTGAGGATAAGCAATTAAGGATGATGGTAAGGAGCTCAGTGCAGCAGCGATCTCACTGAGCGATCTCTGCCACTCAGCTCTGACTTGGGAGGATCAAAGACTGAATAGTGACATGCTTTAACTGGAGGAAGCTTAATACAAAGCACACATATATTCAGCTCTGCTAAGTCAGCCTCTCAATCTAAAGATAGTGGCAAAAAAAAGAGGCATTTTCAAGCACAGAATACTTTATGTTTTACTGATGCCCAAGCTTACATCATTTTCCATTTGCACGGTTAATACAGAGGTAAAATATGTGGAATCTGCTTGTCATGTGAAAAATCAAAAAGGGGGCAGCACACTGGGTTGAGCTGAATGCTGATATTTTCTAGATTGTATCAGAGAGTTAAATGAATTGTTTCTTCAGTCATCCCAGCAGTGACTTAAGCCACACTGACTGTCAAAATTCTCTTTGATCTATTCTCAGATGAAAAAAATGCTAACTTTTCCATGTTCACTATGTCAGATATTGTACTTTTTTATATTCAGTCTGTTCTGTTTTGAGGAATTTTTCCACATCTCACTGATTGGAAGCCAGAAAAGTAAAACTTAGTCAGCAAGCAACAATTTCCTGAGGTTTCCATTTACATTTTGGACATTTCTTAAATTCATTAAGTCATTCAGGGCAGTCACCCAAAAGTCAGTTTAGGGAGTCATATTGGCAAAAGGGAAAGTAAGGCTGATTATTGTCTTTATTAATAATAAAAAAAAAAAAAACTTCACAAAAATTAATGGTTGCAGCCTTGACAGGATATGCACAAAATGGGGAGCATTAATATAAAATTTTAGGGAACAGTTAAAGAAAAATCATTAATTTTGTTTTCTTTCCAAATCAGAAAATGTTCACAGTTATTACTTCTCTGCATAAAATATATGGCAGTAAATTCAGGATCATACACTTGGTTAATTTATCATGCTAATTTGAATCCATATAGAAAAAATGATTGCATGTCTTTTTATCTGTCTTAACAAATAAGATTTCCTTTTTCTAGGGAGGTAAATCTACATACCATTTTTCTCTGAAGTCTTTAATGAGCCTCAGATCTTAGGATTTTCTTCTACCAGACACCTTGCTTCTCTTGCCAATGTTAATAAAGCTCTTAATTTTATTTTATTTTTCTATTGGCAGGAAAAAAGTGAATAGGAGGTCTCTGTCACAACCTTTTCCCCAAGATTTCTGTATTCCCAGCTTTCCCAGAACAGGCAGAGACAAGCTGGCAGTCGGCCTGGAGGAGGAGGAGGGGTTGACAGTCAGGGCACTTAGGCTCCAACAACTTGCCAGAGAAGTGCATGCCAATTTTACTTTCCCCCTGCAGTGAGAAAATTAGTTGGATAAAAGCCTTTCAGACAGGCAACAGTCAAACTACTTTTTTTTCCATTTGTACACCCAGTATGGGATTTTTCTAGAAATCATCCTCTCCTCATCTCACTGATTTTAAAAACATTATCCCAATTTGCACCATCAAAAATACCTACAAAAAGCATGGAAGGAGAAACAGATGGAGGCAGATAGTGTTGGAGAGAAGACTGAAGGCTGAGTAGCTTTGTATGGTTAATTGGCTAGTTAATAGCTCATATCACTTTACAGTATTACACAGTAGCTGGGAGAGTCCTATCGAGGTGGAGTTGGTTGAAGGAAGTGCAGCATAGGATTTCAGAGGTCCAGTGGATTTATGGGAAAAAAAAGTGCTTATTAGTAAAAATAAAGAATGGTTAGAAGAAGAACAGCCACACTGTGTGGCTGTTGGAATCCCCAGTCTAACCTTATTATTTGCTAAAATATGTCAATTGATGGGTTCAGTTAAACTTCTATATGTAGTGCATTAATACAGGAAATGCAAAGAGCAGCTTTGAAGACCAACAAATAGGCTGTAGGAAAGAAAAAAACCATTCAGCAGCTGTGTGCCTAACTAGCATATAGGAAGACACAGTGTTCTATCTTCTGTAATTGCTAGTTACAGAGCTTCTGGAACTTAGAGACCACAATGTGCTACTGTGGTTTCTTCCAAAGCAAGACCCTGAAGAGGTTTTAAATACATGTTTACAGTTCATCATAAACTTGGAACATGTAGTGCAGTTGCATATACTTAGCTTGTCGCAGTGAGGCAACATTTTATGTTCATATTCCTTGAAAAACAGAGTAAGGACTCTGAGCTTCTCAGCAGAAGTAGGCAAAAATTTGTGTCTGCCATGCCTCTTCATATGAGTGATGGCCAGGATGTTTCTGTAACTTCCATTATTGACTTTAAAATGTGATTCTAGATAAAAAGACTGCAAAAAAGTGAAAAAAAAAGGATTTTTTTTATTTTCAGGATATTACTCTTACTCATGTATTTTATTTAAACCACACTCCCTCTGCCTGGAATCACTTTTCTGGGATTTTTTTTTGGGGGGTTCTTACATGGATTATTTTCTTGGAAAACATGTTGCTATTTTTTAAGTTATTTTTAGGCTCCGAAGTGTCCTGTAATCAATTGGAAATATGACTAAAATATGTCCTGAGTTTTCATTTAGGTTTGTTGGAGTTAATTTTATTTCAAGAAAGAAATCAGCAGAACTCCAAAACCATGGGTTTTTTTTTTCATTAATTTTAAGATAATCTTGAGATTTTGAAAGGAAAGCTGATACTGAATTCCTGTGGCTGCTAGTGCTGTGATAACAAATGTGTGACTACATTAGGAAGGAGAACAATTCAAGCATTGTGTCACATTATTTCAACTGATTGTGGATGAGGGAATTTAAAATTTAGTTCTGGATTTGTTACAGAAGTATGTTGGATTTCATGCTAGTCATAGACAGGAGGCTCAAATGGCAGGCAGGAAATTACCTTTATTTATACCTACAAAATTATAAGAGGTGACACAGGCCTGGCTGTACCTGCTAAACATTTAGCCTTACTGAGGACTAGTCTCATTGGGTGCAAGCCAATAAATTGCAGAGGTACCAGCACCACAACAGGCTCACAGAGGATTCAATGCTCACTGTTTCTTTGCTGTGAAAAATGTGATGGTTATAACTTAGGCTAAGGAGAAGAGGAGATGCAACTTGTGGTTTTGGTATTAGATCACTGAAATAGCTAGTTTCTCCAGAACACCTTACAGAAAACTGGACAGACTTTTTGCAAGTGCAGGTATTCACTTATGACTAAGCTTTAGAAGCTGTGCCAGTGTGCATAAATCAAAGATCTCTTTGACTATGAAGTATGGAAATACAAGAAATCAAAATTCAGCCCTGAGCCACTTCATGAGATCTTTCTGGTATTACTTCCTGTTTTCTTCTCAGGTCTGTGTTTAATCATTTCATGTATTTCTTAACTGGACAAGTGAACTGTTGAAGAAGGAGAAATAAAGAATAACAAGAGTGTTAATGTATGGGACATAATGTTAAACTTTCACCAATTTTATTAGATATTAATATTTTTAATTCTCAGGATAAACAACTCCAGCAAGTATACAGTACAACCAAGAGGTCAGCTGGGCACAATTGTATGGTGGTGTTTCAGGGACTACCCCTGATGGGTGTATGGTGCTAACCAAAAAGAAGGACTGAAGTGTTGTTGAGGAAAGAATAGATCTGTGAACATAATATTTGACATCTGAAACCAAAAGACAGTTGTCAATACTAAAAGGTGAACCTTTTTGCAAACTTGCGATTTCTCAAAGGAGCAAAGACTCTCCTAAAGGTATGACCTGAGTTAAATGGAAGTGAACTTCAGAAGTTGCCATGCATGTGTGTGCCCAAGGACGTGAGAAACAGACCAGGGCTGATGCAGCAGGTGAAGGATGTCCTCTTGCACTCTGAGCAGTTTCCAATTGCCAGGGGCTTACCACGGGGATCACATTGCAGCTACTGCATCCTGATAGCAACAGTTTTGGCAAAAGAACATTTATCCATATTTTGTTACAGCTCAGACATAAACAGCAGCTGTGTACCTCCCCTACATCTATCTTTTTTTCATTTCACTCTTGAAATGCACATAACTCCAACAGAACCAAACTACAATGTGGAAGAATCATCGGGGAAAGATCATAGGAATGTAGTTAAATTATAATATCAAATTGTTACAACAAAATGGAGACTGTAAGTAAGGCCATAACACAGGCTATGTGAACTTATATCAGCAATTGTATAGCCAGCACGATCTGGGCAGTGATTATCAGCCTGTGCTTGGCACTCATGAGGCCACACCTCAAATCCTGTGTTCAGTTTTGCATCATTCACTGCAAGACAGTCATTGAGGTGCTGGAGCATGTCCAGAGAAGGGCAATGGAGCTGGTGAAGGGTCTGGAGCAAAAATCTCATGAGGAGCAGCTGAGGACAAAAGGAGACTCTGAGGAGATCTGATCACTCTCTACAAGTGCCTGAAAGGAGGTTGTAGCCAGGTGGGAATCAGTCTCCTCCCCAGTAACAAGCAACAGGACAAGAGGAAACAGCCTCAAATGGCACCAGGAGAGGTTTAGACTGGATAGTTAGAAAATATTTGAAATGGTGTTCAAACAGTGGAACAGGCTGCCCAGGGAAGTGCTGGAATCAACATCCCTGGAGATTTTTAAGAGATGTGTACACATGTTTTAGTGGTGAACTTGGTAGTACTGGGTTAACAGTTGAACTCAATGATCCCAAAGGTTTTTTTAAACCTAAATAATTCTGTGATTCTATGTAATTTGTGTACAGTTGTTTAGCACGCAAAGATCTAAATGTATCTTTCTTCTCTCTCTAAAATTATTCCTCTTCTGTTTGGCTGAGAAATTCACCTGATTTGGAAGCTCTAGCTATAAATCTATAGTATTGGCAGAAGCCTATTCATAAAACGTGGAGATTTCACTGTAAGTTCTGGAGGAAAGTCAATGTTGCAAAGTGAAGTGTAAAATTATTCCTGTCTCAGTGTTATTTTTGAGTCATATATCTCTGCCTTTTATGAACAGCAGGCATATTTGGAAGAATTATGTCTGAGTCATAAATCCCTATTTGCCTGGGACATGACTAATAGGTGTCTTTAACACAGTAAGATGATATTACTGTCTTAGCTTGCAATTTTTTTTAACCTCTGAAGCACATACAACAGATGAAGTTTAAACAGTACAATGACATTAATCTATGGTCTGTCAGGATGTTGTTACCACCCTCCTTTTCTGGTCCATTGATTCCAGCCAGCAGATGCTGTAATTTGTGAGTCCCAAAATTTATTATTTCAATATTTATCAAGCACAATCAGCATGGTTGCTTTCAGAGCCTGTGGAGTGTAGTGGTCTGTGGGAGAAAAGGAGTGAGAGAGTCGAGGCGGGGAAGGAGGGAGGAGATCATTGTTCCTGCACTCCCTCACGCTGCGTTGCCTGAGCTGTGACCAGGGAAAACAGAAGTCTGTTAAAATGAATGATGTTGCAGATCTTCCTGCTGTAGCTACCAGTGGGGGCCGGTCTGTTTGCAAGCCATTACCAAGCCCTTGTCTTTTGAATCGCTATGCATCTTAAATGCAAGAAAATAATCTTCAAGAGCTGGTTTCTGTCATCCTCATTGCCTTGTAGAAAAGACAGAGAACAACTCTAACAACACATTTTAATATAAATATTTAATATTTGTGAATATCTCTGCTAGTCTAAAGGCTGCCAAGTATTGCTTATGGATAGTTTCTGAATTTTACAGAAGAGCTTATTACAGTGGAAACAACACCACCTTCTCTATATGCCTTTACTAGCTGCCTCCTTGCCATTATCACTATTATTAGCTATTTATTTATCTATTGTAGGTTAGACTGTGCACTCCTGCACAGCATTATGTATGGTTGCACTGGTTGACCCAAACTTATTCCCCTAAAAAGCCAGTCTCTTCATAACTGTGTATATATGTACAATGTGTTACATGACTGGGTGATAAATATTACATCACATAACAGGAATGAACAATACTTGGCATTTCCTGAACATCCTCAATTGTTCTGGAAAGCATGTTACCAGCAAAATTAATTTATTTTGACACCGCAATGTGAAAATACCGCCAAGAGGTTTTTGTGGGATTTTTTTTTTTTTTTTAATATTGAAGTTTGCACTTCAGTATTCCTGGTATGTGATTTGTCCCTTAAATCACAATGCATTGTATTTGCTCAGTCAATTAGATAGCCTAAATTCCTAGAAGAAAATAACTGCTGAGAAATAATGAATGAGGAATAACATATAATACATCATTAATATGGAAATTAATAAAAAATTATGCAGAAACTCACACACCCTTCAGCAATTATCAGCATCTTTTATAAATAAAATGGTAGCTTCCCAAGTATTTACAAACAAATAACATGCCCTACCAGTATTACGGGCTTAACTGATTAGATATATGTGATAAAGCATCAACAAATTATGATTTATGCTGTTCGATCAGTTCTAATTAATTCTAGATGTTCCTCAGGGGAGATTCTGTTCAAATGAACTGATTATTAGCAGTGATGAGAGCTCTATGGTGACAAATGTATATTTTTCTACAGTCTTCAGGAATGGGATAGCATTTGGTTGGACATGAAATCACACAGTGTTCTGTGTATTGAAATAAGACACATAAAATAAATTTTCTTCTTCTGGTAGAAAGGACCATCAGAGGCTTTGTGTGTTTATTTCTTCCCACATCCTTTTAGTTAGAAACAGACGGTGCAAGATAATGCTGCAACACCCTAAACCAGAAAGTGAGCGACTGTGGTTAGGATTCAGCTCACCAGCACCTACCTCAGATAAAGCATGCTGGTGGTTTAGTTGAGTACTGGGTAGGAATTTATATTTTTTACACTGGAGGATGACTTTGTGAGCTTTGGGCTCTGCTTGAAGAAGAAATGCCATCTTGAGGTACCAAAAAGTACACATTTAAAACAAACAGCTGAAATGACAGCAGCTGTTGCCCCCAGGCTGATCAAGCTGAGCACTGAAAAGAATGATTTTATCCCTGCGCTGTGGAGACTGTCACTTTCTGATGCAAACAACTAACATGCAGCATTTCTTCTTATAATTGTAGGCAGCATGCCACAAATGAAAGAGAAACTGTGCTACTGCTCCTGCCAGCCCTTGAAGGCTACAAATTGTGACATTGGCTCCAAAATTTAGACAATTACTTGAATTCCTTTTAATTTCATTATGCTAAATTGTTTTAGTGGAAGAATCAAAAAAGAGCAGCTGTGAGAAAACTGCAAGGGCAAAGTTGATAATTTTTGCTTTGTCTCCAAAATAAAAACTACTATGTTTTGTGCTTAATTTTAAATACACATCTAGACATGTGTGGCATGTGAATTTCTAGCTTCCAGAGACACATGAGGAATTAATGAGTGCAGTTATCAAATATTCATCCAATTTCTTTGTGATTTAATTTTCTTCATTACTAAAATTTCATACTACTTTTCTACATCCATAATATCCCTTGAAATTATTCCATGTTCTTAATGTTCTTTCTCACAGAATCCCACAGTTTACATATTTTTCAGGTTATTACAGAGCTTATAACTCTTTTATGTCTTGTGTAGTCAGGAATGGGCTTTGGCTAAAGCAAGGAGATAGAATTAATCAGTGCTTGAAATACACCTTCATCAGAAATCTACTTTCCTATGTTCAGAGACTTTAAACTCCTGGAGTGACTGCAAATGCTGCTTCATGCTACTTTTAATCAAGGATGTTTGTTTAAGACTAAAAATACCTTTTAAAAAGACATTGCTTGTCAAATATTTACATTTTTTATTAAAAAGGTTAATTTTGTTTCAGAAAGTTATAATTTCAGATCTCATTTATGAAAATGTGTTGCATGCCACCTACCAAAGAACTCTCAGACTGTAGTCTCTGTTCAGAACCAGACTGAGTTACAATCAAGCTGTGTCACTGAGTATGTAGATCAGGAATTTCACAACCAAGCTCCCAGACTGCTTGAAAACCTCCTTCAGGAAGTTTATTATTTTAATTGCATGTGTAATCACAAAGAAAAACAGCAAACAAAAATTTGTCTTAAATACAGTTTTCAGATTCTTAATAGAAATGTTCTTCAAGAGCAGTCAAAAGCAATATATTGTGAAAGGTTTCTGAAGAACCACTGAAATATTCAAAGTGCCTTTTACAAATTTAGGATGCAATCTTATTACCATACTACTGGGGTAACAAGAAAAAATATTAAAATTCAAATGTTTGAGTTCCTGTGGAGGGAGAGCAAATAACTTTGCAGAGAATTTGAAAAAATTATCTTTTCATTTTGACATATGCTATGTATACTTTTCGCTCAGTAACCTGCAAGGGAGAGAAAAAAAGAAGAAAAATATCCACCTTAGTTGAAGTGTGATTGTATATATACTACTGAGTAGGTGAAATATCATAATCTTGCCAACAGTAGCTCTCTGTTGGCAATATATGAGCTGGGGTTTTTGACAGAAATTTATATAGGATCAATGCACTAAAGAAACTACAAAGCTTCGTGCCTTACATGTCATTAAAGATCTTTTGAAGATCATATGGTAGTAATGTAGGAATTGCAAGATAAATATAACTTTGATGTCAGATTTTTATTTTGGCTGGCATATAAAATTATTATTTTGGGACCCATAAAAATCATAGCAGAGCACTAAAGAAGTAAAGCTCTGAATTCCCATAGAGTTTTGTTATAGCATTCCTACTAATTGAAGTTGGTCAGGGGAAATTAACTCTGGAGACAGAGTTAATACAGAAATACCATTGTTTTCACAATGGAAGAAATCAAATGCATTGTTTTAGGTAGGACTCAACTCTGAAACAAATTGCTCTGGAGGTTAACAGTCCCATGGAAAAGTACTCCTCTGCAGTTACTTCAGTGGAATACCTACAGACATACACTTTATTGAGTTTAAGTTAGTACTGTTTTATTAATTGATGATCAGGCCTGCTAAATCTACCATTGCTTGCTCTCCATAGTTTTTCTTTATATTCAGTCAAATTTTATCAGAATGTGTCTGCTTCACATCTCTATCCAGCATGAGCATGACATTTCTAAAGTATTTCAGTCATTTATAGGGTAGGAAAGTCTAGTCTCAGAATACTCCCTTTTACTTTTTCATTCTGAGAAACTGGTGTCTTTTCACCTTCCTAAGAAAGTGTCAGTGAATACAGAGGGAAGAGATTTAGAAGCTGGGTTAGAAGCTGAGTAATTTTCTGGCAATGGATAGTTTTGATAATTTGAAAAAGCACTGATGCTTACCCAAATAAAAAGTTTCTGAAATTCTCCTTTGTTAGATTTATGTTGAAGTCTTCTGTTTGTATATCCATTTATACTGACTTACTACACTTTGCAGTAGTGTGGGTGTCTTATTTGTATCCATGATAGCTTCTTTATGCTTCCACTTGCAAAATTTAAAGACATATTTCCACTGAGAGTAATAAAACCAAACCAAAATCTGCTCAAGAGCTGCTGCATTTCCTCTTTCTTTGAAATAAAGGATAGCTGATGGATATATAGTCCCTAGTGAGTTTTTACATGCATCTTGGACTAGAATTTTCACAGAATCTAATGTCCTTCTACGGAGAGACATACGTCTTGCTTCTTTAGATGCTGCTAGTAAGAAGGACATCCTCCTTTATCATCAGCATATTTCTAGATACAAATTTATTTGCCTTTATAGAGATGGTGTTAGCCATAGAAATCTTAATAGACTTTTTTACTTTACTATGTTGCTCTCCTAATTCAGCAAAATGCATTGTGATCTCTCAAATCAGTATGATTTCACTGATTAAACATATTTTTTACTAGAAGGATGTAGCTAACAGTTACTAGGAACCAGTTTTTCAAGATTTATCTCAGCTTCAAGCTTCATTGAAACACTAAAGATATAATGACATTAGAATTTCATCTTGGACATTTAATTTAATCAGAATTATTTCTCAATCTATTTTTTCAGCTCTATAAACTTGACTTACCCAAGTTATTCTTAATGTTTTCCAGTTGCAGAACAATCAAAATCAAAGCTTTCTAAATGAAACAGAACTGATCAAAATTCCTGTATTTTTAATAATACTCCTTTCCATTTATAATATTTTATTTTATTTTATGTTTATTTTCTTTGCCCATGTGTTTTTTGTTCGTTGGTTTGTTTTTGTTTTTTGGTTTGTTTGACTTTTTTTTTTTGTCTTGAAAAGAATCTCTCTGGTACATATTTGAATAGGTAAACTGCTAAAACATATGAGAAATTAAAAATAAAATTATTGCCTTTTCTACCCAAGCAAATTTCCACAATCTATACACAGCTTCTTAATTATTTACTTAATTGTTCAGTTTTTCAGGCATTACTTATGCAATATCATCATTACCTGGCACTAGGAAATTAATACTTTTTATTAGTGTCTGCCTCTATCATGTCTTGAAGGCTATGTCTTGAAGAAAACCAGAATAAACCAAAAGTGAGTAGAAGGAAACAGGTGATATTGAGGCAGTCTGCCTGTTCAGTTGGGGAAAGAAGGAAAACTAATTTTCCACATGTTCAGAAATCAGACATTCTGTGAGTTTCTCTGTAAAGTAACAACCTTCACAGAAATAAATACATAAGGTAGCAGATCCTTGCAAAAAGATGGATTGACACCTACCAAGATACCATTCAGCCAAATCTGAGTGTATTGAGTCTTACCTTTCTCTCAATAATGGAGCAAGGTTCATATGTGAGGAGGATTACACATTTCCTTCATCTTTATAGCATCCCTTCTTACTCATTTCTGGGAGCAGGCATCAGACTTTACGCAGTGTATTTTAATTACTACAAGTATAATAGGATTATAAAATAATATCTTCACACCCTTTACTATCTTGTCTGTAAATTCTTTTCATTTCTGTCATGATAAAAGAAGTCTGCAATAATTTTATTATATATGTTCAATGTTTTGAAGTGGAACAACAAGCCTGCATTTCTTAATAGATTAAAATTCTCTTAATGTTCTTACATAATACAACAATTTCACCTCTCCTTGGAAGTGTGTCTCTACATAGATTTAGACCCCAGGGGAAAAAACCTAACAAACTAGAGTGAGTGTGTGTGTGTGGTGTCGATGAAAAAAAACCTGTTTGATTCACAACTCTGTTTTGATTTTCCTGACTCATCTGCTTAAAAATGACACATTTACTTTGGTCCTTATTGTGCTTGTTACATAAAAGGAAGAAGTACTTAGGACCCAATCTGTACCAAACAGAGACAACTTATTTTGGTAGCAGTGGTGCTATGTGTTGCCTGCTCAAAGTTCTCTTGAAACTGCAGTGTTGAAAAAAATGACAAATATTTTAAGATTTTAAGCCTGAATCTTAGACTGCTATTTCAGTATTCTCTTGGAAAAGCAAATTGTTCAAGAATACTTTTAATTGAAAATGGAATGTGAAAATGAACCTTATGCTAGTGTTTGAGACAGATATCAATCAGCTTTCTTCTTTTGTTTCTACAGTGTGAATGGAAAAAGAGCCAGGGGAAGGACAGAATGCAGCATTCCAGTAACTAAAAAAATCTCAGGTGTTTCTTTAATTTCTAACTTATATGTAAAATTAAGAGAAAATGCACTAGTTTCTTATCTGCAGCTATTAATGGACCTTGCATTGATCTTGTATATACAGCAGTATTTTTATGTTGCAACATGCACTTAGACCACATCTGTATAAGCCACTGGCTGAATTTTTGTTCTATCTTGTTCCATCTCTTTTTACTAATGCACTTGGAAACTGGAGTGAGCAGTCTGTGTAAATATACAAAATTTGTGTGAACAGTACTGAAAGTTTGTTGAAACAAATTATGCAAACCATTTTAAAATGTAAATATGTACGTTTAGAGATAGCAATTTCCACATGCTATAAGATGCAATTAAAGTTGAAAGAAAAGACGATTGTTTCCATTCATATTTTCAGTAATATTAATTTGGGTCTGTTCTAAGCCTGATAAATGTTCATTACTTATTTTTGGCAGGGACTGTCAAGAATCATTTGTGCATTTATTTCCAACCTACTACTTTTTTTCATCTACTAGTTGTGCCCTGTTTTCAGCAAGATGGATGGATGCACTGGCCTATGTACCTCAACAGTAACCAAGGTGCAGAATCAAAGAAATAACTCCCAACTAATAGATGTTTTGTGGACTGCAAACATATGTTCTGTAAAAATAGGGGTTGGAGATCCCTTGATGTTTCTTGGGCATCTTTGTGGAGAATACTGAATGAAATACTACTGTGCTATATACTATATTCACTTACCCAGTGGCTGATAAATCTTGCCACCTCCAAAAGCCTTAGGATAAGAGGGCAATGAATTTCAGGGTGATGTAGAGGTACACAGTAGAAACAAAAGGAAGGGCACTCTCTGGTTCAGACTGACTGATGTTAGAGCACAAACTGGATGTGAATAGCCTAGAGGAAGCAGGAACTTGTTGAATTGCTGCTGCTCAAAGAGAAAGCCAAAATACACTCTAAGTATTTTTACTCTCTGTAAGCTCTAAGGCAACACTTCATCCCTGTGTATGTATGCTCAGGCTCAATGGGCTTTTCCTAACCTGAATTCCAGGAAAAACTTCTGACTGTTTGGTAATTATGTGGCACTTTTCAGTGCCCCAGTACCTAGTGTTTCACTATGAAAAATATCCAATCTTCTCACAGAATAGTTTCTATCTTAATTAAAGTGTCTGTATTCATATTTCACACATGAGTGTAGCAAAAACCATAAATGAAAGAACTTGTTAAACGTTGCAAGAAACTTGTAAAAACAGTGTGTTGATTTTTGAGGTCAGAATAATAATTGCATCCAGTTTCATCAGTAGATATTAAAACACTTTAGATAGGTACATGTAAAATTCATGCTGCTCTTTTTTGGAGGATTTGCAAACAAGTACGTGATATGACTTTTTTAAGGTCTGCCACACTGCTCCAGTTCAGTGATTTAACACTCACCTACCCTTTGTTTGTAGAAAGTATTCCCTTGATTTATTTTTTTCTTCATTATTTTCTTGTGAAAATAGTGCTACTACTGCTATGAAAACTAATTTTAGATACACATGTATAAAATTGTTATTCAAGTGTAACATACATGAGGTAAACACTTGATGGAGATGAGTACATAGTACACAGAATATGCAATCTTAGCAAGGCAGAAATGTAATTTTAAGAAGTATAAAGAATAGCTACTTACTTGGAAATGTAGGTAAGTTTATTGTGTTTCTTGGGAGAATCTTTGCCTGGATGTATCATCTAGATAAGTATATAAAACGACAACAGGCTTTTAATAGTTGCCTTAGAAATTAAAATAACTGCAACAAAATAAAACATTGTTTTAAAGTTAATGTATATAGATCAGAGAAGGTATTGTATTGAGATTTAAGAGTTTCTGAGTTGCAGAAAAATAAATTTACCTCTCAGTGAAATAAATTCACTGTCTTGTTAGAGATGCAGTAAAATAAGAAATGACTAAAAATGGATTATGTTAATATGTATGTATTTATAATTGCACTCCTGTGAAAAGGCTTGCAAAAATCTAAGTTTAGTGATAACAATTTATGGAAATGAACTTATCCCCAGAAGAAAAT
Source organism: Chloebia gouldiae (assembly GCA_003676055.1). NCBI lineage: Eukaryota > Metazoa > Chordata > Aves > Passeriformes > Passeridae > Chloebia > Chloebia gouldiae. Next base: position 581,503 of record QUSF01000013.1, on the reverse strand, counting down.
TGTGATAACTTGCTAGAACACAACAGTTTCAACAGTACTATCAAAATATATAATGTAGAAAACTTACAAATTAGGAAGTGTGGGTCAACAGAATACATTATTTAAAACTAAAGTTTATACCGAAATTTAAAAAAAAATAACTATTTTGTGAACTAATGTCTGTGTACATTAGGGCTGATTTCCATTCTGTGATAACCACACATAGTTCTCATCTGTGCCACTGACATAATTTTGTATTTCTTAAAAACTGCTATAGCCTTTGCTGTCCCTCTCATGTTGATAATCCATTTGGTGCTTATGATGCTAATTAAGTTCACAAACAGCCAGGTTTAATTTGCATCAATTTGGCATATTTCATAGCTTTCTGAGTTAGGTATATGGTTCTATTTTACTTACTGCTTTTGTGAATGCATTAAAATATACTGTTTAACTGGAATGTGAGATGAGTAATCATTTGTATGTGTTGATTGTGGTGGTGGAGAGCAAAGCTAACTGAATTAGTAGGCAGACCTTAAATGGGGATAAGCCACAAAAGAAGGATGCAAGAAAATTGTCCTGATGCTTTGTTTCATATTTTCAGCAGTAGGACAGGCAAAGTGTGATTCAGTGCTGGACTCATCAGCAAGGAAAACTACTCAGCTGGTGAAATCTGCTCTCCCTTTTTTAGCAGTCATTATGTCTAAAATACAAGAGTAAAAAAAAAAAAAATCAACAAATCCACAGAACACTTTCTAAGAAGTAGTATCAATTGCTAAGTTGAAAAAAAACCCAGCTGACTAAACTTTTTATATTAAAAGATTTACAAATTAAATGTGTTAGAGGTTATGTTTTGTGTCTAAAGGCACATCTTCCAATGGGTAGATGGATAAAAAGCACTACGATCTGCAAACATATAGACATTATGGGAAGTAGGCAGTTGGATGAGACAAAGATAGTGACATGGACATTGGCAAACTGAAAGCTTTGTGGAAGGATGTAAAAAGAAATATGAGAAGTTCAAAACGCCTCATGCAAACACTATTGCACCCTATTGTTTTGTCTCTCATTTCCTGTGTTGACAATGACAATTAAACAGTCAGTCATACCTGCACTGTTCTGTTCATAGTGTGCTGCTGCACTGGCTGCATCTGAGAGTTCTCTCTCATGTTTTGTTTAAAGTGCAAGTTCTTTAGAGAAGGACTGATTATTAAGATAACAGCATGACAAAGAGAAGAATGGCACTGACCCTGAATAAAGACAGTACTCAAATTTGAGAGCATTACTTTTCTAATAATCCTCAGGATGTGCCTTACCAGCACAGAGCACAGCAGCCCTACTGTATCCAGTATCAGACATTTAATTTTAGGAAACAGGAAATCTGTTGAATAGAGAAGAGAACAGAGTAAAAAGAGTGCTCAGAATCTACGAAGCGAAAAGTCCTGTGAAGAGATGGAAGGAACAGAGATTGTTAGAGGTGATATATCTGTATTTCATATCTGCATGATATGAAATATCATACCAAAAAGGAAGAGAATAATATACATTATGCTAAACCAGACTATATGTAGAGCAAAACCCAGAGGACTTAAATTTCAAACAGGCAGTTTCATGTTAAACACCTGGAAAATCTTTCACTTGTAAATGTAGCTAAAATGTGGAAGAGGCTAGTTGAGAGACTGTGAATTCTCTGTCCTCAGAGATTTCTAGGACAGATTAGACATCATCTGGAAATGACACCTGTCGTTTCTGACTCTGCTTGTGACCTTTGGGAGGGATTTCAAATACAGCTCTCTTAGGGCAATGCTGGATCTTGGGTTGGATTCTCTAGGTGTCACTATAACAATCCATATTTATAACTACAGGGAAAACAGAAGCCTGATGGCTACATGGATAACAAGTGGGAAATCGCTGAAGAGGCAGGTTACTACTTTATTAATGTAATATACTGGTTTCAGTTCAGGGAGATCTAACTGCAGAAGTTTCAGGAATTATGGAAGATCCCATAGATTCCTAGTAAGTATACTTAGGAAATTAAGCTTTCTCTTTGAATCTCGTCTCTTTGAATAAGGTTGCCCAACAAAAAGAAACTCTGAGGCTAAGATTTCTTGGCTGATCTTACATATATATAAATATTTATCAATTTAAAAAGTTCACAAATGAAATCTCAGATCCCTTTTACCTATGTTGTGCAGCATGTGGGCTTGTAATCCTAGTTTTACATGTGTAGATGAATGAATTCTCCTCAGAAATTGCTAAACCTTGAATTCTACTATGCACAAGTCAGGCAAATAAGTAGCTGCTTAAATAAATTCAGTTATCCTTATAAATGTGTTTCCATTATGCTGCAAGGCTAAAAATCTCAGAATATGTTTTGGATGGCATGGGAAGTCTTTTAGACTCTGTAAAGGGTATTTATCCAGCCTGCATTTTCTTAACAGAAACCTTTTATAAAGTCCTAGGAGTAGCAAGAAGAAACTTGAGTTATCTGGACCAGTATTAAAAGAATTGGTAGGGATACAGGGGCAAAATGCAAACATTTTTGCTTCTACTGGCATGCAAGGATTTTATTTTTTCAAAAAGAGGAATTCCAGTTCCTCTGGATGCATTGTCTTCCCTGCTACATACATTTTCAACTTTAATGAATATTCTCTCATAAATAAGTAGCTCTATCTCTCCTTTAGAGTGACATTAAGAAATGAGCTATTCATGCTTCAGTGTTTTCTAAAAAAAATAAAATTTAAAAACAAATGGAATTTTAAACCACACACATATTTCTTTATGACAGATAGCAAAATTGGAGGCTAAAATTAGCAATTTAACTTTGTGGCTTTGCAAGGACTCACATACTCCTTTGTAAATGATACTGGTCTGTTTTCTAGGGTTTGTTTTGAACTTTCAATTGTCAAACTTTAAATCAAACTGTAAAGCTGAAATAAAGATAGTTTAAAGTAGTATTTCAAGTGTTACAATAGTTTTACAGCTAGAATGAGCTTTATTATTGGTATATTCCATTAGAAGGGAATAACTAGACTTTTTACAGCCACCCCTATATTATCATTTAAGGAAGTGTGATAACAACATTTCCCTATCGTCAGTTAATAGAATTGATAAAGATGAAAATTATACCTGCTGATCATCTCCTAGATTTAAAAATATGGAACATCTTCAAAAGTTTTCCAGTCACTACATATCTAAACTGCTATGCTTGGAGGACACTTTCATGGCTTGTTCACATGATGGACAAAAAAGAAATTATTTCATTTTTTAAATCCTTAGAAATTATTTCAGTGTCATGACAGTCACAGCTTTTCACACAACAAAGATAGGAGTCCATGTAAGAGGAGAACCTTTTGGCTTTGATAATCTATACAAACAGCTCTTAGGGCATGAGTTTTTTTCTGGTTAACTACCAGCATTTTCACATACAATACAGTAACTGACTGTTTTGAGGAAGCTGGACTTTGAGAAATAGCTCATGTATTAGTTTTGAGCACACATCAGGGATGAGAGAGCGCTAAAGGACAAAACTGCTGCAGGGCTGGGAGGGCTGACCAGCTGTGGAGGAGACCATTTCCCTACTATCAATATTAGAATCTTTCATGTTGATGGGCTTAGTGCTCACTGGGAGAAGAAGGTTTTAATTTAGTCATGCTCCTTTTTCTATTAACTCTGGGAAGAGAAATGCCTTTTTTTTTCATGTTATCTAGTGTATAGAAAACCATGCAATGAAAGCCAGTGTCCAAAAAGGAGACAGAGGAGTCCTGCAACTTTATTTTAATAAGGGGAGAGAGTCCACTGGGGCACACACCCGCGGGATTTTCTCTCTCTCAATTTCAGAGGGCACAGCCTCTTTTCATCCCAAACTCCCTTTCTTCATCGGCTGAGGTACTAGGAAGGTATAGCCTTCCCAAACCACTTAGCACACATTCCCCCTTGAATCTACTATTTTACCCCGAAGTTCAGACCCACTTTTTCAGGAGCCAAGGTGTCTGGCCTCTGTAACAAACCTGCTGCTTGAAGTTAACAGAGACATTAACTCCCATTTCAAAGACACATCTTTCCCTTCAGCCATTGCATTGTTCGTAAAGACATTAGCACATATTTTCCCAATCACTAGGAATTTGGTTTTAGCAAGTATGCAGTTTGGTTTCAATTGTAAAATAGTGTGTGGCATTGGCAAAGATAGAGAATCTTAATTTGTCATAGGTTAGCCTAATGTCTGTGGTTTTATGACTTTGTTTTGCTGGAAAGCTCACTAATCTCCTGCAACTGGACTGCAGTATATGGTCTTCTCCACAATATAGCCAAGTGTGCATATATGTGTGTACGTATACGGATGCAAAATATGATCAATTTGGCAATGTCTCTTATGCTTCTGATCTTTATGATGGTGTGACTCAGATATACTGCATACTTATTATTTCTTCAGCATATATTCTGCCTACCTTCCACTCTCTGCAGAATGTTCTCAGACTTTATCTGAGAAGCACACTGAGGAGACTGATAAGGACTTTTTAAGGCTCTTCCAGTGATAAACTATGGGTCAGGTGTATTTTTCCTTTGCAGGTACCATGCTCAGAACTGGAATTACATTGGAGAAGCAATTCCCTGAAAGTCAGGGAGCTCAAAGCTGTCCTGCAGCCACTACCAGAACAGCTCAGCACACCCTACTCTCTTCCACAAGTTATTCTTGGAGAAGAGGGCAGCTGAAACTGAACCTAGAGTTCATACAAGTGATCCTAACAGATTGCAAATGGCCCGTGAGCCAGAAGCCAAATGTCCTTGTAATGCAGAAAGTGTTCCTATTTTGACTGAGAGGAAAGCCTTACCTCATAGGTAATAGCTGCTTTGTGTTTCCCCGAGTAGTTAGGCCTGTTTCCATATTTGACTAAAATTAATGAAGTTGCTGCCTGCCACATGAAAATCCATGCATGTATCTGTAATTTATTAGCCTGCCTCTGTCAAATGAATATTATGTTAAATATAGCACTCCACTTTTTTCATCTATATTGATGGAAACCTAAGTGTGTTTTTACTAGGCAGGCAATCTAATTTGCAAGTACAAACTTCAGAATATTGAAATGCTATGAAGATTGTATTATCCACATAGAAGGGAAAGTGCTAATGTTACATGACTCATTTACCTCTGTGTATTTTAGCCACGTCTGTTTTGTTGAAAATTTAAGTCTGTTTTAAAATGTTCTACTTTTGCAGTAATTCATGTAGCACACCTTTTACTTTAAGTCAGAAAAGCAGGTTTAACCTATATTAAAATAGGTCTTGCCTTCATATAAACACCAAGAAACAAACAAGAAGGTGGTGTATGTACTGTGAGGGTCTAGAAATAAAGTAGTATGGCTCTACAAGTTAAGTCTTCAAATGTAAAGCATTCAATGTCCTTGATGAAATGGCGAAGTCATATCCACGAAATAAAATTCAGGCCTGGGCAAAGTCTCTCTTCTCTAGGTATGTTACTGTGTCTGTATATGCCACTATGTAAATTATTTTTTCTGATTACTTGAAGTCGAGGCATATTTTTGGTCAGAAATATGGGAAGTTTGTGGGGAAAAAAAATGATGATTATGTCTGGATGACAGATTTGAGGCTTTTTTCATTTTTAGTGGGGAGGCAGCTTTTTTTGTGTTTTTTTTTTCTTTGTGTGTGGTTTTTTTTTTTTTTTTTTTTTCGTGGGGGGGGTGTGGTGTGTTTTTTGGGGTTTTTTTTTTTTTTTTGGGGGGGGGGGGTTCGAGGTTTTTGGTGGTGGTGGTGTTTTTTTGTTGTTGTTGTTTTTTTTTTTTTTCTTTTTCTTTTTTTTTTGGTCGTGGACTATATCTACTAGATTGCAAAAACATCATCCTCCCAACAGTCAGTCAGTTAGTTGACTGTCAGGTCGGGTATTTTAGTTTTCTCACTGAATGCTACCCAGCTTAAAAGCGTCCAGATGGGGATAGTTTGGACAGTCAGAGTTTTTTTTTTTTTTTTAATGCAAAAAAACCCCCCAAATTAGATTATCAGGAGCTCTAAAAGCACAGGGTGGTTTTCAAGCAAGGGGTTAAAACTACTTTTCACAACTCACAAAATTTCAGATGCAGACGGTGTATTTTTGTGGGAGGGGCTTACCGAAAGGGAATCCTCAATACCAATTGGCTGCTCCCTATCAGCCGCAGCCGAGCTCAGGCTGCTGCTGGAGTGCAGTATTGATCTGAAGGGTAAATGTGTAGGGAGCCTCCGAGAGCGATTCAAACGCGTTCTGAGAAGGGAACCGACCTCTTCCACTAAGAAAGTGGTTTCTACCTGCCTTTGCTGCCCGCGACGTGGTTTGTGAATGAGGGGGACGCCAGGAAGGGCAGTTTGCTGCTACAGCCATTGAGCGAGCGAGCTGCTGCCGCCGTGGTGGCTGCTGCCGGGCTGCCTGCCGCTGCTGCGGCTCCATGTAGCAGGTAAGGCGGCTTTTCCCGGCAAGGGGGAGAGGCCGGGATGGCCCGGCGGTGGCCGGGGCTGAGGTGTGGGGCCGCGGAGCCGGGCACCGAGGAGGAGCCGGGCGGAGGAGGAGCGGCGGGGTCACCCGTGAGGAGCCCGACCGCGCGGGTTTCGCAGCCTCCGTTCCCCGCTCATCCCGGCGGGGAACCGCCAAACTTCACGAAGTTCCAAACAAAGTGTGCGAGTCCGCAGTGCCGAAAGGGAGCGGGAGCAGTGCCGGGGGAGGAAGGAGCTGCGCCTTGCCCTGCCCGCTCTGCAGGTGTCCAGCGGCTCCGGGAGGCGCGGGTACCTGGGTGCCACGGAGGTGTGGGTGCAGCCACCTCGGCTGTGCTGGCTGCTGGGATCAGGGCTCACAGAAGCGCTGGGCTCTCCGTTACAAGGGAAAATAGCTAAGAGAGGGTGTGAAACTCGTGGGACTGGAAATGTATTTGCCGTTTTTTATGCTCCTTTTTTTTAATTTTTTTTTTTTTTTTCTTTGAGTGCTCAGTACTCTGTGTATGTGTGAATACAGGAAGGGGGGGGGGATTTCTGCCGCACTGACGTTTGAAGTAATAAGGTTCAATTAAAGAAAAGAAGGTAAGGAATGTGAATTCGACTTGAAACAACTTTGAAAACACCTCAGCAGCCTCCCCCGTTAAAGCAAATAAACAAAAAAAGGCACTGCAGAAAAAAATTTAATGGGGAGAAATAAAATTTAGCCCTGACACAAGGTTTTCAAATGTGAGCCATGATTTGTCCTTACAGTGTTTCAAACTGATCTTCTACGAATTAGTCACGTGATGAACACTATGATATGCATAATCTTTATACAAACGTTTTAATAGTGGGTTTTGCTCTGAATTACAAATCATGCTGCAAGTGTGCCTATGACAGCAATGTGTGAAGGCACTTACCTTGAGTATATAATGTAATTTTTGATGTTAATATCTATGTAGCTCTGGTATTTCAATTCTTAATATTTAATCTAGAGTAAGGAGGAAACATGTTTCTTCCCTTTAAAATACTAATTTCAGAGCATGCTATGGTGTGGTGGTGATGATGGACTTTGTGTAAATTTCTGTGTTTATTGAGTGATGGTTAACTGGGTTTTTTCCTGTATCTGCAAATATCTATACAGAGCTAAATAGGATGCTGGATAGCATCAATAAGTGGTTGAGTTACTGGTATTTCTTTCTCTATTTTCAAATATAAATAACAAAACCCGAACAATTCAAGAATACTAAGTAGGTCTTATTATAATGCACCTTTTGCTATGTCGGTGATTGTATTTCAGATTCAAAGTAAATCCATATTAAAATATTTCTATGAAACCATGCTTTTATGAAATTAGCAAATTTGTCAGGACATCTTTATTTCAGTCTTCTGAACATGTTAAACCTTTCATTGATCACAGTGTGTTTTCTAGAGGTCTCAAGGCTGCTTACAAAATATTTTCTCAGATCCGAAAGCCGATGGCTCCATTGTAGAAGTAATAAGCAGTTAATTGCTAAACTGATTTGAGTGCTCTGGAGCATATCAGCATGCAGACCAAAGTCTTCCAATACAACTGATCAAACTAGTTACTTAATGCTTTTTCTCTTCAAGCCAGGTCTTATAAGCTCTCAGAGATAAGCATTATACCCTTGATAGCTCAGCTACCTCAGGTGGCATAAAATAAGCAGGATGGATCTTGTGACATTGTTGGAAACAAAAAGTTTTAATAAAAGGCAAAATAAAAACGCTCTTTACACAGAAAAGATGAACCAGGGCAAGAGGTTCTTGCTCCTGCTAAAACACTCCTCATAAGGGAATACTTCTTTTGTTCTCTTCTTTTTCTAGTGAATCGCTTAGGTGGGCTTTTTGACTTCTCCAATTGACTATCATTAAGTTTGAGGTGTAGTCCTCAAGGTCCTATGAGATGTCTTTTAAACAAATTCAAGAGAGAAACTTCTGGGCTTTTTTTTTTCCTTTTTAAGGGGACAAAGGGTAATTTGTTTACTCTATCAACAGGGGCCACATCCCTACAATTACCTGAAATTATTCTTTTCAGAGACTGAGGTCCCTGTGGGAGACCGCAGGGGGAACAGATTCTCCTTTGGGGAAGTAATTAACAAAATACTTTGTTTTGAAAAGACTGTTTCATAAGCAAATTTATTTTGCCATTCTTGCATCTATCCCATAGATGACATTCGTCCTCAAGTTTGCTTTATTTCAATTAATTTGTGCCTTTCCTGTCCCCCTCCCTTCCACCTGTCCTGATTGTCAGGTCTGTGGTATTTGTTTATACACAATGCAGGAAGGATCTCCCACAATTTCTATTCATAATACATAGAATTTCCTCAAAGTGTTTGATACTTTGTAATTTTTTTCTTCCAACTATATAAGAAGAAATAATATTTCAGTTGCAATGACATACAATAGAAAGTAGTTAACAGAATAACAAATATAAAGGCTACAGTTATCTTGCTATTTGCAGTTTGTCATTTTGCACCAGTCAGTTGGAGTTTTGTTCTTCTGAAGAAAAACATGACTTGTAATCAGTATTCAGATGGAAAGCAAATGCTTATTTTGCTTTCTTTCAACCTTAAATAACCCATTGGTTCAATAGTAGTGCTTGAGATAATGAAGAAATTTTATAGGTTAGCAAATTCCTAAATTACTTTTCCTTATGTGAGTTTTAGACTAACAGCTTTTTCAGTTTCAAATTATTTTAAATACTTTTGTATAATAGAATGTTTTAGAAATCATTGACACCTGTGTCATAGGAAAATGTCATTATGTTTTTTGTCTTTATCTGGGTGCTACTATCACTGTATCTTAGTTTGGTTATAAATGTTTCATAAAAGCTTGCAAAGTTGTGCTTAAGTAAGTATTTAAACAGTTCTCAGAGAATTAGAGGAGTAACTTACATATAACTCTGCAAAGCATCATGATCAAATTTTTCACATATTCTTACAATCACCCACAGCTAGGTAAATTGCCTTTAATATGTTCAGACGATCTGCTAGTCCCATATTAACTTTTCTAAACTATTCTGATGTGGCCATGCAATGTGAGCAGATACAGCCAGGGTGGAACACTGTGCTGTCTGCATGTAGTGACGCACAGAGAGGCTCGGGGGTGGGCGCACAGCCTGGCTCTGGCCATAGGAGCCAGCCCCTGAAGCACATGAACACATCTTCTCATTGGTGGGGAGCAGGGATCGCCTTACCAGGTGCTCTGCTGTAAAACTGCTAAAACACTCATCATTTCCCGTGTGACGACTGAGTCTTAAATGATAACAAGAAAGATTATTTGGAGCACAGTTTTCTCATTAGACATGACGTCATAAATATCAACTTTCTTGAGAAAGTTGATATTCCCACATAAAGGGAATTTCTGCATGTACATTTCTTCACAACAGTGCCTGTCCAGAATGATCTCATACTTTTTGCTCTGCAATGTATTGCTTTTACTAATCCTTATGCTTTTAAAGATTATGAAAGAGTGCATGTGCTAATTACATCTCTTTTCCTTATTTTCTAGCTATAATAAAATAGTCTGAAACAACGAAGAAAAATAATATATTTCAAGTTTGGATATGTTTATTTTAAAAGCTTTATTTTTGTCATATATTCTTCTTCTGATTCCAATAGCATATACCAGTTTTAATTTAAAAATATTAAAATTTACTAAAACTTTTGCCTCTGTTGTTTATACTTCATTACCAGACATTATTATTATTTATACTTACATTATTATTTAATAGTGTATTTTACTGAGTACTGCATGAAATAATTTTCTGATGTCAACTGCCATTTTGATTAAATTACAGCAGTTGTCCCATCCACAGTCATAAGTCTTTGAAAAATGATTGCACATACGTATTGCTGTTGAGCATTTCTCCTTTTAGGAATACCAAACTGTTTTCAGAATATTTTTCTTAATATTGACAAACAGTGATGTGTCTGTGTGTGTATGTACGGAACTATATGCATGTCCAGAAAAGGGCAAAAAATGCTTGTGCTTGGTCTGCAGCACAAGTTTTATGAGGAGCAGCTGAGGGAGCAGAGGTTGTTTAGCCTGGAGAAAAGGAGTGTCAGGGGAGAGCTCATCGCTCTCTACACCTGCTCAAAAGGAGGCTGTAGCCAGGTGGGGTTGGCCTCTTCTCCCAGCTGACAAGTGGCAGGACAGAGGAAACAGCCTCTAGCTGCACCAGGCGAGAGTTAGATTGGATATTAGGGGAAGTTTCTTCACTGTGGGCGTGGTCAGACATTGAGATGGCTGCCTAAGGAAGTGGTGGAATGGTCATCCCTGGATGAGTTCTAAAGGCATGTGAATGTGTCACATTCTGACATGGTTTGGTAAGTGAGCATGGCAAAACCATGTCAGCGGTTGGAGTCAATGGACCTCTCTTCCAACTTTTACAATTCCATTATAAACTATAAATTCAAAGTTAAATACAAGCAAATTGATGACAGTTCTGCCAGCGTTATTCAACATTTCTTGAAAGGCTAGAAAAGAAACAAGGTTCAATTTTGGTGTGACTTGTTTTAAGCAATATTTTTTTTTTGCAGTATGTTGCTGAGTGGAACAGCCATATTTTAATCTTCTTTCCACATTGTCATTAATTTCTGAGAGCTTATATATTTGAACCTGTATATTAAAGACTCCTAATAATAATAAAAAAAAAGAACCACAGGAGAGAAATGCAGACCAAAAAAGAATTATACCTGATGCCATAGTATCTTTGATTTTTCTTAAGTTAAACATGGTTTTCTATTCATGTGTTTAGAGAAGAAACTCTAATACCTCTGCATTTGTCTGCTCCCCTTCAAATCATATGTATTTGCCTGTAGCATCAGTATCTTTATTGGTTTCCAAGTTATTCATTTGCAAAGCTCTTTGAGGTATCTTGAATGTGAAAATTGTTATGAAGCCAAGTACTGTTCCGCTTTTAAGTGACTCATAAAAGTGCCTCCACTTAAAGCATTTTATGTATACATCAGTTTGGGTGTGTTTATACATAGCCTTTAAATGAAGTAATTTTTATAAGACATTTTAAAATGTGAACATGATTTGAGTTTGTATAGCACATTGAATTGAAGGTATCGCAAGGAATGAATTATGCTTCAGCGTGGCAACAAATAGACAAATACTACTAAGAAGGTATGTTATCTGAAGTGTTATGATTTATAACTACATTATGAAAAAAATCATATGATCTTTGCTTTTTCTTAGGTACTTGGCTGTTCACTAAAGTTAACTGGATTATGTATATTATAAGAGATGGCACCTCTTTTCAACTCTGTATGTTTTTAGAAAAGTCTTTGATGTGTAGGGAGGTCTATGGTCTGCTGTGGTACATTGGTTTCTCTCAGTTCACTCCTACTGGCCTACATTTAGGAGCTGTATGATACTTTTAAATGGATGTGTCATAGTAGTAGAAATAAAGTTGGGCTATGTTTACACATACGTGTTATTCTGTATTGTGATACTATCAGATTTCACAGAGTAGACGTGACACTGTGCTTAACTCTTAAAGGAAAAATTAGGGTAAAAGGGTACAGATTCTGTCATCCCTCATTAATACAATTTGCTGCTCAGAGACCTACATTTCAGAAAAATAGTTAAGTATGTCTCTTTTTAGGATGCCACTTAAGAGTCTGCCTAATGCTAAGAGGTAATTCCCTTATATGTCTGTATGGTTCTAAGAAGCTGTCTGGTAAAGAAAGCACTCTTTTTCCCTGAGACATAGTACAATATATTAATCACCTCTCATCACTGAAAAGTTTAACTTTGCTATTGAATAAGACAGGGCTAGGACATATGATTTTGGCGTCTTTGTTTTGAAAGAACTTCTTTCCTAATTTCATTGTTCTTTATTGGTTTATCTTGGCTGATTTGTTTTCTTCTATTCAGTAAAACCAATTGCGAGGTACTCCGAAATTGCTGCTTTTGCTAAACTCCAGAAAGGGATTGCATTTCCTTGACAGATCAAGTGAACCTGTCATAGCTTGTTATAACTACCTCCTTTTTGAAATCTTGTAACAAATATTTTGCTTTTTTTTTTCTTTGTGTTTATTCTCTGCTTTGTCTCAGCACATGCATTCTTAATATTGACTATAAAATTTAGTTATAAACTGAATTTTGAGATGTCCTGGCCACTGCTTTAGTGTATACACTCCTGTTGCACTTACTGTCTTTTAATTCCCACTGTCAGTTACCAAATGAGAGATTTTTTTTTTTCCCCAAACATCTGTCCTCTAGTAGCAGAGTCAGAGGTGGTAGACTGTGCAATGCCTTCACTCACAGAAGCAGTCTCTTTTTTCTGTTCTGTACATTACATCTTTCTTATAAACCACTGAAAACTTGGATAACATAATGAAAAAAACAGGATTTTTGTGGAATTAGAGATTAAGCTTGAAAATTACTTCAGCCACAAGTAAACAGTTCAAAATAATGGGTCTCATGGGTAATGCGTTAATAATTTGATGGATTGAACTGCATAATAAAAACTAATGATGGTAGATAGGGAAATAATACCAAGGTAGAAGAAGAGAAATAAAACCTATCTAAAGTTAAATAAAAGCTCTTTGCTTCAAAATTTCTGTCATTGATGAAAATAGCCCTAGTTCTGGTCCATGTCAGACAAATAAAGCTGCATGATTCATTGAAAAGACAGCTCAATGAACAAGCATGACAGTCTTGATTAATCAAAATCTTTCATGTTGTATTCCAGTAGTAATTATTTATTCCTGTAGAAATTTGCTTTGAAGATAGATTTTTGGCCAGGTTGATTCTCTAGCTTCTTTAGGAGCACAGAGCAGAAATAAATCCGGCTTAACCTTGGCTGGAAACTCCCTCGGTCACAAAGCAGCTCTTTGGCCAGGCAGAGGAGCATAGCCTCCTTGTTCCTGCCCTTCTTATTGCATACCTGCTGGTAGGGCTTCTTTTAGGAGCTGCTGTTAATATGGTTTAGGGAAGCCCTGAAACAGAAACCAGTGCTCTCTAATATATTTATCAATGATGTAAACAGTGAAATCAAGTGTGCCATTAACAAGTTTGCAGATGGCCCCAAGCTGAGTGACCCTGAAGAACAGGATGCCATCCAGGCAAGCTCAAGAGGTGGACCCATGAGAACCTCATGTGGTTCAACAAGTCCAAGTGCAAGGTGCTGCACCAGGGTTCAGGCAATCCCAAACATGAGTACAGACTAGGAGCTGAAGTCATTGAAACCAGCCCTGTGAGAAGGACTTGGGCTATTTGTAAGTGAAAAGCTCGACGACAATTTGTGTTTGCAGCACAGAAAGCCAAATGCATGGTGGGCTGCATCAAAAAGAAGTGTGGCCAGCAGGTTGAGGGAGGTGATTGTCCCTCTCTACTCTGCTTTTGTGAGACCACATTTTGAAGTACTGTGTCCAGCTCTGGAGTCCTCAGCACAGAAAACTTGTAAACCTGTTGGAGTGGGTCCAGAGGAGGATCACCAAGATGATCGGGGGCTGGAGCATCTCTCCTATGCAGGCAGGCTGAGAGTTGGGGTTGCTCAGCTTGGAAAAGGCTTCATGGAGACCTTTAGTGGCTTTTCAGTACTTAAAGGGGGCTTATAAAAAGAGGGACAGTGATTGGGCAGGTATTGATAGGGAAAGGGTGAATGTTTTTAAACTAAGAGAGATGTAAATTATATGTTAGGTAGAAATTCTCTGCCTTTGAGAGTAGTGTGACACTGTCACAGGTTGTCCAGAGAGGTTGTGCATGCCCCATCCTTCAAAGTGCTTGAGGCCAGGTTGGATGGGGCTTTGAGCAATTTGATCTAGTGGGTGACATCCCTGCCCATTGCAGGGGTTTTGGACCTAGATACTCTTTAAGGTCCGTTGCAATCTTAATCACTCCACATTTCTATGAAATATTGGTATGCATTCTCTCTTTATTCTGGTAGCATAGTATCTTGGTGATAGGAGCAAAGACTAATTCTATTTATAAACAAATGTCAGTGTAAAGGAAAAAACAATAAAAACCCAAAATGTTGCTAACATTGGATTCCAAAAGCTCATCCATATAAGTCAGGAGACAAGAATGAACTTTTCAGGACAATGCAACTATTATTTCTACTCAAAAGAAAATTAATTAAGTGTCAGTGTCATTTGTTTGGCTATGACAAAGAGAGAGATGAATAAGAATAGGTTGCAGATTTTTGTCCTATATTCATAATGCTTGTTGTAAGCAGTTGTGTTGATTTCTATATATTCTTCCCTAATTTATTTGTTGCCCTTTTATGCCGAGAGAAGGCATTTTCATTTTTATTTAATTACTGGATCAAATAGAAAACAAGGACTCATCAGTAGCCCACATACAATCCTAACAATTTTACCCTTAAGGGTAAAAGTCTTCTACCTATAAAAGTTGATATGCTCTTTATATTTTAGAGACAGTCATAGATACCATCAAGGAGGTTCCAGAAATACAAGTGTTAGTCAGACTTCAAAGTTAGAGGAGGGTCTGATACAGCAGCTTACTTAAGCATCTAACATTCTGCAAAGGCTGTGTGTGGTTCATGGGGATTTCGTTATTATGCACATGAAAGGTGTTTCACTGGAATTTTTTTTCCCACAGCTGTAGAGTAGGAGTGTAGAGTGAACTGAGTTGTTTAAACATGAATATGAATGTCCTTCTTGAAGCTGTGACTGGAGGAAAAAATTGCATACTGTTATACTTGGCTCTTGTCAGTAAAAGCAGTATGCCCCAGTGAATTTCAGTCCATCAGGGGAAAGTGTGAGAGGGTCTTGAGGAAGTATGCAGATAATGAGTATATAATTTGAGACTATCAAAAGAAGAGCATGTCCCAACAAAGAATTTAGATAAACAACAGTAATATATAGTAATTTATTCTGGTAAACCTTTAGAAATGTAACCAAAATTATTCTATGTGGATGCCCTAAAATTCACAAAAAGTGCTACAACACACGGTCCCTTAAAACACCTTATGTATTCTCAGAACTACTGTTTAACAGAGTTACATAGTAAATGGTCACAGATATTTTTCAGTTTTTCAGGGTAAATATGAAGAATGTGGAAGCTAATTATCCATCTTTCCTAGAAGGAAATAGAAGTGTTTTCAAGTAATTGCCAGTTTATCACTATTTATCAAGTTTTTTGACATCTGCTCCTCCCAAGTTATCCATGCAGTACTTGGAAAAGATATTTTCTTCCCAACTGTGAAGCCCATTCATACCTGTTTCAGGCAAAAGTGGTTTGATAGTGTATAGTGATTTGATTAAAATATTCATTCATTTCCTTCCTTTATTGCAAATAATTGCTATTAGATTATTGCTAGAAAAATAAAACAATTTTTTTTTGGTAAAGAGATACATAATTTGTGATTTAATCTTGATTTCAGGAGTACTAATTCCTCCTTCTTTTATGGTTCAGCACTCTCAGAGGATGTCCATATTTCCTTGTTTTGTCCATAACTAAATAAAGCTGCAAGGATGTCATAAGAAAAGGAGAGTCATGGCAATCCTTGAAAGGTTTTTCTTAACTGGTTTTGAAGTTCAGTCCTGTTATCAAAATTGAACACTGAAGAACTGGTATTAACACCTGGACTTGCGTCTGTGCAAAATCCAGAGTTCCTAAATTAGCAATTAGTTGGCTTAATTCTGAATCTCTTTTCTGAAGGACAATGTTAATTTGTCATGTAATGCTGATTCAGAACATCTGGAAGTGCATTAATTTTCTACACTCCAAAAGTCTTTACTCCTTGCATTATGAAAGTTTGTGAAAAACAAAAAAAAAATCAAAGTAGTGATTCTTTTCTTTCCTCTTTAAGAAAAAACTAAAATCGAGACACATAAGAATACCTTTCTGTATTTGCGCAAATAAGTGTTTTAATGGAGCATTTAAAAAATATTCAAGTCTAAATCTTGGGTTTTGTCTTCATTGCTACCTATCCTTTAAAAACACACTTAGAATCTTAGTTGTACTTGGGCTGTATGCTCTAATAAAATAAAGGACCTTGGAGCATTAACAAATCTCTCAGCTTTTAAATAGGCTGTGACCTATTCATTTACAGGGCTCCTTCAGTAAAGCAGTAGCTCACTTAGGTTAATGATGGATCATGGTGTGATTCGATTTGCAGAGTGCAGACTTGCCTATTATCCCCTAATGTTTGTATGGGTCATGTTATCACATCCCAATAATGATTCATGCCACCCCTTGGTCCTGAAGATATCACAGTGATTACAGGAAAGCTCAGTGTGCTAGTACACAAAGCCTTTAGGGTTCTCTTGGATGCTGTTGAATTATTATTTTTGGCTAGAGCATGATAAAGCAGGGAAATCTTAGGCTTCTCTGTGACACCTTCCTCTTGTGATTCAATTGGCCATCTGGCTGAGCAGACGGGCTGGACATTTGCAGAAATCAGATCTGTCTCTCCCTGTCTTTTTGCTTCTTTCTTTTTCCTTCATTTAGGTGAGGAAAGTTAGCTGGCCCTGACCTGCTGTGACAGATTATTTACAAGTCAAGTGCCTTATGACTTTGCCCACTCTACCCCCTCACAGCTTGAGTCTCTAACATGAAAATGGAGTAATTTCCAACAGGAAGAAAACATCAATACTATTCCTCCTGTAGTTTCCCACAGGGGAGACTCAGGCTGGTAGCCACACCGAGAAGGGAATAAGAGAATATGTTTTCTAGTTGTGAATATACAGTGAGAATCAACATAATTTCTTTTCCCAGTGTTGCCACATTGTCATTTACACTGAAGAATTGTTGTCACTTAGGCATAGCAATTCAAAACAGTCTAAGTGATAGGATGAGAAGACATTTTGGCTGTGATTGTAAATGTTTGTACAGTGCTCTTAAGGTTTATTTTTACTTCTCATTTTCGGGGATGATCTGGGTTTTCTCACCTGACCACTGTGTTTGTGCTGAATGACCATCAGGCTTCTTGCTGGTTGAGCTGCTGACAAACACTAAATCTTGATAAATGCTTCCAGTAAAACTGCCATAAACCTCACAGCTCTAAACTCTCCTAGACATAAACCACTCCTTGTTAATATATAGTACAGCTAAAACATGAATGGGTAAAGGAATAGTTGCCTTATTTTTTTAATACAAAGATATAAGACCTATGGAAATTAAAATATGAACTTTGTTTTCTACCATCTGCACATGCAACCTAGATACAGAAGAAATTGCCATAAGAAATACTGCTGTTCTTCAAATAAATTAATTTTATTATAGCTGAATTTAAAGATTCTCCAACAGCTTCTGTCACTAAGGAAATATAATATTTTCACTCATTCAACATACTTCTAAGGAAAGCCACAGACAGTGAAAAAAATCTAACTTGAAAGTACCCATTAACATTGTTTCTACCACTTTCTCTGCTTCTACCCTTTGGCAAACAGCCACATTCAACAACGTCAAGTAGTGATGAAATGCTTAAAAATATGTGCTTTTTTCATGCATTTAACTTTTTCTCGCCCACCCATAAGAATATTTCCTAAAGAGTTTGGATACTGTAGAGGGAATTTCTTGTTCAAATCAGGCATTAGAAATAGAATTGTGATTGAAATAATATTGCTGTGTTGACTGGTTTGGCATGGAATATGGTAAAAGGATAGGCACTTAAAATATCTCATATATTTGGCCCTTACCATATAACATTTTTATTTTGCTTTAGAAGTATTATACAAGGACCTCCCCAGAAATACTGCTAAGGATCTCAAAACTGTAAGCAGATTTCAAACCTAAATTAGGTTTCCCAGCTGCTTAGTGGTATATACTCACACTCAAATAGTGAAAAATGGCTTTTGAAATGTGTACTACATTAAAACTCCGAGAAGTTCTATGTATTTTAATTTTCTGAGTGTTGCAGCAAATTTCAGACTTGAAAGTCTCTTGTGATAGCTGCCTGAAGCATTTATGGAAAGAGATTTCTTTTCCCTCCCCTTGCATCCACAGTATAATGATTTTTGAGGATCAATATTGTATTCCTGCATTTGGAAGCTTAAACTCGTGCAATTTTATTTCTGCCCAATGTTTTCCTACTTAAGCATGTTTGGCTTATTTAAATTTGAAAGATATTCAAACTCACCATTTCCAAAGACCAAAATCCAAGGTTATTCCCTCTTCTTCACAGATCCTGTTTCCAGTGATATATTTATAAAAAAAAAATCCTGGTGTTTTAGTCATATCTAAGAAATATATAGACTTAGTTTATAATCTGTATGCAATGACCAATCCTTCAAGCTCAATAGACTAATAACAGGAACATGTGTGCTTTTTGCAAACAAGGCAAAAATTTTCACTCAAAACATAATCATAGTGATAATGATTAATAATTTTTATTTAATAATTTTACAGCAGAGTGATTTTTTGCAATGAAACATAAAGACACTTCAAGATTTTGAAGTTTGCATTAATTGCTGTTAATTGTAGATTAAACTGGCTGCCAGGTATAATGCAAAAAGCATAGGATTTTTATTTTTATCTTTATCTTCAGTATCTAAATATAATGTGGCATATCTGTATCACTGTATACTTATTTTCTTTACATTGAAAACAGCACAATGAAAACATTTCCTCAACCAGACTCCTGGATCTATTGTCATTTTTCATATAGATGAGTGGAATCCATCCCTGAAAAGAAGGAATTGTAAATGTTACCACTATGAAATATCTACCTAGGAATTTGTGAACTTGTTTATTTTCCATGTGAAAATATGTACATGCTGAAGCCATTATATACTTTTTTTTGTTATTGAGATGATAGAATTAGAGTTCTTATTTTAATGTCTTGATATTTTAAATGGGAAATGAAGATCCTTGGAGAATTTAGGGCTATAATATCCTTCTGTTGCATTTTAACTCTCAGGTAGGAGGTAAGTGCTCACTTTTTTTTTGAGGGTTTAAGTTAAAATATTATATAGAGACTGAACCCTAATAAGAAGCAATGCAAAGCAAGAAACTTTTTATGTCAAGGGCAAAGTGGAAAGCTTTGCTTTGGTATATGTCAAATATCTCTTGCCTGTGTCTTACCTAAATACCCACAGACATATAGACTTACCCCTGTCAGGGGAAGCTCATTAAATCCTACTCTTAGACAGAACACCTGACAGGAAAAGAATATTCCTCTCACAGCTTCTCCTGGAATTTTCTTTATGTCAGGAGATTTTTCCTCAATTAAGAATAGACTTTTCAAACTTTTGTGGACTTAGTTTAAGATTCTAACATTACACTTTCTTGTCCAATTAATTTAAAATTACATGGGAAATGTTATTTCTGCCTCAGATATAATGTAACAGTTTCAAGAAAAACTTGCTCTCATGGTATATTGGTAAAAGGAATGAATAAGAGAGAAAAAAATGACCTTATTTTAGTAACAATAGTGCTTTTCTGATGACCCGTGTTATTGTATCATTTAAATTCAATTTACTCATTTATTTATGTAATATGTATAGTCATCACTAATGGTAATGTAAATTAATTTTTCTGGTTCAGCTTCTTTTTGATGCTAGGCATCTAATCCTGGTGCCCTGTACTTCTGTATTGTATGTGACCATTTCTTATTTTGAAACTTTTCTTCCCCTGTTAAAATTACACAGTTGTAACAATAGGTGTTAGCGTAATGAGACTCTTATTAAAAAGAAAAAAGAAATTAAACCAGTGGAATCATAAAATCATGGTGGTTTCAAAATTATCTAATACTAAGTAAACGTACAGATGTGATGGTTCAGCTTTCACATGTGGGGAAATGAAAAGAGAATTACTTTGTAAATTCTTGAGAATGGGTCAATTTTTTCAGGTTTTGGATGAGCTATAGAAGCCCTGATGAAAACTTTCCTGAGAGAAATTATTTTCTATTGAGAATTTGATTTGTAGCTGAAGGAGTAATTTTGGAAACAGAATTTGCTTTCATGGAGAAAAAAAATTAAAGGATATAAATAGTTGAAACAAAATATTTTATAGACAAAGACATAAAAGCAGAAAGCATTTCATTCAGAAACATTGCATGACATTGTAGCTGTTGTCTCACACTCCTGACTGAGAAGCAAAAATGCTGTTTCTTTGTCCCTCCATGTAATGCTTCAAGGCCTTGTCAGTCTTATTCACTAAGGAGAGTGTTGATCTTTGGAACAGGATGGAGAATACAGGGAGTAGGACCGGTCCCACTAAAAAAAAAGAGTAAGACTGTAAATCTGAACTATCTCTCTCTTATAAGATCAACAAAATATTCCTACTGGGCAATTTTTGCTAAAATTATATTTTGTATTTTGGCCCCTCTTTTATCTAAAAAGCAAATACCTTTATTTTGAACATTCTTTAACTCTCTTATTTAATACTACCTTAGTTCACATTTTTTGCATAAGATTTAAACCCCCAAAGTATATTTTATCTGTTGCTTGTGAGCTTAATAATGTGGAAAGTTGTGTTTATCCATCTTCTTTATGGAGGTTTTCACCTCTAGTTTATTCAGCACTCACTTTATTCTATTGCTTCTTCACTCCAGATCGTCTTGGACGAGTACAAGTGACACCACAGACTAAATTGTAGAAATTTAGGTGCTTGGAAGAATTATTAGGCCCTAGCTGTTGTCTGACAACCTAAATAATTATTTTAACATCAAGGCTTGACCCTCTTCTACACTTAGTAAAAAGACTGCACACTGTTTTGTCAGTCTTGTAACAGCTAAGGGAGATTATTTTTCATCTTTACTTGAGGGTATTTATAAGATAGATAGCTTAATGTTGGTACCTTATGATTTCTTGACAGCTGGCCATAAAACCTGATAAATGCTCCTGCCAACAAAACAACACGTGGGATCCAAAAAAAAAGTTTATGATTTTTAATAAGGTAGATTATTTGATTGATGTGCAGTATGCATGCTAATTACAAAAAAAAAAAAAGAGGAAGAGGAAATTTGTCACTTCCCCATTCATTATTACTTAATTAGACTACAACTAATCAGAATTTATGATTGGCTAAAATAACCCCAGATTTAATTTACTGCAATGTCATTACAGACAGTTAAAAAGAAATCATGAATTATATCTTGCTGCCAAGACAGCACAAAATTACAAGAAAATAGGATGAACCTTGAAATACTGTAAACATGACTCTGCCTGCAGATCTCTAAGATTAGTGATTTATTTCAGCAAATGAAATGCTTCTCTTGTGAAATGACAGAGTACATTTCTTTCAATATGCAATATTTTTATATATTCTGAGTACCAGAGTAGATCAGTGAGACCAATGCATTTATTTTGGCTTTGGCTTGTGTAACAGCATTTTATTTAACATCTAAATATTTCAAATAGGCCAAATGAGTGGTGATAATACAGTTCTGACATTGTTAGAGCTTCATTGTGGAGCTGAAATGTAGAATGGAAACGTTCATTTACATTTGTTTTTTTCCCTAAGTCAGCTTTATTCTACCTGTCTGGGTTTGCTGTGGAGTCTGTTATGTGCTTCCACTACCCACATTGCTGGTCTCTGTTTTAATGTTTGTATATTAGGGGAAGAAAGTAGGACAAAAATAGAAAGTGAATTTTCCTTATTACGTTCTCATTTGTGCTCATTTTCTTGCATGGTGACATCAAAGTTACTTGTATCTCCATTATACAGTCATGTGCAGTATATTTGTTTTCATACGGGAATCTACTGACTATGCAGTCAAACACATCAGGTGCCTGTGGTGCAAGGTGTGGAAAATTCTGATTAGTCAAAGCAAGTTCTTTTTCTGAAGTACTGTCGTTGTTTTGTGTGCCCAGTAGAGGAAAAGGTAGATAGAAAGAAAGATGTCAAAAAAGAAGTTAGCACGATGGTTAGCAGTTAAGGAATACTTCTGGGCTGTAAGAAAATAAAGTTTAAATCCCTGTTTGCTTTGACTTTAACTGAGGTGTTATCTTAAGTAACTTCACCTCCATATTTTACAGCCTGAGTCTCTCCAAGGAAGTTATTTGAATTTTTATAAAAAATAAAATATCATTGATAGGGACAGGAATTACTCAGTAGCATAGTGGGCAGAATACTTACCCTCTCTTTCAGAGGCAGGTTGAGTCTCTGTTCTGAATTGATCCAAGCAGAGGCTTCAAACCTTGGTCTCCCTAACTCTCAGATAAGTTGCCTTATGCAGTATTATTTGGTCTAAAATTTAGCTTTAGGCTTTTTATAGATGATTCAGTATTTTCTGTGAGGAGTGCTCCCACTTGAAATCTGAAAAAGTATATAAGTACAAAAGATACATGTTACTTTGCTTCTTCTTTCAACTTTTTTTTTGGCATTCTAGTCTAACGATTGTGTTTTGGCTGAATTTGTTTTCTCTTCAATTAGCATAGATCCAAAATGCTTCAAAAATAAAGGCAGACAGTGAGAAACCCTAATATGGAAATTCGTAATACTGAGTTTCACAGAATTGCAATTCACAGTACAAAAGCTCTCAAGGTCCTGCCTACAATAAAACCGAGTAATTGAAAATGCTTTTATCCTTGTAATACAGCTGCACACAAAAACAGCTGTTGTGACTCACTGTAGACTCAGCAACAAGCCACAGGGTCATTTTTATTTCCTCTGATTCTATGTCTTGTAATTAAGTAGGTGCAGTGCGTAAGATTGAGTCATATACCGTCAACCATTGGTTCTTACTACTTTAAATAGCACATAAAAATGATCAGTTCACGAGGCTGTCATTGACAAGGAATCACTGAAAATGGCAGAAGACTGTGTACTTGTTTCTATTTCTTCAGTAAGATTCTTCCTTTCCTGCTTTTCCAGGCAGAACTTGTCCGTGATGCACAGGGCATCTTTTCTGTGTATGTGTGCACAAGTGAGACCTTGGTATCCTACTAGTCCTGCTGCTGATGTTCTTGCTATGCCTTTTTCTTCTCTTTTTTTTTTTTCTTCTAAGCTTTTGATTATTTTTTTTAAATTTTGCTTTTTTCTTCTCTTGCATATTTCTGTTCTTCCATTAGTATCTCCCTCTCATTTTTTTCTGTATTTTCCCTTGTCTCATTGGAAAGAGGTAACGTAGTTCAGTAATGCGGCTGTATTAGATTTGAGGAATCTTCTTCATGCCATAAAGCTGGGTCACATCTGCAGCAAACAATAGTTCTCAAATGCATCAGATACAGGGAAAGAAGCCTGAGGCTTCATGTAGCACAAAAAGAGCTGGAATATTTCTGTAGTGAACTTCATTTGCATCATGCTTGTGCCTTAGTAGACATCTTCCATTTGATTGCATATCTATTTTTACTTCTGTACTTTGTATCTATGCACAATTGCACCAAGGAATTGAGGATGTGAAGACATATCCAGTCTCTATAAATATTTGTCTGTAAAGACAAGAAAATATGTAAATAATTAATGGACATTATGATGGACATCTATATTATGGACTGATCTGTGAGAAAATTATTTAAAGGAACAAGCTGGAAACTCCTACATATAGGTAATCAATACAGCTGTATTTCTGCAAAAGTTCCGATAGCATTTTGTTGTGCAAAGCTGAATCTTAATTCTGATGATTATGAAAGCATTATGTAATAGGATGTCTCCTTCACTGCAGAAGAAATATTTTCCTAAAGAATTTTTTCATTATTGAGGCACTTTAATACTTAGTCAGCTAGCAAAGAAGAAATGGGACAGCCTATCTAGGCTAAGCCTAGACTTCTGCGCTTTTGTAAAGGTGCAAAATTATTTTTATTATGTTCATTTACTTCAGGCACCTTCTGTTTGACTTTGGCAAGACTTGCAATGAGGACTTTTACAATATGATTTCAAGAAAAATGGATGCATTTGAAATTTACATATGGATTCATACATCTCAGCAATCTTTAAAAACCCAGTGTTTTATATTTTGAAGAATTTAGCTTATTTCTGTCAAATATACAAGCTCTGGTTTTATCCTGCTTGTTGGGAACTTTTGAATGCTTTCCTGGTGCTGCTGCATCTCTTGAAAAACTAAAACAGTAACTTTGCAAGTGATGCCATCTGCCTGCATCCTTTGAAATATGTTAACTGAAAACAAGTAGCCTTGGAAAAGGATTAACTCTTCCAGTGCTGACCATAGAGGCTGCAGCTGAACCCTTAACAATGTAGAAACCTTGGCTGTAGTTGGAGCTGCAGAGCCACACAGGAACTTCTCTGCTGTGTCCCTGAGACTGTGATGGGCAGAGCAGGTGGACTCCAAGGAGGTGTGTGACCTTCTCAGAGAAGAAAATCTGTACCAAATAGTGCATAGCTAACAAATGGTTTCAGTAGGTTAAATGTTTCATTGTTTCTTAGTTTAGGGAGGATTTGCTCAGGTGAACAATTGAGTGCTGTTTCCCATATTGCCAAACAGGATGGCACAAGAAAGTGCTAAATAGGGAAGGTGGAAGAGAATATAGTTTTAAGCACTTGGCTGTGTGAATATAGACTGTACAGAAGTTAGTTGATAAGTTTAAAATTGCTAATTGAGTGTTCCAGAAGATACTTTAATTAAAATTTTTCCCCAAGGGAAACTACCCTTACTTTGTTTTCCCACAAATCCTTTTTCTGTGTCTTTTTCATCATACAGAATGCATTAATACTTTGACCTGTACAATATTTTTTTTGCTTATATGGCTGACAACTATGGAGTACCCATGACACCAAACAAAAAAATAACTAATTGGTCAGCTGCCACTTACAATTTCTTCCTTTACACTGACTTTTTCTCAAAATGCTTCTCCTTAGCCTCAGGCATAATCCTGAGACATGCACACAGTTAGGGATGATAAAGCTGCAGGATAGAGTAATCAAGTCAAATAGATGTAGTGACAAAGCAAATGGGTCTCCTGTGTTCTTTAGGTGGCTTGATTTTTGATAAAAATCTTATTTATACACTGCAGGAGGTAAGTAAAAGGTAAAACAATGCAGACATGGTGTCATGGACATGGGTGGGTACAGATATTACATACACGGTATGCATTAGAAAGCTAAAAGCATAGAAAAGCACAACATTCCTAACAAGATCAAATGATCTACATCCTAGGGATTACATATTATATATCTGTATTTTATAAATATATTTTTTCCTGAAAAGTGGCACAGCTGGCAGCATCCTAAATCAGGGGTTGTGACAGTGTGCAGGTCTGTGTGAAACCTTAGAGTTCTGGGAAGGAGAGGCATCTTGGAGGACTTTTTCATATTAATTAACAGAGAAATACCCTAAATGCCCTAAATAGAGCAGATATTGTATTTTTTCAAGCAGATATATCTATTTTATCATTTATTATTACATAATATGTGATTCAGAAAATACAGCAGGTTTATTGTTTCAAGAAATCTTGTTTCTGACTCTTTCCCTGGATTTTTCTTCTCTCGATGAATTGAAAGAACATTGTTTTTATCCTCTGAGAACTAACCAGTGTGTTGTTACAAGTATTCTTTCAGTAGTGAATGTCTTCCACCAGCTTTAATGAGACCTGACTTAGTGACTTCTTCCAAGTATTGCGAATGTATTTTCTGATACCTTTTAGTACGTATAAGTACAATATTTACTTCCACCTTTACATGCTTACTCATGCACTTAATTCTCCCTAAATTCACTTTCCCCATGTTTACACGTTTCTGTTTCTATTTTCTGTTCAGTTTGTTCATTACATGTTGGATTTAGTCAAATTATCTTAGTTCCAAAAAAGCATTATCCCATACTTATGTAAAGGAATTCATTTAAGATGACCTTCCTTATTCCCTCCTTACTTGACTTGCTCATGTTATATGTAGAGTTATCCTCTTTGGAACAGAGTAAGGCTTTCATAGGTCATTAAATCTGTATTGGCATGAAAACATCTTTCTCTAGGAGGCTTTTTATTAGCAGTAGGCAAACTGAAATTCTATCTGTGGTACCTGGTATCATATTTGGTATAATATTCTTCTGTCTATAAGGGGCCAAGTACTGTGAAAAAAAGGTGTAGCAGTGAAACAGAGCTGATAGTGTGGCATGTAGGGAGTACCAAGGAGGGTTGCTTCTGCAAGCATGGTATTTCAGTTAGCAAATAGAGTACCACAGCTGTCCTCAAAACAGTGTTTGCCTCTGTGTCCCTTGGAGCTTTATACCTAAAAGGGCAGCAGCAGAATAAAGACAGAGACAATAATGAACCAACAGCGAAAGTGCCACTTCTACAAAAGTTCCTGTTCCCTCAGCTCATGTGGGTGTGCGAGCCTGTCTGTGCTGATAAAATGGAAAAAGGAGAAAATTTTCATTATTTTATTGTCCTTTGGAGTCTTATATTTGTTTTCGAGCTGTCCTAATGGTTAAATTGCCTTGCTGGGGCTTTTACAGCTGCAATGTTGACTATTTGAATTTTAATTCTCAGTTATTAGGGAGCTTGTTATAGGGAGGACTGAGATGCATTTTACTCCTTTGAACATAACCTCTGCAAAGAGGAGAAACCTCTACATTCACTCAGTGCATTTGTGCAGTATTATTTCTCATAAAAAAGACCAAAAAAAAAAAAAACATAAACCAGTTAAAATAAAAACATTTTAATACAATTTAACACTATTAAGAATTCCTTCAATTTCTGCTTTTAAAAATTATCAGGTCAGGAATTAAAGATGCATAAAAGATAGCTGCTGTTAATCTACAGACTATCAGTATATTAGATAAAATAATTTTCTTACAGTGTAATTACCTACTACACATCTCTACAAGCGGATGACATTTTTTGTATGGATTTATATGTCCTTGAATGTCTTTCTTATGCATTTCAGAGTGCTTAAAATGCAGTTAATTTGCAGTTTAAATATTCAGTTGTTTTTCAAGCCCTGTGTTTGTTGATATGGGCTTAGTCTGTTATTAAGCATTTCAGAATTTAGAATTTATGGATTGCCAAATTGAAGTAATAGAACTGGTACTCAATTTGCCATAGAACTGTGATGGACTTTATACTGTTACTTGGGAAGAGAAGAAGTAAAATATATCTGTCACTGCACTGGGCAGATAAATATAACCACTGCTCTGTGGTATTACAGAATCAGAAAAAAAATATTTATCTCTAAAAGTCTTTTCTGGCATTACATGTTATTTCTAACTTCATTAAACCACCTTACCCAAATTTCAGTTACCTTAAAATAAGTGCTGCTAAATGACCACCGAAGCTTAGCTTTATTAACGGGCACAGTTTTGAAAGCTTTTGCATAGCTGAAAATACAACTTTTGATCCTCTACTTGTTTCCATCAGTTTTTCAACAGTATTACCTTATGGTTTTACGCAAGTAAGTTTTTGAATTTTGGCAGAGCAAATGACAGCAGTACCCGTTTGAGGTTTTACTTTGCATATAACTGGTTAAAAATTGAAAAATAAAAATCTTCATTAGGCAAGAAGGGCTGTGTTTTACTCTGCTAGCAATTCCCAGCATAAGAAGTCATCTTTGTTATTATGATATGTCATCTACTAGAACTACAGTAAAGTCCATAATCCACAAAGCAGAGAAGAGGACATATAAAGAGTTTTTTAGCTCAGTTTAAACCTGTCTTCTCTACAGAGATAATAAAAGTGAAATACTATGTCTACATACACTTTCATTAAGATCTTAAAATACCTGCAAGCCCTTGTCTCAGTTACACCTCTTGCTTCCCTTGGTTCTCCTTAGAAAGGTGCTCAAGAAGAGGAATAATAACCCTACAAAACTGTCTAAAACAGTTAGCATAGTGTTTTTCATACAGGAGCACATCTCTAGACACTGATACCCATTGCTAAAGTGCAAAGGAATTTCCAGTGGCAGGTAGTATGTTGTATGTTCATTTATCAATCCTAGTCTGCTGGGATTTGGTTTATTAAATGTGTAACTTTGAAATCAGCTGCTACTGAAAACTGCTACTGGTTTTACAAAACATCTCTGAACCGCAC
Source organism: Chloebia gouldiae (assembly GCA_003676055.1). Classification (NCBI taxonomy): domain Eukaryota; kingdom Metazoa; phylum Chordata; class Aves; order Passeriformes; family Passeridae; genus Chloebia; species Chloebia gouldiae. The sequence continues at coordinate 553,208 of QUSF01000013.1, read as the reverse complement.
TTTTTTTCTGTGTACACATTTGTGATATGCAAACTCTGGAAACTCACTTGATATAACTGCTCATTTTTCAGTGGTATTTTCAGTTTCTTGTATTTCCCCTATTGACCTAGTCTAGAAATTTAGCTCAGCTTTTTCTTCATATTGAGCAATCTTTTTCCTGCTTTCCCAAAGACCTCTTAACAGTTCCTGAACTACATATAGATACACTTTCTAATTTTTGATATGATATGTATTATTCAAGATGTATATATTTATGTGTATGTATAAGCCAGAGATCAAGTGACCTGGGGGACCTCAGAGAAAGAGAAGCTAAGGAGGGTTTATCCAGTAATGAATAAGAAAATGAGCAAGGAAAGCAGAACAAATTGTTTCTCAACTGAAGAAATTATTAGAGACGGTTTGGGGGCAACTGCACTGAGTTTTCACTGTCACAGATTCTTGGTTGTAACTGTCCTAGTTTCAAGCAGTATGAAGTAGAATTTATAGCTGGTGTGAAATTACGCTCTGGTATCAGAAAACAGAAATACTGAGTTGAGATCATTCCTAAGTGCTTCAAAATCTAGAGCTCTGAAATAGGTGTTTAGGTATCTAATTTTAGGCAGTATGATTTGAAACTGGACCTATTATTTGTTTATGTTTTGAAGACCAGCTGACAATTTATCTCTCCACTTTAAATCTCTAATATTTTAGACAGTTTCATACTGCTAGAAGGTATGATATTTGAAAGGCACTTTACTGTGTAGCAAAGCATTCATCCTTACTTCACTGAAAGCTGCAATAAATTTGATGGAAGTAAACAGATTTGAAATGTAATAGACTGACAGTTCACTAGTTATATCTGAAATATCTGACCATGAGCAGTCTAAATTTCCAACTAGTTTTTTAGTGTCAGAGAATGTATTTGGGTTTTAGCTGAAGGGCAACTAAATGGTTCCATTTCCTGCTCAGATCAAGCTATTATTTTCTGGGATGATAAGGACCAGAATAAAATTCAGTACTAAATTCATTTTAAGATAAACAGCAATAAAACCAGTGATTTTTATTGACTTATAATAAAAAAATTATAATTATGGTCTCTTCAACTGCAACATTCAAGACTAGAACCCATCAAAATGGGTGTTTTCAGTTTTTTTCAAAAATTCAGCCTTTTGCACAGTTGTGAGTAAACAATTAATACATGGCACCTTTGACAGCTGGGATTTTGTGTGTGTAAGACTTTTGTTGTAAGGGCTAGTGATACCCAATTTTGAAGTGGACTTTTCAATAGCCTTTGAACAAGCGAGGCATTTACACAGGTGACCAGGTTGCTCAAATAAATTACCTCCCTTGCTGATTTGGTCTAGCAGAAAAGCTTTGTTAGCTGTCCTAAGTTCTTGCACTTAAATTGCTTTATAATGAAGTTATTGAGAAGAAGTGTGTACACCTCAACAGTGAACTGAACCAAAGATTTTTATGTAACTCCACAACAAATTGCAGAGTTGAGGTTGAGGTAATCCTGCAAAAAAAGCTCTTTAGAAGAGCTTTATGTACTAACTGTCTAATTGCATATATAAATATTGGCTTAAAAGGAGTCATCTTATTAAGAAAAAGCAATGACATTTAAGAAGAATCCTATAAATGTCAAGGCAAAGGCAGTCTTGAGGAAGCATTAATATCCTCTTAATTGTTGCAGTCACAAATGAAATTATCCAAATGGAAAATAATTAAAATGAGCTGATTGGTTTCATGGATGTTTGAAGTGTGAATAGTATCAGCACTTTTGGCAGAGTGGAAGCATTGAGAAATCTTTTCATTAGACAAACACAGTGGCATGGCCAAAATCCTTTCCTTCTGTGCTTACAAACGTCTTTCTTTCTTATGTGCATAACAAAATCTTTATTTTGGCATAAAATGCTTGCAATAAAATTATGTAGTTGGTCAGAAAATGCTGGTATGGTTTGCTTTTTAATTTTTTCTTTTTTCCCAAAAAAACCCAGGATATATTTCAACAGGGATTTTCTCAGGAGCCATTGTCAGCTGTAGCACAGCCTGCAAGTATTACAGTACAGGCTGTGTGTGGATGTCTGTGAGAATAGAGTCATATGCAGGAACCAAAATGTTCACCTCTGATACACAAATTGCAGGCTGAAGTCTCAGTTCCAGTTGGCAGAACAAGGATTTCAATTTGCATTGAAGTCTTGAAATAGAAGACTTGCAAGGGAGAAATGCAAACAAGAGAGCATTTCTTTACAAGAGGTGGTATTTAAGTATTTTTAAAATATGGAAGAGCATAAAATATTAAACAAGGCATTTACTTTCAAGCTCTGTGGTCACGGACCTTACAGTGTATAAAATAATCAAATTAAATCATCTAGATACATAAAGCAGACATTCACCTATGTCTTCTATGGCCCAGGTCACTGCTCTAACCACTGTGCCCTTAGCCATACAAGGCAACACCTTTGCTGACAGGAAACTGTGTTGAATTTTCAGGAGAAAGCAGCATGACTAGAACATTCTGCCTGTTGTTTGTGTTGAGCAGTGGGAGGAAACAAATGGCAGCCGCACATGCTTAGACATAGCTGTAGGTCTTCTATGGTTCTAAAGCAAAATATTTTGAATAAAAGTTCTTTGGATCTGATGATTTTTTTAATCCTTCCTCACTAGTGTTCTCAAAACCATTTTCTATTTAATTCTAATATTATTTTAAAATACTACAATTCATATGGAACATCCTGCATTTTGGTCAGTTGTACTGAAGAGCTTCAATTTATCTTCTCCTCCCTGTATTAAAAAAAAAAGAAAACAAAAACCAGTTAAATTTTTTTTGTCTGATTTTAGTCATCAGTGGGTTGCAGATATGTGCCAAATCCCATTGAATTTGATGAGGTGACCCTGCTTAAAGGTGCCATTATGGATAAAAGGACATACATTTTTAAAACAGAAGAAAACCTACACAGATATTTAAGTATATTAATACACTTGAAATATCCACATTTTAAATTAAAAAAAAACATATTTATAATTGGTGAGAAAATATAGCCCATAAAGAAATTTCCAGTGATTACTCTATGTACAATCTTACTCACTCAGTGGACCTTGTTTGATTACTGCATTAATAATAAAGCTACACTTGGCTTTAATGTTTTGTTCTTGTGCATTTTGGGGCAGTCAGTAATTCTAGATCTGTATTAGCTGCCTAGCATACTTGTGAGAATAAAATAACCTGTTGAGTACTTTGGGGAAAAAACAGTGTTTGACATTTGGTCGATCTTTTTGAATCTGGAAGATTGAGGCAGTTTTTTTACTTTTGCTATTTATTGCTAGTAGTCTTTGATAGGTACATAAATCAGGTGACACTATTTCAGCCTCCTAATTAGGGAACTGATGTTATTTAGGGGGAAAGATTGTAAAAAAAAATCAGTACATTCTTTATTTTGCATGTGTATGCACACATTATTCACATCTTTGATGGGAACTACTGTCAGTGCTCATGCATTTCATGTAGAATTATTGTAAATAAGATTACAAAGAAAGGAAAACAAATTATGTCGTGTCATGTTTGGCAAGTTTTTTAAGCAGGAATTTTCCATCTGATCTTCCCTCATGGAAGAAAAAAATCTCAAAATTTACTACTAGAAAATCTCACATCTGTCTCAGGCAACCCCTGGTGCACAAATTCTTAAAGGGTGGGATGGTATTATTGGGAAAAAACACTAGATGCTTGCCATGTTCTTACACTCTTCCCCCAGGTACATTTTGTTGATTGCTGGAAGAGACAGTGCACTGATATAGATGGATATTTTATTTTGACCTAACTCTGTTATCCAAAGCAACAGTTTCCACTATTTCCTAATCCTCTATAAAGAAACTGCTGACCTATATTATTCCAACATCCTATCCTCTGTACACACATCAGCATATTAGTGGCCTTTTCATAAACTTTTCATGCTTGGGTATTTTCATGAAATTGATTTAGAAATTCCTCATGAATGAGATAGGCTATAAAATCGCAAGAACTGGGAAATTAGATTAATCTTTTGGCATAAAGTATGAATAAAGTTAAAACTGATCTAAAAAGTAAAATTTATCTTCATACAAAACCAAATTCAAACAAAAAAAAAGAACTATTTTATGGAAAAACTTGTAATTAATACTGCTTGTTTTCTTGGTGCAGAAGAAATTTTGAGTTGGTATTAATTTTCCTTGACAGTAGTTTGGATCACTGTCAACATTTCAACTTGAACAAAGATGGGAAGCTGCAAACTTCTTAGCAGCTTGCTCCTCAAGCCTTCCGAAAGTAATTTATCCTCCTACAAATATTGTGACAAAGTTAGTACTTTGGGGCCCTATGTTCAACCAGTCCAAATCAACATTCCAATCCTATGTGATATCTGAAATGCACAAAGATTATCCTAAGAACGCAAACTGTTGGAAGTTTATTGGGACTACTACAAGAAGCATTTAGAAGTATTTTAACTTGTAGGGTTGGCTGTTTGTCTTCCTCTTTATGTGGACTATTTCTTCTCTGTGCACCATCATAAATCATCTGTTCAATGGAGATTTGTTAAGTTCTCATAAGTTTGTTTTTTTTTTAAATTTTGAAATAATACATAATAAATAAAAAGTTGTTGGCATTGAGGACCTCCTCATTAACCAGAATGGGGGATGGAATACACTGAAATGTTTCAGTGCTAATGATGTTCAAAGTGTGTTTTTTGTAATAAACGATTAAGTATCAATTTTTGTCCGTCTTCTCAAGGTACATGCCACTGATAATGCCCATGGATTAAGTTGACAGTACTCTTAATTCATGCTTAAATATGTGTTGTGTGGCATAATTTACGTATTTTCAAATGCTGCAAATCTGCCTTATCGAAATAAAAATAAGTTTTAGTGTCTACTAACAAAAGACTAAAAGTAATAAAAATGTACAAGAACTGGAAATAAATACTACAGAAATCCTATTTTAGAGTAAGGGCATTTTACTTTTAAAACCCAGGAAAGTTATTTTTAAAGTTAGGATTAACTTGTGCATGGCTGTCTCAATACATTTCATTGTCAATATGGTAAAAAGTAAGTTAAACTTGCAAATATTTATTACTTTAATTTTGTTTGGTTCCTTGCTTACAAATGTATGTGCCTCTTCTCTCTCCTTCCTCTAGTGACATCTGGATCATAGGTATTTATATGGTATCATATGGCTGAGGTGCAATAATCAGTAATAGGGTTATAAGACTATTTTGAGCTAGGGAAAAAAAACAGATTATTAGTAAAATACATATAAATTCGCAGTTCTAGCCACACATGAAGTATATATGTCCTGCTGTGAGAAGATATGAAAGTTGCATGAAAGAAGCATTTCTTCTCTGGTCTTAATATTTTCTTAATGTAGTAGTATGTTTTTGGGACTTTGGGATTCACTTGAGGGACTATACCTTATGAAACTACTATATTTTATGTTCAGGGCTGGATTAAACCTGTTCTAGTGGGAGATGTCTCTGCCCATGGCGGGAGGGAGTGCAACTGGATGATCTTTAAGATGCTTTCCTTGCCCTAACATTCCATTATTCTGTGCTTCTGTGAAATTAAACTGTAGTTTGTATGGACTTCACATGAAGTGCAACAAATGCAGATTATAGTGGAAATGTAGCATCAGAGCTCAATAAAGAAGTTTTTCTGCAACTATTTTGAATGTAAGGTAGACAAAAGATATTTGTAGACATATGGACAGGGAAAACCTGTAAGGAACAGTAATTTTTTTCTTTATTTTTTTACACTAAAATGAGAACTAAATCTAATTATGTCCCCTTATAACTTATGCACTGAGCATTTATAATACTTTCTGAAGAAATTACACACAACGTGAAATTATGTTAAAGGATCAAAAAAGGAAGTATATACTGATTAATGACTTAAAACTGATTCCAGTTGTCTATATGAAGTAGTATCAAGGTATCTGACATAATAAAATATTATCCCTTAAAGAAAGACTATAGATTTACTCCCAATTAACAGGAGGCAATAAGCCCCACTTTAACCTTGTTTTCAAAGGTAATAAATACCATGGCTCCCTCCAAGACAAAGTTTTATTAGAATCATACTCTGTCTAGTTTTCGAACATGTCACAGTGATATCTGATTTTTTTGTTTTGTTTTATTTTTGTCTTTTCTGGATTGACTACATTTGCTATGCACTATTTTTCTCTTTTGTAATCTAAATTGTATATATATTTTTCTCTTTTGTAATCTAAACTCCAACTCCTGTGATCAAACTTAACAATGGAAGCTGTGGATAATGTGTTAATTTTACTCGTTCTTTTATTATATTTGGTTGAACTAGGGCATATGACATGAAAGGTCAATGATACCTAACTGAAACATTGATTAAAGTGCTGAAAATAATCTATGGACAGAGATGTTCTTTCTTCAAAATCAAGTGAATAGGCTGTCATTAAACTGACCTGATCTATTCTTGTATCGAAACCATTTATTAACCCCCTAGCACTTTAAAATAAGTTATATAAGATTGAAATTTAGATTTAAGGATACAGATAGAAAGTTAATTCTCTGACACTCTGTCTGGTCCACAATCCATTTCATATGCTGTAGTCAAAAAGAATTTTATGGTCTCTTCAGCCAGCAGAACTATCTGGACTAATATTGTACTCATACTGCAGTTTAGCACATTTACATGCTACAGAAATTGAATTTGTGTCCTTTCCAATAATCATAATTGTGATTACTTTTTTCCCTTGCAAGGATTCTGGGAAAATCATCACAAGATCCTTGAGAGTAGTACTTGTTTAGTGTTTTTGGAAGGCAAAATATTAGCTTCAAGTGTTCATTAAAGATAAGGTATGGTCAAAAATTATGGCTGTGTAACTATCAGGAGAATCAAAGTAGTATGTTTTTGTTTTTTCTTTTTGCTTTCGGATTAAATTTATATGGAAGAATTATTTTACTATCTTCCTATTTCTTTCCCAGCTAACTGTGGAGAACTGATATGTGGACATGAATTTTCTAACTTAGATCTACATTTTCCAGTTTGAATTTGGATATAGAACTTTTTAAACAAAATCTCCTGAGAAACAGTATAAACATAAAGATAATTTTAGAAATTCTTTTCAGAAGTTCACTGACTTGTTTTAAATTGGTTTCTAAGGGCTGTTTGGTTACAATTCCGTATTTTTCAGTGATTTTTTTCTCTCCTGCCCATTAATATTTACTGGTTTTATGTTCTTGATTATTTTTCTGCCTAGAATATATTCTGTATACGACAGTGTTGGAAGGCCACAAGGATATTCTTTTATCATGTAATACTCCTCCTGGTTACTGTATTTTTATACTATGTTAATAATTGTCTTCTCCAGTAACAGTCTTCATTTTAATGTATGGTTTGTGCTTGTCTTCACATATACAGTATGTTGAGGTTTTTGATAGGAGGTAAACTACAGGTATGTCAAATAGAATAATTTATGCTAGTTTATTAAAACAGTTTTTTTTTTTTTGTGGGAGTTGGGTAAATGTATGAATAATTTCTGATAAAAACTTCCTGAGTCCATCATAAATCTGTTAGGAAGGCATGTTCTCATACATCTTAAATAGCCAAAACCTATAGAATATGGTTCTCTCTTAAATGATAAAAAGTCATAGAGTCCATCTCATTCTCTGCCCCACCTTGCAAAACCAGATGGAGAGAGACTTTTTTGAACAACTAGCAGCATACTCATTGTGACAGAAACATCATGTGTAAAATACTGGTAGAATAGCTGGCAGATTTTAGAAATCCTTACTACTCCACTGATTGTTTTAATCAGCAAATTATCTGCCTTTTAATGATTATTAAAATCTCAGGCTTTTTATTTTTTCATGAAAGAAGTGTCCATTAATTGTATTTTTAGTAATATTTTTTGCTTCTTCCAGTTATTTAAATGTTTAAAAAAACCTCCACGTTGACTTGGAAATGGCACAACAGTATATTTTCTTTTCAGTAATTATTCTGAGGTATTTATACCAAATACTAAGTTCATTTTCTTCTCATCACTTCCTTATTCTTATCAAATACCACTTGTGAGTAGAACAGCTAGTTTCACTGGTATCTTTCACTAATATTCTTGAAGCTAACTTTGATGTGTTTCATTTGCTTATGCCCACCTGTGTGCCTGCCAGGAAGAAGTAGATTCATACAATCTATACAAGAGCTTTTTAGTAAAATTAATGCTATGTTCAACTTCCATCAGGAAGAAGCATTCCCCAGGCAATGGTGCAACACAGAAGCTCTTTAGGATAGGAAAGAAGAGTTTCTGCCTTCACCTGAGATTTTCAGAGCACCTTCAGTAGAAAGTCTGATGAGAAAGTGTGAAAAGAGAGAAAACTTCCATCACAAATAAAAATCAGCCTCAGCCTGGGCAAAACCTTGAGATTATGTGCTGACAAATGCTATCTCTTTTTTCCTGGTACTTGCTAATACATCAGGAATTCTCAAGAAGTAGCATGTGGGAACCTGCTCCCCAGTGCTGCAACAGCCCCTTTAAAAGTTGGCCTCAAAAATAAGAGGGTGTCTCCCAATGTCTACTGATGCCAGCACATCATATTGATACCACAGCATGACAGTGGCACAACCTCAGGGGCACTGGGGAGGTAGCTAAGAAACCCTTTATGATTACAGAGAACAGATTTTTAGACATGAAGGACAGAGGGAGCTATTCAATTGGCTGGTCTGATGTGAGTTCATAAGCAAACTGAAATGAAGGACTTCCTCGGATTAATTTTTATTTCCAGTCAGAAGTCGTTCTTGATTTACAAATTCCTGGTTTGGATAGTTCTCAGCAGTGCTTGCCCAGTGGATCCAATGGCTAATTACTGCCATTGTGGAAAACAGCAAGTGCTTTATTTGCAGGATGCATTCAACTAACATTAGTTTACAGACATGGGTTGTTTTTTTGTTGTTATGTTATCTTTTGATAATCTATATTGTTATGGTATCTTTTGATAATTTTGCCTGTTAGAATGCAGTACAATACTCTTTCATTGTTTAAATGGGGAAACAAAAAGTTGCAAGGGTGTCAGAGACCCAAGTCAGTAAAATAAAAGCAGTAAGGTAAGAAAATCTAGTCCAGTAGATTATCAAATGTTATGTGTAGTAGCATTTATTTAAGATTATTTCCTCTGAATCTCCTTAATTCTATGCTCATTTTAACACTGCAGCTATAAATATGCCAGTATTAGCTACATTTATAAGATTTTATTGGGAAGGGTAGGGGAGGGTTAAATGATTGTCCGAAATGACTGAAAATCAAAATTAAATTGGAAAACCAAAATAAATTAACAGATTTTGTTTTGGATTTGGGCAATATAATTTTAGTTGACTCTTGTCCTTGACTGCCATAGGCTAGAACATTCAAAATAGAACACGTAAAAATGACATTTTAAAAGAAGCTAAACCAAGAGAGATTTGTGAACTTGAAGCATTGCTTCCTCTTCTGCTTCTCCAAAAACATAGGATAGAGTGTCTTAATATTGGCTGGTACTTAGGAATATAAACAACATATATATTGGAAACCACCAAGCTGTGAAGTTACATCTTACATGAAAATCATCTTAGAGATTGTAAAATACTAGCAATATTTTGTTTTCTTATGGGATGTGACTTATATATAAGTCTTGTAAAGACTTACAGTCTTATATAGATAAGGGATATTATAAAATCAAACCTATGAAATGCTGTGTCAACCATAAAATGAAATTCTTAGAATAATTCCAATTTTTAAAAATTAATTAATTTTTTTTTTTGTTTTACCAAATATAAATTTCATCCTTTTTTCTGAAGTTGATCTTAATAGCACAGTAGTCATTTCCCATATAGGTCATCAGTACTTTGTGCTGCTACCTTATTCCTTACTTTTCCCTCCCCAATCTCCTCAGTTAGTTACAGAGTCATTTTTCTGCATTTTTTTTTCACATGTAAACTCTGGTGTTGTTCTCTGTCTAAAATTTCTGTAATCTTAATTCATAAAATCCTCAGTGACACTGCTTTGTTTGCTTTGTTTTGCTTTGCAGCTAGAGAGTCTTCCACATCCAAGTGGCCTCATGCATAAGGCAGGGACAGAAGATACTTTGGTCTCTCTCTCTCAGGCTTTGGTATTCATATAGCCCTGGTTATTATAGTTCAATCTGTTTACACATTCTAATGAATTCATACAAAATTCCTTTGAGATAATACAAAATTCCTGTGAGATACAGAGGATGTACTGCTGTTCCCTTTTTATAAGTGGGTGTTGAAGCACCACAAAAAAACCCCATGATTCCTTTTGAAAATGAATAACTTGTTTTTTCTTTTATGTTCTATGACATTCAATACTTAGATCTCTAAAGTCGAGATTCAAATGAAACCGTGCTAATTCTAACTGATCCTTAATGACTGGCTGGGAGGTTGTGTGACAGAGAAATTGATATGGCTGATGGGCCCATCTGGTGTGGTAAAAACCTGTAGTCTGGATGACTTCAGCTCTGTCCTCATCAGTCTGCCTAGCAAAATGTGAGTCATCAGTAGGCAGAACTTCCTATTTGGCAAGATCTGCCCTGACTTTGAATAATATCTTTCCAGGCTGTGCATTTCCTTACAGACCTCTCTTGTATTTTGACCTTCATCTTCTTGATAGACCGGGATCTGGCTCTTTAATGGTGTCCGTTGTAATCACTGGACCATAGCCATATTTTCTTTTCCCTATTTCCCCTTTCTTGTTGTTGCTCTTTTTCAGTTTTTTTTCTAGCTAATAAAACCATTAGAATATGAGTGAAATTCTGCTCATTAGTGCACAGGTGACTTAAGGAGATGTTTTACACTCTTCAAGAGATGTTTTACTAAATCACTTAAATTTTGCAAAGTTGAGCATTGAAATATTGAAATACTTGAAACAATCTGGGTGTATATCTTTCCCAAGATCAAATAGGACTGTTCTGTCATATTTCAAATTTGCTGCCAAAATTTTGTCTTTTTCCCCATTTTATGGGTCCATACCTGAAATGCTGTATGTGGAATAAAAACTACCAGTATATTAATTTGTTTTTCATTGGAAGAAAAGGATTCTTACCAGATGGGACCCTGAAAATAAATTACCTCTCCCAAGGAATACAGATGTTTTGAGTCTCTGATAAGGTTCTGACATGTAAGTCTATATTTTCTCCTCCGTTTCACACTCCAATTTTCCTAACACTGCCTATTAAGAGTGAATTAGGGTGAATTGCATACAATTTAATAAGAAATAGTGTGGAAATGTGAAAGTATACATAAGTTTTGTAAAACAACTTCCGCTGTGAGAATCTGGTTCTTTAGCATGCCTTATATATCCTCTTTAATGCAAAAAAAAAAAAAAGAAAATTTGAAGTTGTTTTAGAATAAATGGCAAATCTGAAGTTTTTAATGTTTCTTGTTTTGAAGTAAACAAAGCAAAATGTATAATCAGGATTAGTATTAATTACTTAATTTGGTTGAATTATAACTGATTAGTTTTTAATTTATGTAAATTCATTTATTAATCTTAACACTGAAGAACTTCCATGGGAGAAAATTTTTCAAAAAGGGATTTGCATTATAGATATCCTTTTCTATGCTCAGTTTATCCTTATGCAGTACTAAGTACTCACTTTTATTTTGATATGTAAAATCTGACTTCCATTCTCACTATAATTAATTAATTTATAGCAAGAATAAGAGGGTAAAAAATTATTTATCTGATTGCCTGAAGGAAACCTGAATACCTGTTTGCAGTAGGCAGAGTCCAGAGTGAAATGATTGCCAGAGAGATACACGGCTACACAAGGAGATGTGAGAGTCCTGTGTGTGTTGCAGGGAAAGCATGAAAGTTGCCATAGCTAGTCTAAGGCTTAGAGCCCACTTCCCTCTAAGCCTGGGGATCATATCCTTATTTTCAGTAATAACAAGGGTTCAGATGTATTAACTTTCTTTTCATGACTCTTACTCGTGAGAGAGCTCTCAAAACTGGATTTAAAATGTTCTAGCCCAGTCTTTGCCGTTAAGCCAACAGTCTTCTTTAATCATCAAATAATGCAAAGAATTATCAGATTCATACATAATTTATAGAGAATATAATTAGTTTAGTTAGACGTATCTGTTTTCCTGTAGAGGCTAATGTATCCTTCTATATGAATTAAATTTTATTTCATATGAATAATTTTTTTTGTTGCTACACAGGAGCCTATTTATTCATTTATTAGAGTTATTGAAGGAAATATTAAAGACCTATTTGGTATTTTTAGGAGAAAGGAAAAAAAATCAGATTGTTCTGAATTTTAATCAGTGTCAATACCTTGCATTTGGTAGAGTTAATACAAATAAAACATTTTAATGTTATGTTTCATGCTCAGGTAATATCTCTCTTCTTGCATTTTCAATGGTTTGCCCTTTTTCAAGCTTCTGGATGAGAACCCAAACTCTGCTAGAGGTCAGCCTGGTTCAGGAGATACCAGTAGATAAAGTAGATGGATATATCTTACCTGAAATGAGGCATTATCTTTCCTGTTCATGTGTGTGCATTTATCTCCACAGTCATTATAGCTACCAGTAACAGCAATGAATCATTTCAGAGAAATCATCTAGCTGAGACAAAAAGAGAGCAGAGTGAGAAAAAACACGTGTCCCCACACCTAGAAATCTGCTTATACAGTGGATGTCAGCAAAACAGTTTGGACATCTAAGTATCTGCTACTTATTTTAAAAAAAAATCTCTTTTAAGAGTTTTGCTGAATTTAGATTTCAGAAAGTGGAAGACAGCTCTTACCTGTGGTCTTTCACTTTGCTTTAGAAAATCAAGTTTTACCAGGAAAAGGAAATGCTTTAAGAAGCATTTCTATGGAGGGTAATAATGCCAATAAGATACTAATATCTGTAGGACCATTATTGTCTTTATAGAATTGGCAGAATTGTGAGTTTCTGAATGGGGAAAAAAAAAGTATCACTTATATATATGCAAGAGCACAGAAGAGAGAACAATACCAGTTGTAATTTTGAGAAATAAGATTTGCATAAGGTCTTGGTTCACAGTGTTTGCAGATGTTGTGGCAAAGGCAAAATAAATTATTTAGACATGTCAAGGTGAGGAGAGAACCCACATTTCTATCAGAATACTTGTCCTAATGGACAGAAAACCCAACAAGGGAAAAGAAGAAGGTGCCTTTTCAATGCAAGAGAGTTTAAGTATGAAAAAGAAGTACAGTAATGGCTAAAGAGAGAAAAGGTACCAAAAAGAAGAAAGTGCTTTTAAGTGAGTAGGGAACACCTATAAAAATACAATATTTAAAAAGTATAAGGTTTTTCTAAATTTATGATAGGAAATTGAAATTATAAAATGTGATACTATGAAGAGGAAATGGGAATCTAATATGATGTTGAATTCAGAAGCAGAGTTAAAATACCAAGAAAAAAAAACATAAGAAAACTCTGAAAGTTGTAACCCTTGAAGGAATACTATTAGTACGACTACTGCTACCGCAGGTAAATTAATTTTAAAAAATCCTCCAAATCATACATGCCCCTTATTAATTTTGAAAACAAGGTGTCTGAAACACCAGCAGACTGTAAATAGAACAGCCTTTAAAATGGGACATGGTCAAAAAAATTACAAAACCAGTTCAGGATTGTAACATTACTCTGTTAGACTGTAATGATTAAGAGAGTGCTAGCTGTTCAGATTTCTTTCACCCACTTAATGTTTTGTCCTTTCTTGAGGACACAAGAGTATAATTTCATTATCTCAGTGTGCTGATTACTGGACTGATTAAAATTAGCCAGGATGTCACAACTGAGACTTGTACTTGTTTAGCCTTGTATTGAGAACTTGTAAGGATTCTCCAGGAGAATCTAAACTCAGTTTCTGTGTGGTGCAGGATTGGGAAAGCATTTGTGATGAGCTCAGGATGAAGCTGGCAGCTTGATGTCGACTTTCAGTTTCCAGTCTTGGGTTATGGGCTTCGTATACCTCCACCCAAGATAAATGCAACTTGTAGAATTATAGAATATGCTGAGTTGAAAGGGGCCCACAAGGATCATCAAAGTCCGACTCCTGGCCATGCACAGGGCCATCACCAGGAACTACACCTGAGAGTGCTTGACAGTGTTGCCTAAAAATGCTTCTTGAACACCGTCATGCTTTGTACTGTGACCACTTCCCTGAGCCTGTTCCAGTGCCCAAACACTCTGGCTAAATAAACCTTTTCCTGATACCCAACCTAAACATCCCCTGACTCAGCTTCATGCCATTTCCTTGAGTCCTGTCATGAGTGAAGGGGTCAGTATCTGCCCCTCCTTTTCCCCTCACAAGGAAGCTGTAGGCTGCAATGAGGTCTCATGTCAGTCACCTCTTCAGGCTGAACAGGCCAAGTGCCCTCAGCCGCTCATACAGCTTCCTCTTCAGACCTTTCACCACTTCACTGCCCTCCTTTGGATGCTCTCTTATAGTTTAATGTCTTTCTTGTATTTTGACACTTCCCCTAGCACTCAAGGTGAGGCCACTCCAGTGCAGAGCAGGACAATCCCCTCTTTTGCCCAGCTAGTGATGCTGTGCCTGATGCCCCCCAGGACATGCTTGGCCTTCCTGGCTGCCAGGGCACTGCTGACTCATGTTCAACTTGCCATGGACCAGGACCCCCAGGTCCTTTTCAGCAGCTGCTTTCCAGCCTCTCATTCCCCAGGTGCAGAATATGGAACTTGGCCCTGTTAAATTTCCTGCAGTTGGTGATCGTCCATCTCTAATTTTATCATGGTCTCTGCAGGGCCTCTCTGCCCCAAGGGAGGCCCTGTTTCATTACCTCAACAATTGCAGAAATACAGTAAATATTTGAATGAAAGTTTGAACCCATATCATTTGAGTAATTTAAAATGGTGTTATATATATTCACGCAAGATGTGATTTCAATTGAGATGAGATTAATCATTTTACAGGTGAAATATATCACATTCAAAAGAATGGAGAGAATGAAGGACAATAAATTTTAACAAAAAAATGGGAAGCAAGATACTGAAGTTTTAAAATTTTCTAGCCAAGAACTGCATAATATTTCAGATTCATCTCAGTCTCCTACCCCTTTTAACTGAGAAGAAATGTATAGTGACAGAGAAAAGATTCATAGGTTAGCCTGGAGCAAAATGTTCTTATTTTTCAGAATCTTCCACTGCATTTGAGAAGATGGCCAGTAGTATGGTTTAGATTTTTCTGACATCTCCACTTTTCTCTTTTGCCTAAAGCAGAGTAAAAGTGTAGGCAAGAAGGAACTGTAGAATCCTCCTTTCAAAAAATGCTGAAGGCCTGCTGCTCCTCAAAGTGGAATTTTTCAAAGGGCAATTAAGAGTTTCTGACTCCCAACTAAAATCTTATTTAAATCTGAATCAATATTTAACCTAGAAGTTTTGACTCTTCTCTTTTAAGAGTATTAGAGCTCTACTTAGTGGAGTGAAACAGACTTCCATCTTTAAATAATTGAAGTATCATATAGATAAAAGGAGCTGCATGAAACAAGTCAGTTATAGAATATTACTGACACATAGGAGAACTCAAAAGTATGCTGATAAACCTTACATCATGACTCACAGAAATTCACATACTGTTTCTTTTTAACAGAACTGCTGTTTTCTTTCTTTAAAAGATGTGAAATATTTCACATGAGCTGTGTGAATGAAACAGATGTACTGAGAGGATATAGAAGACTATTATAAAGAAATAACAATTAAAAAATTGTGGTTAAGAGTTTTACATTTTTAGCATTTCAGATTTGTATCAAAATGTATTCCAAGGTTTGCAAGGATGGGTGTGGGAAAAATACTTCACATCTAGTTTCTAAAGGAGATTAAAATCTCTGTACATACAAAAAATGCAAACCAAAGTTTGTTTAAGAAAACAAATTTCAGTGTAATCTTATGTTCAGTTTTCTTCTTACCACTCAAAGAACCTCAGAGATTGCACTGTGAGTGCATTCAATTAACTAACATGTGGAAATGAAATGATTTTTCAGCATTTAAGATAGTCTGTCAAAAGGGATTTGAGGGTTAAATTAAGAGATTAAATATTTATTGCAAGTGGAATTTTTCTGAGGTTTATTAACCAGAAAAGGTACCCTGCAAGCTTTTCTGGATAGAATTGATCAAAGTTCTTTTGAAGGATGTTATTTGCTTCAGGATGGTGCTTCCCCCACACCCAGCTGTAGGCAGTGCAGTACAGTTTACAAGATGTTCTTTTAGCTGAATTACCAGCACAATTTGCTGGATGTTCCAGGGATTCTTCCCTCATTCAAGCATTTCCCTCATTCAAGAAATATGAGTTCCTCATTTTTCTACTAGGATAAAAGGATATGACTGCAAACCAAGACAAAAGAAATATGCAGATCCAGGAAGCACTGGATTTAGGCTCAGAAATTTAGTTATACATGTTCAGTGAAATTGCAAACACTTGAGATACAGATGTAATTTCAATATATATTTTATTAGCACACTAAGTGGCAATACTCAGTATATTCAGCTTCTGTGAATAGCAGTTACAAAACTTTTGCCAAAGCTCAGATAAATTGAATATACAAATGGTTTTGCTTTAGTACTGATGCTTATAATTTGTTTATTATGTTCTATTCCAGGAACTGGATGTAGTTCATTTATTCTATTTGTTTCCGAAATGAAGATATTTCACAAGACTATTATCTGACTGCATGGAGGAAATAAAAAAGCTTGATAGAACTAATATTAATCAGGCTACATCCTACCTAAGTGTGTGCATAATATACATATAGGCATAATTTACATGTATATATGGTATGCATATTTGTGTGCAGTATGTGAATTTGGTTATATATACATATATACAAGTGCAGTAACTGTAGATGAGTGGATTGAGCAATAAAGGCTATTTCTCTAAAAAGTATTGATGTGTAGATATTAAAGTAACTTCCTAGTACTAAATTATTCTAACATACCTAACTTTCAAAAAGGCTTATTCTTTTCTCCTCAGTGATGTACCAGTTTCCTGCCTTAGGTAAGATTTATAGCTAAGAGTTGTAACTTTTCATTGACCTAAGATTGAGTGTCACATTTACCAGTTATCTCTTTTACTTCTCTAGTAAAAAGTCCTTCCATCTTTGTGATCTTCTATTATCTGCTGGGAGATAAGAGGGAAGCCTTTGGGAGATTGGGTTGCTTCAACTTTGTCAGTTCCTAATTAGTTATTTCTCATGACCCCATGAGCAGCATATCAAAGTTTTGTATTATCAAGGGCCACAAGATAAAGTTTATACCATATAGATAGCCAGAAGAGAAATACATGGGCACTCCTGAGAAAAGAGATAACTATGGTTTCCCAAGGCTTGCTCTACTGGGGTGAGTCAGGAGATGTGATTGGATTTTTCTAGACACTAAGTGCAAGTATTTACCCTACAGCCAGAGCAAGGAGCAGTTTGGATATCAGCAGTCATTGCTGGCTCATTTCCCTCACAAATGGATGTCTCAGTTTCCCTTTACCCATACACCATCTTCCTTGACTGATGGTGTCATACTGGACACAACTGGGGTGCTTGAGCTGCATGCAATCAACAGCCACTGGGCATTCATGTCTCACCTAATGTTACATAGATTAAAGGGGAAAAATTATCTGTAGACCCAACTTCTTTTCAGAGCAGTTGTATCTGGGAAGATTAAACACTGCTCCACCATGAGGTGTCGTCTCTAGTAAAAAGTGGCCAAAGGTTGTAGCCTAAAATAGTGTCAAATGAGGCCCACACAGAATCAAACGGGATGATTGTGGTTGGAGGACACTTCTGGAGAAATACTAGAACCAATCTCTCTTCTCAGAGCAGGGTCATTTGAAGCATGGTGCTCAGGATTGTGTCTCATTGAGTTTTGAATACCTTCAGGAATGGAGACTTCAAAACCTCTCTGTTTCATCAGTCTTTGATCATCCTCATAGTATAAAAACATGTGCTTTTGTTCTGTGAGGTGGGTTTTTTTGGTTATTGTTTCTTTCTAAGGTTTGAATGGGGCTTTTCCACATCATTTTATGCCCATTGTCTCTTGCCCTGTCACCAGATACTACTGAGAAGAGCCTGGCTCTTTATTCTTAACTTCTCCCATCAGGTATACACATTGATAAGATCCTCCTGAGCCTTCTCTTCTCTGGGCTGAACAGTCCCAGCTCTCTTTTGTCTTCTCCTTCTATCAGATGCCCCAGTTCCTAGATAATTTTCATGGTGTTTTCTGGATTTGCCCCAGAAAATCTATATCTGTCATGTGCTGGGAAGTATAAAAATTGACACGAAATTCTAGATATGTCTCATCAGGGCTGGGCAGATGGAAAAGATCACCTCCTTTGTGTTGCCATCAAACGTCTTCCATCTACTGCCTAGATGCTGTTCATTTTTACTTCAAGCACACAGTTGCTAGTTCATGGTCAACTTGTAGTCCACCAGAGCCCCCAGGTCTGGTTAGAAAACACTGCTTTCCAGAAAGTTGTCCTCCAGTGTGTACTGATGTAGGGTATTATTCCCCCTACATGCAGTTTCCATTTCTGAACTTAATGAACTTCCTGTCAGCCCATGCCTTCAGCCTGCTGAGGCAGGCTTGTGTCTTCTCCAAACTTTAATCCATTGCCCAGGTCACTGATGAAGAGGTCATAGACAATTGTTTGTTGTGATATCAGCCCGTGGGGCACATGTGGCTCCGTCCTCAAGGTTCAGCTTACTGACTTCCTGAGCTAATGTCTTTTCTATAAATTTAGCACTTTTTTATGTATGAATTTGTCTGTCATGAACTTTTCTTCACCTTGTTTAAGTGAGGCACTTGCTGGCAGAGGTAACTTGCCTGGATGTCAGTGATGCTCAAGATTTCAGACCTGTCAACAGAAAGCCACAGGAGGGTCACTAGGGTGCTTTCAATTACCAACGGTCACATTATTTTTTCTAAGAGACACTTGGTTATTGAACATTTAAAATTTATTTAGTGGCAGTCCTCACATAGTCACAGTTCGTAAATTTATCACAGTTTCTGCTTAACAAGTGAAAAAGGGAGAACTGAGACATTGTGAGATATCTTTTGAAAAATACTGTCACAAATAGCGACTACGGTATTAGCTTATGAGTCCTGTTGATTATAAGCTTTATAAAATGATTGCACCAAAGGTATATAAAATTTGCATTTTAAATGTACCACTTACGAAGAAAATTGCCTTTGAAAATCACAAAAAAATTATAATAATTCACTAATTATAAAATAACTCAGTTTGTGTTTAGCTGATGCTTTTTCCAAGAGACTGGCAAATCAATAGAAATTGAAATAAGTTTGTTGTCTGAATAATTCTGAAGCTCAAATTTCAGCTAAATGGTCTAGGTGGAATTCAGTTTATCAGATTTTTAAAAGTTGATTGATGTGTGAGGGAAAAAATCCATTAGAGTTGTATAGTACTTGAACACTTTGCAATGTGGAAGAAGCACACAATTATATATGATAAATATGGATGACTGTAATGGCTTCTGAGAGTTTATTTTTTTTTTTTAATTTTGTCAAGGATATCAAAACTAAAGCAATAGTAAGAAATTACAACTCTAAATGAGATTATAGACTGGTCAGCATTTTTCTATAAATTAAAAAAAAAAATTGAAAAAAACGTTTTTTCATCATTTTTCCTACATTTTCATCAGGCTTTTCTTTAATCAATGAACATTTTTCAGAAACACAGTAATATTGTACTTTTTTTATACATTTCTGGCTTCTTTCTTTATTCCTGTTTAAAGAAAAAATATATATGTACTTGATATATATGTACTTGTCAATCTGTGAACCTCATGCTATGTTGCTGAAGTTTGCATTTTTACTGAAATACTTTGAATTTGACTTCAAGGCTTTGAAATGAGAGAGAACTCTCCTATTGGGACTTTTTATAGGTAGAGACAGAGGAAAGTGACGTAGGCATTCTAACTTTAAAGCCTTTTTAAAGAAGTAATGACAGAAAACCATTTATTTCTCACACATGTTCTTAATTTCGTTATATGTCAGCGGTGATTTGGAATGCCTATCCTATGGCAGTGATACACTGTATGCAGCAATAACACAAATCACAGTTCGTTCACGATATGCCAACCTTCACCTTTTTTTCGAACAATGGTAAATCAGATGGTTAGATCATAATGTTCCATGAACTAGAATGTGAGGCTGATCTGTGTTCAGCTTTGAAAAGCTAGACTTGCCCATGCCTTTGAGACCAAAGAAGGTATGAAGTGATTTATTATCTTGTATGACTTGACTCCTGACAAGCTGAGATAGATGAAAAAAATCAAAAATATCCATATTTCTAGAAAAGGAAACAAAGATTTTTAGCTAATAATTTTTCTGTTGTCAAATATTTTTGCTGTAGGTCTTAGTGGTGTTTTATAAACAAAATTATGCTTGTACATTTAGGTATGTGTACTTGCAACAATAATGAAGTGCTGAAATTCAACCAAGTGTGTTTTATTTGTCAGTTAATGTACAATTAAGGTGTGTTGTATGGCCAAGTGCTTTTACCACCTGAAGTTTGTATTAACAGGCTAATAAAAAAATGCCCTGGAGTGTTTTAATACTATTACTCTATATCTCTTTAATCATCAATTAATTTATTTAAACTATATTTTAAAAACATTTTTTCTCTTAAGATGACTTCTTTCTACATAAAATTAAAATCCCTCTGTCAGTAAAAGAATAAAATAGGAAACCTACTATTTTAATGTCCATAGTATTTTTTCATTTACTATGTGTTATTTTATAAAATATTTTCATTTGTATTCCCTTTCCTGTATTACATTTGAATCTTACTTTTTCCTATCTTTCAAATGTAGCTCTGCTTTCTCCTTTCATTGCTTTTCCAATTCTTCGTATGTTTTTCTTTGATATTGCAACAAATGTTTTCTGATGCACAATTTTCATTTTCTTTTGTTTTTACCAGCATCTGAATTATCCTTACATTTTAAGTTACTGAATTGCTTAAGAGCTATCCTATGCTTTTCAGAACATTCAGGGTTTGTTTGAGATGCTTCATCAAAATGGCCTAAATAAAAATGTTAGCTATAGAAAGATGGAAACTCGTGCTGAATCTTATATAGACAACTGTTCTACTTGTGTGTTGTCAGGTCCCTCATGGGTTGAAGAGATGTGTTGGCTATTTTAAGCCCTCGCAGACTATATGAGCTGTGCCCTTTAAATTCTGTGAAAGTCAGTGGTAAAAATGTATAATGTATCCAGAAAAAATATTCCCTTTTCCTTAGTTGTGTAGATGTCACCATACAAATATAATGAAGTGCAAGCTGCCAGCTACTTTAAACAAAGTAGTTATATGGGGCAAATTTTAATCACAGCATATTTCAAAGAAGCATTGGATTTTTTAATCATTTCTATAGAATCATTGTCACTTAAAATAAGACCATCCTCTTTTTCAAATGATTTCTGTTGACTTCTGTTAGATAGATACTATGCAGTCCCTTGTGGATGGCAATCATGGTGGTGTAAAATGAAAAAAAATTAGGTGCCTCTACCACGTATGTCAGAAAACTTAATGGTTGCCATTTAAGAATATAAAAGCCCTTGAAAGTCCAGCAACAACTTTAAGAGCTAGGTTGGGAGTTTCCATTTATCTTTCTACATGAAATCAAAATGGAAAGTAAATCATTTCAACATGTCTGAAATGCTAATGAGATGAGCAGCCAAGCTTCAAAGAAAATTATCATCTAATTCTGGAGTCCACTAGTTACATCTTCTCTCAGTCAGCTTGACTGCTGAAAGGCCTGCCTTTCACCACAGAGGTAAATTAACTCTCTGAAGTGCTGCAGCCAGGTAGGAAGGGCAGTTTCTCTTTGAAGTTTGACCACTAGCACTTCTTTCTCAAGGAACTGAACTTCAAAGGGAAATACTGTTTCTCTTCTTTTTTGGATGTTGTATTCAGTTGCATATGAGACACTGCTGGTTTATGTGTGTAGGGAGAAAAGCATTCTTTTAAACAATATTTCAGCAAACATATTCAATTGAAGTTTCAGATTAGTTTCTCTGTGATAGAATAAGCTGAACAGTGGCTGGGAAGAGCTACTAGAGACTTATAACTTCCTAATTTGCAGGATTTTAAAAAATGAAATGAAAGAGAGAAAATATCAAAATGGTGATTTTTCTTACTAGCATTCAGTTTTATTTACACGAGGGATCAGCCTTTGCTAAAGAAGCCTCCAAATCTGCTCATCATGACTGCTCATCTGGTTTAACTTTCGTGCTTTACTGGTTAACATTTAGGAGTTTGTTATAGAAATGATGGTTAGAAGCTCGTACGGAAGCCATCCAGAGTTGTGCTCAAGATTATTACCAGTAGATCACACCAGCTGTGTTTTGGTCTAATGAAGTCTCAGAAGTTGCCAATGATGTGGGCTATGCTGCCTCCCTAGGTGACCTAGCTACAGCTGCAATAGCCTCCAAATAGCCAATTTGAACCTCTCAGGCAGCTAATTCTAGCTATTTCCCCTTTCACTTTGCTGTCTGCCCCCTCTAGAAAGAGTTAGACTCAGTTGCCTTTGTGAGTTTCCTTCAAGTGCTCTGGTTTTGTCTTAAACTGCCCCTTGACCTTGGCTTCTCCAGATGAAATAAGTAGATCTCCCTCAACCTCTCTTGAATGTCATTACCTTTTTCAACTGTGGGGCCCAAAACTGGTCACAGTAATCCAGGTTTGGGTCCACTTCCATTGAGTAGAGTGGAATAAAAGGTCTGGTGGTCACAGTCCTCATTATGTAATTTAACATGCTGGTTGCTTTATTTGTGGTGAGAGAACACTGCTGGATTATATTCAGTTTTGTGTCAACTGTATTACCCACTTTCTTTTCAGCTGGTTTCCATGGAGCAAGAATATCTATCATAACTGCAGCTGGTCTGATTCATACCAAGAAGCCCCAATAATAATGCCACAGCAGTCAGAGAAAGAGTAGTTTGTCATTAATACAGCTATCTGGAACATTTCCATTTAGATAAAGCTTAAGTAATGCTGCTCATAAGATCCACACTTTTCCTTTGCATGGGAGTGTTTCTTGCACATTAATAATATTCTGAAATTTGGAAGAATGAGCACCAGCTGTAATGATGGAAAGAGCACTAGAGTCTTCAAGACCTCATGAATTATCTTTAGAACTTTTTTCTCTCATGATTAAACACTTATAATCTAGACTTACGAGAAACAGACTTACATCCTTGAAATATTTAACACTTTTGTATAGAGTAGATGAGCTGTAAAATTACATAAAGTCTTTCACAATTGACCATTTTCAATTAACTTCAAGGAGGAATGTTAGAGTAGCTTAAAATTTTACTACATGCTGTAGCAGTTAGGAACATCAATAGGAAACTCACTGACTTCCGTAGGTCTGGAGAGAAAGGTAAAACACTGATATACAGTATCAGTAAAACAGTTAAAAGGTAAAACACAGTTCCAAATGAATGGTGCAGCCCCAAGTCTCACCACTTCTTTGAAGGTTAATATGATACAAAACCAAAACAATAGCAGCATATTTCAAATATTGAAATAGACTACAACTAAATTGTGTTCTATAGTGACAAGGAGAGACTCATAGGTGTTCTAAATTTTTACAGTCTCCAACATCAGTTAACAGTCCCAGTAATCTCTGTTATTCTTGATTATTTTCTTACCTGCATGTTTCGGGTTTTGTTTGGTTTTACTTAATTGTAATTAATTAATCCTAATTTACACAAACATTTTTATCTTACCCTAGATGCTTTTGAATTTTATTTTTACATATAGGAGAGATAGAAGTTGCATTGTGTGGCCTCAGAATTATGCTGAAATCTTGCATAGTGAAAGAGGCCAATTAGATTTTCTGACAAGAATTTTAAAAAATTTGTATTTTACAATTTTTCTGTGGACTTTTTTTGGTGTGTTTTATTATTTCCAAATATGCCAATATTGTAGAAAAAAGAACCTAGACAAAAGAAGTAAACAAAATGTGCAGACAAAAGAAGTAAACAAAATGTGCTGTAAGCCTGATCATTTTGCTGTAGTAAGTCAAATATTGTGCTTGATTTTCATTCAGTTTTAAGTTTTGTAGGCATTGTTTCATGACAGAGTTCTCGTTGACTACTTCTCTTACGGAGATATACATGGTTCACTGAGGTGATTGCTCATACAGGAACAGATTCTTGTGGCAGTCTTCTGGTTTTCTTGTACATCATCCCTGTAAACAGAACTGTAAAATTTCTCAGTGAACTGAAAAGATTCTGAATTCATATTTTCACCTGCTGGAGTGAATAATTTAAAGAGCTGATTGATATAGCAAAACAGTAGTTTGTTTAAAAAGTAAACTGCTATTCATCAAATTAAAATGGTTTTGTCCCACCAGTATATAAGAAGAAAACAGTGGAGATTACTTTTCTGTTAGACAAAGCTGTAAGGATAAATGCTGGGAGATATATATGAGATTTATCCAAGTTCTTATAAGATTATGGTGAGTAAGTCTTGGCTAACAGTCAGATCCCCACACAGCTCCTTTCTCACTCCCCCTGTAATGGGACAGAATAAAATAAGAAATCTTACAGATTAAGGCAAGGATAGGGAGATTGCTTACAGTTAGTATACTACAGGCAAAAAAGTGTCTATATGGGGAAAATTAATTTTTTATCAATTTAATTAGATTTAAGTGGTGAGCAGTGAAAGACAGAAATAAAGCAACATCTTTCTCACCCGTTTGTCATGCCTAACTTCATCTTTCCGCTCCCAAGCCCTCCCTAATCAGCAGTGGAAGGTATGGGTGAAGAAGTAGTGTTACCTTCAATTTTTATTTATTTTAGCCTTTCATGTCAGCTATAAAAAACAGATTGGTTTGACAATATGGAGTTTTTTTTTCCAAATTATTTAACTAGCAGATTGAACTTCTACCATATAAATTCTTTGTATGATATAATCCACTATTTTTATTTTAACCTAAACCCAAATCATGCTGAACTACTAACCTGATTGTTCTGGAAGGCATATACCAATTTACTCAGTTATCATGGAATTCTACTGCAAAATATAAACTTTATATTATGTACACACTACACTCATTTTTAATGACACATTTAGACAATATTTTGAAGTTCTTATTCATGACATTGGATTTGATTGCTTCGCCATTTCTGAAAGAAGGGCGCTGTTTTAAGTTGTTTCCATTAAAAAATACTCAAAGATATATAGGTTTACTGTTAGTAATGTCAATTGACATTTTATTGCCAGTGCAGTATATGTTACCACTCCCTCGAGTACTTTAGGAAATGAAGCTATGTAACGTAATAAGAGATATTGCTTCAGAAAAGTCAGTCCTCTGCAGTAGACGGCTTGAAGTGTGTGTGCCAAGTAGAATGGAAAAAAAAAAAAATCAGAACAAAACAACTCTTCATAAGCCTGTGCTTCCCAGTATGAACTTAATGACACCCTGGCTTTTCATTGTCACTAATCTTGAAACACTGAAACAGTCTCAGTCTCGTAACCCTGAAGTTGTTTTTCAGAAGTTCTCATTAATTCTTGCTTGAAGCCATATAATTAAAACCTCACAAGATGTTTCTTGGTAAAAGATGAGTACCTTTACATGAAGATAGAACACAAATCCCACACTTAATACAATGGACCTGCTCACCTGGCACTCTCAGAAGACCAAGATGTTGCCAAGTAAATTGGCTGCGAGGGCTATCAGTTGCCCTGCAGTGCTTTGTTAATTATATTGCCATAGTGCCTGACACAGATAGCAATCTCTCCAAAAGAGCAGGCAGATTTAAAGAGGCAGAATTAATTAAAATTGATTTTTGCAGTCTGTCATGTTGAGCTCTACTGGGAGAGTTTTCTTTCCCCTTCTCTCTCTCTAATTCCTACTGTAGTAGTACGTGTAGTTGCCTCACCTTGGATTACTAATTATGGTGAATGAATGGATTTGTCTGCTATGATAGGGACAGGACAGGATTAGAAGACATCAAAATTTACTTCATTTGAGTACCACCCAGAGAAAATACCTTTTTTCCCCAACTTTCTGGGTTCACTAAAAAAGGGGACTAAAAAAGAAAACTTCCAAGGTCACATTTTTTTCAGTTGAGGTCATAGTTTGCTTTAGTATGTCCAAAGATATAGGGCTGTAAATCTTGCAGATATGATAGAAACTGGTTGTAGAAGGTGTGCAAGAATGAAAATACTCCAACAATATACAGAGAAATCCCAACGTGAACAGTGAATTTATTTCCTGTGTGTAAAGTTCATTATCAGGGAATACTGCTCAAGAATTCCTGAGCTCCTTTATCCAGCTCAAATTTTATATAGAATTCTTCTCATATTCAAAATCTCAAAAAGTTGAGCCTTTTAATAAATAACTCGAAGAAAATGTCAGCTGTTCTTTTATATAAATTTACCTGTCCTGCTGCCAAATAATGGGCATATTTGGGAAGAATTAATGTTCTTTAAGTATTTACATCAAGTCACTTCAGGATGGATTCTCAATAACTTCCTATTTTGAAAAATCCTTAACTTTAAATATTTTAGATTTATTATATAGTTTGCTGTCAGTTTTTTTCCAGCTGTGATTTCTGTATACGAAAGTTATTTTTATTATTTGGTAAGGTGAGATAAGGATATGATGAAGACATAAGCTATAAAACCAAGCTTCTCTTTATTTTAAACAAATTTTTTCCAATGTTAGGAAAAAAAAAGTGTATTTAAAATAAGCGCTAAAATTTATTTATTTATGAGGGACTTATCAAGCAAGACTCGCTACATTCAGTAGAATTTTTTTTTATCCTTTCCTGTACTTTTTTAACTGCAAAAGCTTTACCTGAATTTCTGGTGTTGATGTTGCAATTTTAAAATAATATCTTGATCTAACTTTGAAGTAGGATTATAATTTTTATTTACTGTGAGAATTTGGGTAAGTATTTTAAGCAAGAAATTGTTTACTGAAGTTTACTGAATCAAAGTTTGAAAAATGTATTTAAGGTGCCCACAACTGCTGAAAACTGACCCAGTAACTGCTTGTCATGGACCGCCTCAAATTCTTATAGTCCTCTGACTGGGTAAAAACCACTGTAGAATCAGGCCCAATGTGATTCTATTATTATTTCTGTTTCCATTTCTCAGTCTAAGAAGCATGCTGTTTCTGTTGAAACTAGCTATTCACGAGCAGAATTTGCTTTATGTTGCATTAACTTTATGGAGATTCTGCTGGGAAAAAAGGGCAAAAGAGCAATTCTGTTATAAGAATAAGAGGCAGACACAGTAACAAATAAAGTGGAAAGAAGTTAGATAGCAAACTAAATATGCAAATATAGCCAGTACATGCCAAGGTAAGTATTTTGCCCGATGTATTTCTTTCATGCCCATCTTTTGAGCCTGGCAGTTCAGCCAGCATTTTGTCCATTTCACTCTCTGTTTATCTTGTCTGTACTTCATCCAAGTAAGTCCAAAAAATCAGTTTGTTTATAAGGATGATACGGGAGGAGCTGTTAAAAGCATTACTGAAGTGCAGATCAACCATTCCTTTCTCCTGAATTAGTATCTTGACATAGTAGTTTTCTATTATTCTTTTTTAAGTAAATGGTGCTATATAAAATGTATCATGAGTGCTTAAAATGACTTTTAACCCAAAACCCAGTAAAAGTTATGATACCCATAATTCTTATAATACAAGACATTTATTATAATACAAGAAAATATTAATATTAATGATATTATTATTAATAATAATAATAATAATAGGGGTGCTTAGGATTTATCTTGTTTTGCAGTGCAACTTTTTAACTGCCCTCAACTAATCTCTGATGATTTTAAGTATATTCAGTATCTTCTCAAGGCTGATAAACTTCATTGACAAAAATTAGGTTTTAGAAGTCTTTTTGGGACTAAAAATCAGCTTTGGAAGTCTTGTAGATAAGTGTTATTGTCTAAAACCAATGTTAAATTCCTGCTATAGCTTGATGAAACCAATGAGAACTCTTGAACAGTAAACTGAATGGAATAACAAATTAAACCTCAGAAGAAGATAAAAATACTTCTTACCATATAGAAAAGTTGAAAAGAAGTCACAGGACCACTTCATTTGTAGTAGATTGGTTGTACAGAGTGGCCAATTACTAAAACCTTAAACAATGATAGTATTGAGATAATGCAAATCCAAGCTTCTCCTTTTATTCAGATGCAACTCTTTTGTAAGACAAGAGAATTTTTATTTTCATCTACCATTTTCCAGTGACAGATGGAATTATAACAAACCTTCTACCTGAATACCTAAATTGATATGCAGCTAGAACTCAGCAGATATAAATACTTTGATTGCAAAAATCTTTAAACCACACACCCATGAAAATTGATTGCCTTGAACTTCTTCATTTGCTTAAAATATTTTTATCTTGATGATTTTTTTAACACTGCCAATCTGATTGTTTTAATAGGAATTAGGAACAGAGGTTTCACAGAAAGTCTGCTAATGACTGTTACTATGTGTTATTTGTATCTAAAATACGGTGCTTTCAGGTGAAAGTAATTTCCAGGCTTCTGAGGAGTCTTTTAATTATTTTTCTTTTGAGTTAGAGCAAGCAGATGTGAGGTTAAAACAGTGAAAAAAAAATGTATTATCAATAATTCTAACAAGAAGCTGCAAGCTATTTAAATAGAAAGGATTAAATCAGAAAATGAAAGCTGTACTATCTACCCAGTAATAGAGTACTACAAAAAATCAGTCAAATTTTTAGATTATATGAACCAATATTCCCCATTTTATATCAGTAAAGTTACACTGACCTACATCATCTGGAAACTGGGATTTCTTTATTTTCAAGAAAATACTACTGAGATGCCCTTATTAAATGTATGATATTTATATAGATCCCAGGTCAGCGGCAGTGTTTCAACAAACCTTGATAAGATGTGTTTGGAGAAACCTGTACTGTATATCTTCACTGACAGTTAGGAAAAAGCTAGGAAACAAACAATAAATGAATGATATCCTCAGAGTTTCAAGTAAGAGAAACTATACTGGAATTTTCTGATTTCCTAGCAGACCTAGAAGCTGAATGCAAACCTAGTGAGTGAGAATCAATTCTGCCATCTGTGTTTCAGTTTTCCTTTCTGTCCTTGCTTCTCTTATCTGTTTATAGTCATCTTTTTTTGAACCCACCTTTATTCTGGCAAGGAATTTTCAGTTGCTGTAATGTGAAATTGCTGGGAAAAAGAAACATTTGATTGTTGAAATTTGATTGTTCACAGATGAGCATGTATAATCACCATGACAGCCCCTTTTCTAGGAATGGAGCATCTAAGATGAGGAAAGCAGCTTTAAAACCATAGTCTTGGCTAAACTTACTCATCTGTGTTTTTAAACAAATCATGCATTTGTTTTTATATATACATGTATTAGAGACAATCAATAAATGAAAATATAATCCTCATGGTTCTAATATCCAATGACATTCCAAGCCATATTTCTCCCTTCAGATTTAACAGATTTTCTAACTCTGGACTAATGGTACCAAGGTGAAAATCAAGTAACAAGCATTTATTTAAATAATAGTATTTTCTTAATAAGAAATGAAATAAAAAACAAGGCACAAAGAAGCAGTGAGCAATTGTTCCATACTGAGATCTCTTGATCACAGTTTCTTATGAATAGCTTTTAATTGGGGTTAGAATTACATCTGGGACATATCCCATATATCATCAATTAAATTAAGGTGCTAGACATGTATTTATAAATTGTCTTCTGGACAAGATGACTTCCAGAGGTCCTTTCCAGGCTACACCATTCTTTGGTTGCAGGATTCTTTCAGATATCCAATAAAATTTTTAAAACAACCACGAAAGTTCCATTTAAGTATTGAGAGAAATAGTGAATCCTGTTTAGTCCTATATGGAACCATACAATGCAGTTAATTTATCATAACTCCATCCTGTGAAAACTAGTTCAGAAATCCTTCAATTCACTTTAAAGAGCTGTCTTTAACAACAATATAAACAACAACAAGAAAAGAAAAAAAAATATATTAAGCTCTCTGCATTCCAGAATGAAACTTATTATTAATTATAGCAAACAAAGTTTGAATTCTTAAACGCCTCTTCATGAATATACACCTCTTCAGTCATAACAACCTGGCACTTTAACAGAAGTTGTTAAATGGTAAATACAATGACTTTGAGATTTGTTACAGGAAAAATCAAGCTTAATCATCTGCAATGCTTTTATTTGCATCCTTTCCCTAAACATAGCAGTTTATGTTTTACTCCCTCACACGTAAAACAAGCCAAAGTAGGGAGTTAAAGACTCTTGAGTCATCAGTAACTCTGTCAAACTTTACATTATCACTTATTAATATTGATGTTGGTATGTTAACAAAGCTTTCAAGCAGTGCAAATATTGAGGGAACCATTAACGACAAAAGGATCATTAATTGTAACCAATCCGGGTTACTTGGAATAAGACCTGCAAGAAATATGAAAAAAAACCAAACCAAACTATTTTTTTCAGAGATTTGAAAATGGAATAATTTTGTTTTCCTATTTTGGTCTTTGTGGTCTTCGAGAATTTACTCCTATGGCTTTTTTTTCTTTAAGACAGACAGTAACCAGAATTGTAAAGGGCAATGGTATGATGTGCAGTTCACCATTCTCAAAACCATTACAGTTTTTCAAAAAGAGAAAAAGAAAACCCACAAAAGCTATCTTAACTTTTAAATACACTTTTATAACACCAAATAAAAATATATGAAGCATGAAAAGAGTATAGAATTTTAAAAGCTGGACTTCCAACTCTATGGAATAGACCTCACAGTGATGCCAGCAAGGGGTACATACCTGGAAGCTTTTCATGCCTGTATGCATTGAAGGAGAACTGAGATTAACCTTAAAGCAGTCTTATTTAATTAGCTTGAACTCTTTATTTAATGTTATGAGCAACTGAAGATATGAGCATGTGGACTAAGTTTTTTCACAATTATGTCTGAGAGAAGTGTCTCCTACAATTGAGTAAAAGCAAAGATGATTTTATAATACATAATATCTTCCCCCCCTCTTTATTAAAATTTACTGCCCCTAGTTACACCAAATTGACCTTCTGCAGACTTTGATATTAGACCTCTACTTATAAAGCCTGTTTTTCAGATTTCTCGTGGTTCAATAATATTTATCAGTAGGGTAGGTACTTGTACTTTGGATCCAGGCAAGTTCAATTAATTCCTGAATATCTAAAAGTATAATGATGTAAATAAGAATCTGGTGAAAACTCAGGACCTCTTTTAACAAGTTCTTGTTGTCTGAGTTACATGACCAGGTCTATTAGTTCATACCCCAAAGCAGTTTCAAATTCTCACAATCAAATTTTCCTTTGGGAAACAAATCCACAGAAATAAAAATGTGTATTTTTTAGTCCTTGTTAATCATTATTGAAGATTATTTACCATGAGCTTTTGAGAGTCTCCTGCTTGAAGGCCATCTGAAATACTAATTTAGACCATTAGTCATTCTCATTATTGTTGAAACAGGGAATTACTTGAGTCCCTGAGTAGCTGATGAGTGTAGTGCTTTTCAAAAGCATCACATGAAGTCCCAAAATGCTGCCATGGCCCTAGTCTGGGCCTGCACGAAACATATTGGCTACAACTCTCAGGGAAGTCACCATGGTTATATTGTTTATGGCTCTGTGTTTAACCCTTCAGTTTTTCTGCAGATTGTATAACATGCATAAGCATTATGTTGTGTAGTTATTTGAAGGGGAAAGAAAACTACCCGGGGCAGTGCTATTTGCATTGGTAATCTGTCTTTTGGTCATCCTCATCCATTGCATTAAACACATAAAGTGATTTCTTCCTAGCAAAACTGACTATTCATTTTCCAATAGTAGCATGGAAAATTTCTAAAACCAGCTTGAATTTTAGGAAAAAGATGATTGTTTTCTTAAATTGCTAGATATGAGTATTAAGTATTCTGATTGTAAATACAAGAGGATCTATTTATGAAAATGTATTCTCAATGTCACTTTTGTTCTTGAGAGATAGAAAATAAAATCTTGTAAGTGATCACATTTAATTTTCTAATTCCTATTGACTATCTATATGGAAATTTTAACCTTTTTTTTACCTTTCACCTTTACATTTTTCTTGAAATAAGTGTTCATACTACTATGACTTATACTACTATGTATTATTTAAAGTATTTTTCTATGTTCTAAGAAAAGATTTTGAGCTTAGTGAAGATATGTTTAGTTTGTAAGTGGTCTTTTAAAAGGTAAGTTGCTGCATATTACAGAGTTTTTCCATTGTTTTGTGTTTTGGAGCAATTGCTGAACATTTTCATTTTCCCTTTCCAAGTTTAAATAATTTGTGGCAGAAAATACATCTGGCTTCTTGTACTGAAAAATGTTTCTAATTAGCTCTTAAAGTCCTCTTCTCTGAAGGGTGTTATGACTCTCTCACAGATCACTTGTTGCTTTATTTCTCCCATCCATCTTCTTCAGGCATCTTGACATTTTATAGTGCATTATTTTAAAGCACCTTGAATTGAAGCTCTTAACGTGATCCTAGAAAGAGTATTTTTCAGTGAAGAAGCAAAAAAAAAAAAAGACTTGGTTTTGATCAGACAGGCTCTGGGCCACCTGCCTTAGTGGTACATGATCAACTGCTGTGCCATACTTCTATTCAAGTCTCTGTCTAAAGAAAATGCCACATAGGCTTACATTTATTTAAAGAACTGACAAATTTTTTATTGGTGCTTGTTAATGAAAAGACAAGGTGACCTTATTATTTTCTTCTTTTAAAAATCTTTTTGTTGTTTTGGGTCTGGGGCTAGAGATAATTGCCGTACTTCTTAACGGTCTCTAAAGACCAATTAACAGCAGGGAGCCATGTACTCTTGCCAGTCTGAGTTTCAATTAAATGTCTGCTCCAGGAGGAGCTAAACTAGCACACAGCTATTGAACAGCAGTTACACTATTGATATAGCTGAGTCCACCACAGAGGACAAAGACTGTTGCTTCATGACAGATGGCCTAATGCTCTGGCAATTAATACATTTTTATGGCTTTTAAATCTTTCTGACCTTTTACTATTCTGTCTGAGTTAGTAGGGCACAGTTTTATTAGTGGAATTGAAGTTAAAAACATGTTTCTATATTTGAGGAACTAATTTTTTTCTTTTTTTAATGTAAAATATATTCTGTTGGCAAGACTTAGCAGTCCCATTTTTATTCTTTCAGGACTGCAATGTACGTATTCTGACTGTAGGGAAGGTGATAATTTCTGGTGAGATCCTGTTGTTTTATTATAACTGGGCTTCCAAGGTAGCTAGTGATTAGAGAACAGAAATAATTAGTAAATGTTATTAAGAACATTCAGTGATGAACACACATGCAATAGAATTTCATACTTGTATCCTAACTCATCATGCCCTAGAGTTGTAACCTGAAAATACTGTTTACCAAACAATAGAAACCTAAAAATCAAGTCAACATGGTGGATACTACCATGTAAATATTCTTTCAAATTTCAACTACAGTTTAGAAGTATCTGCAAATTTTGGTTGAAATCACTTGCAAGAAAACAAAGAACACTCACAGTCATGAATTGACTTCATTTATAGACTACAGAATATTACTTTGTTTGTTTAAACTTATATATGTGTTTTAAGGCAAAGTATTTTCATTTAAACCCATTAATCTGTTTGTGGCTTGCCCTGATATCTAAATAATAAGATGATCTGTAATGAATTTCCAGTATTGATATATAAAAAGATTTTGGTATTATTTTGACTACAGACAACTTAAACATTGCACTTGTGCTAGTGATACCAAGGAAGTAACACTCAGAAAAAAAAAGAACAAAACTTTTTTGTTATAAAAAATTCACATATGTATCTCCCCCCTGCCCCCCAATACAGACACATATTCTTAGAAATTAAGATTTTATTTCTCCACAGATTTATTGAAAATCTTAAAAGACTGAAGTGTTAAACTTTTTTATACAAATCAACATCTTGGTGGTGTCATTTAGAGATGTCATTTATACTTGCTTCTGACATCAACAGAAAATTAGACAACTTAGTCAAGCTCCTAGTTAAAGCAGCCAAAATCTTTGGGAACTAGTCAGCTGACCAAACTCACATGTGCTCTGGGAAATTCACTGATTTTCATTGGTTATACTTTATTGGCCAATTAAAGTTTCCACATCTAAATTGCATACAAAGTTCTTAATGCCTAAATTTTCTGTCCAGAAGTGTATCTGCTTCCCACCTGTAATGGTATCTAGAAGTAAGGTTCACTTTGATGCTTCCTGGATATATACTTCTCTTCCAATGGTTTTACCGTGTGTGCAAAACTTTTCATTGTGCAGACAAGAATCTCGTAAGAAAGACTTTGAGAAAACTGAAACTTAAAATAATGGGGCGAAAATTCTATTCTCCGTCTTTCTAAGATGACCAAGGTGAACTCTGAATTTAGATTTAATTTTTTTTTAAGAGTGTCAGACTATTCAATGTCAAGGAGTTGATACTTCTCCATTGTCTGTGCTAAACACAGACACTAGTTATTACTTGTAGGTGATCTAAATAAATAAGTAAATTCACCACCAAACCTCTAAAGAGGTTTGAGAGGTTCAAACCAAGAGCCAATCAAGAGATTGACTAAAGAGACTGTTGTTTTATTTGTATTTTGTTGGGTGTATATATACGTCCCTCAGTTCTCAAGCAGGCCTTTTCTGAACTAATTCACCATTCACAAGGGAAAGAGGAACACCAGATTAAAGATATCAGGACCTTTTTTTAATATAGGAACAGATAACCTGTGGGTGAATGTTTTGCTATCTAGAGATTAATGGAAGGTTTACCAAGCAAACAGAGCCTTAGAATTATGCCTGCAGTTACAAAAATGAGATTCATTTGAAGGGAAAGAGGTTGGTTTGTTGTCTTCAGAAACTTCAGATACACTGTAAAACCTATAATTATTCCTGACTTATAAAAAGTTGTTTTCACTACACACCTTTACCAGTTAACATAGTATTTTTAATGTCTTACCTCATGTGAGCAAAACTTTCTCTTATTTGGAAAAGTTTACTTTGTACTTAGGACTGTGCAAATATATAACTTTTGAATTTCTTTTCTTTTTTTCTCTTCAGTACCCTAAGACAAGAGACCTGTAAATGGGTAGAAACTTTAAAGTTTTGTCTTTGAAATAGTGTTTGTCTATAGTTTCTATTAGTCTGCAGTGATAACTTCGTTCACATGTAAGTCTGTTATCTCCATTTTACAAAGTAGCTTCTAACCTTGGCTTTTATCTTTCATAGACTTTTGGTTTGGGAGATTTATGGGCATGTGAGAAACCATGTGAGAAATTTGCATTTTACTTTCCACCTAGGTATTTGCTGTTCAAAGCAAGTGATTATTGAATGGAAGAAATGCGGATCAGTTTTTATTAATAGCTTAGTTATAGTTTTATTGCTTACAGAGCACTCCAAGCTGGCAGCACTCTAGAATGCTATCATTTACTTAGCTGGGTGTAAGTACAGGATCATTAAATCTATGCTTTTGATAGTCCTATTTAGTGAAACTCCAGCTCCCTTTAGGTGTATGATGCCTTTGGGACCAAGAGTTTATAGCCATTCCTAAAGATCTCCAAGGTGTGTGGAGATCTACCTCTATAGTGCATGGTTTGTATGGTTTGATAGGATTTTATCTTCTTTATGCCTTCCTTTTTCAGTCTTCCTTCCTCATTTCTTGCAGCCTTCTTTGGCACATCTTGTTTTCTTTTCCTTTCTTTTGACCCCTAAAACAAACCACATCCCACACTGAACTTCTCACCATTTTCTGCTACCTGAATGAAAGAAAATTAATCTGCTAACCAATATTATTCTAATCTACAAAAATGGTGTGAGGGAAGGCCCAGGGAACTGTAGATCTGTTGGTCTATCTGTAGCTCCTTGAAAAAGGATCATGCTGGTTACTAGCATAAGTTATTAAAAGAATAATGCAGTCATCAGGCACAGTTAAGACAGGTTCACAGAGGGAAAGCCCTATTTCAGTTTATCCTTCTAGGATAAGGTCACTCCCCTAGTGGATTAATGGAAAGTGGAGGATGTAGTTACCTGGATTTTA
Source organism: Chloebia gouldiae (assembly GCA_003676055.1). Classification (NCBI taxonomy): domain Eukaryota; kingdom Metazoa; phylum Chordata; class Aves; order Passeriformes; family Passeridae; genus Chloebia; species Chloebia gouldiae. The sequence continues at coordinate 517,082 of QUSF01000013.1, read as the reverse complement.
GTAAAGCTTTTGATACTGATCCTCACAGGATCCTTCTGAACAAGTTATCCAGCTGTGGGATGTGTGGGTTCCCAGCACTCTGGGTGAAGAACTGGCTGAAGGGCAGAGCTCAGAGGGTTGTGGTGAATGAAGTTACCTCTGGCTGGTGGCCAGTCACCAGCGATGTTTCTCAGGGTGCAGCTCCAGGGAGAGTCCTATTCAATCTATTTATCAATTATCTGGATGCAGGAGGTGAACCTATGATGAGCTTGGTGATGATCCCAAACTGGGAGACTGGTAGGCGGTGTTGACTCTCTTGAAGGACAGGAGGCCTTGAAGAGGCATCTAGATAGATTAGTGCTTTGGGCTATGATTATTGGGATGAAATTCAAAAGTTCAAATACCATTGTCTCAGTTTTAAGAAAAATTTAAGAGAAGACACTCTGCAATGAGTACTCTTCTCTAAAGGTTTCAGTAATCCCCCTCCACCAACAGAAAAATAAAGTGAAAAAAAAAACAACAAACCAATGGTTTATTAACAACAGAATGGTTACAGAACTCATCCTCTGCCCCACAAAGTCAGGAACAAAGCTCCAAATATGCCCAGAGAATGGGGCAAAAGTTAAAGAAATAACCCTGACATAGGATGTGAGATGGTGCTGGTTTTCATGCTGAGGGAAGTAGAGCTTCCATGCAAGAGTTTCAGCAGTAGGCAAAAACCTGGTGGTTCTCTGGCGTTGACCTCACCATGGCACTCATGGGAGCCAAAATTGCTGAGCTTGAGCCTCTTGATGTACTTCCTCTCTGGCTTTACTACCCAAGGCTTAGGGCTGGAATGGGGTGGTCCCGCTCCCACTTCTCATGTCTTGGACTAGCAGCTATTCCGTTCACCTCGACTCAGCTGAAAGATTGCTGCTTCTCCCAGCCAGAGTAGGGAAAAGCTTTTTGCCTGGGCCAAGAAAACCAAGCAAAACCAAACCACCTAGTGCTACAGAATGTCTGGGCTGTGAGTTTTGAAAAATGCATGTCAAAGAGCCCAGAGCTTCCTTGGCCCCCCACACACACCGTCCCAGGCCTTAACGGTGGTGCTGCCATTTTTTGGGCATAAAGGAGAGAATGGACTAGCATCATAAATCACTCCATGACAGCCATATTCTGCACTTAGGATGGAGTTATGATGGGGAAAAGTATAAGTGAAGAGAGGCTGGAGAGCAGCTCTGCAAGTAGGGAGCTGGGGCTGCTGGTCAGCAGCAGCTCAGTGTGAGCCAGCAATGTGTGTCCAGGCAGTCCAGAGGGTAAACCACATCCTGGGGTGCATCAAACATGGCATCACCAGCCGGTCAAAATAAATGATTATTCCACTGTATTCAGTGTTGGTGTGGCCCCACCTAAAGTACTGGGTGCAGTTCTGGGCCTCACCATTAACGAAGAATGTGAAGGTCCTTCAGTGTGCCCAGAGGAGGACAACAAAGTTGGCGAAAGAGATGGAAGGAATGTCCTGTGAAAAGCAGCTGAGGGCTTTATGCTTGTCTAGTTTGCAGAGAAAAAGACTGAGGGGAGACTTCATTGCTCTCTACACCTCTTGAGGAAGGGAAATGGAAAGGAAGGTCCTGATCTCTTCTCCCACTGTTCAGTGGTAGGATGGAATGGGAATGCTTCATAAATGCACCAGAAGAGGTTTAGAGTAGACATTAGAAAACAGTCCTTTACCAAGAAGATAGTTAAACACTGGAACATGCTTCTGGAGAGGTGATTAATGCCTCCTGACTGTCAGTGTTTAAGAAGTATTTGGGCTTAACAACTTGGTCAGCCCTGACATGGTCAGGCAGTTTACTAGATGATTGCTCTCTGATTATTCCAACTGATACCATCTATACTAGTCTGTACAGTTCTTAGTCTGTGTGTTTTTAGGGAGATGAATCTGAAACATAAAATTGGCAAGTATTTAATTATGTATACAAAAACCTTTTCCCTTAAAATACAAGGTATTGAACAGATATGTGCTTTTAAATAATAGTGAACAAAATATCAACTCACAGGAATTTGAATATCCCAATTTTGAATTCGTTCCTAATCCAGTATTGTTTTTGAAGCTGCACTTGTTTTGAGGTTTGAAAATGTTAAGACCACGATAAGCTCAAGTATTCAAACATCTGTTCAAAGCTTACAGATGGTCTTTTGTGTTATCTCTGGGCACTGTATAATTATATGTGACACTGTGCTTCTCAGGGAGGTGTTGCAATGTACAGATATATTACAATTGAAATGTTCCAAAGGGTTTCCATAAATACTTATTATTATCTATTCCTCCGTGTATTCACAATAACCTCAAGACCAAAGATTATGTTCTTGTACATTGATTTGTTCTTGTTACAGAATTCCTGCAGTTGAAAATTACTGTCTTTTTAGGTTAAAAATGCCAAAAAGCTTTCCTTCTCTTTCTGCATAATTTAATAGAGAAAAATTCCTTTTCAAAGCATGCTACAGAAAATTATGCTTTTGATACTTGCATAAAATGTGTAAAATAAATATTAAAAAACTACTTTCTAGTAACATCAGCATAAACCTTTTGGTTCCTATTTGCTTATTTGTTATTCTCAGGCTTTCACATTTCTCTCCTCTGTGAGAGTGTCTCCTTTCTTCTTTCTCAAGTAGGTTAGTCTAAGAAATGTTGCTTCTGTTAGACTCCCAGAATCTTCCTATTTTACCTCACAGCATAAAAACGAAAAGGTTAAATATCACTATGTGAATCTGAAGCGGATTGAATAACCATGTGGAATTTCTTATGGATGAGACTTGTACACCTGAGTATTGAAACAAAAAGGAATATAACTATTTTGAATTATTTATTCTCCTAGATTCTAACAGCACTTAAAAAAAAAAAGTTCTTTTCTTTTTGAATAAATAACCAATTCCCAAAGGTGTACCTTCTACAGTTGAACCATATTAATCCTAATATGAAGGACAGGAAGACATTTAAGCAACCAAAACACCATGCAATATATGAGGGAGAAGTGGCAATATTGTAGACAATTTCTGTAGAAAAAAAAAGGAAGCTGCAAGATATTTTTAGAAGTGCGTATGTTTTATACTTTTAAATCTTTATGCATAACTTGAATATTGTTAGGTTTTCTGTTTCTTAATAGATCTTTGTACTGCAAAAAGCATGGAAGCACTGTTGTATTAAAGCAATTCCACAGTAAATAGGAAGTGTTTTGTTTGGGGTTTTTTTTTGTATTGTTAATTAGAAGATCATGGAATGACATGATAATTGGATAAATGCTTCTGCTGTCTACAACAGGGCCTTGCAAACAAGTGTATAATCTGCTGGTGGTCTACACTTTTCATTCTCATATCTCTTGACACTTTAATAAGAGTTTTCTGCATCAGGATGAGAGATCAGTAGATTTTGTGTTCATTACTTACAAAGCTTGCTGCAACTTCATCTGTACAGAATTTTGCCCACTTGAAAGTACAGGATAAGCAAATATTGGCCAAATTATGATGTTCTTGCTATTTTCTGCTGAGTTTTCATATAGTCTTTGCCGAGCAGTCCTTGTGTGAATTCTGAGTTTCTAGTCATATTTTAGAGCAGTTCAGCTCCATTGGAGCTATGCATAGTATTCATTGTAGTAGAATTAGAATAATGAATTTACTAATTAAAACTGCTGTAGTCAGAAAAAAAAAGTCTTTTCATTATATTTTTAAGTGTAAAGATTCTTTCAACAGTCTATATTCAGCAAAATCATTACCAAAGCTTTTCTTAATTCTAGTGGTGTTGGTGATACCCTGGGTATTCAAAACCAAAATAACTATTGAGATTCCCCAGTTCATCCCCCAGTTCATACTACGGAAATATTTTTGCTTATTAAGTGCCTTCTTTTTTGTTTTCTCATTAGAAGCATTACAATATAATGAATAAAAAAGAAAAAAGGATAAAAAAGTGCAGGATTTTCTGAAGTTTTGTAAAAACTACTTGTACAGGATTACCTTCATTCTGGTAAAGAGCCCCAGTATTTTGAGTCAAAGAGCATAATGCTTTGAGGCATAATAATTTTTCTTATTAATTTCTGTTCAACATGTGTTTCTGTAGCGTTGCATGAAGTTTTACAGGACTTAAAATGGTGTTAAGTTTTGGAATTAGGCTGTGTGAATGTTACTCTGGTTCTTCTTTACTTAAGATAAGCACACCAGAAAGATAAGCAAAAGAAGCAATGTTAATAACTGATTAGTTACTAATATTTACAGAGAGAAAATATACTGATATAAAATGTTATTCAGGCCATTGTAAAATATGTTCCAAGAAAATAAACAAAACAAACGAGAGTATAACAAATAGACTATTGATTTTGGAAAACTATTCCTGACATTTATTGACTATGGAAACTCAATTATCAGTAAAAGTCAATACATCAAGCCTTTATATTTTATCCCACTTCCCTTGACAAGAGAGTATTTTCACTGGAAAATTTTAGAATCAAATTAGATTTTTAATAGAACTGATGGCATGTGGACATAATGTTTTTTCCTCTGGCATGCATTTCTATCAATTTAGCTAGAAATATGAACTTTTTCTTTGTAGGCAGGCCTCATGACACAATTTATTCAATTTTCATCTTTTAACCAACTCCTGTAGCATATTGTAAATGGTAATAAGCTAAAATATAAATAGAAAGTCCTAATAAACCCAAATGCTATTGCTTGGTTCCATATAGATAAATTGCATCAATTATTTAATAATGTAGTTTCCTTTTAAAATCCGAATTTCCAGATAAATATCCACAATTGTGCTGAGCTTCCACTCTTATGAGCCATTTGTCTTCTCATGAAGTAGCTGAGATCAGCCAGAGAAAGTTATTTCCAGATGATCTTCAAGTTATCTGGGACAGCCTTGTTTTCCCTTCAGTAGTAAGTTAAGCAGAAAAACAGGGGGAAGATCAAGTCTTAAAAGTGACCAATTAACAGCCAGTTAAGGTTGAACCTTTTAAGCAGTTTAATGATTTAGGAAATATCCAATCCTCATATCACAGACAAAATCAGGCCACTCTATATCTTACCTGAAAAAAAATATTTACTAAGTTTATGATCATGTGGAAATAGACCACTCTCTGCAAAAATACTTAAACAAGGGAAGATACACAAGAAACATAAAAATACCAGCAATGCATTGCAAAAATACCTTTGCAGAAATACCTCATGCCTTTAGAGATTATCTGGAAGGGAGAATAAACTGTTTATCAATGAAATTGCACAACACACTAGGGTGGAATTGTTGACATTAATCAAAAAAGGGGAATAGGAAACTAAAGGGTATTCAAACATGAACAAAAACAAGATGAAAGCCATCCTGGGGAGTGAAACAGTTAGTGTAACCAAGGAAAACAAACAGGATACTCACTGTCAGCTGGAAGGCAGTAACACGTGAAAGAACAAGGCTTACTGCCATCACAGGAGACAGCTACATTTCCATGGGCATATCAGGAAAAATAAAAGGAAAGACTAATGCAATGTTATGTTTCTTGAATAACAGAACATTAGTAATGACAGTAATAGACCCTTATAAATGTGGTCCAAGTGTGACCACATCCTGCTACGTTACTTGGATTGATTAGTGTTATTTATGCAGTTATTATAGCATAGTTCAATGAAATAATAGGGAAAGAAAGAAAAAATAGAAGACAAGCTTTTCATTGTAAACATAATTGTTCTTCTGCTTAAATGGGAATCTTTTATTTTTCCCCTAGAAGTAGTAAAACACACATCCTTTTAAACACTAAAACCCTTCAAATATCTGGGCAGATCAGTTTTTCTCATCCTGAGAAGAGGCACTATTTAGTGGATGTTCTCAATTTCACATATGGATATTTCTAAAATGAGGACATAGTTACTTTGTCATACATATTTGAAGTATGCCTTCATTCTGTATGTCCATGTCTATGAAACAGCAAGGTTTCCAGCATCCTAAAGAAGTAATTTTCCTGTATTACTATGCCACCGCATCTGCTGTAGGAATTAGCTGCCTGGCCAAGCAGCTTGTCCATTGGCACACTGACATATGACTGCAAGTAGGACTTATCTCATTATTCTGTGACTGATGCTGCACACTAAAAAGAATTCATAAAACACAAAATGCTAAGAAATTTTTCCATTTCTGGCAGTATGCGTTCTTCACTTTGTATCAGTGTGTTTTTAAAAGCATTTGTCTAAACTGTACCATTACAATATCCTTTCAAGGATGAATATTGAATCTTTAACATTGCTTCAAGCAATTTTTTATGTACCGCCTCCAACTCATATTCAGGCCAAAGAGGTGTGTCATGAAAGCTGAGTTTTAAATCGCCTCTCCATAACTTGCATATCCCAAAGGCAGTTCTGGACTTCAATCTCTGCTGCTAGCAAGTTTAAGCAAAAGAGAAATATTGCTATTTCTATATATGTGTGTGCCCACTTGGGCATGGAATTGTTCAAAGAATAAAAGTCAGGACAAATAAGACTATAAGAATGAAAACATACCCTTAGAATAGCAAAATGTAAACAAGTTTCATTGTCATTGCTACCAGTAGTCCTGTTGTAATACTGTTTTTTTGTTAACTTTTAAACTTTTCAGTGAAAAAAGAGCCTTCTACCTGTAAAGAAAGCATAATACAGTTACAAGTAATGACCTATATGTCAGACTTTAGACTTGTTGATTACCTGTAGCAGTAGACAATGAGTGTAGAAGAAAGTTGTTCTTATTTGGATACTTTCAGAGATCTGCTTTTGAGATAATTTGAAATAATTTTTTCCAGTTTCTTTAAACATTTAATTAGTCATTAAAAATGATTCTTAGAAAGAATAATTTCTCAGAAATATAAAAAAAATCTTTTACATTTAGCTATAGTATGTGACATGAGGACTTCTATCTGTGACTCTGAACTAGCCTTCATGAATATGAGAAGGATAATGCCAAAGGCATTTATAGTAGATTAGAGAATGACTATGCCTTATTTTGGTGTGTTAGGGATATCTGCTTCCACAGACTTGTTTAATGAATTGACACATCTTTTCAACAGTGAATTCTTCAATCTGATCCTGTGCAAAATGTCATCACTGCCACCATTCAAATTCCATAATGGATTTATGTAAAGATATTTTAAAATATAAGGTGTAATTTAGATGTGCAGAATTTTAATTTTAAATACAAGAAAATGCAGAGAATTTTTCCCAGGGTAGATTGTAATGATCAGCAGTGCTATGCATAGTCAAAGAAAGAGAGAGAAACATACGGTCCTCCAGCTGTGGCAGTACAAGTTGCTAAAGTCAGTAATCACTTAATAAAAAACCTAAAATCTGTATGCTACATTGCACAACTATTCGGCATGCATGCAAGTATTCAGGGGCAGAATAACACATAGTGAATCCTCAAGCTTAAATGGAAGAATACAATTTTGTCATGTGTTTATCATGCTCCCTCTTTCTTTTCAGACCTCCTGACATTTTCTGAATAAGAAGGATGAGATGTTGCATTATTACCAGCTACTCATCATAGTGTACTGGCAATTATCCTACTCCAAATCACACAGTTCTTGTAGAACTGATAATCCTTTTAACTCCGGATGGCACTGCTGGGGAAAAAACCAATCAAACAAACAAAGGAAGCCTCTTTGAGCCTTCATTTTCATTAGGTCTTTGGTCCTTGTGGGTTTTTTTACATTTCAGTTAGTATTTCTCTTTAGGCATTTGGGATATCAAGAAACATTTTCTCAGGAAATTCTCAAACCAGAGGACATCTTCATTATAAAGAAATGGTGTGAGTTTCTGCAGAAAGGGCCGACGGTCATCTCTGAAAAGACATATCTCATTATCTATCTAGTGAAATACATCTTTGTCAGCCTCCTCCTGTGCCAGAGTTTCCCTGAAGTAGGATTCAGATGAATTATCAGCAAAAGTCAGACAAGAGCCAGAGTCCAGAGCAACTTGCAGCACTGAAAGGATTGTGGTGAATGAGGGCAAGTTCAAGACCTAAGTTAACACAGGTAGGAAACAGCCAGGGACCTCCATCTCTGCCAACATTGAATGAAAAACAAATTCCAGACTATTTGATAGCACCTAAAAGAAATGTTTGTATTTTTTTAAACAATATTCATTTATATGTTTACATGTTGAAAGGGACTCCAATAGAAAATATGCTCAATCTCTTAAATGAATCAATATCTAAATCAAAATTAGCTCTCCAGCCTCAGGGTTCTCTAGGAAGAGGAAAAAAAAAATCAGTCTTAATTGTCATTTGTCATGCATTTGCATTCTATAGTAGGATGCGGTCATGATCTTCAGATTCTTAAATAACGAAAGGTTTAAGTAGTCAAGTATAGCAAATCAAGTATCACAACTGAACAGAAAGTTCTTAACAGGAAGATCTTGTTTACAGTTAAGATGCCTGTGTGCTGGACCAGATTGCCCAGAGAGGTTGTGAAGTCTCCCTCATTGGAGATATTCACGAGCCACCTGGACACGATCCTGTGCCATGTGCTCCAGGATAACCCTGCCTGAGCAGGGAGGTTGGACCAGATGACCCAGTGTGTCCTCTTCCTTCACAGTGAGTCTGTGAAAGGTTTCAGCAGTCATATGTACAGTAAAGGTGAACCACTGTCTGCACATTTCAGAACATGGTTATCTGTGCCTTCAGCCAAACAGAGAGTTTTAAAAACCAACAAGGATTGTGTAAAGAAAAAAAAATTCAATTATTTATAAAAACGAACCCCAAATTATAAAATTACTTTAGAACTACCATGTGGAAAACCTTAAACATTGATTCTAATGGCAAAAAAAGTACATCCTTGTGCTTCTTTTACTTTTTGTTGTTCTTGTTATTTGTTTATTTGGAGAGGTTGTTTGGGTGTTTTTGTGTTTGGTTGGTTGGTTTTTTAGAACTTAAAAACAAATAGATATTTAGATATTTAGAAGGGCAAACTAGGTAATTTTGCCAGCAAAGTCAATTGTTATATATATTGGAATAGTTTCAAATAGTTTCAGTTCTGCAGCTGAGAATCTCCAGTCTTAATTTGTGGTGCTATCTCTAGAGAAACAAACTGGTATTTCTTCTTTTAATCTAATAAGCAATAATAAAGTAATATATTTTCCTGGATTCCTATTAATTTGATGTTTGACTTTCATTTTCATATCATACCAAAATGAGGTAGAGATTAAGGCAGTTCTTAGACTATGTAAAAGAAAACCCAGCTTGCTGAAGTGAATGCAGTGTTTGCAATTTACATTAGACTGATTTTGTTTATCTCATATAAATTTATTTATAAATATACCTTAGCCTAGCTCTTTTTATCTTGATTGTAACTGAAAAAAATGAAAAAGTGATTTTTGTTTTCATGAATGCTTAGTTACCTAGAATGATTGTATCATTATCTGTTCATTATTCAGTTTGGGTAAAATTAATATGTAGAACTAGGTAAAACATTTTGTTTACTGGTATATGTGGCATTAAACAAATGGAATTATTTAATCAATGCCAGAAGCATAAGTGTGGATTTGCAGAGCCCAGCAGCAGTGATTGCACATGAAATTGCATCCACATACATCCAAGAATATTCAATCCTTGCTCTTTGGACAGTTAAATTAGAAGCAGTTATTATAAAGCCCCCCATGAGCATAGGGGATGCCATCCACATGGATGCATCATAACCAGCTCCTGGTTTGCATGGCTATCACATTTCTGCTGTTCAAACAAACTTCAGTTCTGGACAACTACTTTTATTGTACAAAGATACTAACTGAGATGCTTTTTCTGCATAATTTTATGAGTTAGTTTCTTGATGATTTCTTCTTTGTTTATTTTGGTTTATTTTGTTTTGCTTTGTTTTTTGGATTATAGCAAATCACTTTTACCATCTAAAATTTAATATGTGTTTATTTATTTAATCCTGTAGAGTTTTAAATAAGATGCATGGATTAATTGAAACTAGGATAGGATGAATCTAATTGAAATTTCCTCTTGAGGGAATTAGTTTTGAATATAGTTCATATATTTTAAATCCTAAATTTTATTTTAAAAATCAGGTAATTAATTTTAGCCTAAAGAATTATACAAATAAAAGCTGGATTACTTAAACTTATTACCAAAGTAAATATTAAGGCCTGTATAATTTTGTACTCAGAGTAGATAAAAGTTATTTTTACTTGCAATTAGTAAGTCCTTGTGAATATTTGTCAGTAATTCATTTATACATATTCCTCATGGTGTCTCTTTAAATACATGTGGCATATTTTTTCATCCTGTAGAGTCAATCACAAAATTCCTGGTCAGATATCACTTAGGAAAAAATGCTGTATGCATGTCTAGGAATTCTGAGCTAAAGGTTGAATAAAGATATTTTATTTGCTTCTATGGAAAGCAGAATTACCTACACAAATAAATGTCTATTTGTATTCAAGTTCTGTGGATTCCATGGAAAATAGAAATTCTGTGGCAGATGTAATCCAGGAAACACAGCTCATTCCCAAACTAACAGTGCTTTGCATTCTTCCTAGCAAGGAATATTTCAGTTTTCTCTAACATACTAGATGTGCTTTAATGTTTAGTCTGATTGCCAGAATATATTTTATTAACAAAGGCTTTTATTTGGCAACAGAAATTTCACCTTTCCCCAATGCCATTTTTTATATGTCATTATTTCTCTCTAGCTTCTAAAGAAAGATTGGCCCAAAGATATTTGCCAGTGTCTAACAACAGCTATGATAAAACAGGTATGAAAGAATTTGCTGACATTTAAATACTTTGCATACTTACCACATCCCCAGCTGTTACAACAATTTTCTCAAAGAGAAAATTTGATAGAGAAGCATTGTGTCACATGGTTATATTGTTTCTGCTACAGCTTTTACAATGAGATAATAACTTCTAAACAAAAAAACTCCAAAAGGCTTTTCATTTTTATCTCCTTATAAGATCCAGCCATTGAATGCACTTTATGCATTTCAAAATTGAACATTTTAGTTTGATTGGAACTCCAGATATCTAGACTTTCCCTTTTACATTTCTTCTGTAAGAGAATGTTTCTAGCTTTCAATATTTCTTAGAAAGCCTAAGTAAAAACTTACAGATAATTGATGAAAACTGCCCATTTTGGCAGAGACCGTATATTCTGAAACAATTCAGAAGTCCTTCCAAATTTAGCTTTCTCTAGGAAGCTATGATGAAAACAAAGTATTTCTTTTATTTCCAGCATTATTTCCCAATCATTTTAGCTAGTAGAAAAAGAAATGAAATATGTGTGGCATGTAATTACAGGAAATTAATTGAGCTGTTTCTGAAAAGGGAACATATTTACCTGCTGAAAGATAAAAAAAATTACAAGAAGATAATGCACAAATGAGTGATGATGATAACAATAATAAGATCATCTCTGGTCTTTGCGTAAGCCCAGTAACAAATTAACAATGAATAACAGAGTGCAATGAGTCCCTAGTAAGTACCCTATATCCATCATTAGAGAAACTCCTAGTTCTTATCTGCTAAAATGCCTTTCTGACTTATTAAGCTTATCTAAGCATTCTTTTCAAAGACCTAGATTTTTTCTCTATTTATGTCTTTCCTACAGTAATACTAATACTAAAAAGTGGAGGAGGAAATGGTTTTACGATATTTACCACAGTGCAACAACAACGGAAAATGCAATGGCAGTTTTAGGCAGGCTTAAAGCAAATAAATCAGGTTACATTTTTAAGACTAAAAGTAGCTCTGATGGCCCTGGAATATTATCAAGGCTAAACGTGTGTTTAGAATAGTCATACAGCAGTGACCAATAAAAAATGTATCCAGACACAATCTCATTTTCTGTCACATACTTAAATGTTTAATTATGTCTCTCAAGGAATTAGCCTTTTCTGTGCTTTTTTGGTCTGCTCCTTCCTGCAGTGTCTGCTGCTTATCCTTCTCAGGATTTCAGGCTACATAGACCTTTCATATGGGCAATTACAGGCATTATAATGTTCACATTATTCCAGTTTTGCTTTCTGGCTGGTTTCATTTAGCTCTTTCCCACCACTTATGATCTCCATTGGAGCCTGAACACCTGTAATTTCCTTTGCTGTGGTTAGATTCAGCATCTTCCTTCTCAATGAGTCCCATTTCTTTCTTTCTTTCTTTCCTTCCTCTTAGCCTTTTCTCCTAGCATGTAGAGAGGGCATTTGCATTCTTGCCTCTTTTCAGTGTGGTATTAAATGTCCTGAAAATTATTTTGGTCGAGCTTTTTCTCATCTCCTTTATTTTGGGGTTAAGCTGTGAAAAGTCTGTGTAGCAGTGTGGCCAGTGGGAATTATAACAAGGGTATCCAAGGATGCCAGCTTAGTGGAACTGAGTCTGAGGAGTTGTTAAAACTGCAGTATTTTCAGATTTGATTAGGCCCAGTAGTCCTTTGGAATCGAAGGCACTACCTTGGGACAGCACAGGCAAAGTCATTTCAGGTTGTTTGCTGATCAGCAGCTGTGCAGTGGGACTGGGGTAGGGACAAGGGACAGCCCCTGGCAGAGTAGCAATCCAGTCAGAGAGGTGAGGCTGACAGAAGCTGCGCGTGCAACTCTCAGACAACATAAAATACAAGAAAAGGCTCTGGAGGTTTGTACAATTAGTAAAACCTGAGACAAAATACCAAACAAATTTCATGTGAAGTAGAAGGTTATTTTTTTTTCTGATTTAGCAGTTTGGTTTTGTCCTCTAAATTACCTTCTAAGTTATCTTAGCTCTTGTATAACAGGAAATATATATGCATGGAGAAATTAATCTGCAGCCTTTTCAGAGAAGAAAAGTATTGTTTTCCATGTTTCTATTTATGAACCTTGAAGAAGTTCTGGAGGCCAGAAAGTGCCATGTTTTGCTTTTTTAACAAGCAGTAATTAAAACAGTAGAATGCAATTTTTTTTTTTTTTTTTTTGTAATTTGGGTCATTTCTGAGGGGATTAACAAGCATTTCAGTGCCTGGGGGATAGGAATTTTTGTTTCATACAAAATTTCAGGCTTTCTATTTTTTGCTTCCTAAACCTAACATTTCTTTCACTCTTTTAAGTTGTCAGTTTTTCTAATTTTCTAAAGCATCGTCAATCAATAAAACCCCCACTGATGCAATTTTTGTAAAATGCATAGTGTGCCCAGGCTTCAGAAATGCCAAGCAAGACTCAGTTAGATGAATTTTAGCTGGATGTGGAGATACAGGAAAGGGTTAAGACAGGAGACAAAATGAAGGGCTATAGGGTGAGGGGGAGAGAAAATGACAGTCTGCAGTGGGAAAAAATGTAAAATTTTTATAAATTGTCAGAGACTTCTGGGAAAGATTTTCACTGCTGGTATCTCCTGAAAGAGGGTATGGACAGTATTCCCTTCTCTCCGAAAATCAAGATTCTTGCTAAGGCCTATGAGAGAAGTGAACATAATGCACAGGATGGCTGTCCTGTGTACTCTCTCCCACTATCTCCTTTTACCAGTTAGCTTAGTACCCTTCATGGTTCAATTATTATGATTTATTTTCTGTTCCTTTCCTTTCCTTTTGTTTTCCTCACTTACTTTGCTTTACTTCTAGTGACTTTGGAGTCTTTTATCTTTTCTACTAGCATTCTCCTAAATATCCTTTTTAAATACATTTTATATAAAACCCTTTTGTTCTGGAGGGTTTTCCTTTCCTTTCCCAGAAGTTGAAATTGAATATGATTATGATGCAGGTCTTCTAAACAACCAAATTTGTTCTGAACCAAATAAAGTACTTTCCAAAATCAGCCAGCAGATCATTTCTCAGCCTGTCATTACTTTCACATCTGCTGCTGCTGATAGAATCTTCTGCATTGAAAATGTATGCTTGAAATGAGCTCTGCACATAAATGGCGGGACATAAAGAAATATAATGAATGTAAATGAACAATAAAACCCACTTTCAAATGCCATTTGTGGGCTCAATCTTGCAAGTTGCTTGGAAGTTTCAGAGAATATAAAGGGCAATCTATACCTCTGAGGGAGTGGTCAGGACCTTACCAGGCCAAGATCTGTAAGACTGTGACCTTCCCTTCAAAAGTTACTGTAAGAAAAAATCTTCCTAATGCCAAGATAGAGGTCTGACAGAAGAGAGGAAAAGCATGCAGGCTTATTGTGGTGTGAAAATACAGCTCTAGCCTCCTGAAATTCAGCAATTCATTTGAAAGGTCAGCCACCTACTGTTGACATTTCAAATGTCATTTTTAATTTCTAAAATAGTAAAAAAGTGAATTTTTGACTCTCAGACTGATTTTTGAGCAAAGTATAAATCAATGGTCAAGCCTGTCACTAAACCCAAAGCTCTATAACAAATTTGAATTCTGTCAGAAGTCCAAAATACTATCTAATAATGTGCAGGCATTTCTTGTTGCAAAAGTGGAGTGGTAGCATCATAGTACCATTCCCTGCTGTAGGGAGACTGGGTCACTATTCTGGACTATTTGTATCTCTTCTGCAAAGCTGACATATCTCTGCTCATCGGCTTCCCATGCTGTAATTGTTTTTTAGTCTATTATATTCTTTACTGTGATGTCAAACCATGAATACAGCTGGTTTGTATGTTTTCTGTCTCAGCACTAGTTGGTTCATAAATCATGATAATAACAGGTGTATCAATATCTTATTCTGCATTGGTTATTCTGTTATAAGTATTTACTTCTGTCTGTGTTTAGTATTGCCAAAATTTAACTCTGAGGGTAGTATAGTCCATGTTTGCTGTCTGCTTCAGTTTTACTTTTTTTGTGAAACAAGTTTTAAGACAGAAGCTTTACTAATATGTTAAGAAAAAAAAGCAGAGTATTATTTACCCAACAAGTTCCATTGCTTCTTGGTGTTGGCAAGTGATTTTTGAGTGAGGCCAAATGTTTTCCAATATAAAGGTCTATCAAGACCACCATCTTTTTGTCCTATCTGAAAAATAAGATTTTTAATATCCTTATTTTTATCAATTAATTTTATCAAATCCGTTGTAATAAAATATTTTTCAAAAATAATTTGCTAAATGGATTGCATGTGCCAGTTGTGTCCCATATACCATAGCTCTGATATTATTTCAATTGATTCGTGTCTCAATTTTTCAGATGCCAGACTTCTAAAAATAATTTCTTGAAGAGATTTCTAATGCACATCCCCTCTCTCCCTCCTTCTTCCCTCACCCTTCCCCCTCCCCCAGTTTTTAATTAGCCTGACTGAAGTCTAACTAATTCAGCAACAAAAGTTTGGGTCCTTTTTTAATAAGACTATGAATGTGTTCTGCTCAATAACTATGTGATGCTTTTAAAGGAAGTTCTCAGGATTGGAAGTCCTCTGCCTGTAGTGTAATCAATTATTTATATGAGACTAACAAGTCCATCAGGTTTAATTTATTGTCTGGCTGAAAAAATTTCTCATGCTACCATATGGTATTAATTCAAATGATAGAGTTCTATATAGGCTACCCAAAAAGTCTGTCAGGTGGAAGAAGGTGACTGACAGGAGAACAATATCATGAACCATGGAAGTATGTGAAGGAGTGATTCTGGACAAAAAGTTGTTCTGTGGGGTCCTTCCCTGGTTCTCTTCCTGAGCTACCAGATGACGCCAGGCAAGACGGAATAATCTATACATAAAGGGAGAAGGCCACAGAAGCAATCTTTAGACTTGCATTTTCATATTTCTGT
Organism: Chloebia gouldiae; assembly: GCA_003676055.1. NCBI lineage: Eukaryota > Metazoa > Chordata > Aves > Passeriformes > Passeridae > Chloebia > Chloebia gouldiae. The sequence goes on along the minus strand of QUSF01000013.1, from coordinate 501,434 downwards.
ACTTGAGTTGTTGTATTGTTTTCATTCCACAGTATATCATAAAGCCCATTTGGATGACTTGAAAGACTTCTTTTCCATTTTTAATAATAACAGAAGGACTCATTTAGTAGTGGTGATACTTTGTTATCAAATTATAAGGAGAACAATGTGACTGGGTGGTCTAGAGGACTATGCTGCCCTTCTTTGTTACTGAAAATTTAGAGATTCATTTAGAAGAAAAGCCAGCCAGAGTAAAACTGAGTTTGTGGGCTTTAAATTACTGTGAGGGAGTGTAAAAAGAACAAAACAGAAATAAGCTTCAGAAAATAAATAAAGTCTCTCCAGAGGCAGTGATGGTATCTCTAATTAGTAATACTAGCCATGGCACTTATTTTTAGGGATGGGTACATGCTGCCTTTATCCCTATTTAGCATAATAAAAGAGAAGGAACCTAGGATTTTATTAGTCACTTACTGTAGCTCAGAATTATTTATGAAGACTAGCCATTTGATGACTGGAGGAATTTCAATAGGAGGAAAAGAAACCAGCATGTAGCTGCTAGGGAATATCCTTCTCTTAGACCCCCTTTAAAGAACTGTGCATGAAAAAATGTATGCAAGTAAACGAAGAATGCACTCAGAGGATCCCAACAGTAAAAGGTTAGGCTGTTATTTTAAGTAACTACCCTATACTTTCTCCTTCGAGCCTAAGAATTGCTGGAGATTCCAATGCAAATGTGGCTTTCCTTTAAAGACAGTTTTACTTTGCTTGTGTTCAAGATGGCTGAAGAGAACATCTGAGTTCTGGCATTCCCTGTCTTATCTATACCAAATTTAGAAACCTTTGATGTCCCAGTATGTTGTTGTACATTAGTTCATATACAGAAAACAAAGCTTTCCTTCCTGCATTTTTCAGTCTATGCTGTTGCATAAACTGACCTCTGAACAGGTTGCCTACCACCAGGTAGCCAAGATAGCTAACAGTTTTTGCAGTTTAGGGTAACAGGCTCATAGACTTCATGGATTTCTGCAAGAACACATCTACAGTTAATTACAGATGCTGTTTCTTGCCCTTTCCCTTGGCTCTTATCTAATCTTTGCTACCCTAACCTCTAACTGCTGTTTCTTCACCTTTCCTGTACTGTTTCATTTCCATTTCTTACTAGCGTATTATATCCACATTTGGCCTCCTAGTACGTGCATCACAACATGGACAGTTCTGAGGAAAAACACACAGTGAAACAGGCTAGTATCTGGTGATTGTCCATACTTATTTATCAGATGGACTTAAATGTAAACAGTACCTGGAAAGTTTTTCTGTATAGCTTGACAGGCAGATAGGAGGTACTACTGCTGAAATTTCGTAAAACTGCATTTTAGTCTTATGTTTTTTGGTATTTACACTTAGGAACACTTATATAACTCTGTATTGTTAAATATTGCCCTGTTGTATAATGAAATAGATTTGCCCCTGAAAGTTTATTGTATATGATGTGACTTAATCAGATTTTTCAGACCTTAGATCTTTGAAGATAATGAAAGACAGCATACCAAGTCTAGGATATCTAAATAAGGTTCTCTCTGCTTTGGCTTTCAACCTCACATTTTTGCAACTAGATGACGTGTAAGATTGTGCAGTCTTTCCATTCTGAGATATGAATTTTATTAATCTTTTTAAATGTCTTGCTTCCTGCTAAAACCATACTCTTGCCTGGCTCATTACCAGTACACATAGCCTTTACTTTCTAGCACCAAAACTCAGAAGTAATTCTGATCCTATACAAGGAACAACCAAAGGGAATAAAACCACCATACCATATAGGCTTGAAACTGCTTATCTGTAGTCTTGATGTCTTTACCAGTTTTCTGGTGATATATATTTAAAATAAGACTACCTTTCTTCATGCTTGTATTCATAACCTCAATTCACACTTAAAGTATTTTGTGTTCCTGCTGACATCTATTCCATCAAAAATATTTTAATGTAATTTCAAGGGTAACAATGTGGTACTAATCTCTTTAAAGAACGGAAATGCTTTACAGACTGAAGTGGGATGCACACATTGATGTACATCCCACTTCAGTCTGTAAAGCATTTCCTTTTCTGAAAATGCATTTGATTCAAAATAGATTCCAGTATCCAGAAGATTTACACCAAACTAAATTCTTTGTTCTTCCCCAGCTGATGATGCTTTCTAAACTTCTAGAAGTCTTTTCATAAGAAACAATCAAAGCATAATATTTTTAAGAAGTGGAAAAAGTCCTGGGGAGCTACAGGACAGTCAATCTCACCTCTGTGGCTGGTGAGATCATTGATCAGATTCCCCTGGAAACTGTGCTAAAGCACATGAAAAACAGTGCAGTGATTTCTTACAGCCACAACAGCTTCACTAAGGGCAAACCATGCCTGAAAAATGTGGCAGCCTTCTCTAACAGGTTTAAGGGATTGGTGAATGAGGGAAGAGCAACTGATATCATCTACCTGGACTTGTGCAAAATATTTGATACTGTCCCATATGACATCCTTGTCTCTAAAATGGAGATACATAGAATGGATAGGCAGACCTAATGGATAAGGAATTGGCTAGATGGTGTCCCATTGAACACCCAAAATGTATTCAATGGCTCAATGTACCCGTGATAACAGCATTCTCAGGAGTGCATATTGGGACCAGGGTTATTTAATATCTTTTTTGTGGACATGGACAGCAGGTTTGAGTGCACTCTCAGTGAGTTTGTGGATGACATCAAGCTGTGTGGTGTGGTCGACATGCTCGAGGGAAGAGATGCTTGACAGGCAGAGGGATCTTGAAAGGCTTGAGAGGTGGGCCTGTGAGAACCTCATGAACTTCAGCAAGGCCAAATGCAAGGTACTGCAGCTGGATCAGGGCAATCCCAAATATGGATACAGGCTGGGTAGCAAGTGGATTCAAAGCAGCACCATAGAGAGGATTTATTGGTAGTTGAAAAGCTCGGCATGAGCCTCAATGTGTGCTTGCAGCCCAGAGAGCCAACTGCATCAAAAGCAGCATGACCAGCAGAGTGAGGTAGGGCATTCTCCCCTTTCACTATTGAGTCTGCCCTCAACAGACTCCACCTGGGGTGCTGCATCCAGCTCCAGAGTCCCCAGCATAAAAAGGTCATGGACCTGTTGGAGAGAGTCCAGGAGAAGGCCACAAAGATGTTCGGATGGATGGAACACTCCTGTAAAGACAGGCTGAGAGATGAGAGAGTTGGGGTTGGGCAGCATGGAGAAGGTAAGGCATCAGGGAGACCTCCTAGCATCCTTCCTGTACCTAAAGGGACTTGCAGTCTGGGAAAGAGTTTTTTACAAGGGCATGGAGTGATAGGGCAAGAGGTGATGGCTTTAAACTGAAAGAGGGTCAGTTTAGATCAGATGTTATGAAGAAGTTCTTCACTGACAGAGGTGGTGAGGCACTTACAGATGTTGCCTAGGGAAGCTGTGGAAGTCCTGTCCCTGTAAGTGCTCAAGGCCAGATTGGATGGGTCTTTGAGCAACCTGGCACAGTGGAAGGGTACCTACCCACAGCAGGGGGGGGACTGGAATAAATGATCTTTAAAGTTCCTTCCAACCCAACTATCTTTTGATTGGCTGATTCATTGTTTGGCTAATTTGTTAACAAGTAGATACCTCCTACAGATTTGAAATTCAATTGGGAAGAATAGTCATGTGTTTTACACTTCCCAGTAATTGATAGTCTGTTTGAACTATTCAATAATAAGTAGCAAGCCCTTTAAAAACATACACATTGAAAGATGAGTCACCTTTGCATTTTGCTTGATTGTTCTTTTCTAGTCATGTTAACAAGCAGATGGTTATCCTGACAGTATAGCAGCAGCTTCTGTGTAGTTTTTCCAGATGGAGGCACAACTGTGTATTTCACCTAGGGTTGAATATTGAATATGTATTTCAGCATATTGAATGTATGCACATCATACATTAGCTTAATTTGGCCTAATTTAGTTCAATGTTCACAGAATCACAGAATCATTTAGGTTGGAAAAGACCTCTAAGATCATCAAGACCAACCTTTGACCGAACACATCAGCTACACCACATCACTAAGTGCCACATCCAGTCATTTCTTGAACACTTACAGGGTTGGTGACTCTATCACTTCTCAGGGCAGCTTTTTCTAAAGCTGGACAACACTTTCCATTAAGAAATTCTTCCTGATGCCTCTGGCACATCTTGAAGTTATGTCTTCTCCCCCTATCACTAGTAGCCTGGGAGAAGAGACTGACCCCTACCTTGCTGCAACCTCCCTCAGGTACCTGTAGGGAGCGATAAGGTCACCCCTGAGCCGCCTCTTCTCCAGGTTAAACAACTCCAGCTCCCTCAGCTGTTCCTCATAGGAGTCACTCTAGACTCTTCACCAGCTCCATTGTCCTTCTCTGGACATGGTCCAGCACCTCAAAGTCTGTCTTGCTGCGAGGGGCCCAAAACTGGGCACAGGACAGTGTGGACAGTGTGGACAGCCGTGCTGAGTACGTGAGGCCAATCACTGCTCTGGTCCTGCTGGCCACACTATTGCTGATACAGAACAGGATGCCATTGGCCTTCTTGGCCACCTTGGGCACAGCTGGATCATGTTCAGCTGCTGTCAGCCAGTGCCACCAGGTCCTTTTCCACTGGGCAGATCTCCAGTCACTCTTCCCACAGCCTGTAGCACTTCCTGTGGTTGTTGTGACCTGCCACTTTGCTCTATTGAACCTCATCCCTTTGGCCTCATCCTACCAATCCCACCTGTGTAGATCTGTTTGCAGAGCCTTCCTACCCTCCAGCAGATCAACCCTCCCACCCAACTTAGTATTGTCTTCAAACTTGGTGAGGGTGTACTCAATGCCCTCATCCAGATGATCAGCAAAGATATTAAACAGGACTAAGACCAATGCTGGGCCCTGCAGAACTCCAGTAGTAACCAGACTCCAAGTGAAGCACCATTCACCACCTCTTTCTTTTAACACAGTGAAGAGAGAACACGTCCAAGCCATAGGCTGCCAGCTTTTCCAAGAGATTGCCACATTATCCAAGGCTTTGCTGAAGTCGAGGTATTGTTGTTATGGTTACCTGAATTTCATTTTGGTTTTATATGGTTTGGTTTGGTTTGATCAGGGGCTAGCTTTCATTAAAAGAGGAGGAAAGCATAAAGGCAATATCAGATTAATAACTGACTTGAAAGATACTAAGATTAAGCAGAAAATGGAAAGAGGAACTGATTGGAAAGGGAAAAAGGAAATTAAGTCTGTGTTTCAGAGCTCAGTAATAAATAAAGGAGTGCCAAAAGTTAGGTTTGCAGAGGAATTAAAATGAGAACCACTATTTCTTCAAATGTATGCATAAAATAAGATAAAAATAGAAAGAAATAGTGGGACTGCTACGTAGTGGGGATTAGGCAGAAATTATAGAAAATTCTTATTTGCCTTGAATTTCAGTAAAGATAATAATGGATTGCATGGAACAAAACTAAAATGGCCCATAAGGCAGAGAGAACAAAGGCAAAATGAACTCATAAGACATAATAAAAATAGGCAATTTCAAGGCAGGTGGATCATAAAAAAATTAACTCTGGAAAAGGTTTGTCCTGCTGGAAAAATAAAGGGCTTCAGGAGAACCTACCAGCAGCCTCCTTGTACTTGTGTGGATTTACTGAGAAGACAGAGATGGGCTCTTAATGGAACTACACAGCTAGAGGGCAACCTAGTCTGACTTCAGAGCTGACCTTGCTATGAGCAGGGTGGGACTAGGGACCTCCTAGGGGTCCCTTCTGGCTTGAATGAATCAATGCGAAAACATTGCCCAAAAATAAAATGAGGCCTGAGCAAACACAATCACTTGTCTCGGATTATGTATAAGATGAGACTGAAGGAGGAAATGTAAAGATAACTACTGGCTGAAGAGCAAATAAATATGCATAAATTAACCTTGAGTCAATTCAGTCTGGAATTAAAAGATTTCTGTTACGGCCATGAAGATTTTGGAACCACATTCCAAATAGTAGTGAGGCCCAAGACTAAACTTGTTTTGTCTTGGAACTTCCTATATGGAAAGAATTATAGTATGTGTCATCCTGCCATAGCATGTAATTCCAGGTCTGTGGCTAGGCTGTTCTTCACAAGGCACATCTTTTTCCTAAGAAAACTCCTTTGTTGTGACCTACTCTTGAATACCTAGGGGTCTCTAAAGTTTGTTTTAAAAACTTGAAACAACAGACTTTTTTAACATTCTCCCTCTGTGGGCAGTCAGTTATTAAGAGGTAAGCAGTTATTAAGAGGTAAGCAGAAGAGACCCATGCATTCACCAAATAAAAAGAAATCTTGTTTCTGCCAGTCATCATCTGTTCACACTCATCATACTCAGTTGAGTAGCTCTTTGAGACTCAGGGGCTATTGCTCCATTGTAGTTAATGTTCAAGGATTCATTCCTACATGGTTGTTATTAAACAGGTTTGTATTAATGTCCTTCCTTTAGAATTGAAATTGAGTATAATGATTTTGAGAGTTCTTTAATGAAATACTGTTGTGTTTTCTTCCTACTGATAAGAATGCTTTCTAGGCTCTTAAATTCAGCTCTGCAAAAAATAGAACTTGTGTGTGAACACTTCTAGAGTTCTAGATCATTTAAAGCAAGAGTTTCAAAACTTGAGATAAATGCCATCAAAAGATAAGGGGGGAGAGAGATTGAGAACAAATTTGAGTCTTTCTATAGAATTATTCTTTTCATATTTCTGTGGTATACTTACATTTGGAGCAATTTTTTTTGAAGAACAAACCTAAACCATCTGGTAGCATAATACTTGGTTAGTGCTTCATAGCTATGTATTGGATGCACAGAAAAGCTTTGGTTTACAAAATGTCTTTCTGAGGCAAATGAGATGCACAATGCATAATTCATGGCTGTATGTCTTGGCATTGCATAGCAGTCTTGATTCTGATCTTAGAGCCATTTTCTTTTTCAGAAGATTGTGACTCTTTAGGAGCATGATTACAGTTAAGTGCTCTGATGAGTGTCAGATGTAATGAGAGCTTGTATCTCTATCTTATGTCTCTGTTCAGAGCATGTTGTTTTAGGGCAGCCACAAGCTGCAGGCCCTCATGCCAGTAATCCAGTAATGAAGTGTGGATGAGTAGAATTACCAGTATGCCTGGAGAAAAACAGTGAAATTTGAGAGTAGTTTGTTCTAATCTTTGGATAATTCTTGGGGGAAAAACAAAAAAAGCTTTAATTGAGGTAAAAAATCATAACTAAAGATTTTAGAAAAAACAATGCAATTGTCAGCCGTATTGCTTGGGTTGATGGGTTATGCACCTGTTTCATACCATTCTCTAACCCTTACATTTGCTTTAGTCTGAAAACAGATATGGGACTTGGAATGGTTGCAGAGGTGCATTTCAGGGCCATTGTGTTTTACATGTGAAGTGCCTCATGTCTGGCAGATCAGTGGAGGGAATGATTCCCTTCAGGGTGCTTTTGGGTTGATCCTAAGACTAACTTCAGTGACTGTTGACATAACACTGAAGTAGTTGTCCCATCTGTTCAAAAAAAGTGTTATGCCCTTCACTGTGGAGAGAAGTGAATGTTTACTCCAAAGACGCATTTCTAGGACTATATATTTCCTCAGTGATTATCATTGTAGTTCCAGTCTTGATTTCTCTCCTCTCTAGATTCTTTCTCATTATGTCTGCTTAACCCAGTGATAGAAACATCTTCTGTAACAAATGTTGTGTTTATGCATTCTCTTGGATTATTAATAGAGTTGTTTCATAAAATAAATCAAACCCCTGAAAAATGCAGTAGTCTAGTAGATTAATATCCAGACTCAACATATAGCAATGTCCTTCAATATCTTTTGTCATCAGCTGCAATGACATGGCTTACATTACTTCCTAATTGTCCATAACATTTCCTTGTATTTTTCTCATTAAAGTTACCTTTAAAAAGCAGCCTGGTGACTGAGATGGGTTCAGAATCATCAGTAATCTAGCCTTCTTCTGGAAAGGTTGCACAATGACAACCCCATACATCCTTTATTTAAATTACAGGAAATATGATACAAGCAGCAGTAAAGATGTTTTTGTGTCAGAGCTATTCCCACCTCCTAGATATGAGCATCCTTGAGGGGCAATTCCCCAAGCCTACTTAGTCTTTGGCTTCTATTATAAAATTACTTACAGGACTGCAAAATAGCTTATAAATAAATAGCTTATAAAAAATGGTGAGACTGACAGCTTGTACATGAATTCATAAATACGTTTCCCACTTATTAATAAAAACCTTTGAAGCCATCAAAGTTTGGTAAGACATAGCCTTGTTCTTTTAACTAACATTTTTTTGTGTTAGCTTTATCCCTTTTAATGTTGTATTCAAATGCTATTATATATCCTCCTTATATTCCATTTTTATTTGTGGCAATCCTTGGGACATATTTTTTTTCCTATTTCTATAGCATTTAGAAAAATGAGTCTCAGGATGCTGGCTGGGATTTCTCTTCTAGTAGAAGAGATTTCACAGCATGCGATATGTAATTACTTTTCTAGGATGCATCAAAGAAAAAAAAAAAGTCTTACACTATATGGCAAATATGAAAGAATATACCCAAAAGGGACCATCTTTTTCATCCTCTTGCCTCAACTGTTCCTGATAGTTATTTCAAATCCTGGTAAATACCTCCAATGATGGAAATCTCACAGCCTCAATTTAATTTAGTGCTTAACTGTCTTTACAGTTAAAAGTTTTACTAATGTATAATCAAACTTAAGGCTTCAATTTAAGCCTCTTACTCCATGTTCTATCCCCAGTGGACATTAACAACAAGTTATTCATTCCTTATGTGCAACATCCATGTAAATGTACAAGGCTGTTAATGCTTCTCTTACTGTAAGCCATCCAAAGTGCTCTTTCTCTTCATACACTGCGTTGTCTGTAATTGATCTCTTTCTCATCTAATGTTTACACATTTTGGGCAACAAAGAAATGGCCTCCTAAATTCCCTATATATGACATTTCTACATTTGACAACTTAATTAATTCCCTAATTCTAAACTCATAATTTTTATTATAAATATCTAAATCCTAAATTTGTAAATAATTGTTAATGAAGCTTGAATGTCTTTGCTTTTTTTCACCTTTCACATTATGATTAGTCTTCATGAGATGATGATGTTTTCAAAGGAAATTCTAGTTGTACAATTATGGAAGCCAAGCACCCTGAAATTACTTGGGTTAGCAAGTGGATATATTACCTATACTTGTGTATATCCCATCCCATTGGTAGATTTATCTTTGTTTAATGAGATCAGAATCTTGAATAGAGCTTAAAAAACCCTTTTAAAAAAACTTAAATTAACAACTTTATTACTTCAATTAATGCTAAATCAGCCACTATAATGGGAAGTGGGTATTTGTCAATAATTCTAAATTCAGTGCAGTAAACTATTAAATATTAATCTCTGTAAAACAACTGCGTAATGTTGGTAGATATCCATGCCACTTATATTGTCCTTGTCCCTTGTCCAGGGCAACACCAAGTGTGTACTAAAAATTAATCACTTAAAAATTTATACTTATTTAATGGAGCATTAATGCATTTGCTACAAATCTATAAATTTGATATGTTTTTTCTTACTTGGGACATTATTGAGGTGCATGGAATTAAGCAGATCAATCTGACTCTTTAGGTAAACAAAAAAGCAGGTGTAGTGATATAACCCACTCAAAGTTTAGAAAATCTATATTAAACCATAATTTATCAGGTTTAATGACTCACAGGTTTGTGGATGTTACTTAATGCTCATGAAAGCACATGTGGATACTGAGTCCACTTTTAGGGTCTCAATACTGAAAACAGTGATAGACTTGAGTAAATTCATCTGTCTGGGATCTGGAGCAGTTATCCCATGAGGAGGTGCTGAGGAACCAGGGCTTGTTCAGCCTGGAGGAGTGGCTCCAGGGTGCCCTGGAGCAGTGCCCACCACCCACCCTGACACCTGTGAGAAGATGGAACTAGGCTCTTCACAGTACATAAGGTGAAATAAGAGAGGATCAGGCTAAAAGAGGGGTGGGGATCACCCAGAGGACAATCCAGAAGTGGAGCACCTTTCCTAGAAATGTAGTTCAGTCTCCATCCTTTTCGTGTATAAAGACAAAGATGGATAAATACCTGAGGAGCTTGGCCTGACCCTATGTCTGACCTTGTTCTGACATCCCTTTCATCCTGAATCATTATGTAAATATAAACTATAGACAAGTTGGTCATTATACTTTTTAAACTTATTTTAAAATACTATGGAAAGGCAGTTGCTCAGTGTCAATTGTGCTTGTTTTCTGTATTTACTTGTGGTTAACCTTAAGTATTCCTTATTACTGGTGTTGGTTGGTTTGTTTGTTTTGGTTTTTTTTTTTTTTTGGATGACAATTACTTTTAGAATCTTCTTTAGAAATCAGGACATGTCAAGGAATTCATTGCAGCATTTCAGCACATTTCCTGAGATGGTGAAAGATAAATTGTTAAAGCCATCATAAACAATTGTATTTTCTCTCCATCTCAGTAACTGATTCTTTGTATGATTATAAAAAGCTCAGTTCCATGGGTCTTTTAGCAACTGGTTATCATTCATTTCTGAATACTTAAATTGACTAATTTGCAGAAGCCCTGACACATAAACCCTAAAGTTAACCAGAACTGAGTTAAACTTTTGAGTTTATTCAGAGAAGGGTTCTATAAAAGCATACATTTGATGATACGTACCAGATACTTCTGACAGTCTTAATTTTCACAGTTGTAGAATGAAAACCAAAATCCCAGATGACATTAGAGCAAGGTTGATATCAGTGTTTCACTTTCCCATGATACTTGGAAGAAATAAAAAAATATATATGGAGCAAGTCATCATTGGATTAATTGGATGAGACAGGGACTTTGTGGAAACAAATTTGTATCACAACGTCATAGTGCGTGCAAAATGCATAATAGTAAATCAACCTGTTCTGATCTTATTATTTTTCTTTTTTTTTGAAGGGGTTTAGGATTATTTGTTATTGTTACAAAATTTTTTTTGAGGTTTTACTAAGTTACACAGTTTGATTAGAATTCCATTATATGATCTAAACATGGGAAAACCTAATATAAATTTATATATAATATAAATTATATATAATATAAATTTAGGAAACTGGTATTTGGATTGGACAAGGGAGACTTGCTCCATTGTCACAGCATTGAAAAAAAGCTTCCTAATAACCACATTCAGAAGTTCTTTTTCCTTTGCTCTCTATTTTAGCTTTTTTCACACAAGTAGAGATTGAGAGACTCATACCTCATTGATATCCACATCACTATTTTGCAAGTGAATTCATTGTATTGTCTTTCACTTCAGTGCACATCTCATATATTTCTCTAGCAGAATGCACAACTCTCTCTAAAGGAGAACAGCATAGCAAACTAAAAAAACCCACAAACAACAGAAGCCATCACTAGCCACACACCACAGGTCATTATTACTGTTGCTTTGCTATCATCTTGTTTTTCTCTGTTTTGTCTCTCCTCCTGGGTGGAGAGAGCACATCTGCCTATAAAATCAGGTTTTTTTCTTTACTGAGGAAAACATTTCTATATTAGACATTCTTGTGATGTTTTTTTCCTCATTTATGAACCAAAAACCATCTGTCCAACAGTGGTGAAAGGCATGCTTGAAACAATATCCTTAAGGGAACAAAATTTTCAGAAAGTTTTCTTCTAGAAAAGGGGGTTTACAGAATGGATACCTATATTCTGCATACCTATAATTGCTATCTCTCCATTCTCTCATATCTAACACAAAACTTTTCAAATAATTCGTATAATTCAGCTGTTCCCTGTTGCTTTATACTTTTGGTCAACTTGGTTTCATTGCTAGAAATGAAGGTTTTGAAATTCTGCAGCAAAATAATCAGACATTTTTCTATGTTGTTTGTATAGTGAGCAGAAGTCATACCCAGTGTCTCTTGGCCGAGATATTTATCTTAGTAAGTGTGTATTGAGACTGTGCTACCAGACAAGTACAGTCATACTGTAATTTTTCAAAGGAGTGTTGCCACCTAATGTAGCAGTCAAAACTTATTTTCCATCAGAAAGTTGCTTTCTCTACATTTACAAAATCTGTGTCTGGCTTTTAACCAACCAGTAAGAGTATGCACTTAGTCTGTTTACATTATGTCACCTTGAATCTTTTCTCCCCGACAATTTAATGCAATCTGCTTTTCTGTTTCTTGTGGAAAGGAGTGCCATACAAATACATATCACTCAGTGATGGGTTTCTCTAGAATGTTTACCCAGCAGTAATATTCCCTTCAAAGTGCAATGCTAGTTTAACCTTTTTCCATTACTGAATTCACCAATTACCTAGGAAGCAATTCAGGGCTAACATAAGGTATTAGGACTAATCTTGTTAATTTGAGTTTATGGAGATACAAGTCAGGGGCCTGACCCTACACCAATATTGAGAACAAGTCATAGAAGTCAGACAGTTTGCAACTCATTAGTGTGCCTAGGCTGTAAAATTATCCCTTCTCAGTATTTCTTTGGGAACAACTACTCCCAAGGAGGATGAATAAAGGTGGAATTCATAGCCTTGCTCCTTCCTTTGCTGAAATAAGGGCTGATGCATGATGTATAAACATTCATGTGGAAATGCTGGATGAAAATGAATGAAAATGAATGAAAAACAAAAAAAAGGGGAAAACCCATAACATGATATGTCAGTCCCTGGGGAGGGCACAGTCTTTAAGGCATTCACCTCTGAGGTTTTTTAGATGAGCTGAGAGATGATATCAGCTGATAAACTGACATTCTTCAGTTTTCATAACACTTTTCTAATCCTATGCCAGTAAAAGCTATTCAATAGTTGGCAGCATGAAGCTGAAAGTAATTTGTCCCAAAGATAGTGGAAGGGAAAGAAGTAAACCAAACTAAAATATGTTCTGCAACTGGTTTGTAGTAGACTTTTTTTAATAAGTAAATTTACAACACATATTTCAACATGTTTAATGCTGTAGGAAAGTGTACAGTAAAAAAAATGAATGACAGGGGACTTTGTGTTGCATTTATTTGTCCTTCAGGACTTCTTTTCAGTTGTCTGAAATAGCATCATTGAGATAATTCTAGTGCTTTCCCATGCAATTGAGATCCAATTACTGAGGTGCCTTCTGTATTTCTAAAAATGCTACAAACTCTTCTGCTGATACCTTCCTATCTTTACTCTTCTTCATTATCTCACTCCCATTAATTAAAACTCTTTTATAATGAAATATTTTTTCATAAGAACGGAATATTCCATATTATCAGGATAATTTGTATTCTTTCATATGGTTTCTGTAGTCTTTGAAATGTTGTTTGAAATTATAGTATCCCTTTTTATTATACCAATAATTCCTATACTTACTTATCTCTGTTTAAGTTCATTTCTACTTAGCTAGAAATAATTGTTTAAAAAAAATTGAAACTTTATGTAAGTACTGTAATGTATATTGAAACTTTTTTAATCACACTGAAGACAAACCAGTATCGTGATCAGTCAGTCATTAGTATTATGCATGGAAGGTTCACAGTTTGTTCTTAGAACAACAACCATTAATTTTATTTAATCATGTTATCCATTAATATATTTGTATATTTATCAAGAAGAAAATCGGAGATTACTGTATTAGGAATATCTAGAAGACTGATGCCATGACTCCTGCAGCAGTCATCTCGTCCATCTGCCTGATCACTTCAGCAAAAGGGTTGTTAATGGCATTGTCCAAATATCTCATAATCACCGACAGCCATGGGGCATCCACCACCTCTCCAGGAAGCCTGCATTAATGTTGGGCCGCTGTCTTGGTAAAGAGGTGTTTCATAATGTCCTCCTCCCCTTCTGCAGCTTGCCATACATCCTGCTGCTGGATAGAAAATCTCAGTATTTCCCTCTCCCCCCTTCCCTCTGCAGGAAGCTGTAAAGAGCAATGAGGTCACTCTTTGCCTCCTTTTCTCCAAACTAGACAAGCATAAAGTCCTCAGCAGGTTCTTATAGGATATTCTTTCCAGCTCTTTCACCAGCTTTGCTAGCCTTTTGCAGGCATTTTATCAGACCTTTCTAAATTGGGGGACCCAGAAATACCCACTATACTTAGGGTGGGGCCACACCAATGCTGAATACAGTTGGATATTCACCTCTTTTGACTGGCTGGTGATGCCGTATTTAATGTACCCTAGGATGTGGTTTGCTTTCTGGACTGCCACGGCACACATTGCTGGCTCACGCTGAGCTGCTGCTGACCAGCAGCCCCAGTTCCGAACCTGCAAGGCTGCTCTCCAGCCACTGTTCTCCTCATTTACACTCTTCCCCAGCATTTCTGTGTCCTTGGTTCAGAGTCCAGCATTTGAACAAGTCAAATTTTATCCCATTAACCACAGCCAAATCACCAGTCTCTCTAGATCCTTCTGCCTCCAGGGCAGATCCCTCTGCCTCCCTCTGCCTGCCAGGGCCTCCTGTCCCTCAGGAGAGTCAACACTACCTCCCAGTTTGGGATCATCAGCAAACTTAATGGTGCATTCAACTCCTGCATCCAGATCACTCATAATCAGATTGAACAGGTGTTCCTCTATCTGAGAAACACCACCTGTCACCACTCTTCAGTCAGTTCTTCTACCAACACATTGTGAATCCACACATCCCACAGCTGGACAACTTGTTCAGAAGGCTGCTGTGAGGGTCATTATCAAAAGCCTTATTAAAATCTGGAAAAACTACATCTACTACTTTCCCTTTATTCTCTAGGGGGGGTGACATTATCCTAGAGGGATATCAAGTTACTGAAACAGGACTTTCCCTCTGTGAACCAATGTTGACTGTACCTGGCGACTGCATTATTCTTTAAATAATTTCCATTAGTACTCAGTATGATCTCTGTAATTTTTCCCGGGGCTGAGGTTAGACTTAATAGGTTGGTAATTCCCTGGATCTTTTATAATGCTCTTCTTGTAAATTGGAATAGCATTGGCCAGCTTCCAGTCACTAGGGACCTCTCCAGACTCCCAAAACCTTCCACAGAGGGAGGATCAAGAGTAGTCCTGCTATTACATCCTTCAGTAAACTGGGATAAATCACCATGGACTTTTGAAAATTTAGAAGGTACAGCTGGTCTCTTACAATTTCAATATACACAATTATATCCAGTGACAAGTGGTGTTTCTCAGAGGTTGGTATTAGGATAGGAGTTGGTTAATATCTTTATTAGGGACATGGGCGTTAGGGATTACATGTAGCCCAAGCTGAATGGTGTGTTTCATACCCCAGAGGGAATGGATGCCACCCATAGGGACTTTAGGGATCCTGAGGGCTTTGGAGGTGGCCTGTGTAGTCAGGGAGATGATGTGCCTCTTTGTAGTCCCTTGTGCTTATCCTGATGTCTTTTGATTAATTTGTATTACTTGGATGCCTCTTTTGGGCAGCTACAACAACCTGTGCCTCTTTCGGTGGCCACATTGCATATGAAATTACTTCATGTGGTATTTTCTGTATTTGTTGGATATTCCTTCTCTGTTTTGTTGCCCCCAGAAGAAGGTTTTGCCTATCTCCAAGGGTTATCCTGATAATATGTAATGTTAATTGTTTAATCATTCATAGCTCTTAATTTTATCCTGTTCTGGCACTCACAAGGCTTATGCTGCTATGCCTCTACTCAAATCACATGGCTATTCTAGTGTGCCACTTCTTTCTGTACAGAGTAATTGCACACTATCATAACTTACTGCTTTCCAGAAAGTTATTACAACAGGCATAACATACAGTTTTTCAAAGCTAAACAAAACTAAAATAAATTAGGCAATAACAACCTGATTGTTCAATAATTGCTAATAGAGAAAAACAAGTTGAAAGAAAGAACTTGGGAAATATAAAGAAGCCCAGAAGAACCAAGACAAACAGATTCTGGTTCTGAGCCCTTGCAGACCATTAATTCATTAATTCATAAATAGCATTACTGCATTCTTATTAGTGATGGGAACATTTTCTTACTGAGGTACAAGGCAATATGTTTCTTAGAAGATGGATTTAATTTCATGTTTGTAGCAGTTGAACTATACAATCAATAGGGAAAATAGTTTGAACGATATATTTAATACTAAATATTTGTATATAACAACTGACATATTAATGAAATCAGTACACTTTTTAGAAGGAAGAATGAAAAGAAATGTTGGATATTGAAAACATTTTTTTCTATTTTTATCCAATTACAAAATATAAAACCTGAAACATATTTTTACTGGTGAACAGAGATGTGTTACAAGGCTGGGTTCAGCTCCATGGGCAAATAGAATGCTGAGAAAGGGGTTTGTTCCTATTGTGGTGTCCCAGACTTAAAATGAATCCTACTGCCAGGAATGCTTGTAAGAAAGTTACCACAGAAGATAATGGAAGTGTAATAGCAATAAACTGAAAATGGTGCAAACTGAGTTAGTACATACAGATACACACCCACACATGCATATGTATATGTGCACATGCATATATCTCTATTTACAGAGCAGAAAGTCATTCTTCTGAGAGAAGTCCTAAATCTTCCAGCCATTTGCCTCTGCCAAGCCACCATAAATCCATTTTTCTCAGGTAACTCTATGATTTTTTTATTAGCTCATCTGGTTAAAAACTACCGAATTTATGTATACTCACATATATTTATATATTCACACAATAATTGCTAAAAATTCACCAATTGAGACATGTATTTGTCAAGTCTCCATGTATGGAAGTATAGGACACTTCCATATACAGGAAGTGTCATTTGACTAGAAAAGATGGTTTATTATGATAAGGACTAGAAGATTTATGTGTTAAAATAACAGTGTTTTGCTGTCTTACAAACAAAATTATTTCGTACACTATGTTTGAATTTAAAAATCCAATTACTTAGGTTTCTAAGAAATATGATTAAGTAAACACCCCCGCCCCCAAAAAAAACAAACCAAAAAACACAGAAAACAAAAACCCTTACAAAATAGCTTAAAAATAAATCCAGAATTTGAGCCAAGAACTGAACCAGTCTTTACAGAACCAAGGAATGCATCTATCTTTAGGCCTTTAAGAATAAAACTGTAGCTTTCAGTGAATCTAAAATACAAAACCCACATTTTAAGGTAAGACAGGTTGTCTTAGCAAAAAAAA
Organism: Chloebia gouldiae; assembly: GCA_003676055.1. Taxonomy (NCBI): domain Eukaryota; kingdom Metazoa; phylum Chordata; class Aves; order Passeriformes; family Passeridae; genus Chloebia; species Chloebia gouldiae. Next base: position 484,251 of record QUSF01000013.1, on the reverse strand, counting down.
AAAAATATAGCTCTTTGCTATAGCTGTTTGCTAAGGCAGATAGTATCTGTTCCTAAGATCCCATAAACTGTTCTTCCCAGCAAAGTATTTATATATAAAAATTTACTGACTATGTGATAATCAATGAACTTCAAATGCTACAGAGTCTGAGGCTGATAATTTTATAGGTGGGTTGTGCAACAAATGAGACTTCCCTAAAAGCCTTCCTATCACAGCAGTGTCTCTGTACTTTGGTACAGATGCTTAACTGAAGACTTTAATTTACAATAATACTTGGCCTTAACAGAACCTGGAGTTTTCTGCAATTTCTCTGCTATTGAAATGATCCGAATTAATTTTTCATACCAATGAACTACAGAGTTGCCCCCAAGAGCTGCTTCTGTTGCTGGAGAGGAGGATTTGGGACAGTAAGAAAAGGCAATTTAATATAATATTTTAAAATAAGCTTACTTGGTAGAGTTGAGAAACATTCAGAAACACTGTAGGCCAGACTGGAAGCTGCGGTGATAGACTTGGGGTGAAGGGTGAAGGAGTCAAAACAGGGAATTGGAGACAGAGGGGCAAGAGGATTCTTGGCTCAGCAGGTCACGGCTTCCCACTGCCCTGGGATTTGACAGGGGCTCCCTGGCACCTAGGAATAAGCAGAAAAAAGAAAAAAAAAGGGGGAAAATGCAGGGAGCTTTCTTCTGAGAGGTCACGTGGAGTTTTCATCAAATTTAGATTGAGATTTTATCTGTTGCTGTGGTGTCTGCCCTCAGTCCATCCTCAGATGGACTCTCCTGTTACCCATCTCATTATGGTAATACCAGTCTATAAGGAAACACACTTAAATGATGTTCAGAAAAATGTCCTGCAGAATAAAGAGAGGAATGAGGAGAAATACATAAATATATATATTTAAAAGAATCTGAGAAAATTTCTGTTCTGAATATTTTCAGTTTTCTTTAGCATTGTGTGAAATTAATATTTTCTATGCTTTCTATGCTTTCAAACTCAGGGAATGTAGGAAAATGTGGAAGGGAGCCCCACTTCACCTTTCTTTTTCATTCTTCTTTGTCTGATTTCTCAAGAAAAGCAAATAGGCTGAAAATGAATAGACCTGGAAAACAAACTTGTAATCCAAAATCACAATCTGAAATATTTGTGTTTCCTAAGAAAGTAATATTAGTTCAAGTAAAATGCAACTTTTTGTTTTAATTCAAATCACAAAATACTAACTCTAACGTTATTACAGGCAGTAACTAAACCAACATTATCAATATATTTCAAGCTTTGAAAATATTTTTATATTTATTTTTCTCTCAGAAGAGTTTTCAAGAAGCCTTATTCCAGTCAGACATATAGAACTATAAATGAAAACAATCTCTTCTAAAAATTGTAGTGGAAGGTGACAATAATTTTTTTCATTTGGATTCATATTTGTATTTGTATTTGTATTTTTATACGTGCCATTTACCTGTAGATAATTCAAATAATAGTGTAGTATAATAAATATTCCTATTCTGAGACATGGAGAATTTACAAGGAAAGGGAGATTTTAATGACTAATATTCAACTTCATGTTGATAAAGGAAGACAAAATATTAGTTTTTATTATCCATACTGCTCAATTTCCTTTTTACATTGTTCAGGCAATGGCAATTCAGTTAAGTAGTACCACAGGTTTTGATTTTTTGTGCAGTGAATATTGGGATGTTGAGGAGAAGTTCTTTGTTTTTGTGATTTTTTTTCCATGTTCAAATGAAATGCATGAATGGTAGAAGTTCCCTTGTTTCTTTTAGTTTATTGCCTCTCTCTCACCTTACTAGATTACATTTGTGCTAACCAAAGTCACTATTTACACTTATTTAACAGTATTGACTGAAGTAACGCTCTTTCAGTGAGGGCTGATTTAGCTACAAATCACTGTTCCAGTACCAAGATCATTAATCAGCCTCAGGCTAGATCCATTATGTGGATACTCAGTATAGAGAAAATATTAACAGCTCCACAGAAGAAATGTTACCATCAGATTAGCTCTGACTTCCTGCTGGAGCAGCAAATTACTCTGAAGTAATAATTATAATACATTAGTAGAGGTTTAATTTCAAATAAGTGCCGTCTATTTAAGGGATGGCAATCTCACCATACTTCAGAGAACAATAGATCATGTTATCAGCAGGAGAAATCTACATGGAATTAAAAAAAAAAAAAAGGCAATAAAAAATTCATTACAGTCTCCAAATTGAAATAAAAAGTCCACAGAACTTTCCTAGCTACGGCTTTGTGGAAAAACCCGTATTATTCTATTTGGTAAAACTCTCCCGCAGTGAGTAAGCAAGGAAACACATTTTACCTGTAAATAAGGCCTGATTATGCAAACTCCAGCCTTCTTTTCAATAGTAATTTCTGGAACATGCTGACATCTGCTTTAGGGTATATATAAAGCAAGAAGGAATAAAGGTGTGCTGTGCCAGAAGTATTTAGCTTGATTAAGCATAACATGTTGACTTTGATGGAGTTTACCATAGCTCAGGGTCTGGACTTCTATCTATATCCTTAAACCTGGGTATGAAAGGATTTGATTAATTTGCACAGAGCCACCGCACACCACACCATGGAGTTTTTCTTAAGAATCAGTAACAGCAAAAAATTTTTGTGCATTTTTGGGTCAATTTCTTGTACCTCTCTGCAGATATTCAACACTTTAAAACTTTGCAAGTCACAAAGTCCGTGCTTAAAGACATTTTAAGTCTACATGTTGGCATTCTAAGGAAATAAAATGAAATATTTTGAAATATTCAGTGCAGCTCCCATCAATGCTATTGTCTAAAATCAGTTACTAGAAACATAAATACCCCTCAATATCTGATAACTACAGAGGTGTTCCAGCAATGACCTGTTGCAGTGAATTAATTTTCTGTACTCTGTGGTTGTTTTATTGTGAAGTTTGGGGGAGAAAGGAGGAATGGGAAAAACAAAGTTGCTGGATTGCAAGGGAAGGGGGGCATAATGACCTTCGTAATGTGAGGATTAAGATATTTAGCTACAAGATATGATCTGCTGTACCTTTAGTTTCAAGTATTGTATTGTGCCTTGCCATTTTAATCATACATTCAGTTCCTTTGCACAATCAGAAAAAAAAAAACAACAACAAAAAAATTTCTGTGTCCTGGAATGGAGCAAAGCTGATAAGAGTAAATATTACAGAATCCAGATAAATAACCTCACCTAGTTGTTCCATGACTGCTACCTTTGCTGCAGATGGGACCAGAAATGATAATATAGACAGTCTTTAGTAACGTGAGTCACATTTGCTGTCTCAATAGAGGAATACATCTGCTTCCCTGAAGATGACCAGACTGGCAAAAATGTTGGCCCAAAATATGTTCCTAGACAGGGAATCAAGGTGGAACATCATAGAAAAAGCCATGCTAGATGTGCTCCCCTACTCTCATTCTGCAACAAGAATGATCATTCTGATTTATCCCACTCTATTTTGAAATGAAAAATTAAATAAAAAAAAAATCAGGAGATTATGTAGCAAAAATATCTGTAAGGACAATTGTTCAAACCCTATTTAGCTCAGGCTTAATTTTTCTTGTAGACAAGCTGATTTTGTAGTTAAACCTGATGCCTTCAGGTTTAGTGAGTTCAGGAGCTTCTGCTTCTCTTTCTGTGTATTGTATTGACATTTAAATTTTTTTTAATGTTACCTAAATCTGATCACATATTCTGAGAATTGTTCTCCATTTTCTCTTAAACCTTTATTTATGGGATACTTTGTGGCTCCATTATAACTGTAAAGAGATTAATACATTTTAATTCTGTAGACTTCTGATTTGATCTATATCTCTCAAGAATGTATACACCTAAATGTTTTTCCTGATCTCTTTTTTTTTTTTTTTTTTTTTTTTTTTTTTTTTTTTTTTTTACTTTGAAAACATTCAAAGCCTTATTGGCAAATACAGAATAAATGCAAGCTGTGCTGTCTGGATTTAAGCTTTTATAGCAGAATTAAAAATATAATGTTGAGAAGATTTTGGTCCATATCACTTAAGTTCTGCAGAGTTTGCATGACAGAATTTATTTAATTTCATTCAGAAAAGGAATAGGCTTCTTAGTTCCACTGAAACGGCGGTTTCTGAGATTTAGAAATAGTTGAGCATTCTAATTTCCTTTGTGTGCTGTCACACTTTCAAACTAGGCCATGAACTGGAAGAGACTATCACAGTATTTCAAGACATGCTGTTTTCTTTGTATATGTGATCAAATCAGAATTATTCTTTCAACTGCTTACACTCACATTAATTCTTATATCCTTTAATAGCCCTGTTACATTAGGAGAAATCCCTCAGGTTTAAAATTTTTATGTGAGTCTCCAATATTGAGACTTAGGCTTAAAGCATAAAAACTACATTCATATTTATCATATTGCCCCATGTAGGAACAAGGATACTTACATATAATTAGAGCTTCTGTGAATACCTGAAAGAGTAGAATAAACAGACAATTCTATTAATTGAAAATAGAGATGGACAACCCCAGAAAATATTTCTTAAAATCTGGTACCTATGTAGCAGTTTGATATATTTCTGAACCTATGTCATCCAGAATGAATCCATCACTGCTGTCTTTCAATGTAGCTATGAGTTTGATTCATTAGATCAAAATAAATATATATTTGTAGCTTACTCATTTGATTAGAAAGAGAGAGAACAAAATTATAATAAGCTTTACTTTCTCTCCTGCAATAGTGGATTACAGCCAAATTCTGAATAACATATACACTTCAAATACTTGTACAGAGAATTCTATTTAATTTCTTTTTAACTCTCTATATTTCAATGCAAATTATAAATCAGTACAATCACAGACATGTATATTATTATAAATGTGAGTGCAGCAGATAGCTGTACTCAGAAATTCATAGTATATAACATATATAGATTTTTTAGCAAAATCATTGTTATTGCAAACTGTGAAACTTGGAATTCATATAAGGTAATAGATTGCAAGTATTTTATTCTGTAACTTCAGGAAAACTATATTTTATTTATTTTATTAGTAGGTCTTTTTCTACCTGAATTTTATTGACTTAATTTAGGTACTGTTTGCATGAGTATGTTATGTTGAATCAATGCACATAGTACTTTTCATTAAAATGAGGCATAATTCCTTGAGTCCAGATGGTCTCGAGAACTTCTGTACTGAATCTCTTGCAGCTAGGACAGGATGACAGACCATAGTCCATGAAGAATTTCATGTAAAAGAAAGTATTGGAAACAAGTGGCAAGATATGTTCTTATCATATTCAGAGTATGATTTTGAAAATTATATCTTTTATTTGCCTTCCTCTTTTCTCCTGCCCATAACTTTATTGAGAAAGAAAGAAAAAAGAGAAAGAAAAAGAGGAAGAAAAGAAACCCTCTCTGTTCCACTACATCCCTCACCTTCAAAGATTAGAGGAAAAAACCCTTCTTGGTATCAAAGAATTGTTTTGTAGGCTTCCATTTCCTTTTAGCTACAAAAAGCCTGTATGAAAAAAGGTGATTTTTGCTATCCCTGAAATTTAATATATATCTTAACATTGAATCTCAAATCCCCATCACAAATAGAACTTGTTTTCAAGAATCTATACAGTTCTGTTCAGGGGAGTGGTAAAAAGTTTAAAAAATCAATTACAGCTCCTAAGACTCTGAGTCGTGATTCCAAAGCTATTGATCTTATCTCGCAGTACACTCATCAGACTTACCACCTCAGCCAACTATTTTGGAGACTATAAACTGAGTTTTATAACTTACTGCACACTGGCACTGATTTAAGACAAATGGGCAAAAGTGAGTATGAAAATTCTTGTGCTCAATTTCTATCCTGTCCTCAAAGTAAAGACAGAGGATTCTGGTCTCATCAGTTTAATAGTATAATCTGAAAGATAATTCCAGGTGTATGGAACACCAAAGCACTCTTTCCTTCAAACATCCTCCATCTTTGTCTCTTATAGGTGATACCAATTAGCTTCCAGTCTGAACAATGGGCTGCCACATTTTCCAGCATTTCTTCTGCAGGCCCACAAAAATTTGTTTCTGTAGATTTCTGAAGCAGTTCTTTGTAGAAATCAAATTCAGTTTTCATTTTGCTAGAGAACACATTCTGTAAATTGCAGGTAAAACTGTAAAAATATCTTCCATGCTTTCACATTCTCATTGTTATTTATTCCAGATTAAAGATCACTGGTAAAAATATAAAATAAGATAAAGCTTACAAAGCTTACCAAAATAGAAAATAAATAATGTCTTTTGAAACTCATTTTTAATCTACTGAAAACAAAAGAATGACCTTTTTTTAATTACTCTTTTTAAATTTAAAAACAGGATGATTTTCAAATTTGTAGGATGAGGTTTCTTTTTCATTTTTCCACTACATAAACCATAAGCCCATCAGATGATTATAACAAAATTTGCTTATGAAACAGGGATAAGCATGATAATAGATCATAAAATATTGATTTACTTTCAACTGACTAATTCAAGTTCCAGGATCAGGAGCTGCAACTTCAAGGTATAGAAAAGTTCTACTCTAGTATCACAAGCAGTGTTTCAAAATACTTTGAGAAAACACTTTCAAAGAATCAAAATTTATATTATAAATTTTAAAAATAAAAATGTTTCAAGATGTTTGTCATTATAAAAATAACTGGGTTCATACAGGCATTGGTTTATCTAACTTTTTGACTCAAACTTTTTAAACTTCTTTTGTTTGCCCTTTGGTTTGAATTCATCTCTGTCCTCAGATGAAAACCATCTTCTGAAACCTTCCAGCATTTTTCATCCTTTTAAACTTTTAGAAGTGCACCAAGACACTGATTTTTCCTTAAGGTGTTGATGTGAGAATAGACTTGCTGCCTGAACTGTTACAGACATTGGGAATTGTCGTTAATATCATCATTTTCTCCATTGAAAAGGGAAAAGAGCGATTTATGGGCCCCAAGAGAGACGCAAACATGTGAAGCAGAGAGATCTTTTAAAATTTTAATTAGAACTAAGCATCCTAATAAGAGGTTCAACCGCCACAACACCAGGTAAACAATTAATCACTGTCAACTGTAAGAAAAATACGGCTAGGCTTAGAGCAATATCTTTTTTGTCTCACTGACTTTGATATGGTCACCTGTTTGCAAATTATAACACTTTTCTAAAATTCCTTTGTTGCATTTTTTTGCTATATTAGTTGTGACATTTTTTCATTTATATTACAAACCATAGAAGACGATGACACCCATTTTTAAGGTACAATAAGTCTAAATCTGATATACTTGTTTTCCTTGATAAATTACTGGTGGGTTTGTTAGCCATAAAGAGATCAGATAAAACTCCTCATTATGTTTGGTGGAACTTACCACTCATAAACTGTGCAAGTGCTCAACGTCTTAATGATTATTTCAGAACCTAATGTGCACAAAGTGGACAAGAGCCCCAAACAGCCTTTTTACTGACTTCTGATTGTCAGAGTAAAATGTTGTGTACCTCCTATTGAGGGAGAATCACCTGTGGACTGTAAATTTTGAGACCCAGGGGCAAGGTGCTCTACAGACTTTAAATTACCTAATCAATATATTTGATCAAATTTATTTCTTGGGAGACAAAATTATTTGGTGTTTCTTTGCATCAGAGCAGAGAAGAGAGATGATGATTAGAAGTGAATATTTGCATGAGTGTGAGATGTGAAAGTCACACCCATAATGTAAAAGCCCTTATGAAGAAGGAGTATAGACAGAGGGTATTTTCAGCTATTTGAAGAACAGCTAATATATATCTTCTTCTGTTTCTGGAAAGGTATCGCATTGAGAGAGTTGTCATGAATTAGAACATCAGTGTTGGGCTGCTTATGGTGCCAATTTACTTAAATATCAGCTGTCCTACAATATGGGGCTACTTAATATCCTTTCTAGGGTGGTTCTAGAGCACGCAGAAACACTTAATCATTAAGAACTGTGAGCCTCATGGGAGTTCACGGGGCCACAAAATGTGCATGGGCTAAATAGTCAGATGCTAAAATTATCTTAATTGGCATTGATTAGGATTGTACCTAATAAGTATACTATTCTTCAGAAAATAACTATATTTTTTTGTGGATATGAGGGTGGAAACCCAAGCTATCAAGAACTTTGCCATAAGTTCCAGATTGCCATGGTTTAATGCCAGCTGTCAATTAAGCTGCACACAGCCATTCACTCACTCCCCTCAGTGGGATGAGGGAGAGAATCAGGGGAAAAAGGGTTTTGTCACTGGTAAAAGTGGAAGAATTCCTGAGTTGAGATGAAGACAGCTCAAAACAGAAAGCAAAAGCTGTGCACACAGAAGCAAAGCAAAACCAGGAATTAATTCACTGCTTCCCATGGACAGGCAGGAGTTCAGCCATTGTCAGGAGATCAGGGCCCCATCATGTGCAACAGTGACTTGGAAAAACAAACACCATCACTCCAAATGTCCCACCTCTTCCTCCTTTTTCCCCCTATTGCATTTATTGCACATGACATAAGGTGTGGAATATCCTTTTGGTCACTTGGGGTCAGCTGTCTCAGCTGTGTCCCCTCAGAACTTTTCCTGCACCCCTGACCTTCTTGCGGTGAGGTGCTGTGAAGAGGAGAAAAGGGGTTGACTCTGTGCAAACCCTGCTCAGCAATAACAAAATCATCCCTGTCTTGTCAACACTCTTACATAGCCCTGTTCTAGGTACTGGGAAGAAAATTAGTTCCATCCCAGAAAAAAAAAAAAAAACAAACCAAAAAACCAACCAGCACACAAGTAAACTCTTTGTTTCTTGATTTATACTCTTGGTTCATCCCCTTTAATAGCCACAAATAAAGTTAGAGATATTACAGTGGAGTAAATTTAATTGAAGCAGACTTGATAGATCTTCACTGTAATATATGACTGTTTAAAATATACATCTTTCTACACACACACACACACACACACATGTATATGTATACTAAGGTTTTCATAAGGTAACTGGCCCTGTTAAAAGAATCAAAGTCAATTTTAACAGTGGAAGGTATTATATCCTCAAAACAGGCACAATACCTGTGGCAAGATACACAGTGGCCTTGAATGAAAGACTGTATATTTCATACTTCTGTTATCCCATTTTACTCAATGTATTCATTATACATGTGGTATAGCTATAACCCATAGTAAGCATGGAAAATTGTATTTTGTTACATACTGTAAGTGCATTCATACACACAACAAAGTGATATTCCATAATGTTTATTTAAGCTAAATCTTTTTTTTTTTCCCTTTGGGCAATTGGAAAGGAACTATTCAACTATAACAGATGTTGACATACCTACTTTATATGTTCACACCATCTTATCTAATTTTTTCTATCTATATTTTCATACCCTCTACACTTGACTTCCATCTTACTGCAAAAATTTCTTTTCTTTATAAAGAATTTCTTTTCTTTATATATTCTGATTTGTAGTTCATCAAAAGTCAGTTTTCCTTATTATAGTCTCCAGTCTAATTGAGACAGTTGAGTTTTTACTTTTAAACACTTTTTGTTCTTAATGTTTCTTCATCTCCTCCCTCCAAAGAAGCTTATTTTTACTTTCCAAAATCTTTGTCACTGTTTTTTTTAATCTTAGCTAACAATCTTATAAGTAGACAATGTCACAGAGAATAAGGGAATACTGTTATGATCCCAGGGACAATTTAAAGGGAAACACCTTCTTGAATACTTTTTTTTTTTTTTTTAACTGAAAACTAGGAGGAGTAAGCATAGCTGAAAATTTCACTACTGAATCTAATGAATTAAAGCAGGACACCTGATGTGATAGATAAGAGGAAAGCAATTAGCCCTTGTCTCTTTATTAACCTGCATGGGAGAAACACCTGGGAGCAATGTGAGAGGTACGACTATATGAGGAAGTGGCAGGGAGGTGGTTTGGGTGGGTCTAAATGTGATGGGGTATTTATGGGCCCTCCTGGGATGGTCCTTGTGTTACTCTGTGGTTTTACAGTAAGTTGTGGTTGAAGCAAGTTCTATGTAATTGTTTCTAAAGTCTTGTATTGTGGAGCAATTGGGCTGGTAGGGGAATTTGGGATTACTTGGGTTCTGTGTGACTGAGGTTTTATTGAAGACTTTCTTACTGGAACACTAAGTTGGAACAACCAAAATGGTATTACTGAGCAGCTTGGTTGGAGTTGGTTTTGTTTGGTATGCTTGCAGGGAGTATAAGAAGACTGCCTTGAGAATTTGATTCTTCAAGCTTTTGATTGAAACCCATGAGCAAAGAATCTTTACAAAGCCCTGTGGGTAGTTTATAGGATGGTTAGTTTATAGGAGCTGGTTGTTGTGTTTGTGGCATGAATTCTATTTAGATATTTTTCTACTACTCTCAAGTTCTCTTTTCTGCTTTTATGTAATTCTTACAAATTTTGAAATGAAGATAAGGTTATAGGTGTGGGCCTTGTGTAATTACTACAATTTTCATGGAGACGATTGTTCAAAGGCTTACGTTTCATTGGGGTTTTTTTTTTGTTTTTTTTTTTTTTTTTTTTTTAGTATTAGCACTCTTAACTGTAGCAGTATGGACTTTAGATCTGTTCAACCTTATTTTTTTCACACAGCCTGAACACCACACGTAGCATCAGTCCTAAAGAATGTTGCTGTAAAGTGCATTTGTTGTTTGATGTTTTAGGAAACACTGTGTTAAAAAGCAACAACAAAACAAACCCCAAACCAAAAAGCAAACAACGCTTAAACTTTTATTTCAATAAAATAATCATCAAAACCCTAAGATGTAGGGGTAGGACTCAGGGCCTGGAGGAATTTCCTGTCATGAGTGGTAATTCAACCAGATATTTTAAGTGTTTGATTAAATTTTCTTTATTTCAAAAGTAAACATATGCTCAAGTAGCTTGATAACTAAAGCTTTACTTAAGAAAAAACTGTACAACATTGGTAGTTTAGCAGTATTAATAGGATGGTATTTTGAAAAGCACCCATGTATCCATAGATAAAACTGTGAATAGCTTCTTGCATTCATGACGTAGTCACTAAATTTCTTGGGCTTTTTTAATCCTGGGAAATATTTTTATGTTGGCCTAGTGGATACGTTGGAAAAAAATTTAGTCCCTTCTGAAAAGTCGGGCTTCTTTTGTATGCCTAGTTTCAGACTTCATTCTGGCTCACAAAGAGAAACTGGTATTCTAAAACTTTGGCATGCTGAGTGAGAAATGCATTAGGGATTGTTTTAAGTTATTTCATGTTTGTTTTTTCTTAAGTGTCTTTGTGTCTTCAGTACCTGCAACATATCAACCCAGTAATATTTTGATATTTTCTTTTTGCTTCTTCTTTATGTTAAATAATATTACAAATTGTAATTTAAATAAAATATAGATGTGCTGTATCTAAATTTTACTATTTTATTTCGACTGATGAACAAAAATGCAGCCATGTTACTGTTTTCTCCTTTTTTTTTATTGCTGTAATTGTTGAGTTCATAGATACATATACCATGTGCAACTCTTGCTAATTTGTTACTTTAATTGCTAATTCATGTTGTACAGTTGTGGACAGAACACAGTCCAGTTTCTATTCCTAGTAATTTTACCAAACAACACAAATCTGGAATGTTACTAAAAGAGAACCTGCCCTCTCACAAGTATGTTACGTACAATTAATGACAGTTTAGTCCTGAAGTGTAAGGAGCTCTTGCTATATGAGGAAGAGGGGTAGTTGTAATAGGATATTCCCTTCTAAGGGGGATGGAGAGCCTGATGTGCAGACTGGAGCCAACTCCCAGGGAAGTCTGCTGTCTCCCAGGGGCTCAGATAAGGGACATCACCAGAAAATTCTCTAGTCCCTAGTAAGGCCCTCTGATTACTATCTTTTATTGGCTGTTCAGGCTGGCAGCATTTAAATAACAAAGTTCAAGGGCAATCAAAAGAGACTTCAAGGCCCTGGGAAAATTGGTAGAAGTATCAGGAGCATGGGTTGTGATTTTCTCCATTTTTTCAGTACCAACAGATAATAGGAATAGGCACGTCCACTGGATCCATGTGTGGCTACACAGTTGGTGTCAGTGAAAAAGTGACACAGGAAAAAAAATTTTGTTTCCTGACACCTGATCAGATCTGCCCTTCTCATAAGGTAAAAAGAGTTCTAGCACAGGAGCTCATTGACAGAGCTTTAAAGTAGCTTGGAACGGGGGAAAGGGACAAACCAGGGTTGCTAGTGATGAGCAAAGGGATGGTGTGCCAAATCTTGAGGAAATTAGTGCTAATGAGGTTCCTCAATATGTTTCAGGAGTTGTTGGCTGCAAACAGGTACCACACCTGAAATGTTTGTATACTAATGCACACAGCAAGAGGAAGCTTGAGGCTTTAGCCAGTCCAAGATTTTACATCACTGGTATAAATGAAACCTGGGGGATGAATCCCCTGATTGAAGGGCCCTTTTGGATGGTTACAGGTTCTTTAGACAGGGCAGAGGGGTGGTGGTGTGTGTTACAGATGATTAAAATAAAGTGAGTGCACAGTTGAGAGCCTCTAGATTACAATCAAGAGACAAACAAATAATGTGGATGTCTTTGTGGGAGTCTACTATAGAATTCCTAGCCAGAACAATGGCACTAATTAATTTTCCTATGAGGAACTAAGGAATGCTTCCAAGGTGATTGCCTTTGCCTTTATGGAGAACTTCAACTTGCCAGAAATCAACTGGAAGCATAACAGAGCTGGTGCAACCCAGGCCAGAAGTTTTTTAAAAGACCTAGATGACAACTTTATGGAGGAGCACCTAAGGGAGCTGACTCAGAAAGATGCCCTCCTTGATCTGCTGCTTGTCAGCAGAGAAGCTCCTGAGAGCAAAGTGCTGATTTAACTACTAAAAAGGATCTAAAATCCTTTTGCTTCCAAACAGTAGTCTGGAACAAATAGTTTAGGCAGCTATTATCATATGTGACTGGGCTTTTCCCATTGTTTTGGTTTTTTTTAATTCATCCTGTGCCTCTGTCTTTTTTTCTTTGTCCTTCAAAAGTAACATTTTCTGGGTAATGATGGACAATTAGCGGTATAAGAAATTATTTTGCTTATGTCAATTTTCTTTAAACTCTTATGCTACGTCTTAGTTTTGTTACTGAATTTGTTATCCTTGGAGTGTCTGATCCAATTATACAGTCAGTTGAGCTTTGATACAGACAGCTAAATTAACATGTGATAAGAACCATGCTTTAGAATTGTTCATAAACAGCTAAGTGTTTTGTTAATACTCTGCTGGATGTCATCCTTGTTGATTAATACCTGTAAAAGAATAATCATAAAGGAGTAATTAGGAAGGATGAGAGACATAATTTCATTAGATATCCTATTTTTTCATCATATTAACAAACACCCTTGCTATTTCTATGTAAAAGAAAATAGTCCAGAGAATAAGTACAGGTTTTATTGTGTTTTGTTGAACCTAGAAATATGGCTTTAAACAGGAGCCAGACATACTTCTAAATATTTTGTGAAGCAGATGTAAAGAATTCTTAATTATTAATTTATCTAGTCACCTAGCTGGCTAGATTAATATTAATTTATCTAGTCACCTAGCTTACATTCTAGACAGCATCTATTAATCTTAATTTTCCATGGACTTTGTGTCATTTCCTGCTGATTGACTTTTATGTTCAAGACCTGACTGTTACTGAGGCAGAACCATTAAGAGCTCCTCCTGAGCATCTTGAAGGGCAATTCCAATACATGTTCCAACATTAATCTGTTGCACTTACAGCTTCCTATAATCTTAAAGTTTAGACAATACATAATTTCCTGTCAGAATTAAAATACATACTGCTTGGCTTATATTGCTAAAGAATTCAGGAGTTTAAAGTTTTTGTTTCGGTCTCAGCTTTTCTGTAATACCACAGCCTTAGAAGGTAGTATCAGTTGTTATAGCTGTGCTTAAGACTTTCAAATGATTTTTTTTTTTAGTTAATATATTTACAGCAAAATGCAAGAGGTGGAGGAGCAATTACTTTTTTCCATGTATCACCTGTAATCAAATTCTTTGGGATGGTTTTGGTGCATGACATGCTGTGATAGATTTGTAACACTTCCAAAATAAGAGAATTTTAGATCATGCTGATGTCTTGTACATTTTCACTGTCCTAGCATCTAGTTAGATCAGCTGCATCCTTAATTACTGTTGTACTGTGTGATGTTGCATAATCAGAATATGATGCTGCTACAGCTACAGGCCTTTCATTATTGTTGCTGCTGAATGACTGCATTCAGCCTTCTGTATTCCACTCCAGGGAGTACAGCAGACATCCTTTTTACAGATTCTAAAGCCCCGTTAAAAACACTTGAATTTTCCTTCCATTCAATGTGGGCTTTAACTGGTTGCATATATAAGTGCAATAAGTTGCATATATAAGCACCACATCAAACAAATTTTATAGAGCTTCTGATCCATTTACATGCATATAAACATTTTTGAAGAGTGTCTAGAATGCATTGAAAATGCCAAAGTAATACTGTGGGTTTTTAAATTTTTTTTTAAATATGCTTATTTACCCTGCTCAGGATGAGAGGAGACTAAGTACAGGAATGTGAGATGTAAGAAAGCAAGTTCTCTCTGGTTTTATTTAATCATCAGTTTGGGTGAAGCTGCCAACCTTGTAGAAACCTTTGAAGGTCAATGAGCAATGACTGTGTCATATTAACAGGTATTCTCCACATTTCTGTCAAACTGGAATGTGCAGCCTAAAAGAAGGCTCTGACCTATCCATCTTGCTTCTGTCCGATTAGTGCTGTGATATTATGGGTTTGTTTGGGGGGAGGGGGAATTAAACTTCACTCTCTTTATGAAGACTTCCTTTTTTTTTTTGTGCCCCCCCGAATTATTAAAAATTTTAAAAGTGAAGCAACTTCATATTTTGAAGGTAGACAGGAAAGAGTTGAATACCACTCTTCTGGTTGTCGGGGATCTTAAGGCAGTGTTCTTGGATGCCTTCAGCTACTAGGTTAGGCTTACAGGGCTGTTCTTTTTAGCTCCTCTGTCTAGTTACCTCATGCAGAGTTTTGTGAACTTCTGATATGTACTTCTGTCTTTACTTGTCTCCCCATTTTGACTTGTGTAGTAAATGTTTCTTGGGTTTTTTTGCTCTCAGAGGACATGAAGGCACCTAACCCAGTTACTTAGTGTTGTACAGAAACAGAGTAGAGTAAGAGGCCTTTGGAAATGAAGGATTCACTACTCTGTTAAAAAAATTCAAATTTCAATATTAAGAAAACATATCTTACTCCCTTTCCTTCCCCTTGCCCTCCCCCATTTTGTGTGTGCTTGCAAAAAATTATCTCTACTGGGTTAAGGTGAGATTCTTTCTCTTCTACCCTTTTTCCTCTTACTGGAGCCACACTGGCTTGAGTCTATCAAGTTATATTTATCCAACTTCTCTGCCATCCTATCTTTAATTAGATTCTCTATTATAGTTTGCTGATGGTAAGGAGTGTATTATGGTCTGATACTGCAGAAGATTTGAATCACTAAAGTGAAATCAGTTCACTGGTTTATAAAAAAGTATACAAATGCTATTAAATTATACATAATATTTGCCAGACAAATCAGTGTGGTTTTTTAAGAAAAATCTAGTTGCATACACTGAAGTTAACTTTTTCTCTTTTTTTTTTAAATATGAAGTTGAGAAAAGAATGGGAATTATGAGAGCTGATTACTCTTGTAGTAGATGTTTCAGCTCAGTTGAGGTTTCTTGTGGTATACATAAAAAAAAAATCACTTCATCTTTCATTAGTCTTTTCATACATCTTGTTCCTAATTGGCACTTCCATTTGGAAGTTACTTGATAAGCTATGGTAAGTTGTAGATTGTTCAAAGTTATACTGCTTATGTATGAAGCATGATTGGTAAAATTCAAGCAGGTTTACACAGTGTTGTGTTTAAAAATTAGGTTTTGAGAAATACAATAGTCTCATCTGTAAAAAAAAAAAAAAACCCAGAAAAATACTGCGACCCTTTAAAGGGAGCTCTCTTTTAAGGGTTTTTGAAGCAACAGAATATTTTGTTTCCAAGATAATATCTGAATGGCAAATTTGCTATGAACTCGCATTAGTTAATTTGAGTTAAGTGTTTGGTTGAAAGTGTCAGATTTTGTCTAACCGGAGTTTAAATCTACTTTCTCCCTCCAGTGAACAAAACAGATAAGAAACTCATGTTTGCCATTAAAGCTCATCATTTGATCCCCTAGCTCTTGACAGCAGCAGCTGGGATAATCAAATTCTTTAACTTGAGGAAGAAACAAATTGGCTAATGGCTTATAAAATGATGAATAACCATGAATTAATCATTTTATACTCATTTTTCATGTCTCATGATGCAGAAATGAATGAAAAGAATAATAAAGCAGGAGGTGAAGAACAAACAAATATGTTTTTATCAATACAAAATGCAATTGAACTGTGGGAATCTTCTTGCCAGCAGTCAGCATGGTAAAGCAAAGTGTGACTGCCCAGAAGGACAGCTTCCTCACTGCTCTCAGAAACTAAATAATCTGCTGCTTTCCTGCTTTTCATGGTGGATGTAGAGGGGTGAAACTACTCTGATGCCTAGACTGTTTGGTTCACAGTAGCAACATCTCTAGGTTCTTTGAGTCTTTTTTTCTCCTTTACTGTCTCACACAAATTGCTCTATAAGTTCTGGAAAAATACTTTTGTTCCTGCTTCATAGCAGTATCTGTGAACAGAAGAAATATCAAGATGGAGCCTGATAAAATTTGGTTTCTCTGAATGTCTAGTTTCTATATATTTAATAGAGGGATCATCTTAAATTTAATTTATGATTTTGAAGGTATCAGACCATTGTTTTGACATTTTTTTTGTTATAATTGCCTGTATTCAATGTACTTAAGAATTCAATTTGCATTCCTAATGTCTGACAACGAAACTCATCAACTTGTCTGTGGTGAAGTCCAAGATTGATGTTAACAAAAAGGAAAAAAAAAATCACTGAGAAATTCAAGAATGGTTCTGGAGGTTTCTTGTCCTCTGTTCATTGGGAGCACAA
The DNA here is from genome assembly GCA_003676055.1 of Chloebia gouldiae. Classification (NCBI taxonomy): domain Eukaryota; kingdom Metazoa; phylum Chordata; class Aves; order Passeriformes; family Passeridae; genus Chloebia; species Chloebia gouldiae. Next base: position 467,193 of record QUSF01000013.1, on the reverse strand, counting down.
GTTGTAATACTCATGTTACATTTTCTGTACTATCATCTTGCTTGTTTTGTAACAGAAGCAGTGTGGTGTCACTGGGGACATGTCATCCATTTGCTAGCTATTTCCATTTCCAAATCATTGACTGCATAGACCCATGAGATTTTTCTATTTTAAAATAGCTGTGGTTGTTTTGAGGAATAACTTTTAAACTTTATTTCCGATTGCTTAATTAGTTTCTAAATCAAGATATTTGCCCCTTAGAAAGCTACCTAGTACGCAGCTGGTGCCATAAAGCTAAATAATTGATATCTTTATGTGTAATTACAAAGAAATTAATATTCCTTTAGGAAAGATCTAATTATATTATTTTTGAAAACGAGTTAATTAAGCCCATTTTAATTTACTCCCTTTCCTTCCCCTTGCTTCCCCCCCCCCCCCCACTATTTTGTGTGTGCTAGCAAAAAAGTATCACTACTGGGTTAAAGGAGTGAGATTTCATTCTTCTCTATGCTTTTTTCTCTTACTGGAGTCACGCTGGCTCGAGTCTATCAAGTTGTATTTATCCAACTGTTCTGCCATCCTATGTTTAATTAGATTCTCTATCAGTTGACTCAGTAATGGGACAAATCTCACCAGGCTGTAAATTTTAGATTATTTTTTAGCAGCATTATTTAAAATTAGATACTGCATTATTATTTTCTCCACTATTCATCAGCAATTTAAATGTTTCTGTAAGGATGTTCTGCAGATTTCTGTTTCAGCACTTTTTAAAATATTTTTTTTGTTGTCAACCTTTTCTCAAGTACCACCCAATCTTTAATCCTTTTCTTCTATTGATAAAACTTGTTTGTCTGATTTGTAGTCACTGGTTTTAAACTAACGATTTTAAGACTAATATGTGCATCTATGTGGGATACCTCAGAAAGGAATCTTTATTGATCAACATTACATTTCCAGTGGAAGGCTTAGCATTTCATTGTAGAAACATGGTGAACCCACACTGCAGTAAAGCCCTGAACAATAACTGGTTTGAGCAGTTTCTCTCTTTTTCTGGTCTTTGCACTTTATAGCTAACTGTGCATTTAGAGTTTCCATTTTCTTTTGGAAAACTAAATGCAATGTGAATACAGTCAAAGATGAAATAGAAGGTAATTAACTGCAAGGCCAAAATTTTCACACTTACACCCACACAGAGCAATGCAGATGATCTGATTTACTTAACTTTAGTCATATATAGCCTCATTCATGTGCATAGTAGAAAAAAATGTTTTAAATTGACTTGCAAGCACTTTCACACCAGCTCCTTATTAAAATTTTATTTGAAATATAATTTTTAGAAATTAATCTTGACACAATATTTTATTAAAAGAAAGAGGGGGATGTGTTCTGGTAGACTTATTATTTCAGCTTGGTTTCAACTGAAGTTGTTTGCACTGCTCTACCACAAATATGTTTTCACTGCTGCTTATGTTAAAGTTAACACACCTGTATTATGCAGTCTTTTGCTGGAAATTAATGCCTTTTAACTTAATGGGTTTACTTATGATATTTGATTTTGTATCAATCATATTTAGTCTAATTTGCATGTATAGAGATAAGCATATTAACACCACGTTAAAATGCAGTATCTGGATATTTATGAGAAAGGGGATTAGCTGCAAAGTCAAAAGTAATAAGAGAGGGATTATTTGGTTTTTATCTGTATATGGACCAGAAGGCTTGAATTTTAGGATTCCTTGCTATGTCCAAGACATGATGATAAATCAGAATATCTTTATACTGTTCTCTGATTCTCTGGAGGAAAGGAAATAAATATTTTGGATTGTATTGAACAATCTGAGTTCTGAATATTCTGCTGTGATAGGTAGATAACTGGCTGGCCACCATATGCCTGCTCAGCCACTGTCTCACTTCCCCACTGGGAGAGATGCTGCCATGGAAGACTGTGGGTTTAAATAGAGGGTGGAATCCCTTATGAATTACTATCAGGCAAAACAGATTTGATTGTGGGAGAAGTTGTACTGTCATTTTAAATAGATTTGAGTTGTAAGAAACAAAGATAGACTTTAGAACAGCACTTTTCTTCCCCTGCCTTTTCCTGGGTAGAGCTTCATTCCAAGCTCTTTGATGCAGCCTCCGGTGGCCCTGGTACAGAGTGTGGGGGATTGGATTGTGGTCAGTCCAAAACAGTTCCTCTGTGTCTCCTTTCTCCTCACACTTCTCCCTGCTCCACCTGGGTACCTTCGAGGAACAAGAGAGGGGCCTTCACTCCAGTGCCCAGAGTGTCTCTTCCCTGACTCCCCTTGGGGTTTGGAGGTACAGTTGCCAGTCTCATTTGCACTGGGCAAACTGAGTCACGTGTCTTAATAGGGAAGATAACATTTCCTCCTTTCAGACACTGGATTGTATGATTTTGGGGCACTTCTGTAGTGAAGGAAGAAGCAGTACAACACCTGTGTTGAGGACTGCATGCAAATAAAGAGGGGGGGTTTGGCTTTCTGGATCTCACTTTTGCCCTTTAGGAGTTTTTTTTTTAATCTGTTTGTTTTGGTCAGGTTGTTGTTTTGGGTTTTTTTTTATGAACTGTTGGTCTGTTTTTAAACAACTCGCATTGCAATTATGCAGCTTTAAATTCAAGGTCTCTTCAATGAAAATGGTGTTTTTACTCTGTAGGTGTTAAAACCTCTTTTCTTAAAAAAGAACAAAACACTTTAGGACTAAAGAGCTTGTATCAAGTTGCAATTAGAGAAGTAAAAACCTAGATATAGCTTAATGAGTAAATGAAGAGTTGGAAAATGGTTGTCCCTTGTAAGAGGTTTTAATGTGGAAAATGCTCTTTAATCATCTGATGATTATAGAAGAAGAGCCATAATCTGTGCCACTTTGATGCCCTGGCAAGGTAATTTACTGTATTTTACTTGCTTGCTGTGAAACTGAATAGCCTCATTCTGTGCCCACACATCAATCTGAAACATCTGGAGTCTGCTGTATTCAGGAGTCTTTTATTTTTAAGTGTTCATCTGAAATTGAGTGAATGGGAGCGGGTGCTTTCTGCTGCTGATGCACAGAAACATACAGGGGCTGTGGATGCAGTTAGGTATAGGATTATTGCAAGGTACCTTTTGTAAGCACTTTGCTTTTCAGAGGATCTTTATACTTATTTCTGAAAGCTGGTTTTTTTTCTAGGAAGTGAGCCAAATGCTTCAGCTGGCTGTCTCAAAATGAAAAGCAGTAGCCCCCACCAAACGCTTACCTGCTGCCACAGTGAACGAACATGTCTTTAAAACTAAAGGCTCTCAAGTGTTGTGGCACTTTCTTCACATAGTGAAATACGTAAGGGGTTAAGCCTATAGATTCTCCTTTCTGTATCTAAGTGACAGACTTAGATTAGGTGAAGCACCAATCTTTGTGCGACCCCTTGTTTATTGTAGAGGGGAAGGAAAAGAGGCTTCTCACCTTTGCTCCACCAGTAAAGAGTGTCTTCTTTATATCTACTATAAGCCTACCATCAGTTTAAAGTATTATCCCTTTTTCTATGCCGTTGTATAAATCCCTCTCCAGCTTTTTTGTCGGCCCCTTGAGTTACTGAAAGGCCACAGTTTGGTCACTCAGAACTTCCTCTTCTCCAGGCTGAACAATCTCAGCTTTCTCCATCTTTCCTCATAGGAGAGGTCTACAGCCATCTTGACAGTCCTCCACTAGACTGGCTCCAACAGTCCCACGTCCTTCTGCGGCCCCAGAGCTGGATGCAGCCCTGCAGGTGGGGTCTCACCAGAGCAGAGGGGCAGAATCCCCTCCCTGGCCCTGCTGGCCACACTGCTTTGGATGCAGGATACATTTGGCTTTCTGGGCTGGGAGCTCATATTGCCAGGTCATGTCCAGCCTCTCATTCACTAGCACCCCAAGGCCTTCTCACCAGGGCTGTTCTTGAACTGTGCATCCCCCTGTGTTGATATTGGGGTTTGCCTTAACCCAGATACACCAGCTTGCATTTGGCTGTGTTAAACTTCGTGATGTTCCCACTGAGCCCACTTCACAAATTTATGCAGGTCCCTCTGGATGGCATCCCATCATTCAGGTGTATTAACTCCATCGTTCAGCTTGGTGCGTGCAAAGCTGCTGAGGGTGAACTCCATCGTGGTTATGATGCCAATGAGTTAAAGATACACATATATTTCTCACATTTTTCTAAGCATTTTTTCAGGTGCTTTGTTATTTTTAAGGTTTTTTTATTGTCAAGTTCTATGTTATGATTCTTCTACTGCAAAACAAACTACTACTACTTTGTGTATATAATACTATAGTCTTACAGCTGCTAATTGTTATTGTAGAATTCTTCTCGTAGAAACTATTAAAAAAATCTAAAACAAACCCAGAAAACCCAAAAACTCTAAACCATCTCGGTTTGTAAAAATATCTGTTACTAGGCTGTCTGAAAACCTGTGAAGGACACTTGTATATTATGATGACAAGATAAAGTTAACCTTTCAAAGACTGATCATGTTTTCCAGTAATGGAAGCCTAATTAGATTGTTATCATATGTAAAGTCAAAAGAAGGGCTCTGATTGTTGTTTCATTATTATTTAATTATCACAGCTGCTTCTAGAATAGCATGTAGATGGTGGTTTTGCTAAAACACTTTTTTAAAAATAAATAGGAAAAGAACAAAAGTCAAAGCAGAGATTTCACAAAGCTATGGATTCAAACACCTGGGGTTTTATTATAGGTTTTTTCCTTTTTTTCCCTCTCCTTTTGCCCTGTGTGCTTTAAAGAAAACAATGTCTGTGCAGAGTTTTGGTTGAAAAAGCCAAAGCTGTGTAATGAGAATACTACAGCTATCACAGTGCAATTCCATTGTACTGCTGTGTCCGTGTCCCACTTTTCCAATAAATCATAATAACCAGCTGACAATGCAAATATCGCAGCATGTTGTCTGGGAATTATTCTGATTAGTTTGTACCTTGCAAGGGCTCCTCTCACTCTTGAGCAATGAGTTTTTCTCTCATGGTTGCTATTTTTCCCTGATACTTCATGTCATAAGAGATACTGAGATTGCAGTTGCCATAATTCTGGTTCAAAGGTGATTGCAATAGATCAGGTTGGTTACGTTTCAGGACTTTGGGGAGTATGCTGTTAATACAGAAGAATTTTTTTTTTACCATCTTTTCTTGCAGACTATCCATAACTAGATTTTTAAATCCCTGTATAGAGGTTTGGTTTTAAATCTTGCACGAAGACAAAAATGTTTATTAAACCACTGTTGGAGTATACAGTCTGCATATGTTTGTAATGTATCTGGAATTTTATAATTTCTATAGAGGAAAAAACATTGTTAAATTTAAATTCTTATATTTTTTATTCTTTTTTTTTTTTCTCACAGAAATAGCAAGGTTCCTGCTCATGAAAGTATAGGTTTGGTTTTTTTTTAAAACCATTAATATATTTTGTCTCTTACTTCCATAATGATTTCTGTGTAATAAGTCATGGTGTACTTTTCTGGGAATTTACTGTGTGCTGAAAGCCTATATTTTCCAATATGATGAAAATATGAAATTTTGACACCAGCATAAAACTTGGAAATATGTGCTAGGGTTGTGGAAAAAATGAATAGAAAAGGATTTAAGTAGGCATCTAAAAAAATCTATTTAAATAGATTTTGGTTTTTTGGGGTCTAAAAGTTTGTCTAGAACTACAATGTTTGAAGTCATCACAGCATCATATAGGGTGACCACAGTGAAAGACCTACTAAAGCTTCTAGAATTGTTGCCCATTGTGGAAAACCTTAGACAAGACAAAGTAACTAGCTCATGTTGTCATGTGGTCATGTTAACTTTCTGACCTCCTTCTCTTGAGATGTTCAGTTTCATTATTGAAAACACACAAACATCAAATTTTTTTCAAAATAGTTTGTCCAGATAAACTTGCAGCATTTGTATTCTTGCATGCATCATCAGAATTTATTGCATATGTTTTGTTTAGGAACCCAGTTTAAGCATCTAGATTTGATTTCTCAAGCTGTCCTAAGTAATCTAGCTTTCCTATAGCTCAATTTTCAATCTATTTAATAGATTACTATTTATTAAATATTCTTCCCATTGTGAAACAATACACTCTGTAACTGTGGAAATAAACTTATGATGAATTCCAAAATGCTTAGGAAGTGTGGGATGGATCCACATGCCAGAGTTGGATGTGTGAATTAGTTATGTCCCCCAGTGTGACACATGAGTTCAACCAAACAGCCTTGTCCAAGCATATATTTGAAATGTTTGGAGAGTTATACTAGCTTCATATTAATTGTAGGACCCTTGCAGTGTTAATGGAGTAGGCTTGGGTTTTAGGGAAAAAGACGAACTCTAGTTTTTTCAGAGGATTATAGTATCACCTTCTGCTCATCATGAAAGAAATTTTATATTATAAGTATGTACTTTGCAGGGGAAGACAAACAAATTTCATGAAATTATGGAGGTAAAATTGAGTGTATTACAAGCCATAGAATCACAGAATAGTTTGGGTTGGAAGGGACCTTTAAAGATCATCTAGTCCAACCTCCTTGGCATCAGCAGGGATGTTTTCAATTAGATAGGGTTTTTCAGAGCCCTGTCCAGTCTGACAGTGAATTTTTCCAGCAGTGATGCACCTTCCACTTCTTTGGACAACTTGTTTCAGTGTTTCAACAGCCTCATTATAAAAAGATTTCTTCCTAATACTTAAAATGAATTTGTCCTCTTTTAGTTTAAAACCTATACCCCATGTGCTCCCAGAGCAGGACCTGCTAAAAAGTCTTATCATAATGTTATTTTCTTATGGAAGTGTACTTAGTTTTTAACATAAAAAATGAATGATTATTGCTTCATTTATTAGAGTATAAATAAAAATCCCATTCCTGGGTACATGTTCTTTTTGCCTGCTTTTCTCAAGATGCATTCCTGGCAACAAACAGATAAAATTATTAGAAAAAATCTACAAAGAGCAACTGCTTCACTACCAAAATATAAAAAGAAATTCAGCAGAAAAAGCAATTTAATTGAGAGTGAACTAGTGGGAAAAGAACTGGAAAGAAGCCCCCGTGCTTCAAGATTTCTCCGAAGGCCAGAATATAAAAAAAAGCCTGTTTTTTAGAAAGAAGCATGGGCATATCTGAACATTTCAGATAAATGTTTTATTGGATGAATCCCATTCTAGTGGCATATGCTGGCAGCAGGGGTTATGACTGAACTACAGCAAATGCCAAGATTCAGTTAAATATGTTTCAGAATGTCTGGGCTGGACTCTAATTACCTACTGTAAAAATAAGAAATTTTCATGCTTGGTGCTGTTTAAACTCAGAGAGCAGCTGAACACCACTCACTCACTCCCCACCATGGTGTGTGATGGGAGAGAGCATTGTAAGGGTCAAACTGAGAGCTCATAGGGTGGGATAAAGTTTAATAGGGAGAGAAAAAGCACTGCTCTCCTGGTTCTGGCCAGGCCAGGGTTAATTTGTGTCAAGGAAAGGGCAAGGCTAGGACATGTTAGTAATTCTATATTGCTTCACATCATTTTCTGGGGATGGGAGAAGGGGCTGCCTTCTGGGTTGGGGTACCATGGTGGCGATTGGATTGGGGTCCATAGTGAGAATTTTCACATGGATTTCTTGCCTCTCTCTTATAGGCTTTTGTTATTAATATTGTTGCTGTTAGTGTTCATTTTGTTGTCTCATTTCTGTTTCCAGTAAATTGTACTTATCTCAACCCTTGAATCCTACCTTTTGTGCCTCCAGTTCTTATCTCCAGCCCATTGTAGGGTGAGGCGAGGAGGAGAGGGCAAGTAGTGCATATTTTCAGTGGGAACATTAAACTGGAGATTAATGTTCCTAAACCATGACATACACATGAGCAAAACAAGGAATTCATTCCCTGTTTCCCATGGGCAGTCAACGGTTCAGCCATGATGCACAGAGCAGGGCCCCATGACTCACAACAGTTACTTGGGAAGACAAATACCATCACTCTTCCCTTCTCCCCTGCTTTATACATTAAGCATGGAATATCTCTGATCAGTTGGGATCAGCTGTCCTGACTGTGTGCCTTTCCCAGCCTCTTATTCACTCCCAGCCTCCCTGCTGCTGGTGTGAGAAGCAGAAAAGCCTTTGATGCTCAGGAGTAATGAACACATCCTGGTTACCAACACTTAGCAGCACAAAAATGTAGCCCCATACTAACTGCTGTGGAGAAAATTTTACTCTATCCTAGCCCAAACCAGCATACCTTCTGTACTGGAAGCAGCTGCATCAGGAATTTGTACCTTGAGCACAGCAGAGTATCCAAGAGGGTTATGTATAGGCAGCTTGCTGTATAGGCACCTCACCTGCTCCTCACTGTAACATCTTGTGCTACTTCTTTGAAGGTTGAGTGCCCACCTGCATTTGTGCATCTCCTCTGAGTTTGTGGAGATGGGCAGATGTCTCCTGGGATGCGTCTGAGTGCAGCTGAGTGCTCCCATTCCTGCCATTGTGACTCTGAGCTCCTTTGTGGTTCTGGGGATTAGTTTTATCACACAACCTAGCAGTAATGAATACAGTATAATACCTTATGAATAGCAGGCTGTGTTTGCTAGTTAGTTATAATGAAGGATTACTGTTATACAAGTTGCAATGTATGTAAGTCTCTGGAGAGTGAGATGTCCCTAATTGAAATAAATGTAAGCTAGGTTGTTTTGCTGAGAATATTATGTTGTTTGTCTTTGCCTTGTCCTTAAGTACTCTTCATAGCTGATCTTTTTGACTTATTTTTTTTTAATAATTTTTCTTCAGAATACTCAAACTGTAGATTGTCTTTCACAAATGAGTTTGTAAAAGGGGAATTATTAAATTTACTTTGTTCTCTTTACTTTTCCCTAGCCATCTGTCATGTTGGTTACTTACAAGGTCATGCTGTGTTCTACTAATTGTTGAGTTATTCTGGCATGACAGTATTGTTTCATGTAGAAGTTTGGGATAAAGTCAGCAGGAAAACAATTTTAGATAGTCTTGTGATTCAGAGCTTAAAAAGGATTAGTCTCCAGTGCACAAAACTGCCTGTCACTGTTGGAGCAAGATGAAGTTGAATGGGCCATGAGAGAGAGGGATCAGTGCTCTTTATTGCAGAATTTAGACCTTTCTGAAAGGTGCCAGCCAACTGGGGACATACAGCATGAGGATATATGCCTTGCAGATGTAACTCTTCTTTCTGTATTTTGTTTAATTTCTAAAATCAGTAACAGGGTCATAGTCAATGGAAAAGATAATAATTCAGTAAATGCCCTTTTGGCTAATCTCCAATTTAAAAACCAACCAAACAAAAATAGAAAAGCTCCCAGAATCAGAGAAACTAAAACAGTCAGCTGGTGTGCTATCACAGAATTTTAACTGTAGTCATTGAACTGAGTTCTCAGTTTATTGTCTGTTTGAGATGGGCACAAGCATTTATCTCCTGGTTGGTGAGTGTTTGGTTCCCTGTCAGTTACTTGCAAGGAAACATGTAATTTTATAAGCAGGTAGTTTAAGATAAAGGAAGTATTCAAAAATGCTTATGGGAAGGCTTTTATGAGTTGAGCTTGACTAATTATATTTAGCTGGTTGTGGGGAAGTAGGGATGTGAAGCTTTCACTAATGGATGCCAGTCTCTGGAATGTGTTTAATTAGGTTTGAGTATGTGTGGAACTGCCTTTTCTCAAACTCTAGCTATGTCTTATCACTGGTATGAGAGCCCATGGTGAAAATCTTGATGAAAACCAGCCTACAACTGCAGTACATCCCTTCAGTAATTCTATTTCTCAGATCTCCTCTTCTACAAGGTATTCTGGGGTTTTTAGAGACAGGCGGGAGTGTTATTAAAACAGCTACTTCTTATCCTATTTAAATCTACACAGATGATAAATGTTTAATACTTTTCAATCTTTTTTATATACTCATGTCAACAAAAAATTGGAGTTGGTGTAATTTTGACATTCATATATTCTGGTATCTTCTTATTAACTACCTTAATATGGGCTTCTTTTTAACTACCTTACAACAATCCATCAACAAACAGGGATGGGAGGTAGTGATGGGTCTTGCAGAATGGGAATGTGAACAAAGAGCTCAATGTTAAAATCAAAGGATTTTTATGTAAATATATCTTATTCAGGCTTAACTGACCGAAAGTTAGTCATTATTCCAGCATCTTCTTTGGTTGACTTTTTAGCATTTAATCTTATAATGGGCAAGCTATGACTACCCATACTGTATACAGGCAGTTATTTTTCTTCAACTTGATGGTTATGTTACTGCTGTCTTCTTTTAGAAAGAGTTCAGACTGTCTTTTGAAGTTGCATTTAATTATCTGAATTTAGCTTCACAAAAGTATATTTCAGTGTTGGGTTAAAATGCTCCTTTTATGTGACTACAGAGCCTGTCTGCCCAGTGGGAAGCATTTCTAGACAACTCTTGTGTTTCTCACAACTCTAGGGTGAGTTACTGGTATAAAAAGAGGTCTGGTAGTTTGGCTCTATATTTAGGTAATAAATGTGTAAATGGCTACAGATGTAACTGCTATTATCAATTTCATGTGCAGATGCAGTGTTTTCAGAATCTCTGCTTGTAAGATGGCAGTACTGCCATCTTACAAATACTAAAGGAGTAAGAATAAATTCAGTCTTTGAGAGCATCAGTTAGAAGGGCTGAAATGGTGCCTTCTGAATATATTCCAGCCACTAGTGGTTTTAAAAAAATTGGAAGTTGCAAAATTTTTATAGCACTTAATTTTACAGAGAGCATTATCTTATTTATGTAGTTTGTTAAAATTTACTGAAATTTGTTTAAATCAAAGTAACTAAGTTTCTACAACTTAGTATCAAAGCCCTTTAAAATGCCTTCTTTTTTTCTTTCTCGTATCTCATTAAATACTTGAAAATGTTTTCAGAGACTCACTTGGTGATATCCCACCTATAATGAAAAAAAGCACACTGTAGATGGAGGTGTCTTGAGGAGATCTCAAAAGGTTATGCTGTCATTATCGCTGCTTAATTAAATCAAGAGATGAGTTGTGTTTGGATATTCAAACATCCACTTGCAGCATATGTATGTTTTTTCTGTTGAAATCTTGGATTAACTATGCACTGGCGTGTAGTACAAATGTAATTATATGCTGTTATGATAGTTTACAAAAATATGTATGTGCTTTATGTTGCTTTGTGCTTTGATTTTTCTTTGGAGGTTACAACAAATAAAATAGTCTCCAGAGATTATTTCTCATGCTGCAGAGAAAGCACATCTCATACTATACAGCTTTCTAATTCTCCACTCTTTCCTTTCACTTAGGTATGAGCTTTTATCCTGTAAAAATGGGGGTTTAACATTCTAAGTATTACATGTTGAAACAGTTCTGCCTGTTACCTATTTCCCCCACTGTATTTTATGCATCAAGTGGCTTGTAACTCAGCATAGCTTATGTTTCCAGCACTAGTTGTATTCCAGCACTCTCAGAAAAAAGCTGTGCTCTGACTGTGAGGGACAGCTGCAGTCGTGCCACTGTTTGCTACTTATAATGAATTTGGGAAAACTTAAAATGAATTTGTCTTCCCTGAGGTAAACAAAATGACTGGCAAAGTGATGTTGTGTTTGAATATGAAGCAGTCATACAAGGCAGATCTCCCCATTTAGTAAGATTCACATTATCAGTCCATGGAAATAACTTTTGCATTAAGGTTAGCAAAACTGAAGTATGCAAAATACACAGATCTTCAGTGCTAAGGAATGTACAGGATTGGACAGAATCATCTATTATAATGTCCAGCTTTTCATAGCTGTAATTCTACATATAAAATTTTCTCTACTATTACTATTGATGTATTCTGTTTAAAAAAATATTTATTCCAAAACATGAATTAAGTTTTCTCTTTCCTTATGCAATTATTTAATACTTTTTGCCTGAGAAAATAGTAAACAGCAATTGGGGTTTGGTTTGTTTTGTTTCTTTTTTTGGCATAGCATATCTAGTTAGACTTGGCTGGATTTTATGTCATCATTTTTGCCAAAGCAACAATTCCATGATGTGATAAAATACAGCTGGTTGTGCTATCAGATATGTTGATGAGTGGCAAATGATATTTAGTTTTCGGATAAGGTTATTTTTTTCTCTTAACCATTACCTGTCACATGTCATAACAGTTTAGCCCATCTAGGATATGCCAAATGCTTTCTCTTTTTTTTTTTTTTTTTTTTTAATCTTTTTCTCTTTGATCTATGGGAAACTAGAATCTTATCTCACAAGGCTTTTTTGGACTGATACATTATGGGTGCATTATGGGGTTATGGATGTACCCATCATATTCTCTAGCTGTAGAACAAAAATGGCATTACCAGTAACTGAAGGAGGTCAGGAAATAAGAGTATTCTATGTTCTACAGAAATATTGTTGAGAGCTGAATAAATGAAAAGCTGAATAAACTAGAATCACAGAAGTGTTTGGGTTGGAAGGGAATTATTGATCAACTAGTTCCAACCTCTAATGATCATCTAGTTCAACTCCTCAGGTGGTCAAGGACCCTGCCACTAGAGCAGGTTCCTCAAAGTTCTGCCCAACCAAGCCTCAAACACATACAGGTGTGGGGCATCCACGAGTTCTCTGGTCCATCTGTCCTCGTGTCTCACCACCCTATTGTGTAAAATTAAACAACTAAACAAAAACTAATAGAATACCCCAAAATTCGTCCAAAAAATTTCTTCCTGATATCCTATCGAAATCTGTCACCTTTCAGTTTAAAACTGTTGCTCCATGCTGTGTTTCTACAGGCCTTGGTAAAGACTCTCTTCCAGTTTGTCATATAAGCCTTTATGCATTGAAAGGGCACGGTGATGTCTACCTGGAGCCTTCTCCAGGCTCAGCAACCCCAACTCTCTAAGGCTGCTCTTGTAGGAGAGGTGTTCCCCTTCTCTGACCATTAATAGATTTACAGATACATTACATATGAAGAAATAGTTATTGAAGACTTTTCAAATTATTGAATGTTAACAAAGGCTATAACTATACTTCATGTAAGTTATCAGGAGACTAAAGTAGTGAATTACAAAAAGTATCTTTATTATTTAGGTACGTGTAAATTGTGAAAGACAAGAGTCTTTTTGCCTGTTTCTTTTGATGGCTTTCTCAGCAGGAATCTTTCTGAATTAAGTTACATTAATGATAATTTTAGTTTTTAAATTATTGTTTGGAGAAATAGATAACCTAATCAGGTTACAAGATCAATAGGCAAGCGACAGAAATGGATCTGCTGAGAAGACTGGTGTTAAAGTGGCACAAAGTACGCATATATGCAAGTTCTTGTGGCCTAGATTAGGGTCTAGAAACCTAGGTCTAGGTAACCATATTAAAACAAAGCAAAAGTTGTATATTTCTTGAAAAATGACGATTTCTGGTGTATAGTTCCTTCAGAAACATCGTCCTGTTTCAAGATTGTGGATGATACCAGCTAGAGAAATGTAATTTTTGTTAAGATCTGGGGCGAAAATGTTTGTACTGCTGTTCAGGTAGCAATGGTTTTCCTTAGAATTCTTCAACAAAAACAGTGATTTTAGTGGCCTAAGCCTTACTGGAGACGTTAGCAGCTACCTCTTTCCTGTGCAATTTTTCTTTAACACTTTATAAAATTCTCAGTAAGACACAGAATTTGGGAAATGCATTGATAGTGTTGACTGTCCAGTTCCTAAATTACTATTTGTCCAACAGCATCCAGGAGCTACCATGAAGAATGAATAATTCTAATAAGGGGCAGCTAGAATTTTTTTCAAGTGAAGCTCTAGCATAAATGAATGTTCACATTCATTTAATGAATCTGTTCATAATGGTGGGTTTCAAATTGCATCATTAATATGTTAGCACATGATAATGGTCTGGTTTCTCCCTGTATTGCACTTAACAATACTGTTTTTTTAAAAAAAAATTAGTATTCCACAAAAATCCAAACTCCTGGGAACCATTACTGAGTCAATGAATTATTTCAAGAAACTAGTTGATATGGCATGATTCAACAAACCATGACTTTTCAAGGGGTGTCTTTATAAGATTGCTTACAATGCATGCATGCTTAGATTGTTTTTACTAGAAAAAGATAATGTAAAAATAATTTATATTTTGCTGGAGATATATCTGCTTTCTTAAAGCTGTCTACCAAACCTGAAAGGAAAAGTTTTCTTGGAAAAGTGTGATTTCCCCCTTCTTGATTGCTTTGTTTCCATTCAGCAGTCTGTGGTCTGTAAACATAATGAAAGGCAAACAAATGAAACCAATGTGTGACAGGAACTGAAACAGCCCTTCCTGGAAAACAACTGTTAGGAGTCCAAACTTTTTTCCTGTTTTCCATAAACATACTGTAACAGTGCATTAAGAAAACAGCCCTGAATTTCCAAGATGAAGAGATGCCTACAATGACAATTATTATATACAATTAAGAAAAAGCATTTGCTGGGAAAGAAATAGATATGTCATAATGAGGAACCTATTCCAAGCATATATGATAAACTGTGTGAGGTGAGAAGAGTGTTTCATGGAAATTTGTGAGAATTATGACCACAAAAAGTAGTGTATGCATACATAAAAAAAGCATAAAACTATACTGAAGATGGTACAAAGCTGAGCCTTAGGCTAATAAAGGGAATATATCTTTTTAAAGAAAGTAGAAATTCCCTTGCACTTGCTTACTGCCTGATGCACCTAAGACCACCTTTTTTTCCCCCTCAATTCTCAAATTTTCCTTTGAAATATGATTTTTTTGTTCTATTGTCATTAGAGACTGGTTAGATGAGTTTGACTTCCTGACAAATCTGTGATGCATCTCAAATTTATTTTGGAGTTCCACTGCTGTTATGACATCTCTGTCTACTTAGTATCAGGATGAGTTGGTAGCTATAGCTTTAGGGAGACCTAGTGTTAGCTACTTTCTTGACATATTTTGACATATTATTCATATTACTAATATCTTTTGTTTTTACTATAAATGAGAATAGGGTATCTTTTTTCTCAATTTCAGCCCTGTAATAGAATATGGAAGAAATAAAATTTGGTGTTTCTTATATTGGTAGACTTTGATAAGTCTGGCATTGATCCCTTGTGCTGCAGAAATATCTTGTGCTGTGAAATGAAATACGATGCTGATGTCTTTTGTCCAATAGTAATGATCTCTCTTATCAGTGAAGCATGTATGGTTAGACAATTTTATTTATTACGAGTCTTTCTTGTACACATTCCCTGCAATAATGACTTTTTTCCCCCAGTTACCTTCTGGGATTGGTTTATTTCATCTGAGAGCTCTTGTAAGCACATAACTTCGTGCTTCACAACCAGGGTTCCAAATTTTGTTTTCTTGCTGAGAAGGTCCCTTCCTTGTTATTGATGAGGATGCCTGTTTGAAATTATAACTCAATGTAATATATTCCATTCTTATATCTGCTCATGGGCTAATTCCATGCAGAATGAAGTATATTTTTTCTTCCATTTCCAATAATATAAAGGGAGTTAGATAAGTTAATGTGGTATTGTAATTGTACTAATATCTGTTCTGTTGAACTCCAGTCTAAATGAATGTCTACTTTTGTCTAACAGCAAAATTGCCTGTAACTTCTCATGACTCCATAGCTGAAAATGAGCACCAAATTAGTATTGATGCTTTATTAGAATGCTCAAATTAGTTTTAATTTGAAGTGTGTATGCATGTGTCCTAACATTAAAGCATACTTTGAAATTTGAAAATGGAATAGACATCAAAAATAAAGATTGAATTGTTAGTGAAAATTGGACTTGATTTCATTTTTAAAATTAATTGACTCGGTCTCCTGATTATAACTAATTGACTCTGTATTCTAGGCCTGAACTTCACGCCTGAGTATCACCCCTCTTCATATGACTTTAATTAACCAACTTACTTTGATGACACTAGTGTAAAAAGCCTGATAAAGTTCAACAAATTCATCCTCTTCAATAATGGAAAAACAGTGTGTCTATTCTGCTATATTATTTTATCCTGTTGTTGGTGGGAATAGACTTGTACACGCAACTGGGGAAAACCATGAAAGAGAATTAGGCCCATAGTGAAAACATAGTATGTAGTGGTGAGTTTGGGTATCTTGCAAAATAGGTCCTGGCTAGTTATACGTGTGTGTGTAACTGTGCATGTGGGTGCATTGCAAACACTAGCAGATATATCTACCTGTACGTAGGTTTAAAGGAAAGGGTTAAACTAAAAGAAAAATCAACAAAATCCTTTTGTGTTTTAGCACACTGCACTGTGAGTCAGTTGAGATTCCAGTCACATGTTCTGTTTTTCCTGAAGTTTTTCCTTTATTTTCTTCAGTCCTTGAACAGAGGCAGTTTTTAACAGAAGACTGCTGCCTGCAACGAGTCTTTGGATTAGTCAAGACAAGCACCAAAATCAAAGGCTCCATTTCTGCCAGAAATACGTGTGTATAATTCTGCATTACAATCATAGAGTAATTGGGTTAAAAGAGGCCTTGGGCGGTCCCCTAGTCTGACTTCTTTCTCAAAGCAGGATCAACACAGAGTCGAGACCAGGTCTTAGAAATCTACAAGGATGGAAACTGCACAACCTCTTTGGAATACTTGTTCCTCTGCCTAATTATCCCCACAGTGATTTCTCTGCTCCCCACCACAAGTCCTTTCCCCCTTATATCAAATTGCAATCTGTGTTTTTTAGTTCATGTTCCTTGTGTCTCATCTTCCAGCTCAGTGCGAAGAGCTCCTTCCCAAAGGGCAAGAGCTTGGCTTAGCCCTCCCTTGTGAACTTGACTCAGTTATTCAACATCTGCTTTGTACCTAGGGTCCAGAACTGGACACAGTATTCTAAATATTGTCTGTCTAGCACTGAGCAGGAAAGACTAATCCTCCCTCCAGCCTCCTGACTGTGTTCCTGTTAGCACACACCAGGATGCTGCTGGCATTCCTTGCAGCCAGGACGCACTGCTAATTCAGGCTGAAATATAAAAACATCCCTGCTTGTCTCTTGTGAATATAAGCTTTGCCAGGCAAGGTTGAAATTGTTTCTTTGGAATTCACCTGTGTACAATATTTCAGATGAAAGTAGGAAGAGTCATGAAGTTATAAATCGGAGCACAATAAATTCTCTGATCAATTTGCTGCCTGACACATGGGTGTTCTGACTAATCTGTACATTTGTTCTAAAAATGAAAAACCTCTTTTTGGCGATATGAGTGTTAACATCGACTTTCACAGCTCTTTTACCAAGGACAAAATGATACTGGCTTGCATAAAGTGAATCTTTAACATTTTTCATCACTACTAAAAAAATATGCTTCATGCTTCTTTTTTCCACAGGTATTAAATACAGTCAAAATATATCCTGAAAGGTTTGTTTTTGTTTTGTTTTTTTTTTTTCCCTTTAAAGAAGAAAAATAAAAAAGGTCACTCAGGCAAGTATCTAACTATTTGTGTTGAATTATACCTTTAAGGCATATAATGCATCTGCTTTTGAAGTTGTATTCATATTTGAAAATATTTATTTCAAATTGCTTCAGGCTGGTGGAAGAGTCCTCTAAGACTTAATCAAATTCAAGTTATTTGCTTTGGGAATGTGACAGAAAAGTAGTTTATTTCTGACAATTTTTTAATTGCTTTGCTATAAAGTATAAAACAATTCTCTTCATTAACTTTCTGTAGAATATGCTAAAAAGAAAGCTGTAGTTAAAGACCTTTTTTACAATAGATAAAATCAACAGGAAAGCTCTTTATGCTACTTTTCTGCCTGCTTGTCCCTTTGAGGTTAGTACTAGTAATACATTTCATCTGTTATCATAAAAGAAACTTGACCAAAGGCAGAAATAACAGGAAGAATTTTATATATTGTTTTGTGGCTTTTGTCTTATCGGCTCAGCCAACATATATATCATGTCAATTGAAATTATCTCTGAAATGTCTTGAGCCCAAAACAAGAAGTGCAGTTATTATGAGGAATTTATAAGAGGTTGTCTTTGAAATTAAAAGATAATTTAATTACTCTAACAATTTATGAATCTAACAGTTAGCTAAAGAATAAAATGTTATATGCATATCAACAATTTACTCTGAATTGCAGTTTGCTAGTAGATGTTGAGCCAAATATTCTGTTCATTAATTCCAGTGATAACTGAAAGAAAAGACACTAAATCTACTTGTGAAATTTTTCATTTTGCATTTAACTCCTTTTCATAAGTCCCTGTATTGATATTGACTTCTCTTGACAGTTGCACTTGTCTCATTCTTAGTAATTATATTTAATTTTGACCTTCTTATGGTTATTGTCTTTTCCCCACCAGTAATTATAAATCATTAAGTGGTGGAAAAATTACTTACGAAATTGTTACCCTTTATCAAGAAGCTAACTGGTTTGTACATAACTATACTTAAGGCATAAATGTTATCTGCCTTGGACTTGTGAACTAGCCAAAATTCACAACAGATGCTGGTAGTTTACCTTGTATATTTAACTTCTATTTCTTCCTTTTTTCAATTTCACCTAAATGAGATGATTTTGTTAGAATTTGAGAGAGAAGTAAATTAGACATTTAACCTTACATTATTTATTCTGATACTTTCTTTCAGAGGCCTAACTTTGAAATGCTCTCTAATTTTACTCTAGTTTGTCTGAAGCTTACAGTGTAGATGACCTGAAACTTGGTTTTAAGGAAAAGAAAGGAAAAAAAGGCAATATTGCTTTTTATCTGTATTTTACCATCTTTTTTTACAGCCTTTGCTTTTGCATAATTTTAACCTTGTGATCTGTTTTAGTTTTTCTCTCTCACTCTGTCAAGGCTTTTATATTTCAGACTTGGTTTCCTCCAGCATATCTGTCTACCTTCATCTGTTGTAAAGAAGCAAAAAATGATAAGATGAACTTGTGATAAAATAAATGGTCAAATTTCTCTGTGTAATCATGGCCTTGTATAAAGGAACTGTTAATTGTACAGGATTTTCTTCCCTGCACCTTTGGTTGCTGCTCACATAAAACAATTCTTAAATACTCTGTGACCTCTATAAAGATGCAGCTAGTAAATTAGCAGCTCTGGTCTGTAATGCAAGAAAACACCTTAGTATGTAGAGCATGGTGGTAATCTGTAAGCTCAAGTAGATGGTAAGGGAAACTAAAGTCAAAATTATGGAACTGGTTTAGGAATATTATTTCTGGAACAAATTTCAGCTACTATCAAAGCTTTAATGCTTTAGAAACTTTCCAAGGGTTTGCATTTTAAGAGAGTTTTTTTAGTGTTGAGCATTGTTGGTTGGTATTTGTTTTGTTGGGTTTTTTCTTCCAGAAAGAGTTGGAAGTTTTGGTTTTGTTTCTGTTTTTTTTTGTTTGGTTTGGTTTTTTGTTGTTGTTTTGTTTGTTTTTGTTGGTAAGCTTATGATTTTGTTTGTAAGAGATTCTTGTTAGTGGTTGTTGTGCGGGATCACATTTCCTTGCAACTTAATGTGAGTTTTTAACCTAACCAGCTGGGTGTCATTCATAGTCCTTATGGTCTCAAATTAAAAGGAAAAAACAAATTCAACACCTGATAAAGTGTACTTGTCAAGCACATAAGATGGTTTTATGTGACTCTAAAACACTGCTAACAGTAGCTCCAATACAGCCAAATTCTAATTTAGAAAATTTCCCAAGGCCAGGAATGATGTCTAATGATGGCATTGCAATTAGAAAAAACACGTCAGTATTGTACCAGTTGCTCACACTTGTGTTATTTCCATCACTTGACTAATTGACTAGTTTAATTTTTAACTCATCTCATCCTTTGTCTGCAGCTATATATGTTTTCTGCTGATAATTTTATGCTGCATATGTTTTTCTGACATGTTTCAGACTTTCCCTTTTCAAAGTCTGCTTTGTGTCCGGCCTGGTGCTGGTTGCTGTTGTTAAGGCCCAGTTCTGCTCCTCTGTCCCTGACAAGTGACTGAAATGATGGAGAAGCCATCCTGCAGTATTGGTGCCTGTCCCTCTGGGGGTCTGTGAGCCATGCTACAACACTCTGACCAGCACGATCTCTGTCTTCTCTGGAGTGCTGCTTGCTCATAGGTGTGGTAACTAGTGACTTGGCAAGGTATTTTCTTTCTCTAGTATTAAACTACCAAAACAACCCAATGCTATCAATACATGGCAGAGTTTTAAAGTAAGCTTCATGAGTATGAACTGAAATCAAAAAATATCTGGATTGTATGACTCAAGAAACTGTAGTATTAGATTATTTCATGTGTTTTGGACTTCAGGGCACCTAGAGTATTTTCAATTGCTTTAGCTTTTGAGGTAAGGAAAATTTTGGAAAATAATGTGAATTAAAAATCATTTGGCGAAAGACAATAGCATGCTTTTGGATTTGTAAGTCACTTGTTCTCTTAATTTACATACTAATTAATACAATTGAAGACTGATGTGGGAAACTATATGATGCATAAAATTAAAGAGGAGTTTTTCAGCATATTTACTTACGTAGGCAATATTACATACTGAACTATGAAGGTTGTAGATCAAGACATGGAATTCTGTGAAAAAGTCATGGGAAATAAGGGAGTTCAGTGAACAATTAAGAAGTCCATTTAAGTTATGTAATTATTGTCAGACTGCCAATAATTATGCAGAGAAAAATATTGCTTCATGAAGTATAGCAGTAAGAATAAGTAATATTTCATCATCACAATAGATAAAAATTTATTAACTTTCTATTCCTAAAGTAATTGAGTAGCAGTAAACGTGTGGCAAACTGATAACTGCTGGAATGAACACAAACAAATAGAAAATAATTACACCTTTTGTAGACAGAATTAAAACATTCCTGTTCCTGTATAATAAGAGGAATTAAGATTAATCTACATGTACAAAAGAAATTCTGCTAATTTACGTGATCATCACTATGCCTGGTTTATTCAGCTACAGATGCTGATAATATGCACATGAACCTTACAAAAATAATGGCTTTACACTTGTGTTATAATGTGCACACACACTAAAGAATTTATATGCCTGTTTCAAGATGTGCACTAGGTAAAATGAAAAGCCATATGTTTCATTTTGAAAGGAAAAATCACATTCTGTGACATCTCCAGTGTGTGCCTACATGCTTCATGACAACCTTGCAAAATTGTTGTGAAATATACAGCTCAAAACCAAAATTTTATTGCATGGTTATAAACATGAAGAAAACAAATACTGTGATGTCTCACCATTTAAAAAGATTGCTTTAGAGTGAGTGGAATTTTTCAGATGTATTTGTAAGGAAAATGCTGCTGAGTAAGTTGTATAAATATACTTGCAGGCTTGACAGAAATCAGGCAAGAAGTAACAGCCAGTCTTCCAAATCTTGGGATCAGCATTCATCTAATAGACTTTTTTTTTTTACTGTTATGCAGAGCAGACTGTTTTTGTTTTGTTTTACTGAATATAAGCCTTTTCTTGTGGATGACTTCCAAGGAATATTGGTGGGTTTCTATTCATAACAGCCAGTGAACACCAGTTTAAAAGAATCACCTTAGTTTCCTTTATTTCCTTATTATAGGAAGTAGCTTTCGTAAGCAATTTTCTACTGTATGGAAACCAGAAAGTAAACTTCTTTTTTTAATCTTTTTGTTCTCAAGAAGGGGTGATTACAGAATGTTGGAAGTTATTGTAATAGAGTAAATATATGCATAACCTAAGTGGATAAAAAAGCTCCTTGATGCTGGTATTTGTACTCTCAGCCTGGTCTATTATTAAGTCAGATTTACAGTGCACATTACATCATTTCTGCTCACATATCTAATATTTTAAAGCCTATCTTTGCATCCATTAGGCAAGATACCTAATATACTTATGGTGTGTTAATATAGCTAGAATATATTAAAGTCAGTGTCTGTCACATCTGTGAGCATGTTACTGTGGGTGACAATTTTCAACATTTTTACAGTTTTTTTTCCCAATAAGTGCTTTTCCATATTTTTCATGCTAGATTCAATAGAAATGATACAAAAATCCAAGTTGTTTATAGAACCTAGCCCATAAGTTCTTTTATTAGTGAAGAAAAATCCTGGTGTCTAAATTGATATGTTTAGCATATAAATGCTTTTAAATATGTGCATGATATGTATATAGCAGTTCAGAGTATTTGGTTATATTGTGGCTGTACTACAGAGCTATACCCATAGCATTTGAACAGAGTGTCACACAGCTTGGTTGACTGCAACCAGCTCTGTTCTTTTTGTTAATCTTGGTGGTAAAATATGTGAAAGATGTGTTTGCACTGACAGCAAGACAGGACTCTGGTTGTCACAACACCTTGAGCACCTCTGTTGGTCACTGTGGTAGTATTGGCATTTTTAGGTTTTTGTAATATTGCTGAATAATTGTAGCCTGGATAACTAATGCAAAAAAAAAGATGTGTTGCATATCAGCTTTCTTAACTGGGTTCTTAAGTGTGCACATATATTTATTATGTCATTTTTAAAATGTGAGAATATATATGTATTATTTATGTTTATTAAACCCACATTTCATTTCTTGAATTTAAAATGCTAGATGTGTATCATTGTGCTAGCTGCCATTGCAGACACCTGACTTTTACTAGATAGATACTTTTTTTCTTGAATTTACAAGCTGAGAAAACAGGCAATTTCATAACACTAGAGAGTACATCTGTGTTGGTACCCATAGGATTAAATATTTTGTCAGTTGTGATAGATAATTTAAGCATAAGGAAGTTCAGAGCAAAAAGGAAAATATTCTCTGCAGGAAAATATATAGAGAAGTGAAAGAATTGAGTACCTAATAAAGGACTGCTACATCTAACTTCATTTATAAGCACCCTAATCTTTTTCTCAAGTATTTTAATATGACGGGATTCTCTCTGCCAGAGTGTAGTACAGGTTGTATACAGCACAACGCAATGGCTGCCTGTTGTATGCATCCACACAAATAAATGCACAGCAAAAAAAAAATATAATTGGGCCTTGTCAGATCATGGTCTTGTCATGAGGCAAGTGACCAATGATTGTTTCAAACAAGGTGCTGTCCATACTCATACATATCTGCATATATCTTTTTCTGTGTTTATATCTATATAAATCTGTATAAATATGTGTATATCAGCTTTTCCTCTGTGTGTTACTCTCATACCTTTTTTGCTTGGGTAAAACAAAAAGGGATTTTTGTGGGCAATGTTTCAAACCTTTTGATGGCCAGTGTTTCAAATAGGGAAACTGACTTCTCTATATTTCTTGGTCATTACTTGATACTAGTCATTATTAAAAAATAGAAGATTATTCAAATCTGTCTTCTGTAGTTTGGAATATGATGTGTATTTACAGTTTAAAAAGTATAATTTTGTCAGTCGCTCCATCTGCTTACTAATTTATGCGTCTGTGTTCTTGTAGGACATGAAATCTGTGTGTTAATAGAGTGTGGCTTTGGCTTTCTGAAGTTTAGGAAATTGTACTGATTTCTGCAGCTGAGTTACCAGGCTGTGCTGAAGTTGCTGGGTATAACAGTGGAGCCTATGTCTGTAAAAACTTTATTGGTTTGAACTGGGCTTTTTTCTTCTCACCTTGCTCCTTTTTTAGCCAGCATGGTTGCTTGTCTGCTAATCCATGGGACGATGTTGATAATGAAGCACTAGGCTTCCCATGGGAAAATGTCTTGAATTTGCCATGTATGTAATTCCCCTCCCTGCCCCCAACCTCCAATGCTGGTAGCCTAAATGTTCATGTCTAATATAAGTTATGAATCTGAGCCTCCCCTTGAATCACATGTATTGCAGTAAGGATTATCCTAAGGACTATCCCACCAGCCTTTCAGCAGGAAGACTTGTCATTTTGGCTGTGCTTCTCTTTCTCCAGACTAAAGACCTCTGGGGTCAGCTAAGATGGAAAGCTGAGCTGTTACAAGCCAGCTCAAGTCAGCCCTACTGACCTTATCCTGTCATGTAGCAAAGGCCCAGATGCCGCTATGTCAGCTGGCTGGATTTCTTGCCTCAGGTGCCAACCAAGTGAACCCCTGATTGTGAATTAAACTATCAAGATACTCCTGCTAAACAAGAGGGAGCAATCAGCTAGCTTCTTACTTTCCTTCTAGTACCCTATGCCAATACAGCAGGAGAAATTTCTGCTACCAGGCACTGCAAGGACACAGAAGTGCCAGTAATTCTTTCCAAGTTGTAGTTTCTTAACTTTTTACTACTTCTTTTGAAATTGTGTTTCCACAATTTTGCTAGCTTTACCAGCTGCTGTCAGACATAAAGCTAGAAGCTTCTTCTTTGGGATATTTGGGTTGTTGCACGTTTCATCAGCTCCCCTTAGGTGCTTTGATCTGTTGTTTTGGAGCAGATAGCAAGACCAGGGTCTAAGGGGAGAAGACTGAAAAGGAAAAATGTTCTCAGGTGATGCTGCCTCTTATGTAGTACGTGAACAGCTTTTGTTAGTACCAGACATTTCTTCAAAGGATATTATTTGTCTCTGTCTAGTGGTGTTAGACAAAAAACTAGCAAAGAATTAATGATTAGGTGTCATAGTATTTCCTGACTTCTGTGTTTCTTGTACCTAGTGCTGTCTGTCTCAGCCCAAGCCAAAGTGGTGACTATCCATTATTTTTATTTTGCTGCCTCCTCCTTCAATTAATCATTGACTCTATTTTGCTATAAGCAGTTCATAATGAGTAATAAGATTTTAGGAAATTAATTTAGGCTCTGAAAAAGGAAACAGCTAATTAAGATTACTAAATGGCATTAAATTTCTGAAGATATTATATATTGGTGCTGAAATCTTCTATGAATGCAACCTTTCAGTCTAAGAAATCAAGAGTAGTCCAAGTTTTTGTGTACAATATTAACTAGAAAGATGAATATACATATAGAGACCCCACTATGAAAACACCACCCCAAAAGTGAAAATGTTGTCTGTTCTTTATTGCATTCAATACATATGACTTCTTTGAGCCAAGTAATGTTAGGTGGGATCCTTTTGAAAGCTCTGTCAGTAATATGTGGTTCAGTGATCACACTGCCAAGATAAGAACCAAAATAAATTAGATAAAACTTATTTATCATTAGATTACTATAATTGGCTTTAAAGGCAGACTAAAGACTGGAGGAAAACTGTTGGTGTTTTATGAAGAGGCTTAAAACTGGATTTTGGAAGATGTAGTCTGGAGATGTTTTTCTGGTTGTGTGGTAAGCAACTGTTACAATATAGTAATTTATCCTTATAAATAAAACAGATGCATGTTGGGGAGATCAATGTTAAAATCTGAAGTTGTCTTGATGTGTTTGAGTCATCCCTATGTCTGTCATAGTACTGTAAAAAGAAGTTAGAGAAGTACTTAACAGACTTCTAAGCAGGAAAAACTAAAAATGTTAACATAGTTTATCCTGGAGAATATTTCATGTGTAGTTTATTCTATTACTTCAAAGATTTCTATTCCTTTTTTCTTTGTATGCATTTCAATATTGCCTTTAAATTATGTTTTGAGATTAAAAATATGCAAACTAGATTTATTTTTGAATGGTTTGTGTACTGCTTTTGGTGACTGCATCTTGAAGTTGTTTTGTACTAGGAAACTGTTCTATTAGAAGTTACAGTTTATAGTTAAGAGAATGAGAAATTTCAAAACAAACCTTGTGTAATGAACCAGTGCTTCTATATTTTTGGTCCGCATTTAAATATGCTGATGTAGCTATTCTGAAGATGCATTGTCAGCCAATTGTCAGTTATAATTCTGTTGTGTTTGAACACAAAGAAACAGCAGCTGGAATGCAGTACACAGACTAAAGGAATATAAAAACAATATCTTTTTTGTTCTTGCTTGGCCAAACCCTGAAGCCAGAGTAGGACCATTACTTCTGACACCACTAAATTTCTTAAACTAGTTTTAAGAAACTTCAGGAGGCACTCTTGCTGTTGGGAGAAAAACATTCAAGGCAGTTTTGTCTGAAGGAAGCATTGCCTACCTGGTACTTGTTAATTCCCTGAATCATTCTCTGACTTTAAACATAGCTTTATAAGTCTGGAATTAATTTAGTAGTTGATTCACATAACCTTAATTACAGTGTGAAGTAATGGAACTCTGATTGTACATGAGCCAGACTATAATCAGTGATGCATGCACTCTGGAAGAAAAATACTGTCAGAAATGAATTATCTTTATGGGCTGTGGATATTTAAAAGTACAAGATGACAAAAAAAAATCTAAGTAAATAATCAATATCTTTTTTAACTAATGGCTATCTAGTTTAAGAGAATTGTGTTGTGTCTGTATACATCAGGAAATTCAGCATAATTTGAATGATTTACTGGCTTTCCAACAGAGTAACAGTGTCTGTGTTTCTCAGTTATCTGTGATGGTTTTTAATATATTGGCTAGTTCATCTTAAATCTATCAGAGAGTAGAAGCCTGCAGGCAGTGAAGGAGTTCTGGTAAATCCTGTGAAATTCTGTGGTGGGAGGGGAGTCTGTGCCTCTGTCCATACTGGAGAAAGGCTGGCACAGTGCAGCACTGGAGGAAGGGCAGCCAGGTGTTCTGGCCTCTGGTGCTGTGCCCAAGGCAGACAGGTGGTCCCTGCTGGGGGTTTGACATGGATCTGACTTCTATTTTAGCTGTCTAGCCAAAAATAATAACAAGGAACAAGAGGAAGGAAAATGAAAGGTTTTAGATGGCACAGAGGAGAAGGAGGAAAATAACATTGTGGGAAAGTGAGGCACATGCTTGTAGTAAAAGAAGCTACAGCTACATGGACAGAGGACCCTGCTAACTGAAGTGTCCACAGATTTTTAAGGAGACCTAAAGACACATTTATTTTTGATCTACTGCTCCATATAGAAAGAACAGGAAGCTCTATCACTAATTGTGTACAAAGACTGTATATCAAATCTTGACCTGCATACATCAGGTATCTGCCCTATGTAATGCAAACTGAGACTGAAAAATAAGTTTTTATGGGAATACATATGTAAAAATTGGTTGTTTATGGGAAAGAATTTTGTAGAAGATGTGTAACTTCTGACAGTTAACTCAAACCACAAGTTTTGTGCTATCTGTTGTAGCTCTAGGAGATAAATAGGTAAGGAATTTACATCTGCCCTGTTTCTGACATTTTCAGCTATTCATTTGAATATCCTACAGGGTAAAAAAAGTATGTGTCTCTGTATTTTCAACAGACATAGGAAGTATTTGTGAAATGTAAACAGATGCTGGAGGCAGTCTGAAAAACTGTCCACATATATATACACCTATATATCTATCATAAAGCACTTGGACTGCTTGGGAGAATGAAAAGCAGTATAACAATATATTAATCTGAATCTCACTAAAAATCAGTATTATTAAATAACAGAACTCTTTAAAGACTTTTTTAAACCTGTTTGCTCCCAAGAAAATTAATATCTAGAGAAAAAGAATTGCAAAAAAAGTAAATCTGTTTGGAAATAAGTTGCTTTCTGCTATCTGACTGCATAGTTCATACAAAATCTGAATATTACTTATATGTTCAATTACTTATACATTAAATTCTATATTTTGAAAGACTGGCAGCAGTCACCTTGACAGAAGAGGTTACAGTGATAATGCTACTTTGTTGCCAGTAGCAACATCTGTGTTAAATGTGCTTTAATTAAGCTTGAGTTTTGAAGTTTATTGCTGTCAGAGTACTTGGTGACATTTTGTGAAAATGAGGTGGGAATATTAATACAGCTCATCAGCCAGGTAGTCTCTGCCTGTTGCTCTCTCTCTGCCAACTTGAAAGTCCAAGTCCACTGTCCTCAAGAGAAAGGTGACATCCTGCTGGAAGACATCTAGTGGGAAGGGGTAGAAAATTCTCTGGTCAGTTAATGCTCCATTCAGACACACAAGTCAGGTTCACTTAGATGACCTCCCTTCATGAGTTCATTTCATGCGTTAACTCCCGTGTGTAACTCACGGACTTCTTTGAAGATAGAATCCAGTGAATTCATATGGCTTCGTCTTTTCCTACTACATTTACAAAGTTATAAGTTGCTTAAATTGTCCTCTTGCTACAGAGTTTAACCTGGCTCACTGAGACTCTCCTGATTACTAGAAGCTCAGGTGGAAAAAGTAACAAGGATTTAGAAAACCTGTCAGGCAGAGGTTCCATTTTACCTGAAATCCACATTACTAATGACTTCTGAGAGACAGACGAAATATCACATTACTGCTAAGAATAAGTCTTTTACAATTGAGTATATTTCATTTGTGTGGCAAGGTTTTGGTAGCTGGGGGTTGAGGAAAGGGAGGCACACAGAAGAGAGCTTCTGTGAGAAGCTGCTAGAAGCTTCCCCCATGTCCAGCGGAGCCAATGCTGACCAGCTCCAAGATGGATGTGCTGCTGGCCAAGGCTGGGCCAATCAGAGCAGGTAGTAGCTCCTCTGTGATAACATATTTAAGAAGTAAAAAAAAAAGTATAGCACAGATGCAATTGCTCTCAGAGAGGAGTGACGATATGTGAAAGTAACAACTCTGGAGACACCAAAGTCAGTGGAGAAGGAGGGGCAGGATATGCTCCAGGTGCCAGAGCCGAGATTCTCCTGCAGCCCATGGTGCAGCTCATGGTGAAGCAGCCGTGCCCCTGCAGCCCATGGAGGACCATGGGGATGCAGAGATCCACCTGCAGCCCATGGAGGAAACCCACACTGGAGCAGGTGGATGCTGTGAACCTGTGGGTGACCTGTGCTGGCAGAGGGTCCTGGCAGGACCCACAGAGAGAGGAGCCCATGCTGGAATAATTTCCCTGGTTGGGCTTACGACCCTTTTGGGGGAACCCCCACTTGTACCTGAAGGACTGCACCCTGTGGTGAGTCACCCTTTCTGTCACAGTTTGTGGAGAACTGTTGCCTGTGGGAAGGACTCAGGCTGGAGAAGTTCATGCAGTAATGTCTCCCATGGGAGGCAACCCAAGTTGAAGCAAGGGAAGGGCTCCTCTCCCTGAGCAGTGGCAGAAAATCCTGTGATGAGCTGACCGTATCTCCCACTCCCTGTCTCTTTCCACCACTGGGGCAAGATGGTAGAACCCCTGAAGTAACAAGGAGTAGACTAAAGGTTTTTCAAGATTCATTTTAATTCTCATTATTCTTCTCTGATTTTGATTGGTTATAAATTCAATTAATAACCTCAAGTCAAGTCTACTTTGCCTGTGACAGTAATCGATGAATGATCTCTCCCTGTCCTCATTAATCTTTCTCATTCATCTTTCATTATAATTGTTTTCCTCTACCCAGTTGCAGAGGTGAGCGATAGAGCACCTTTGGCAGTGGCTGAGCATCCAGGGGGGATCAAAGACTACACTTAGACTATTTTATGATGTCCTGTTGCTGAGGAAAAGAAGCATATTGGTAAACTAAAGCTGTGGTGCCTTGCAGCTTTTTATGGTGCGGAGTTCTTTTTTTTGCTGTTGTGTTGGGGTTTTTTGTTTTGTTTTGGTATTTTAGGGGGAGGTTTGTGAGTTAATTTTTCAGCTTTCATGAGTTTAATACACAAGTGTCAGCAGTGCTGAATTAATGCAAGACTGAAATGTTGAACTCATCTGGTTTCATTATTTGGACTGGATGTATATGTAAAAGTTCTAATACCTGTATGTTTGATTTTCATTTGATATGTTGACTTATTTGGGGTTTTAGGTGCATGAGTAAGATTAGTAGGATTCCTTCATGCAAAGCGGCAAAAATAATAGTAAAAGTCAGTGGAAATTCTAAGTAGAAATTGGAAAAATACTCTTAATTATACTGTGTAAAGACTTTTCAATTTGCTACTTGATCTATTTAATTGAGTAACCTGTCACTATTTTTTTGCTATGTAGTACACTGCTCTTTGCTAAAGAGGAAGGGGAAGGTTGAGGTTACAGAATATTACTCTAATTGTTATTATTTATGTGGTTGTTGGGAGTGAGACTTGTAGCATAAGGTTGAGGTTGATTCAAACATTCATAGATGTGTCTGTGGTTTGTTCTTTTCTGATACAAGATGGATGAATATGGATATGTGAAATGAAGCATATTGATGAATAGTTCTGGAAGTTTATATGCTTTGCAAATGTTGAAAAAATATTAGTTATCTCTTTGCTAATTCTTTTATTGTTTTACCACAGGTCTTTTCATCTACAGTTTGTGTTCAGTGGGGTAGATTTAAACCTGATTTTTGTTCACCCAATATATAACCAGTGAATTTCTTATTCACCACTATAAAGCCACATGTATGTACAGACAGAAATAGTTCATAGATAAATATTTTTAATGATGCAATTCTTTATTGCCTATTGCCATTATTCTGTAATAAATGCATTTTCTGCACTTGAAATGCAGGACCAAATTTTTAGATGTTATTATTGGTTCAGTGTAAAAATAGCAGTTTTTCAAAAGCAGTCCAAATTAAAAATTGCATGGTGCATCTTTTTCTGTTCTCTGTGGGGGAGGAAGAACTTAATCTCCCTACTGATGTTTTTGATGCCATATTACTTAAGAAAATAACCAGAAATATAAAAGCCCGTGTATAGATTTTAAAGGCATAATTGTGATGATCAAAAACCTTATAGGGAAACAATTCTAAATGAATTCAATTTCTCAGAAAACAAAAGAGCTCTGAAAGCTCAGTGTCACTCTAAACAAAGCAATTCATTACTAGCCTGTTGAAACATCAGCTTTATTCTAATAGAAATTGTGGACACAACCCATAATATGGAAGTGCTATTTGAAATAGATAGATATTTTTGTTTTAAAGCTGCTAAAATTATAGTAGATTCTAGTGTAAGTTATTAGTTTAATGGCTGAAATACCTACATCCAAGCCCATGAAAAGGTGATGTGAGTTACCTTTGCCATGTGTATCAGCAATTGGAGCTGTGGCAAAATAAAACTCATTTTTGCAGGTGCCAAGCTGGAGATCTTACAAAAGTGTTCCCAGGAGTGTTGGTGTTGGCAAGATCAGTAACTCGGTCTTTCAATTTACCACACTTCTGAGCAGCTGTTACTCACAGGTGAAAAGCATTCACAAGGCTCCCTGCATCCATTTCTTTACCTGCAGGCCACAGGTGGCAGATTTCTGCATGAAGTGTGCCTTATCAGCAGTTGTGTTACTGTGATATATGATAATGGGTTATCAATGAAATGGAAGCAAACCAGGTCAATAATCTATAAAAGGAAAACTTATTGCAGTCACTGCAAGAACTGGATAATCAGTTGAAAGCAAAAACTCAAGTACTTGTTTTATGAAGAGCCTCAATAACTGCTCACTGTGGAATTTTTATTGTTTGTTTGACAAATAATAAATATTGAACAGAGCAAGTTATGAATCTATAAAACACCTGCATGCAAAAAGTATTTAAGTGACGCTAAACAGTGTAGATTGCAACATGAATGTAAATTGGCAGGAAAGGATAAATACCACATACAGCTCAGAATTGTATTTCACTCTTTATGCATGTTAAAAGAAGACCAGTGGACTTTGGAATTAATGGCAGTTCTCAAAACCAGAGAGGAGGGCTTTCCGTCCCTGCTAAATGCCAGGTTGCCACTTTTTCTCTTCCTGTTATCCCTAATGCACCAATGTACAAAGCTCCTCACGCACACACTGTAAATGTGGCTGGCCATAAGAACATCACCTCCAGTTGTTCAGGTGTCCCAGACCCACAAACATTCCTCACATAAGCCAGAACTGTATGTGTCAATCTTGTCTTACCCACCAGCTAAACATGTTCAAACTTGCACACAAAATTCCCTCTGGTAGCTCCTCTTTGACCTACATTCACATTCATATCCAGTTGCAGATTTAGAGTCTCTCCTATCTTCATTTTCTTGCTGCCTAGTTAAGTTTAAAATTTGCAAGCATCTTGCATGCTCAAGCATACAGGGAATAAACAACATGGCCCTAAAGGTAGTGAGTTTAGAGAAGAGTTTAAAAAGAAGACGGGAGGGTCTGCCATGTTCAGGCAACAGACTTGCTCCTGCCTGCATTCAGCCAGCTGCTTTCTTTCCTGCTTCTGTCCTCTGCTGTGCCTACTACTTCTGAGTCATCTTAATCCCTCTGGTTTTCATCCTGTCTCCTCACAGTTCAACAACCAATTTGCTTTAAACATTTAGGGCCATTCTCCATTTTGGTGTTTCTGGTGTTACCGAAGGTAATCTCAGACTCATTGTAGCCTTAAGATATTTGCCAAAGTTCTGTTGGTTTTACAAGACTCCCTAAAATGTTTCAGTGATCCCCACTCAGTTATTCATGTATCTGTTTCTCCCATACTCACCCTCTTGAACCATTCAATGTAACCCAGCCCTTCCTCACAGCAACAGGTGTAATTCTTATTAATTTCTTGCCAAGGCCTGTGTTGTGTCCAGCAGATTCTCACATGATCTTCAGGAGTTTCTCTCACCCTCGTCAGTCAGATTAATCTTCAGGGCTCAGTTACCTGCAGACATGCTTCAATATTACAGTTGTTCCCTTTTGTTACTGATCCTGAATATAACCTATTTTTGAGTGCACCTTGCTGGAGTAGCTTGTGCTCAGAGACAGTCAGAAGCAATTTTTTATTTTTCATTTTTCTTTTCAGACTGATTGTAATATTAAGCATCTTTGTACAAAACCAATATTCCACCCTTGTACTTCACTTCTGTATATGAATACATGTAAATAACAGGAAGTCTGATTTGCTGCAAGGTGGGGGAAAATATCTACTTTTTGGAAATAGGGAAACATCTGATTGGCAGTTTTTCAGAATGTGGAAGAAGCTGATCCCTTCACTTGTGTGCAAGCAGGCATGAATTTAAATTTCCTCTGCAGGTCATCATCATTGTTGTCAAAACACATTAATTTCTCAGAAGTAACTGAAAATTGATTAATTCATTTATTAATTTATCAACAAGGCTGATAAATGTTCCAGATATTTCTGTAATTTTATTTTGCGTGGGGGAAAAAAAAACCAGTCTGAATTCACTTGCCTCCTTGATTGTGATAAATTAAAATTAAATTATCATAAAATAGGTCAGGTCTTCAGGAAGCTTATAGTACATTTTCAGTAAACAGAGGAAAAATCATTCCTACTCTCTATTCAACATGAGATGGAATTGAGAATTTCTGAAGAAATACATGAGAGTTGCCTCTGCAGATTTTACATCTGTCAGTAACTGGCAGATAATGTGACACTATTAAGAAAGACTTGAGCTCCTTAACTTTGTCACACAGTAGTGCCATCAGTGTAATCCAAGTATAATAGCTTTCTGTATGCCATTACCCAGGCCATTCTTCACAACTACCTTGCCTTTCTGGAATATGATTGGCACTGTCACACAGGTGGAAAATATTGAAAAATTAAATAAGAGTATATCATTTTTCACTTAAGCTACAGCTAATCCTTTCAAGTGATGATTGTCTCCTGCCACTTGTGTAGGCTCTATTTGATTTGATGTTTTAAAGGAAATGTGATCTTTCCCCATTGTTTGTGGTACTGTTTTATGTTTCACTATTTTTCCATATTTTTATATTTTAATCAATCTGTGATGTATTTTAACACTAAATAAAATGGAATTGTGTTGTAGTTAAGGAATGTGCATGGCAGAACCATATACTACTAATTTAGTACCATGTTTGCCACACTGCAGCTGGTAGAAAATCAATAAGTTGCTGAGTTCACAAGGCAACCAGTAAACCGTGATATGTGACTCCTTACACGGTGTGAGATTGTTCAGGATTCTCCTTTAGCAATGCAAAGCTTATTATAAAGTTAAATATTAGAGCTATGAGCCCAGTAATACTAATGCAGCATTTAACAGTGGTATTCTCATTAGACCAGAAGACAATAATTTCTCTAGCTCAGTATTAGCTGTCCTCAGCAATGATACACTACCCAGGATCCCTTCCAAGAGGAAAGACAATTCAGTCTTCCACATTTATAGTGTTTCTCAATTAAAAAGGAAAAAAAAAGGGGAAAAAAAAAAGGAGGAAATTTTATTCATATTGATAATTCACAATAGTGGAAAGGAAAATGAAATGGTAAATTCTGCCAATGTGAAGATTATTCTTATTTATTAATTCTCAGTGCTTGATTTTAAGAGCTATTGATTATATTAAAAAAACTTGAAAAAAGCTGCTTATTATGGGCCTTGTAGGTACAATTGTAAAAAAGTAAACATCAAAATCTAAGAGCTGTAAGATCCTTTCACAGTTCTTCACTTTTGATCCTTGAAAGTGCAATAGTGAAATTGATGTTTAAGTGCTCCAAGTCCTTTCCCTTTTGGCAGAACAGTGAAACTGCTGTGTGGGTGCCTCAATTCAAATACTATGTGCAAAAGAGAATGCATCACTTACCTGTACTGGCTTAATTGCAGTCAAAATAAAATCTACATGTGAAGCTCAAGTATTATTAGTCTATTTGCAATAATAATGATTGTAGTCCAAAATAATACAGGACAACCTTATTAATACTGCTTTATAAAATTATTATACAGTAACTTGGTAGCACCTACTTCTCTTGGTCAATGTTCAGTGCTCCCATGTTTCTTTGGGCATCCTGTAGCAGAGCAGTGCTGAGGTGCTGCAGGATATTGTCAGCAAATGGGAAATCTTTGAAGCTGGTGGTGACAGCCACGTGTTCCTTAGTTTGAGGGTCTGTGGGGGGTTATTTTATCATGGAGGGATCATATTTGACTCTCCTGAAAGGTTTCTGAATTATCCTTTTCAAAAATTCTGGATCTAAGCATCTATGAGACTGGAGGAGAATTGAAAGGAGTTTGGAGGCACTGTGAGATGATAATCCCAATGACAGTCATGAGTTGTGTGTATATTTCTCAGTCTTAAAAGCCCATGCTTTTATTAAGTACTTGATTCTGTACTACTTGCTGACAGAATATGTTGTTTGAAGCTAGTTATTTGGAGTTAGCCTTATAAAACTAAGCTTTCTTATTTAGAGTAAAGGTTAGCTCTTATTTATTACTTGCTAACTTCATATATTTTATTAGATGTAGAAGTGTGAAAGAAATTCCTAAATCATTGCATAGTATCTTAATTAGGAGTTTGAAGAGAGCTTTCGTAATTATGGAATTTCTATTTTAGACTTTTCCCTTGAACCAGTTCTTTCTGAGTTTCTTACTCAGTTTTAGTGAGACTACACACTGAAGTTATAAAAAATTTGAAAAGGAGATTCAGAGAAAGATACACCTATGGGTGGTAGTCTTCTGAAAATTGGAAAGTAGGACATGGAGGGCTGATTTATACTTTTTTTTCTTAAAAGAAGCTTCTTTGGGTCATGGGCAGTGCAAAGGTCATCACATCTGATGATTTTAATTGTAAGGTTTGCTGTAGTTGTAGCTGTTTTTCTAAAACTCAGGCTTCTGATATAGAGGAACAAATGAATCTTGGCTTTTCTTAAAAAAAGAACATTCTTCTGATATCTGTAGTTTAGGAGAAAAGTTTGAAAATATGTTCTGTGTTGCAGAATTATAAAGACAATCTGAGAAGAAAGTCTTTTCTCAAAACATAGTCTCTTAGTAATCAGACTGTATTGTATTCCTAGCGTGGAATTTCCTAATTCCGTGCTAGGAATGAAATACAGGCATCTCTGGAAACTTAAACTACTTCTTTACTTTTTATGGAATTAATGGGTGAAATAGCTTCATACTTGGAAATTATTAACTTTCTACGTTAAATATTTTTGCTTTGTGTTTTTTTGTTCTGTTTTGGGGTTTTTTGTGGGTTTTTTTTTTTGGTTTTGTTAATTTTAGGACTGCAACGATATTAAAATATTGGGAGCAAACATGCCTTTTAAAATATCCCTGAGTATTTTATTTTTTTTAGCACTAATTTTGACTGTTATATATGTTTATTTTTATAAGTAATTCTATGTCAATGTTAAATGTCTGTTTTCATACTGAAGAAGACAAAGTGAATTTACTTTGCAATTCCTTCACATGATATCATTATCCATGGAGTTGGATTGGGCCATGGTGTTGTAGGATAAAATTCAAAGTTCACTTTTCTGTGGGCATGACTTTTATCAAATGTTAATTGCTGCTTTTTATATTTTTGACAAGGTCTAAATCTGAGAGAATCTTGAAGTATATCTGCTGACACCTTTTCTTTAAAATAAATGCATTGAAAATACTGAAAATCTTCCAGTGGAGGTTTAATGAAACATCAGCCGTAATGAGGTGTACTTTTTGTAAAGAGGTTAAAATTCAGCTTTTGACATCTGGAAATGGCAGGAGCTGGAATCACTGTCTCCCTGCTTCTTTTGCTCTTCTAGAGCACTTTGGGGTTTTTTTCCCATGGCCTTGCTTTCCAAATGATTTCCAGTTCTTCATACGTATGCATCCAGATCCAAAGTTATTCTTTGTCTGCCTCCTCTGAAAACTTGGCAGTACTCCCTGCCAAGGGAGTAGATGCTCCCTTTATCTTCTTAGGAGTTTCTCAGCATGCACCGTGTCTGCAAGTTCCTTCTGTGTGCTGATGCTGTTTTTGACTATCATATCTTGCACTCCAGGAAGCTTTCTCTGATTGGGCAACCTCATTTGCTCTCAAGGCCATCTTTCCACCCATCTAGCATGTCCTCTCAATACAGCACACAAGCAAAACAATTACTGTGCCCATGAATCCTTCAAAAAAACAGTGTGCATTAGAAGATGAACAAGCAAAAAAAAATACAATCGTTAAGAGCATGTGAAATAGACAAATGGACAAGTCCAAAGACTTGTTAATCATCCCTCCCAGAAGTTAAAGGCAACATTGTTAAACTGTAATGTGATTTGTCATGGTTTTCTCTCTCTAGCTAATCTGTGTAGGAAGTGTGGAGTTACATGAAATGCTAATATCCTTTTGGATGAGATTAAAAAAACATCAGACAACACTACTACAGGGAAAATTGTCCAGGGTAACATTTTTAGAAATGTTTTTAAGACATACCACCTTTGATTTTGTTTTTTCCTTCTGAAACAAAGATGGTAAATGCTTTGGCTTCAAAGGACACTTGTTCAGCAAAACTAGCTTTACCAATGTAAGTACATCCTCCATTCATATATGTTAAGAGAACTTGGAAACAGGTTATGCCTGCTGGCAGGCATTGGCAAGTGTCTGACAGTTGTCTGAAAACACATGTACAGACTTGTGATGTTTTATGGCCTGTCATTATCTTCTCCCTGAGTATATGTGTCATAACTTGCTGAAACTATGCTACATGGAATACAAATACTCAGGGAAGAACAATACAGTCTTTTAACAGTATTTTAATTTTAAGAACTGGTATGTCCTATGAAGATAATGTTACAATTTAAGACCATTATAAGAGTTCAGAAGAGAATATGGTAACTGGAAAGATTTTCTAGTCTTTCTGCATTGACACTTATTTGCTTCTGATTTTCTGTGTATTCCACCTGCCTGTTGAAAAGGGGAAAGCATATTTACCAGGTGTTAGGATCTCAACCTGAAATGCCTGTAGATTATGTGTATATATCTGACCATGAACACATGTGGTCCACAAGACAGCTTCTGCTGTTCCATTTGCTACTTAGCTTGGGTGGGAAGCAGTGTTGGAAAGGCAGTGAGCACAGAGCTGTGCAGGGCATCTCCAGCTGCCTTAGAGCTTTCTTAGCCAGTTGCAATGCTGGTGCTGAGCATCAGTACAGCTGGGCTGTATGGGATAAACCTCCTTGTTTCTAGGGGCACTGCTCTAAGCAAAGATCATTACTGTGGTAGTTGAGGAGATGCAGACTGAGCTCTGGGTGGGAGCCTGAGACAAGCTGCTGTGAAGTGCCAAACTTTTGGTAAACAAAGGGCATGTGGACCCAGCCAGGAGAGTGGACACTAAGAGACACAAGACCCACCAGTTGTGAGGGGCTTTGGACCCAGCAGTGAAAGTCTCTGGTGGTGTCAATGTGACTGCCAGAGTGCCTTCTCAATGGTCACAGTGAGAAGCTTCCTTACCAGTGGTCATGTACCACAAGTGCTGCTATCCACATGGGCACTCTGACTTTGCAACTGCCTTTGCAATACAAGCAAAGCAAAAATGAGATGTCAAAATGGACTGCCCCAGCCATCTTTGACAAAGACACAGGATACCACACTAAAACTGGTGACTCTAGTGATTAGCACCGAAGCCAAGCTTTCTGGCTAAGAGATATCCTATCCCCATGCTCACATCCTAAGTACTTCTTAAAATTAACATGTCTTGTAAGGTCAGACATCCAAGATGCAGCTCAGATGCTATCCTGAAGACTCACTAAAAACTCTTGTTCTTGTGTGCTTGTATTAAATAAGCTTTAAATTTCTACTGCTGCATATGATTTGTAAGGTTTAGAGATATTTGCAAAAATGCATGTAGAGAAGATAGGAACTTGGAAATCCTTTCAGGCATGTGATTGCATGGTAAAAATTAGTGTGTAATTGAAGTTTTCATTTGTGCCAAATTTTATTAAACATTTTTTTTTGTGTTTCTATTTTTTGAATGGTTAGCTGACTGCAATAAATTGAGTACATAGGTGCACACATAGATGAGGGCCTGAATGTTATGCTATATCAAGCTGATTAAGACCTTAGATCATGTCAAAATGTGGATTTTCCCAAGTTTCAAAGACTTGAAACTATATTCCCTCCCTAGGTGAAGTACTTATCTTGCAAGTAATTATTTTTTATCCATGCATGTACGAACAGTAACTGGAAAATTACTACCATGCAAATTCCACCCTATAGGATGATCCTAATCAAGTTACAAAAAGAATTGCTTATAAATATTATCAGGAGGGGAACTGAACCAGCACAGTAATTCAGTTCTAAAGGAGTTTCAGCAATTGGATTCATGTCAGTTTTGTTACATTGTGAACAGCAAGGTTTCAGAAGAGAAAATTAACTTTGGAATTTTGTGGTCCTAAATTCTGAGATGAAAGAATGTCTTCTACTCTGTTCAAATTTTCAGTCTCTATTTACAGTGTAAAATCCACTCCAGGAAAATAAAGATATTCCAAGACCTGTAAAGCCTAATATTTTACGCTGCTCTAACAGGAAAGTGTACAGAAGCATGAAATTCAAGCCACACTCTGTGATCCTCTGACTGTTGACATGTGGTATATGCATACTCGAGCTGTCCACCCTTGGGGAATTCCAGACATGATTCACTGATAGAAAGTTAATAATTTTTAATTTTTAAACAATTCATTCTTTATCATCACAGCTTTTAATTTACTCCATATTAATAATGCAATATTTAGTTTAGATGAATGCTAAAATATTGTAGGATCATGGCTTAACTTAAGCACTGTACAGCTAGTATTTAGCCCCATATTTTGGCAACAGGCATGTTTATACAGTGTACTTCAGTTTTTAACAAGCAGATAATTTTATAAAAATGTCACTTTAATCTATAAAAAGATTCTCAAAAACATTTCATTTTTTTTCTGAAAGCTGTACAATACCTTGCTGTTTTCAGGCTTTAAAAAAGTCAGAGGGTTTAGTTGTTTTATAGTTTTTTTGTTGTTGTTGTTGGTTTTTTTTGTTTGTTTATTTGGGGTGGGATTTTTTGTTTTGTTTGTTCTTTTGGTTGGTTTTTAAATTGGGAAGAGGAGTATAGATTCAGTCTTATGGAGACAGTCTACTTTTGGTCAAGACATGGAAAAAAGTTCCCACAATAGTAGTATAAATTTATATTGATGATGATAAATTTATTGTAAAAATCTTTCAGATACTTCTATTTCTGTGACATTAGCAAAGAGTCTTAAGACTGCATTACAGCAGAAGAACATCAAATTCTAGATGTATGTGCAGTGTGACACTTCTGCTGATTGGTTTGATGTGAAAGTCAAAGTTTGCAATTATTTTGGAATAATGAGCTATAACAACAGTAACATTATTGTTACACACAACATAATTATAGAATGCTCAGCTTTCTATAATTCTATTCATTGGATTTTTTTTAACTTCCATGTTTTTCTGTAGATAAATTTCCACCTCTCTGTTTCCAGTCTTGCTTGAGTATGGTGTTCCAGACAGGAGAAGGCAGATACTGTGTTGAGTTGTCGGGTACCCAAGATGATCCAGGCTGGATAATACCTGTACATGCTCAGTCTTTCCTTTGGGACTCTCCCTCCATTGGCCCAGATTGTTCCTGCTGCAGTAGTTCCTCTAACATACAACTCACATCAAGGGTTATTTTTCCCTAAAATGAAATCTCTTAGAGATGCACATTTGATTTCCTTACCAAGCCCATGAAGGTCCTCTGCAGCCTCATGAATGTGTTTGCCAGAGGAAGGAGCAACCCAGTTGATGCACAGCCCAGTCCATATGTGGACTATGGTGGCAAAGTGTACAGGGCCTGCTCAGTTGGCCTCTGGTGCTATCAAGGTGCCTTCTGCAAAACTTGCTGAAGATACTGTTAATTCAAGATTTCCAAAAAGGGATAAAACTCTTAGCTTGGAATTGATTTTGCTATGCTCATTTGAATGTGAAGGCATATCAAATTTGCAGTACTTTTCTCTGTTCAGAGTATTTCTTGTGATTCCTTGTCAATTGTTGCTACAATCTTGCATAAAAAATAATTCTACAAAGACAGAGGGCTTTTTCCTTTGTAAGCAGTAAAAGTTCTTTAGCAGAAGTAGTTTTCCAGGCTGAATGAAGTCAATGGAAACATTCACAGTCATGTAACCCAGAGGACATATGTTCTACTCTTTGGTTACAATCTTCTAAATCTCCCTGATAAGCTTCAACTTTAATTACTATCTGTAAAACCAGACTTTAAAATAGATGGGGTTTGTTTTCAAAATGAAGTTTTTGGCTCCTGTCTTTTAAGTATGTTAAATATTTTGTAATACTTCTGAGGAAACATGTAAGCCAACCTTTAATTAGAGGGCATTTTTCCAGAAAGGAAACTGAAAAATAAACTTTCATTCATGTATTTTGTTCAGAAAACCCAGCATCTTAAATGTTAGTATGTTCTCTGAAGATATGGGGGATTCTTTGCATACATGAAATACAAGTTGGATTCTTCAGTTTACTAATTTTAGCAAAAATCCTAGGAATAGTATGACCCAGGTAGAATGGAGAAGTTGTTCAAGGTAGATTGATGTATTTTCTTTCTTATTTTCATTGAAGTTTTGAAGCAGAAGAGAAGCAGCACTTGTAAATGTAGCAATTTCAGAGAACTTGTACACTGTGTTTAATTAGGTATAAGTTTAATTTATGATGGAGTATGTAGAGACAAGTTTCTGCCCAAATTCTGCCAGCAAACCGAAAGTGCTATTGCCTAATTTTTGTCATAGTTCAACAATACCCAGTAGGTGGCACAAGTACTCAACGAATTTGTACAATTCTTTTCTTATCGGAGTTCTTTTATGTTTGATTGATTTCAAGGGTCTAATTAAAATGCAGTTATTTACCTTTTCACTTTCTTTCCAATGCTATGCAACTTGTTACTACAATTTTCAGGTAACAGTTTGTATTTTGTATGATAGCAGGAAGTTATTTTGGAACACATATATTATAAACGGATGTCCTTAATCATAGCAAAAGCTCTAAAAGCTTCAACAACGAGTAAGTCACACATGAGGCTTATTTGAGACTTAGAGAAGGATGAGGAGTTTTTCACTTTCACTTTTATGTCATTTCATCTTTTGTAGCAAAATATCCATCCACAAGTTGAGTACAAATTTTTTTTCTCATTGTCTCTCTTACCAGTTTCCCTGACAAAAATAAAGTGGTTAGTTTTCTATGAAAACATACAAGGAAGGAATTTGGGTTATAATTTTATTTTTGGTTTATAATTTTATTTTCCAAGTAACTGATCACAGATGGAACACATTAATTATGAGGAACAGAGAAAATGCTGTAGTGCCTTATTGCAAAAGTACAGTCAAGGCATGTTGTCTCTCTACTGAATTAACATTTATAAGTTATTTGTGTAATTATCTATTTCTTCTTAGATTACCAAAATAAGAAAAAGCAATCATTATTTTACTATTATGCAATTTACAAAGTGTTGTGAAGAACCGTGCACTTTAAAACCAGCTCTACAATGTAAGTGCACCATATTTATACAGCATTAATGCTGTCCTGATCAACTTAAGAAACTTCTTTGTCCCAGAATATATCATTAGATCCCATTCTTCATGCACAGAAACATTTAAATATGGTAGCTATATGTCATCTTTTTACATGAGGAAAGAAAACCAATCTAACTCTAAGGAAACCCAGACATGTTGAGAGAAAATAGATCTAAGAAGATTGCTGAAGAGCTATCTTTCAAATCCTTCTGTGAGAAGACTTTATCAATGGGTAAACTCCATGGACTCCTGCTGTAATTGGAAAACTTCAGAGAGGAGGCAGTACATGGAGCTTGTGCTGCCCCCCTGAGCAGCAAGGCACAGGGACTATTCAGTTTACTCACAGCAGCAGGCTTGTAAAAATGTCTAGCTAAAACAGAACCCAATCTCAAGTATCATGTTGCTTGGCTTGTAAAAATGTGAAGACAGCTATCATACTGTTTTTAATTCACTCCCTTGGCCTGTAACTATGCTAGTCTGTGTAACGTTGTGTCAGTTGTGCTTCCTTTCAGAATACCAATTCACAATACCACTGTGGTGACAGTGGCTGCGGCTGCTGCATTTTCACATTATTTTCTTTACTGGCATCTGAATGTCAAATGATGGGTTCCTTGGAAAGCATACCTGAATCTGTATCTGTATTTTAATTTACATAACTAGATAAGAGATCCTCCTTTAATAGTTAGTGTCAAAATATGATAAGTTTTACAAATTATTACAATGGTGTATTATTTGGCTTTGTTTTTGAGGAGGAAAGGATTTGTTTATTTTTGTAAGCAATGTAGCTCTTGTAAGAAGAAACTACCTCCAGGTGACCTAAGAATCATATTAAAAAATTCTACACTTCAGCTTTGATTTCTTAATTTTGTTGTTAAATAAGAAAACAGTGACACAATTGACTGCAATAGGTTTTCTCCATAATTTGTATTTGCCTTAAACTCCTAAAAGAAAACTTTAGTAAGAAAATAGTTAGGTAATGCTTGCATTACCAGTTATAAACCTCAGCTTTACAAAAGTAAAACCATATGATATCATCTAATAACTTCTTCCATAATGCCTCCTGGAATGATGGATTAGTGCATAACTTGTCTACCCAAATAATGACAAAAATAAAGTACATCTATATCCAGAAAGGTATGGTGGTGGGGTTTGTTTTTGTTTGGAGTTTGTTGTATGGTTGGTTTGAAATACTGTATACTTGAAATAGGAAAAAAATAGAATCTGAGAAGTAAAATAACATAATCAATGGTTTGGTTAG
This sequence comes from Chloebia gouldiae, assembly GCA_003676055.1. Classification (NCBI taxonomy): domain Eukaryota; kingdom Metazoa; phylum Chordata; class Aves; order Passeriformes; family Passeridae; genus Chloebia; species Chloebia gouldiae. The sequence goes on along the minus strand of QUSF01000013.1, from coordinate 423,934 downwards.
TTCTAGGAAACTAACTGAGTCCTTTAATGTATTTTGTGTATGGAAAGACTTGTGAATATGGTAAGATTTCTTACTGTTATGAAGTATAATTGAAAAATGTGAAATGTAAACATTAAGAAATGCCAACCAGATTTTGCAGGTAGTATCATTTGACCGTAATCTAATGTGCACCTTTCTGTATGTTGTATGTAAACAGATATTTTTGAAGTTGAAATATTTATTAGTCCATAGGACAATCTGATTTACAAGCTGCAAATATATCTGCAGAAGTGCCTATCAAATAGAATATATTTTTTAATGAATAGTTTTGGTTTTAACTTAATTTTATAGCTTTTCAAAAAAATAATAAAATTAGTGTGTTCTGCCAATAATTATGTTGGTATGCTGAATAGGGTGTCTTTGTCACTTTACAGACAAACTGACTCAGGTAATATTACTCCTATTGAGTGCAGATCTTTGGGCTTTCCTTTTTCTGGTGACCATCACTAGGAATTGCCTTAGAAACAGTCTAATAACTGAGAACCCTCCTGTTGTTCCTGAATGCTGATGAGAGGAATATGGTGGAAGCATCATCCTCTTCCACCAATTGTGATTCTCACTGGCCACTCTGTTACATCAATTTCATTCAGTGCTATCACAAAAGCTTCAACCAGTGTCAGATTTTTCCTAGTGTCCTTGTCGTGAACTAAACATAGGAGAATAAATTGATTAAAATAATCAAAGTTATATGGAATAGATTTATTGTAATAAAATATAACCTTTGCTAATGTGAAACAGATTTCACGGATGAAGCATTGGCTATCATTTTCTTATGGAATGTGATCTTAGTAAATATGCCAATAAAACTTGTATAGTCTGTCAATGCCACTTCTAAAAATTCTTTGGATAAAGAAGATTGCAAGGAATTTAAATATATATATATATATAATATTCCAGGAAACTTCTAGAGGTTTAGTGGATTTTAGAGGAGGTTTTTGTTCCATATCCACAAAATAATGATAGGTTTGTTTGATCAAAGCTGATTTCATATGGCATGTATCATAGTGATACAGTGACTTTTCACCCCTTCCCATCACTCATAACAGGAAATTAAAATCTACTAATAATACACTGAGACAAAATGTCCATGGTTAGGTTGAAATCCAGCCCACTAATTTTGCTCTTTCTGACTGTGAAGTGATGATGTAAGTAAATTTGGCTGCTTAGGAACAAACATCCTGGTAGATTAATGGACAGGATAGACCCTGAATCCTGAGAAGGTTTATAGTGAAATGCACATATCTAAATTGAGCAAGTGTTGCTTTTGCTATTAACAGGTGAAGGAGAAGAGGATGTGTGTGTATATTATGTAGTTAGATTAGTACAAAGATTGAATAATTATACACTCAAAACAAGATTAAAAGACTGGTAGCTTAACTGAAGATAATAAAACTTGTTTTTGCCCTGAAATAAAAGTTGCTAGTGAAGAAGTCCAAGCTAATAGCTTTGAAATAACCTGAATTCATGAAGAAGTGCATGGCAGGTCAAGTGCATGAAGATTCTGTCACCGAGGATGGATCCCTGTAGGTCATGTAAATACACCTATAGCTAAGTTGTGTAGGGTTCACATGTTTCACACATCCCTTTGATTTGAAAATTAGGATTACACCTAGCTCATAATTGGGAGTAGGAGTCAGAAATTTAAATGGGGTTCTCAGATAATCAGTAATTGTTTACTCACTGTTGGCCAAAATACATCCATTCCTGGCGCATATGTTCTCCATCATTACTGAATTGTGGAGTTGCCAGTCTCAGTGTCAAAGGTGTATTGTTCTTGCTTCCAATCTGTCTGAGAGGTTTGATTTGACAGAGTAGAGTAAATGATGGCATAGAGAAAAGAAAGGAATCAAAAATAGTGGTTTTTTCAGTTCTTTGTATTGTCTCCTATCCATACTCTTGAAGATAAAAACGTTAGAGGACCATAACATCCTCCCCAACCAAGGATGCTGTGAGCATTGGTAATGGGTGCATCACTCAGAGCTGAGAAGAAACTTGGTCAGTAACTGTATTTAAATAGAATTTCAAAGACATGCAATATTTAATTAATCAGTTCAGTTTGACTTCCTAGCCTCTGACAATGCTGTTACTGACACTGATGCTTGCTCCAGTGAACTAGGGAAACAGAAGAGTGAGGTTTGCATTATTTGTTTGTTCTATGGTTCCAGCTGGATTAAGCTAAATTTGACTTGCTGAAGACATAAAGGGTTGTGATTCTTACTCTTTTGAGAGAAACAAGAACATTGCCTCTGCTCCAAAATATTTTTTGGGGTTTTTTTTGTTTGTTTTTTTTCCTTATGCACAATATGTTCCTCCAGTGTTTGGTCGTTAAGCGAATCATAAACTTTTCATGCTCTGCAGTAGGTATATTCATATGTAAAATTACTGCTATGGTTGTCATGAAATTGTAATAGGACATAGCACTTATCACAGCTGTGGACTTTTTCCCAGCCATCTGAATCTCCAGGTGTGCCCTTGAATTGACAATAACAAGGTGATATGCTACTGTTATAACTTTACTCTATTTTATAATGTCACTGTCTGGGAAAATAGTTGAATAAGAAGGAGTTAATATAGGTTCCTGTTCCTAACTTTTTTGCAATTACGTGTTAGGAATTTCATGTGAAAACATATAAAACATAGGTGCAAAAAAGATATATAAAGCCTCATTAACTTTATGGATAAAAATGTTAAATTTCAATAAAGTAGTAAGATGTTTTATAGTTCAGATTAATAAAAATATTCTATAAAACTAAAACCAAAGATTTTATATTGTTGAGCATAGTTTCTGGCTGATTAATAATTTGTGTCAGTGCAAATCATATGTAATTAGAACACTTGACTTTCTTTGCAAGAAAGGAATAGACGTTTTCTGCCTTATGGAAAATTCACATACATCTGGGGGTTTCTTAGTTTCACACCCTGAGTGCCCCCTCCCCCTGGTCCCCCCAGATTGGAATTCCATTATCTTCGTTTAAGATTTCTGAAAATAGTCAATAAGGGTGAAATTCTTACACAGATAATCAGCAGAAAGCCCTTTATTGTCACTGCATTTTTCATGTAGTTGGAGAAGGAACACAAGCAAAAGTAGTCTCGAGTTACATTAGGACTATCTGTTCTCTCCCTGCTACATCTGTGTAGTTGTGGCTGTTGGCATCACAGTTAAATGGACTTCAGCTGCCACTTTTTCAGATCCTCCAGAGGACATTTAGGCTACTCAATGTCTTCCAAAAGCCAATATGTTGCTGGAGTAATTTCACAGGACTTTATCTTCACAGGTGTTTTTTCAGCAACATTATGTTTTATAAACTCCAGAACAGAAGAAAATAATTTGAAAGAACTAAGTAGATTTTGAAGTGTTCTTTGTTAGTTGATTTCTATTAGTCTGTTTAGTAATTGGATTTTTTGGAGGGATTATTAGGGTTTTTCTTTCTACTGAGAACTAATACTTCAGGTGATGCAGTGAACCTGATTTTAAACTATTAAAATTACATATTTATTGTTTTCACTTCACATTTGTAAAATTTCTATAACTAAAAACAATCTTAAGGAAATTAATAATAAAAGATCTTTTTATTTATAGCATAGACATCTTGATGACTTACACAAAAACGCTTTCTTAGTGATATGCTGTTTCCTGATGGGAGAAGGGAAGAATCTATTTTCTCTTAATTTTTCTTAAAAGTGGACATATTCATCTGTAATCTGCCAAGAATTAGGCATGGAAACACTGTTTATTAGTAAACTATTGTCCTGCCTATAGTTGTTATTCCTGACCTTGAGGTTAAAAGAGTTTGCATTTTTGAGACCAGATTTAGATGTTGAGCCTGCAGAGTTTTGATCCCGACCTTGCAGCCACCAGCTGTTGGATGAATCTAGGCTTAACCACTGAATTTTGTTACACATCCCTCTCAAAATAAGATCCTGCCATACCCGTAAATGGCATTGTATGTCAAAAATGTGCCTTGCATATGTATCATGGGAATAGCATGTATCTGTAGACCACAGCATTTTTTATTTTGTCTTAAGTTTCTACAATATTTACCTGTAAAGCACTAATGCCTAAAATCACATAGAAGGTTAATCTCATAGAATGCATTGTGAATCACTGATACTTGATGAAGTAGATTTTCCTTGGGAATGTGGGATTTTAAGGTGATAGTTAGTGATGCATTTTTTTCTTTTAAACATTGTAACACTGTAGAGGAGACAATTGAGTTGTCAAAGTGTAAAATCTTTTGAGATTTTACCCTTTATTTATTGTTTCTTATTTTTAGCAGAATATTTTGTCTTTAAAACTTGAAATTTACTATTGTTATATCTTTAGGTCTGTACCTGTTTGCCCTTTTCTCTAGAAATAACTTCAGAAATAAATTTACTGAAATATTTTACTCTGTTTGAAATTCTACTTGCCAAAAGCAACCACATAAAATTTTAAGCAGAATGTCTATTGTAGAAAGCCTTATAAAAAAGAAATGGAGCCTAGAACCCTCAGGAACAGTCATGACCAGTGAAGCTGTGCATGTAATGGGGGAATAAAACACTATTAACAGTGTCATTATGTTGAATAGAAGTGCTTAGATCTGTTCTTACCACAGAGATAAAAGAAAAAGAAATAACCTAGTTATAAGACATAACTAATAACCAGATACTTTGAATAGTGATTTAATTATATTTATTTTCAATTTTAAAATTGAAAAGCATAATTGTAAAGTATAATTTAAAGCTGTTGAGGAGATAATTTAATTTTCAGCACTGGAATTTAACTTGAGAACTGTAAATGGACAGACAACATTTATTTTTGAACACTTAGGTTCAAGTGTACTGCTGGTGAAAACCCTGGGTTCTGATAATATCAAAGAAAGATGATGGCTTCTGAGAAATAGAAATAAAAGGCAGCACACTGCAAAAAACCACTATGTTTGGCAATGGTTTTCAGAAGAAAGAAAGGAATGTTGGTTTCCTCAAGCTATAAAGTGATAGTAAAAATGATCTCAAATCCTGAGAGGTTTTCAAAACACAAGATAAAGTTGCCCTTGTACAGGTGGGCTTAACTTCTCTTCAGAGAGCTTGTTTTTGTACGTGAGTAGACACTGCATCATGGTTCCAGATGCCTGACTGAAACTGAGGCAGGCTGCTTGTTCCTTCAAACTTCCGCAGAATAGATCCGAGGAGGGTACAAAATTGCATGGTCATCCCATTTTCAAAATGGTATTTGGTACCGTTAATTTAAAATTAAATTTTGGGGTGGATAGTACTTAAATGAGCTGGATAATGGCCATCTTATAAATTCAACTTGGATCTGTTGTGTTAGACTAATAAGACTAGAAAAAACATGGTAAAGTGTTATACCAAATAAGAACATATGGCTTCAGTACATTACATTTCTTTTAATGTTATTCCATTTTTACATTGCCCATGTTCTTAATAGAAGTACTATTAGATTGATAGTAGAGGCAATGTTCTTTTTTTCCCTTAATTTAGACTTCTAATATTTTTATCAAATAAATTGATTAGAGTTCCTGGAAAAAAAGAAAAAATAACAATGAAAAACACTCTAAATTTAAAAGAAAACATGTAATAAAAAATCTGTTATGTAGTAGAAAGAAATTGTATTTGTGCATTTATGAGTATGTGTAAGTAGGTTCTTACAGAGGGGATGGAGAGAAACTAAAGGAATACCCATTTGTTTTTCCACTTAGATAAATTATCTTTTTATAGCCATTAACCAAGTAGACATATGGTATGATTTCACAGAAGAATTTATGTATAGCAAATTGTTCGTCAATTTCCTGTTGTTCCTGAAACAGGCATGCAGCACAAGTGTTGTATGAGCTACTCCAAAAGAAAAAGATGTAAAAAGATTTTGAGAGTCCACGATGATTTATTCTAAGAAGTAAATCATATATATCCAGAAGTAATCTTAATTTTTTTTTCTTTACTAGAACTTTAAAAAGAACATCTCATTTCTCTTGAGACATGTGTATGATATAAAAGGATGTGAGAAAAACCAAAAAACTACCTAGAAAATCACTATACTTTTGATTTGGAGATAGCAATAAACTGGCTAGTATCACAAATAGTCTAGCAAGACCTTAGATAATCCTGTCATGCTTATCCTTCTGCTGAATTATATCTTTATGGGGGAAGAAGATTAAGGCAGATAGACCAGAGTCCACAAGGTGATTTTCAGAAGGACAGGTATAGATTTTTCTCTGTATCTCAAGAATCCTGTGAAAATTTCGAATTGCCTAATGATAAGTCCGAATACTTTTAGATGCCATATTGCACTCTTGGTATTTGAAATCACATGAAATCCTGTCTAGAAGTTCAGACAAATGTGGGAACGCAGGGCAAGGGGAATACCTCCCTGTCTGCCCTGGGGTGCTCTGCTCCCAGGAAAGCACTGACTTTGATCCTCATTCATGGAGAAAGCCTCCAAAGCTTCAAAGTAAACTAGACACCACAAAAGTTGTAGAGAGTAGTTTAGTATGTCACATAGGTGAGGAATTTAGGTTTTAGGATTTTTAGCATATTGTAGGTGGATACAAGATGGAGGGTACAGGGTGTTGTCTTGAGTTCCTTTCTTCTTCTTCCTTTTCCTTCTTGGGTTTGGGTGGTATCTTGTAATTGGGTAGAAAAATCCACATTGCGGGTCTTTAGGGGTTATTGGGTTAGAGAGGGAAATAATCTAGGTGTCAATTCTTAGTTGGGTAGTTTAGTTTTTGATTAGACTTAAGAGGCCTTGCAAAATGAGGTTGTTAGCCATTTTTGTGCTGTTTTCCTGCATGCAAGGTCTGGTGCAGACCTCATGATGAAGTCATGATAAGATAACAACAAAACAAGAACCTGAAGTCCGAAAAAGTTCTGTGTGTCTGCTTTTCCTGACAAAGAACTGCTTCAGGAGGGTTTCCCCCTGTCAGGGGAGCCCCCAGGGAGTTGCCCAACTTGGGGCCTGCAAACTCAGACAAAATACAGATATTTAAGAAACCATGAAATAAATTTAGTATAGTGACAGAGTTCTTTGTCTTAATTCCTAGACAAATCTTGAACAGTCGATATTTAATTTTTAGTAATATTCATAGTAGCAATTTTATTATGGTTTTCTTGCTCATTTCTGTGAAGAAGGAGCTGTAGGATGGAAGTAAATGTCAGAGCCAAAGGTTTATTTGATTAAACTATGGCTACAGCATTAATCTTCAAAAGGAAAACAAGATAATAGAGGGGTCTGGATGGACCAGGAGATTGATAATTGGTTATAAAGCTTTTGACCTTTGAGCCAGTAGTTCAGATTCAAGCTAAGCCAGTAGTGACTGAAAATCATTACTCTCTGATAGCAGTGCAATTGCTGTGTGAAATGGGTGATTGGTTTCATTCCAGTTTCTAGCAAACCAGTACTCATGTTGCAAAAATAGCTAGAGTCATTGTCAGGGGCTTAAAGAAGAAAAGGATAAGAAAGTTCTTTACATGCTTATCTTTGAAAGTGTTTTGGGCAGTGAGGGCTGCAGTCCATTGACACCTTGAAAACATCAACACCCCATCAAGCTCTTGTTAAGGAATTAAAGCCACCTGTTTTGCCCAGGTGACATTTCTCACTGACCTCACTAAAAGAGAAAATTTTGTATGTGATGCAACTCTGTACACCTTTACAAAGATATTTCTCATTCTCATGGATTCTTTTCACCATTTTTAGTATGAAAGAATGTGGGTTTTGTTTTGTTTTTGTCACTGTAATTCACAGAAAAAACTGTCATTCAAGTAATTTACATAAATCTGTTTGACCTTGGAGTTGTGCTTGACCTGTTTGAAGTGAATGGATGACTCGTACCTGAATTGAGTTGCTAAAGATTTGTAACCCCTTGTCTGTGTTGGGTTGTGTTCTTCCTCCTTAATTGGATGACCTGATGTTAATAATTAATGCCACCTGAAACCAGGACAATTCAGTTCTGTAAGAAATCATTTATGTTGCTGACAATCTCAAAAACCACAGAGTCATATTAAAATGTTGGAGCACTACAAACTTGGTAGTTCTGGGTTAATGGCTGGACTTGATGATCTTAAAGGTCTTTTCTGACCTAAACAATTGTATGATTTGTCCTGCTCTTACTCTTCTAAGTAAAAGTTATATTTATCATCTTCATTAGGCATTATTTTTCATTCTTTTTATCTGTGGGGAATGTGGCAATATTGGTCACTCAGACACTTCTGACTTCCGTTAGGTTTGCCAGTTTCTCCAGTCTGTTTTCTGACTCCTCTATTGCTTCAGCATGTTTGTATTCCCATGTCTTTTATAGGATTTATTTTTAATTTAATTATGTGTCTATTCTTGCCTATTTCTCTATCACCTTTTCTTTTAAATGCCTTTAAATTTATACTTTGACTGTTTAATGTGTATTGTCACTGTAAGGTATTAGGTTCCTTTTCTTTCAAATATAGCCACCCTGCCTCACCTGGAACCCCTCCCAAATTCCCAGAATTTAAATTGTAATTAATCCCCATCTCATTTTTCTGTAGCTAGTCCAACTAGTAGACTTGACTAGTAGAGATGTTCGTGTAGCATTTAGTTCCAGAGCAAAAAAAAAAAACAACAAAAAACACAGGAGAGTGTGAAAATAACATTGGACCATGTAAAACTCAAAGCTCATGTTGTTGTAAAAATTATGTTAAAAGACACTGATTCAGAGGTTGCTGTATTCTTCTTTCCATGGAGAGAAAGCTGGTTTAGAAACCTACTGGACTTTTGTAGGATCTTTTGGAATCCTTTCAGTTGTCTTTGTAAAATACAAAGTGCTAAAAGGGCGAAGAAAAATCATAATTTTATAGCAAATGCTGTAGGTTGTTTTAGTGTAACGAGTGGGTCTCACTCATTACAGGAAACAACCTCCATCTACTCTGGTCAACAGAAACAAGGAAATGCAGGGTGGATGCAAAGACTTATCCTGAAGTGCTGCAATTTGTGAAAGCTTTATTACTGAATTCTGCCACAGGAATCTCAGAATTCAGCAAAAGAATTTTGCTGCTTGTTGTAATATTGACTCACCAATATGTAAACATGAAAGCATTATTAGCTATACAACAATTATTGCATAATTGTTTTGGAAGCATATTTATCAAATAAGCCCAGAAGGAAATGTTGTTCTTTACAAAATTGACTATTATAGTTTTGAAGAGTGTGTTTGACTGACAGATATCTGTAAACACACTAGTGCAGTAAAATGAAAAACTAAAAATATCTTAAAGTACAGGGAGAAGTGAAGCCTTTCAGTCTATGATTAAGTTCTTTCTGAATGACCTTGTGTGTGGGGAGCTTTTTGCCCAAAGACATTTGTTTTTGGGGAATAAATGTTGCTATAACAGGAATGTGGAAAAAAAACCCAGATGCCAGCTTCACACAGGCTGAATCATCACTATCATTAGCAATTGTGATCCACCTCTCCCCAGTGGGGGCAAGGGAGTACAGACAGAAAAGGACTATGAAATTCAGACCACCTGCAAAACCAAAAGAGAGTAAGGAACCATAATTTCTTGTAACACAATTTAGGTGACTTCCAGATAAATGTTATGCTGGGAAAAATATCTGTAAATGAAAGTGAATGATATTTCACCAAATAGGCACATCCTTTTTCACTTGATATTTTTCAGTTTCACAGATGATAACAATCCCGACAGCTTTAACTTTGTTTTGTAAATGTGTTCAAAATGTTCTCTGAATATGGAAATATTCCAAAGTATTCAATGGCACCATAGTTCCCAGTCAATCTCCACAGGTTAGATGATTATTGCAAACTGTATATTAAAGTTTTCATGCTGTACTTTTCCTTCGGCTGGATTATTTGCAGAAAAGATTTTTCAAATGTAATCAATGCAACTGAGAAAAAAATCAATAAGGTTTACAGAACCACTCCAGTCTTAATTTGCAGTGAGAAACATTGGGATTTCTTTTTCATTGCCAATGTTTTTGGTAAGAAGTGCCGAGTAATAAATAATTAAGGCTGTATGCTGCATTTTAAGAATATTTTTAAGGAATCAGGAACTTGCTTTGGTAACACCAAAAGCTGGATTCTTTTTTTTTCCCTTGGCTTTTAAGAGGTTCTTTATTTATTTTTACATCCGTAAACTCTAGAGCCCTACAATGTCTGAAGTTCTGGATGCATGTTTCAGCTGCTCTTTTGAACTGATGTCAAGTGTTATTGATCCATTAGTTAGTATTGTTGCTATCAAATCCAATAACATGAAGAGCTAACAAAGAGAGCAAGTTCTTTTGTTTACAAGTTCTGTTTTCTGTTAGGGCTTTCTGCAACAAAAGGAGCTTGTACAGTATCAGGATTCTTCTCCTTTTGGACTGCTTCTTTTTGTTTGTAAGTTTGTTTTTTGGCAGATATATTAAATTTTTAGTGTAAGGACCCACAAGTAAATTCTTCAAAGGAAAGCGGAATGTGGTTGGTTTGGTAAGTTTGAAATGAATCATGCGATTCAAATCCTGTTTGCATTAGCAAGAAACTCAAAAAGGATTCTCCTGTTAAGTGGGTAGGTTTGCTTCTGGTGCTGCCTTCCTCAAAAAAATGGTGAATTTAAAGGGTGAAATATATCACCACATCCATGTGGACTGAGTGTTTGAATAGTACCAGCTATTGCATTGAAATCCATCACTCCTACAGTAAATTCATTGTCAGTGAATAGAATGTCTTGGGCATAAAAAAATTGTGGTTGAATGACACTAATAATTTCAAAATTTAATTCAACAAATTATTGAAAAAATACTTCTTCCACTGAACTTAGAGAAAATTCTATGATTCCCTTTCCCTCCATGCCCCCAAAAGCTATTAAAAGTTCTGAAGGTACCAAAAGTGGTTCTCTATTAATTCAGTGGAAGGGAGTGGAAGTACTGTAAGCAAGTTATATATTTATAAATACGCAGTTTATGTTGTAGTGTATTATTAGGTTTTCTTTTAGTGTTTTGAAGTATGGAGACTTGGGTTGTTGATGTCTTATGAATGTCTTATTCTCCACTGCAGACATAATTCATCTGCAACTTCCAAGTTTGTACATTCTTAAAAGCCTCAATTTAATATAATCGAAAGGTTTGGGTGTTATGCCTCTCTTTAGTAACCTCTTATCTTGGATAAGGACACTGCCTGGGATATGAAAGAAGAGAGAGAATCATCAACTTGGCTGTTTGTCTTCCCTTGAGTTTTCTCTTGGTTTATAATTTTGTATCTGGATGTCATCTCTTTCTTAACATCCTTCTAGTCTTAGGTTTGGAATGCTATATATTTTGATTTATTTTTTTCTCTTTCACCCTATTAATTTAACTTTTTGTCTATCTGCATTAAAAAAATTCTATTATGGAAACCACTAGACAATGAATAAAAACAGCAAAGGATCCTCCAACTTTTTATCCAACTGAAGTAATAGGAAATATTTTCCAGTGTTTTTTTGTTGGCTTTCCCCCATCCCCATCATCTACATATCAGATTGAGGTTCAAATAACAATGTGTCCCAGAGCTGTAATAGGAACCAGATATCACGGTGGGCTAGTTATAGAAGTTGCTTCCGTGAGTTACAGAATGGCATTTAAGAGAAAAATTGCAATCCTGCCATATGTGATACTGAGTTATACGATTATAGTAGTGACAAAATTTGCTGTAAAACCATTGTGAAAGGAACAAATCATTATATGAGATGTCCCTATCTCATGTTATTGCTACTCCATTCTTTGCAAAAAATTCTTTGTATGTTTGTTTTCATGCTGTGATGAATGATAGCTGACACAAAGGAAACCCAGCCAAGGCAATGCATACAAATCAGAGCTGTAATATGATGTTCTGCAGTATTTCCTACTGGCAGTAAAATCTCCCAAGTTTTAGACAGCTGTAAAGAATTTGGTCAGTTAAATTTTGAATGTTTGCTCAGTGGGGTCCATCCGCTTCAAGGGGTATCTATGTCCTGCTCCTCACCTTGCCATATTCAGTCAAGAGGCATAGAAAAAGTGCTGTGTGCTGATCTAGCTAGATTGATTTTTTAATAACACATTGTTGTGCTTTGGCTGTTATTCTTCCCATTTTCATGAGAAACAATTGTTGACAATTGCAATTTAACTTGTTACAGACTAGCGACCCAATCAGTTGAGGATTGTGGTGAAAAAGTCCAGCTAAGGGCTGAACTTCATTCGTATAAGGTCTTGGAAAATGTGGCATCATATTCACAGACTTTTAAAAAGATGTTTCTGTCATTTCAAATAAATTTGTAATAATTGTGATGAATTTATTGTGTTAAACCTGGTGTATTCAGTTCTCACTTTTTAGTTGGTGGATTTTTTTTCTTATTTGTTGGTTTGCTGTTTTTTATATATTAAACAGAATTTAGTTTTAGGCCCACTTAACTGAGCTCAAGAAACTGAGGATTCTAATTATCCTTGCTACACATCTCAACAAAAATATTTGATGCAGTCTAGAGATACTTCACTGCTACAGACCAATTCACTATTTACAGAGAGCTGTACTGTATGTTACATTCTTCAGACTATTTCAATTTAGATGTAGATTGGAGAAAATAAAAGCATCTTTGCCATCTATTCTGTACCTCTTAAAGAACAGAAACTAGTTTGCTCTCTGAACTTTATTTTTATGATGCTTTTTTTTCTTGTATTTGCATGGTATTATTTTTGTCAAATGGTATTTGTCTGCTTTCAAAGGCAGAACCCTTTCACATAGGTAAAAACCAGTGTCATAGGCTTCCTCATGTTTATACACTATTGTTTGCTTCAGTTGTTGCATATGGAGTGTACTGTAAACTGGTTTTACTATATTCTGGGCAACAATTTAATGCTGGGAATGACAAAAAAGAGATATGAAAGTATGAATTTTATAACATTAGCTATAATGTGTCTTGATGTAAAAGCCTAAATGAACTTAAAGCGCAGTCTCCAAAAGATGGCAAAGGTTGGTGAGTGTTTTGGGGTTATATTTTGTTTTTAGCAATTTGGTCTATGAAGCTGTTGAAAAGTGTCTGGATCCTAGGTTTTTTTCTCAAGTCTGTCTTTGTTGTCTTTGGGACAAAGAGCACAAGGCAATTTTCAGTTATGCATCTTCTCTTACAAAACTCTGGGCTTCTGACTAGTCAAAAGAAATTAGGTAGTTGAGATTATATCTCAGTAACTCTGACAAATAAATGAAAATAATTTCTCTGATGTCAATGTGATCAGCACTTTCTATCTTGACTAGGCTTGCTGGAAATGTGCCAGAAGAGTTTGGGATGTGACTATCATTTCTGCTTAGCAAAATGTTTTGGATGGTATATTTCCATGCACTTTGCCTGTAATTTTTTTTTTTTTTTTTTACATCTGGATTGTAATTTAAATTGCATTTTGTTTCAGGACACTCAGGTGGACAGTATAGGAATGTAACTAGAAGGATAATAGAAAGCAAGTAATGTGGAATTATTTTATTAAATTTTATTTGAAATTTAATGACATCAGCACTGAGTATACTATCTTCTAAGAATACCTGTGTGTGGACAAAGACAAACCTTGGCATGCTTGGTATCCCACTTGTTGTTGATAATGAGTTTACATTCTTACTACATTTATTATGAAATAAAAAATTAAACTACTTGATCATAAAATAAAACATAATTATAAATCTGTCTCTGCTTTTCATATGGCTTAGATAACCCTCTAAGTGTTTGATAAGTTTATATTGACACATGCACATAAGTAGAGGTGTGGAAATCAGCATATTAATGAATATGTAATAGAGAAGTAGTAGAATAACAAAAAAGCTGTGTAATCATGTCATTCAGAATGGTTCTAAGTGTTCATATGTTAGGTTTAGCTACATATATTTCTGGAGGAGGAAAATAGTCTCCAGATTTGTGAACTGTGAACTTTGAAACTTTGAAGAGCTGAATAGATATAACACACATTATATAGCCTTCTGCTCTGTCCCCCACAGCTCATTCCCTCCCCTTCTTTTTACTGTGGGTTTTTACAGTGGAACATGTTAGTTGGAAGTGAGCAGAGCAGGCGGTAATCAAGGTCATCATAGCATCACCCAGTCTGGAAAAACAAGAGTGATAAACAAGGGGGAAGAAAGCCTTTTGCTGTTATCAAAGAAATACTACAGGAGAGATCAGGAGGCAGCTTGATTGTGGGACCACAGTCCATAATTTACTTTGCAGATGTCTCTGTAATTTAAGCAGCAGGCAGAAAAACCACACAGTTGTGGATGCTCTGGGGAAAGGATACCCAGAGCCTCGTAAATCATGGTAAGGATTAAAAGCAATGAACATTCATCTTCTTAACCTCGTAAAGCAGTATTGTAAAACCAAGGATTATAACTTACTGTGCATGTAATCTTTGTTCAGGGATAGAGGGTGGCACATTTTTTAAATGCTCTCTCAATTAACAGTAACACCTGTGTTTTGAAATGCAAAAAAAATTTTTTTGTAAAACAGATCTTAAAATAATTTCTGCTATTAAAGGAATACTTAACATTTTCCCCAAAAGAAGGGAAAAAATATTGATTCTTTCTGAGCCTATTGTTTCTAAGACCTGATCTGCTTTTAAAAGTTAAAAATTATAAATATGTTTGAATGCCTTGCTTAATAGGCACTAAACAAAAATGATACTTACCTTTCCCTTTTTAAATTGATGGACTCCTGAGCAACCCTTTGCCTTTGAGTTGAATTGCCCTTTGCCTTTGCTTGAATTCAGCTTCTTTTTCAAGTATAAATATTCAACTCAAATACTCTTGGTGATTGAAGAACAACCTCACAATGAAAAAATACAGCATGTGTGCAGTCTGCCAAATTAGCACCGCAAAGCCTGAATTTATCTGTTTGGTTTGTTAATGTTGCTAGTATACCTGGAAATAAATTTTGTCCACCAATGTATTGAAAATATTTTACTTGCATACTCAGAATGCCAGTGTGGAGGGACTGAAAATATTTGCAAGAGAACTGAATGCATGTGATGTCATAAGGAGCCCCTTTCATAGCCCTGCAAACCAAGAATATCAGGGAAACAAGAGCTTTTGGGTTTTGGTTTGTTTTTTGTTTTGACTTTTGGGATTATTTAAAATTCTGGTATGTGACTCAAAATTCTATGCATTTCTGTCAGGGAAAGAAATACAGAAATATAATGTTCAGCAGAGTTCTGTACTGCATGACTGACAATGGTGGTGATCAGTTTTCATGTATTAAGAAAAAAAAAGGTTTGAAGTTTTTAAAGCTCTAATCCATTGCATAATTAGCACAGTAAACCGAGAAGTCAGGGAAGATGGAGAGAGACCATTTACATGGACATGTACAGATAGTACAAGGGGGAACAGCATCAAATGGAAAGACGTTTAGATTAGATATTAGGAAAAAATAGCTTTACTGATAGGGTGATGGGCTGCTGGAACAAGTTGTTAGTAGAAATTGCCCTTTCCCTGGATGTGTTTAAAGCAAGGTTGGATGGGCCCCGCGCAACCTGGTCTAGTGAAAGGTGTCCATACTCATGGCAGAGGGATTAGAAAGATATGATCTATAAGGTCCCTTCCAACCCAGGCCATTCTATGATTCTGTAATCTATAGTGAAAGATAAAGTTGGACCACAATGTTATGTTTTGAAAATTTAAAAAAAAAAAAAAAAAGAGAAGGAAGATATGTGTGTGTTTCTTGACACTTCTTGATAATTCAAACCTTTGGATTGTCAACAGACAGGCAAACATAGCATTAGGATGTTTATATTCAGTCATTATGTACAGAGAGTGTTTTCTAGAAAGAACTTCCTGAGTACTGTCAGAAGATCACGATCAGGAGAATATTGTTTTGTCAACTGCTTCAGGCCAGAACATTTGATAGCTGCTTAAACAATGCTGTAAAGTTTTACACGCCCTCAGCAAGGCTTCTTTCATCTCTTCAGGATAGCTGTTTCCTCTGATTAGCTTGTAAAGATTATACTGGAAATGTCTTCCGGGGCAGATTTTCTGTGGTGATTTTTCTTCTAATTAAATTATTTTCCTTTCTTTCCTTTTCCCCTACTTTTGATGAAGTAAAAGTTCATTTAGTTTCTAGTATTCCATTGGGATGTTTGATTACTCTAGAAATCCAGCCAATAAAACAGATGATACAGGAAGAGATAGTTTGCTTATACACCTACCATTCTAGTCAGGAATGATTCTGTTGCTATGAAACTAAACACTGGCCTTGAATACTATTTGTAGATAGATTGTTTTCTTTTTCTGATTTCATGTAAACTTGAAAATTTGTTCTTTATGATAAGACTTCCTTTTTATACTATAAATATGTGCTACATGTACAGTTTCTTATCCTCATAAAACACATCATTCTTCATTTTTGGATCTTGGAATGGATCACAGATTAAGAGTCCATGATTCACAAGAACCATTAGAGTAAACCATGAAGGAAACAGCTGCCTATTTAGTGAACTGGCAGAAACTGCTCTTTGTTTTGGAAGTTCAGTTTGGCCCAATGTAAATGTCTTTGTTCTCTTTTTAATGAAGCCTTCTGTGATTTGCAATAGACATGACATAGAACATGCTGTTTTGAAAAAGCAGGTTACAAATGCATAGCTAAGACATGTGTTCATAATCTCATGCTCAAATACATGCACCTTTCAGTACCAGTTATTAATTTGGAATTCCTTAGATTTTAGTGCCAATTTGAGATAATTTTAAAAAACGTTAATTTTCTGAGCATGCATCACAAACAAGCTGATTGAAAACAGGTTTCAAAGAATATACCTGATGACATTGTGAATTCAAAAACGGAAGTCTTAATCTAATCCAAGGTAATCAAGTTCTTTAGAAATTACGAATTTTTTCTCATGGTTGAAATGAAAGAGCTAGTTAAACTGGAAATAAATATTCTTATTCACCTGAAACAAATAATTAAAAATGGCAAGTTGTTGTTGCAATTCTAGAGAAATAACGGCTAAAGCATTTGCTTTTAAAATTTTATAAGGAAAATGGAATATTTTGGAGATGATAGGTTTCCTTAGATAGTAAAAAAAATTGCATAATGGATAAATTGCTTGCAAGTAATCTCTATTTTTCCTTAGATAGTAAAAAAAAATTGCATAATGGATAAATTGCTTGCAAGTAATCTCTATTTTTGGCTATCCCTCTCATGATATCATGCCATATCTCAAAAAGACTGGTTAGCTGCTTTTGCAACATAAGCCTATTGAATTTCTATGACAGCGCCCTGGTCAAAACATAGGAAATCTGTATTCCCTAGTGATGTAAAACAAACAAACAAACAAACAAAATCCTTAGTTGCTTAGCTGGATTCAATTTACGAAGTCAAAAATCTTTATTTTTACAACCTCTGCTGTAAATGTTATAGACTGAATCAATGTCACTGTTACATAGTTCTAATCTTAATACATAATACTTCTAGTTTGCTGATAAGTGACCCCATTATAACATTTTTTACTTCAGAAATGAGAGCTAAAAAATAAATTAAATAGTAGAAATGCACATATTTTGAATAAATTATGTCAAAGCTCTCTAATCTTGTAGCCTTAAATCCTGACTAAGAATTTTTTATTCTTTTAATCTGTGTTTGATAAAGATGTATCAACAAAGAGAAAGTTCAAAGCTGGTTGCAGAACTTTCTTTATAATGAAAAGATATCTTACATTTGGCGTGAAAGTGTGTGACATAAGGATCTTGTTATGGGCTTAGACCTGGCTTTATTCAATATTATCATTAACCTGATGGGTGATGAAATAGAAACCTGTATTTCTTATCAATTTTGTAGATAAATTTGCCATCTAAAAAGCTGATGAGAATTAAGACTGTGTAGAGGCTAGACTCTGCATTCAAAATAGCCCTGAAGAACAGAGAAATAACCACTAAAAGGTGTGGTGAAACTTAGACAAATGGAATATCCTTGCATAAAAATCACCAGAGACAGATTGAGGAACAATTGATTCAGTAACTACTCAGGGGAAGGAAGAAAGGAGGGGTTGTAAACTGAAGATGATGCTGTAAAATTATTTCAGAATGAAGCTTGAAAAATTTGGGACATGATCTGGTGTGTGGGAAAAGCAAATTTTCTACACATCTTCCAAACAAGGCACAAAAGATGGTACAGAAAACTACTGTATAGACATCTCATGTTAGTTTCTGAGGTAATCATGGAGTTCTAAAGCTCACATCTGGGCCCCTGAAGGAGAAAGCAGGGATTGAGAACAGTCAGGTTCCCGTTCGTGCCTGGCCAACCTGGATTGCCTTCTGCTTTGTGAGCATGGAGAAAAGAATAGGTAATAATTGTTACATTATTAGTGTTGAACATTGCACTCTGGATGGTAGAAAATTAGATGGATAAAAAGGTGGTTGGATGGCTGAGACAAAAGCATATATCATGTTCTACTTGAAGGCCTGTGATAAATTAAATATGTGAGGGATCTAACGTGGACCAGCAGAGGTGGCATCTAGCCTGTATTCATAGGGAAACAGAAAGGAGCTTAAGGAGTAGGATTATCCCTCTGCTGTTCAGAGCTTATGAAACCTCATCTAGCTACTGCTTACAGTTTTAGGCTCCTCAGTACAAGAAAGACATTAACTAGCTGAATTGAGATGAGCAGATGATCCCCAAACTAGTCAGGGTTTGTTCAGCCTGAAGAAGGGACTGCTTTGGGAGAATGGTTCAGCAGCTTGTCCATGCCAGCAAGGGGGTTAGCAAAAAGTTGGAGCTGGGCTCTTCATGGCCATGCATCGGAGAGAATAAAAGACTACAGGTATAAAGAGAAACAAATGGAGTTCAGACTGGATGTATGGAAAAATTTTATAAGTTTCAGGAGAGTCAAAGGGTGGAACAGATTTTTCAGAGAGATTGTTTAGTCTCTCTCTTCTTGGTCATATTCAAGACCAGACTGAATAAAGACCTGAGCATAGTGGTCTGACCTCACAGCTTACTTCTGCTCTGAGTTGAAAATTGGACAAAAGATGTCCTGAAGACGCTTCAGCCTGAATAATTCTGTGATTCTATATATAGTGTAGGAGACAATTTTTCATCTCTATTCAGCTCCTGTAATACTTCTGTAGTGTTTTTGACATTATACTTTGAACTATCTGATTGGTTAAAAAAGCCATACTCATTGCATGAGACAACCTTTGAAAAAGTATATTTTCAAAGTAAAGAGAAGATGGAAAAAAGGTTCCTGAAAGACGGAAGAATAATTTGGTTTTTCCCAGGACAAATAGGTTAAGAATTAAGCGCTTTTTAACTTTATACCAAGAGAGACTCGGATTGCATAGAATTAAAAATCGTATTATGGAAAATATAATTGAAATAAACTGTGTAGGAGACTCATGAATTCTTCATTATTAGAGCTATTTAGGAACATAAGCATCTGTCAGAAACACACTGATTTCGAGAGTAGAAAATGGAATATTTGAATATATTTTGTATTGTGCATTGAAGGCTATGCTAAAATGATTTTAAGCTTTCCTGACCTCAAGCCTCTATTGTTTGCAGTATAACTGGGAGGTAGTGTTTTAAAAAACCCTTCAGACACTGAGTGTGTCAGGATTTCTTCAAAGACTGACTTAACTGTCAGTTTCACTACTTTTCGCTGTAAGATTTATGTCAAATCATGTTAAAATATAGCAGTACGTTTTTACACATGTCTATGTAAGAAACACGCGATCTTAGAATTTGGACTGCTGCAATTCAAGCATTCACAGCATGGATCCTAAAGGCTTCTAATAAAATAGTGATATGATGGCTTTTTATTTTTTCCTTGCAGCTCATTAAAAAAGTGAAAAGCAAGCCAGTAAGGCATTATCAACTTTCAAAGCTTAGTTATCTGAAATAGAAATAACAGCTGACCCAGGAATATAGGGATCCTGTTTATTTCAGATGTTCTGGAACCACAACTGTTCATTTTCCACCATGCAGGCAGGGTAACATAGCCTTGTCATATGGGTTTCTGATGCTTCTTTTTCAGATCCCTTTAACTCTGTTTTTTGTTGGAATGCAGTCAAGCTAGAGATGAGAGTTAGGGTAGACTGCTAGTCTGCTTATATGGAGATGAGGCTGAAGTCTCTAATTCTTGGAAGATTAAAGGCTTTAAGCGAAATGAATTGTAAAGGGAATAATCTCTTTCCTATGTTGTCAAGGTTGATAACTACTCTAAAGGTCAAACCTCAGTTTTATTCTGAGGGGTCTCTGAAGCAGACAATCTTATGGAAGGACTGACTCATGGACCAAGTAATTTTAGAGCTGGATAAACAAAGGGAAAAAAAGAATTTTTATTACAATATGCCCTCTACACGCTGTTTCTTAAAGGGATATTTTGCTCCACAGTCCTGTTACTTTTTTTTTTCTTGCAGTCATACCTCAAAGACCCCATTAGAAACTAATTAGAAGCAAAAGAAAACTTGTCTTTAGTTGTAGACTATGTGAGTTATTGTGGTGTTTCACCCAACTGGTCAGGTGACAGAGGGAAAACAGGAAAAAAAAGGTAAAACAGAGTTTTGGTTTAGTTTATTTTAATATTGCTTTGGATGACTTGGTGGAGTATAATAGATACAAGCCTGAAACATATCTGAGATATCTCGGATGGTTTCTCTGTGAAAATGCAAGTTTGTACTAAGTAAACTGGCAAATGTTTCCATGTTAATGGACAGGTCCTGTTTCTTACCTTTATAAATTGTGATACTGCCTGTGGGGTGACTCCATGCACTTAATGTCTGATGACACTAGAAGAGAAATGTGTTCTGATTGACTGGCTTGTTCTTCAGAGTTGTGTTTAAAGCACTGACTCTCATGAGATCTCATGAGTCTGAGGTTTTTCCCTCAGTAGTAGTAGTATTTTGGCAGTATTACATGAATATAATCAGTAGGGAGAGCTCCACTAATTGCCTGATCTAATTGCCAGGAAGGACATCCTTATTAGACCAAACTAAAGATTTTCCATTTTTTTTTTACTGAAGTCATGGAATTCTCATCTGATATGTTGGATGTTGGGTTGGTGCTGCAAATCACAGTTTGTTGTTTTTATTGCTCACTTGATTGAAGTTGAATTTTACATTGATTTATTTATATTGGTAAAGATAATAGTGGCTCCTGAAATTTTACTGCATTATATATTATTATATGAAATACTATAATAGTATAGTATACAATTATACAATTTATGGACTTTGCAACTAAGGCTGATGTGATAGCAAGTACATTACAGAAACTGAAAAGATTAATGAGCCAGTAAGAATGTTAGTTTTGATTGATTCTGATTGTTCTCTCACCTACCAAGACCTTTGACATTTGCAGTTCATTTTGTCCTATAATTTATGATATCAAGATCAGATGGGTGTGTTGACTTTATGAGCTAGACAAGTGGACTACAATGAAATATCATCTGAATTCACTTAGCATCACCTGACATATGGTTATTTGTATAAGGTCTTCTATGCTGAACCTTAATTTTGTAGCAAAGGCACTTAAGTTTGTAGTAAAGGTTTCCTCATACCTTTGCATTTTTTCCAGTAGTGTGGGTGTGAGGCATACCTGCCTCATGCTGAGCAAAGTGTGTCCTCACTGTTGCTACAGATATCTGAGAGAAGTGGAGAATAATCCCTCAGTGTGGTTTTGGGTGTTGCTAATAAGTATTCTCAAATACTTCTTGGTTTTTCCTCTCATTTCGAATGGAAGGCTCAAAGATGTGTATAGAAAAGCTCTTTTTTTTTTTTTTGCCTTTTTTTTTTTTTTTGCTTACTTTATAAAATTAAAAGAAAGAAAAGGAATAGTGGAACTTTGTAATACCCTAGGTAGAAATACCTTGAATGAAACATCAAGTTAAGGGTTCATGTCTTGAGTTTGGGAGAAGAGTGAAATGTTATAATTCAGAAATTATATAGAATTTCAGAGTAACAGTTCAGACTGGAAATTCTTGAGTCACAAGATTGTCACAGTAGAAAATTCATCTTTCTGGAGTCAGGGGCACTCACCAAGTAATGACTGATTATGAAATAAAGGAAAGATGATGAAATAAAAAAGTACAATATACAAGAGCTTATTTTGATGTTCAGTTGATCCCGCCACTTCCTTATCTGGAAACAAGGAGTGGATTAGGAAGGTACACAGAATGAGTAACAAGATTTAAAGTACCTTTTTGCCCCAGTAATTTTCTATTAGGAACAAAAGATTTGTTTTGTGACTGAAGAAAGAATTGGGCTAGAAAAGATAAATATTTACTTATCCAAAACTGCTAATACTCTGAGGCAGTTCTATGCAAAATATTAGATAAGCAATAGAGTAAATGCCAGCTTTGTCTCCTGGAGCCCACCAGCTGGATTAGTAAGAACATAAATTTTTTTTTTGGTGAATAAACATGGAAGGTTGAGAAAAAATTGCGCATACATACATGATCAGCTGTTGGTATTAATAAATGTAGCAGACCTCTGTGGGTGAAAAAGGAATACTACAGACATGAAAGTGAGGCAAGAAAATAGCCTGCAAAAGAATGCTCTATTGTAAACTTTAGCAAGGGAGGATCCATTTTACAGTATTACGTGTTTTTCTCACTAATGTGTATTTCTGCTGTCATTATCCCCATGTACAGACCAGCTATAAGGTGCTTCAGTGCATCACTTACACCTGAGTTTTTGATAAATGTTGATGTATTTCAATGCACTTTTCCATAAATTCATTGCATTTTATAAAATTTTTGTGTGATAATCAATGCTGTTTATGGAAAATATTTTTTTCACCGTGGAGACGTGGTAATGGAGATAATAAATTTGCACAAGTTTCAAGAAATTGAGATGGCTAAGATTTGAGGATAAGTGTCACATTATGAGACATCTGAAGCATTTCTCTGAATCCCTCATAATCCCTTAACAAATGATCTACATAAAACCTTTTTCTGTATTTCCCAGCTTTCAAGACAGTCTTTGCTTTTCTTAACCCTTTTTTTAGGGAAATTAGTAATGAAATTAAGATAATTTTGTTCCTTGAACAAGAGCTTATAGGATTACTGTGGGAAATCTCTTTTCCATCTCATCTTCTTTTGCTATGATGTATTTTAGAAAAGTGGATGGGTGGGTGTCAAGGTATGACCAATATATTAATATATACGAATCTGTATTCAAGACTGAAAAATTAAAATATTTCCTCTAATTCAGAGATACTTTTTAACAGTTGGTTATAAAAAGAGTTGAAAAGTCTTGCATAAGTTTCAAGATCTCATGTAAGAGCCATACATGGAAATTTTTTGTTATCCTTGAAGTGTTATTTGGCGACAGAAAGTCATGATCTGTGTCATTAATCGTACATATTATATTTTTATGTTCCCCTTTCCCAGATTTTTTATTAACAGCAAGCCAGTTTTCTATAATTGTACACTTTAATAACAAGAGTTCTAAAGTGTTTTGTATAGGTGTAGTAGAAGTTTTTGTATGATCTGTTACATTTACAGACTTAATATTTGTCTGTGATGAGTTGAAAAGCTACTACTACACCAAGTATATATCAGCTTTGTTACAATTACTGTTAAATAAAGGAAAACCATCTCTAGTCAACCTATAAAGTGTAGAATTATTTTTTCTTTTCAATGTTTTTTTGACCATCATAGCTATTTTTCTGACCTATGTAAGGAGAGAAGCTAATGTACAGAAATTGCATAAGTAATGCCTAGGTCATGATCATTACAATTTTTCTCAGTATGGGATGACAGTAGGTTCAGTATATGAAGTCAGTATTTAGCACCTGCTAAAATTATACTGTAAAGTCATTGACTCATAAGTAGATTTAAATGCCATGAATCTGACTATAGAAAATGCTCATACTGAAGAAAGTAGGTTTAGATTAGATCTCCTATAAGGAATCTTGGAAGTCAGGATTTCCTTTGTATTTTAGTAAGAATTGGAGTACATCAATAAATGTGGTATCATGTTGTTTTAATTTACAACTGAAAAAAATTACTTTGGTTTGAGATGGTAAAATTTATTTCCATTCTGTCAGTGATATCTAGTTTTTTAGTTTTATTTTTCCTGTTGTGTCTACATTTCTTAGATTACAAGTACTATTTACTGTTTTATTCAAATGAGCCATCCCTTTAATTTTTTTAGATAGTCTTTTTTTCTCTAGAAACATCATCCTATAATAAATTTAAAGGGAAATTTTTCCTTTGTTTCTCTTCCATTGCATGACTGAAAATGCATTCTACACTTCTCTCAGTTAAAAAAAACACCAAATAGTGTAGCATAGAAAAAGTAAGGGGTAAAATCCTGATTTGCCTGAGCCTATGAAAATGAAAATTTCAGGAATGGTCTGGTAATACTTCCATGCATAAGCTTCTAGACTCTACCAAAAATAATTGAGTTGGTGTATGTTTCAAAGCCATGATCTGCATGTAATAATCACTGAGTGTTTTTGCTAAAATGTACCATTGCCTTTGTACAACCAGCCTTTTCTGTCAGTGTAATTGGGTTTTCTAATGACACTGTGAATGTATGTATCACACCTACAGACAGATCAGGGTGCATAAGTATAAAATTTAAACTCATATTTAGCGTTTATTGTAGTACATGGGTCAATCTATTTGCCTATGTTGTTTTGTGTGTATTTTTTTTTCAGTCACTACATTTATTCAGATATTCTACACCAAATAAAAGTTTAAATAGCAATCACACATATTGTTGAGTAGTAACTTACCTTTTTCTGTATTTATGTGACAAAAATTTATGAGACTTTCTTTAAGAGTTTCAGAATGCTCCCCACAGCACTGTGTGGAGCTGTATTGTATAAGCAGAAGGAAGAGGGAAATAAATGGAAGAAACTCTAATTCTAAAGGCAGTATTTGACAATCAGTTCATTCCAAAATCAATGCAGTGAAAGCCTTTTAGGGAGATGGGAATTCATTTTAATTTGGTCATAAAGTGGGGGAGTGCAGAGGGAGGTTTTGGGGATGGAAGGAGACAATGTAAGCCCCATCCTCTATGTTGATACTGGAAGAAATAGTTTTTGCTATCAGTTAATTTTATTCTGAAGTTCAGTGTAGATCATGACCTGGTTATGTGCTCTGGATTAAGATCAAAGAAGTCCCACTGAAATGATTAAATGTTAAATGATTAAGGACATTAAATTATAAGTGAACATATGCTGGGGAGGAGAAAAGCTAGAGGAATAAGAGGAGAAACAGAGAAGTTTGTCTCTTCTTCTGAAATCTGTCTTGCGCAATAATAATTATAAATTGCCAAAATCTTAGTGACATTTAGCAAAATGTGGAAGATGTGGAGTGGCTGTTAAAATGGGGAGGACTGCTGTGTGTTTATTGATACCTTTTAGGATGTGAGAGATCTTTGGTGGTCAAAATCTGGTTTCAAAGTAAATACTTCTGCAGCTCACTGATCCAGCCTAGGCATAAGGAGACTTCACAGAGCTGTGAAACTCTAGAAGTAAAACGATATGCAAAAAATTGGTAATGATAGTAACATAATGGTAATTGAATTCTAATTTGGTTCCATTTTTGTGTATAAGTATTTTCAGAAAAGATATTTTAAAAGTAGGCAACTAGAACTACATGGTATCTACAATTACATGGACAAACTGAAGTGGATTTTACCTTCTGAGATTATTTGGTAGTTCTTGTGAAATCTTAGAAAAATACTGGGAAGATGTAAATTCCACTCCATGCTCAAGTTCAGTTATTTTACCAAACATTTTATATTGCTTACCACATAGTTCTCAGACTAGGGTTTAGAAGACAGATCTCCATTGCTGTAAGAGCTTTGCTAGGTATTTCTACATTACCCTGTTAATGGCTTGTCATGGTTCCAGCTCAGATCAGCAGAAGAGGGCAAGGCCAAGACATTATGTTATTCAATAACACATTATGTCCTTGACAGGGACAGGGAACCGCTTCCAGGAAAGAGGGTCATGCTTTTCCCGTGGAACAGGTGTGACTGCTGCAGCAGTAGGGTAATGCTGGTCCTGACCGGAGAGAGCAGCTTTGGTGGAATGGCTGTGGCCAGATCGGGCTTCTGCACTCTGCTTTTTGTATGATTTGGTTATTAACGTTGATGCTGTTACTGTTTATTTTTTTATCTCATTGATGTTTCCAGTGAACTTTTCTTATCTCAAACAATGATCTTAACCTGTTGTGCCTTCAACTCTCCTCTCTCTGCCCTATGGAGAAAGAGGGGAGGAGAGGGGAAGAGTATGAGCAGCGCATGGTTTTGGAGTCTCAGGGGTGGGGGGGTGGGGGGGCAATAAATTGAGGACTATTACCATTCCTATACCATGACATGTTTAAAAAAATTATTTTATTTTGTAGAATACAAAATTCAACAACTCTTGGAAGCTGCTCTTATATATTCTATGTATGTAAGTATAGACCTTATATTAACATAAAAATACTATATTCCATAACCTGAGTATAAGGCATTCTGCTGGGCTGAAACTGCCCAGGAAAAAAAAAAAGTTAAATCCATTTTCATATGTGTTATTTTTGCAAACTCTTTATCATTAACATTTTATGTAGAGGTGACAGCATTATTGTTCTTTTCTGTGAGCCCAAATGAAAGCTGGTATCACTGCTGTAACTGTGTGGACTTAGTTTTCTAAATGTGAGTACAATTCATTATCTTAAGGAATCTTCAGATCAAGATTGACACTAAGTCATCCAGAGACTTTGAGGCTATTGCATATGAGCACAGAGCCATTCAGGGAACATACTTTCTGACTGGGGCTATTTATGGGCTTATGCTTTAATTTGAGGATGAGACTGCTTAACTATGGAGATCTTTTCAAGTGCTGTTTTTGTTTCTTACTCTTTTTTTTCAACTGTGTCCTGGTTTTGTGTTTCCAACAGGGAGATGGTAGCATTATTCACATTGCTGCAATGTGTCTATGCATCCTACTGATATTTTTAAAGGGAAATCAAAACTTTCATATGTGGCTGTCCAAAGCACCTTTATTGACTTTGGCAGTCACTTCACATGGGGTTTAGTTTAGCATCTGCCACTGACACAGCCTGTATTTTGGTTTTTTCATATTAAATTCCAAGACAGTTTGGCTTACTCCAATGATTCTCAGTTGCTTATTTGTTGACTAGTACACTATGCTCAGTCAAACACGGTTTTAAGTTGCTTTTGAAGCCCACTTTATCTCTTGCTATAGGGACATGTATATTTGCATGACACCTTTTTGTTTTGTTTATTGTAGCTGGTTTTTATTATTGCCTCAAAGGAAGAAGTACACATAAGATGTATTAGATCAAGAAGGAAAGAAAGCAAAGGAGAACAGAGGTAGAGGAGATTGAGGAGCAAAAGGGGAACTGAAAAAAATGGAATAAGCAGTGAAAGCATTAGATTTATTTGGGACACACATGCACACAAGGAGAGTTCAGAGAAAGGAAGACACATTCAATGCTTGCCAAAGTATTTTGACTTTTATGTTTGGAAACATCCTCCTCAAATAACCTCCAGCATGAAATCACACCTTAATAAATGCTATAAACTGGTGTAATAATCACATTGTTGCAAAATGTGACTCAAAGAGGGACTCTTAATTATTAGCTAAGAATTTTTTGCCTGTGAATTGATATCTCGAAGTTGTTGTCCCGGGTAGAAGCCTCAAACTAGTACAGATGAAGCAAAAAAACATTTTCCATCTCTCGTTTATTTGTAGGTGCTTGAATAACATGGCCTTGATTCTGCAGGTAGGAGTAGGGATAGGTGTGGATGTTCATTATTTAACTTCTCTAGCAAGGAGGTTTCTGTAGGTTTGCTACATTAGAGCTCTTTTTTTGGTGTAGCAAATATGTGAGGACTTATTTCCTAGTTTTTGTTTGTTTTTGTTTTGTTTACTTGTTTGGGTTTCTCCAAGAAGACCAGAGAGTGAGAGTTAAAATGGTGGATTTACCTGGTCTTTATATGATAATGTTGACATTTTCAATTGTTACATTAGAGAAAACACACTGAAAAGCAGATAATTTCAATGTATATGTTTAGATATTATTCTTCTTCTTTTCAAGCTGTTTTCTTCCCAATCCACTGCCTTCTTTTAGAAAACATAAAACTTACAATATTATTATGATTTTCTGCAAAACCAGTTGTCAGGACCTATATTGAGACATCAGATCAGGAAACAAATGTATTACAATAAAAATTCATGAACATGTGCAATGGATTTATAAAATAGACTATGAATAGGATTTGATTCCAATTTCTTCTGGTCCATAAATGAGCATTAAAGAAACAATTTTTTGCTTATATTTCTAACAATTTCACCATGTGGAAACACACAGTCATACTGTATTTCTAGTATATGTTACAGTTGCTTTATCTCTTGTCATGGGAAGTAATCTCTTTGGTTCTTTTTGTTAGTAACATTTACTCCTTATTTTCTTATTACTATATCTGGTTCACATCTACTACCAATAATTATTTAGAAAGGGACGGAGATTTTTTATGTTTTTGAAAGGATGCATTTTAGTATGAATAAGTACATGCATTTGTTGTTCTCTATTTATAGAATTTCACAGAGATGAAATTTCCACCTTGTGGAAATTTCCACAGATGTGTTTTCCACCTTGTCATTGAATATTCTTATTGATGGGAAACAGACTTCAGTGCTGTTTCATAAATAATCCTCTTGAGTAGCACTACAAACCGAACACCTAAATTAAAAAAACTCCTAAACAAAAAACATCAACCAAAAAAACCCCAACCTTGGTGCAAAAACATAATTTCCGTTCCTCGGGCATTGTGTTAGTATAAGAACAGACACTAAGCAGGAGTGCAGAACTTCAAAGGTATTGTAATAGAAGGAAAAAATCCATTTGCTGTCTTTATCAGAGAAATTATTACTGTGATGTCTGTAATTGAATATTTTTCATATTCAAAATAATCTATTCAGATCTGAATTCTTCTTTCTTGTAACTTTTCATATATTAGCTTTATTTGAATTTCCATAGTACACTACAAAATATATTTAGCATTGAGTTATTTCAGCTTTGTTCAAGGGAGCATTGTACTATTGCAGAGAATTTTAAACCTATAATCTCCAGAAGAGCCTGGGGATAATGGGCAAAAAAACATTCTAAATCACATTCTCTTCTAAAAAACCTAAAATAAAATGTTATGTACAAATAAAGTTTGATAATGATCAAACATGGAATAGAAAAGCATGTAAGTTTTGTAACTTGTGCCATAACACAAACCAGAGTTGGATTAATAGAGTTCAGAGGTTTATCACACTGTTGAAGGTCCTTTCTGAAAACTGGCAGTTCTTCAATCTGAAGTAACTTGAATTGTGGACATTAATTTCCATTCCTTACTGTAGAACTCTGATACATCCAGAGAACGTTTATCAAACTGTGTTTATCCCTTGAGAAAACATTTTGAAGGAAAATAATGTCACCTGCACCTCCTCTGGAAACCAACACAAAGGTGCACCTATACTTGGATAACTTCTTGTTACCTGTAATGAAAAAGCAGGGTTTTATCCCCTAGGGCATTTTTATTTTCTCTGTAGATACAAGAAATACTAAGCATAAAGTGAGCACTGATTGTAACCTTTTGATAAACAGCAACAAGGAATCAAAATTATTTCATATTGGATTTCATTACCAGTGTCTTTACTAGAGGCTATATGGAGCTAATAATATGGAAAAGCCAAAGCACACCTGGAATTGAGTTTTTTTCAGGGGATGTAGGAGAAAATAGCCAATTTTACAAGTACCAAACCAGAAAAGGACAGCAAGGAAAAGGTATTTGTCCACCTTGCTATTGAATATTTATATTGACAAGAAACAGAATTAGGTGCAGTTCCATAAAGAATTTTTTTGGGTAGCACTGCAAACCAAAAATCTAAACAAAAAAAAATCTCACAAACTAAGAACATCAAAAGTGGGTCTACTGCTGAATGCATCTGGTAAACTGCTGACAAAGAATGTGTTAAAGGCAAAGATATTTAATGTCTTTTCCTGCTCAGTCCTTACTGGTAAGTCAGCATTCAGGAACTGTAAGAAACTAGGCATATGTAAGTTTATGAAGCTTGATAGGTGGCACTCACAAGTGCTGAGGGAGCTGGTTTATGTCACTTT
This sequence comes from Chloebia gouldiae, assembly GCA_003676055.1. NCBI lineage: Eukaryota > Metazoa > Chordata > Aves > Passeriformes > Passeridae > Chloebia > Chloebia gouldiae. The sequence goes on along the minus strand of QUSF01000013.1, from coordinate 393,831 downwards.
GGAGCTATTTGGTTGTCTTTGAAAGGTCATGGCATTCAGGAGAGATCCCTGGACACTATAAGAGAACAAATGCCACTCATATTCAAGAAAGCAAAGAATAAAAATCTGGGAACTGCTACTGGTCAGTCTCAACTGCTACTGGTCAGTCTCAACCTGGAAGGCCAATGAAGCAACTAATCCTGGAAAACATTTCTAAATGTGAATGAGAGGCAGGTGCTCAGGAGTGTAGTCAGTGTTGATATATGAATGAGAAAACATGCTTAACCACCCTGATAGTCTTCTAAAAAGAGGTGGCTGGTTTAATAGACAAACAGAGAGTAGTAGATATTTTATAGTAACCTTTGACAATGTTTCTCATAACATCCTTAGATAGAATTAAACATGGATTAGATAAATAAGACAGTGAAGTCGACTAAAAATTATATGAGTGGCTTGTCCTAAAGGATGATGATCAGTGACAAAAAGTCCAGTTAGAGGCAAGTAACTGAGGGGTCAAGCGTGGAGCCAATACTCTTTAACATCTTCATTAACAAGATAGATGATTAGGCACAATGTGTATTCAGATAATTTCCAGACAATAAAAAACCTGTGAGAAATAACTGATACATTGTTTGGGTGTGATTCATCAAGTTCAACTCGAGTTCAGTGATGGGCAGAGAAGAATCTCATGAAATTCAACAGTTTGAAATTCCAAGTTCTGCATTTGGGGAGGAGTAACTCCAGGCACTGGTACCGACTATGGCTGGCCAGCTTTAAAGCAACTCTCCAGAAAAGAACCTTGGGATCATGAGGGACACCAAGGTCTCCATGAGCCAGCCAGCATGCCTGTATGGCAAAGGTTGCCAACAGCTTCTCAGGCTGCCTGTAGAAAAATGCTGCCAGTAAAGGCAGGGGGTTCTTTTACTTCTGCTTGGTACAGATCAGACCAACTCTGGGAGTGCTGGGTCCAGTTCTTACAAGAATAAGTCCATTGAAAGGTCACAAAGATGTAAAAGCAGCTAGAGCATCTTCAAAACCAAAAGGAGACGCTGAGAGAGCTGGGACTGTTCAGCATGAAGCAAAGAAGGCTCAAAGGGATCTTACCAATTTAGAAAAGTACCTGATAGAGAGGGAGTGAAGGAGAGCTCATGTCAGTGGTACCAAGTGACAGGGACAAGAACAAGAAGCAATGGATGTAAATTTAAAAATATGAAAACACATCTGACCACAAATTCCATGATTCTGTAAAAATAGACACACACAGACCAAGGAAAGGAATAGAAAATCTTTCCTATGTAGGTTCAATCATACCATTATTACTTTAATTTAATTCGAACCAGCAGTCTTCTCTTCACAGTGAATAAGAACTCACTGAGCTCTGATACAGTGTAAGACTAAGAGTCATTAACATGAAGAAGAACCAACATCACTGTTTCATCATTCATTATTGTAGTAAATGGAGAGTTTGTGACAACAATAAAAGATGAAGCCATTGCTCCATCTACACATAGACAAAAGAGGAAAAGCTGAAATATGAATAACCCTTTTTATGCATCAAAGTTTTCTTGCCACAGAAATCTGGTCGATGCTTCAGTCAGTCCTGTACATAGCAAATCAACTAAAGGTTTATCACTCTCTAGTCTTGTTTAGGTAGAGATCCTATTGTCAGGAGCAGTCTAAATTGTCAGATAGCAAGGGTAGTTTGTGTGCATCAAGGTGAATGATATGTAGCATGTTTGTGTAGAACATGGATATCATTATATTAGTTGCAAGGCTGTTCTGCTTCGTTAATTTTTACTGCATAAAAATATAAAAACCTCAGTGCTGGTAACATAATATAGGATTTATATTTTTACTTGACTTTTTTCATAGACTGTATATACAGGCCATAGTAATGAAAGAGATTAGGCTCTTATTTTATAGCAGATAACAGTCCAGAATTCCTTTAAATCATTGCTCTTGCCATAGCTTTCAATGACAATTTTAACTTAATGCTTCATTGAAGTTAAAATAAGACCAAAAAGTATATTCACTTCTAATATTCAGTGCATAGGATTTCTAAAACTTCCAAATTATCTGAGAATCTAATGTAATCTTCAGCAAATTATAAGCAAAGAATGAAAAAAATGAAAGAATTGCAAGATGAGAGCTTAAGAATAAATCAGAATTAATTATGTGAACAACTGGATGAATTGACTACATTTAAAGACACAATTATATGGCAAATTATGCTGAAAATTAAATTGCATACTGAAATAGAAACAGTTCCCTGGAGGCTGTGTATGTTGTGCAATAGTATCCTGGGAAGCACCAATGTAAAATGGCTTTGTCTTACTCAATGGATTTATGTAAACCAGTTTGATTATTTTTCTGACTGAACGTCCAGTAATTTCAGTGCCTTTTCTCTTAGTTGTGAAGTATCAACACACAACTTTAGGAAAGTAGGATGGATCATTAGCAGGATTCTTGACTAAATTCAAGATTATCCGCATAAACACCAAGGATGCCTAAACTTCTACTTTTTATGGCTCTGCTATGCATGCACATTTCATATTGCATATTGCTTTTAAGAAATAAAAAAGTGCCAATGAAGCTGGTAAATATTCTGAAATATAAAATATTATTTTTCTACTCTGTTAGATTTAGTTTTAAACATTTTAAAATTGTTTTAAAAACATGTTTATGGCTGAATTGAAAAAGTAATTAAAGAACAAATGCATCATAAGCTGTGTCACTAAGTTGCCTGTTTCTGTCTAACGCTAATTTTTTTTTTCTTTTTAATATATCTTAATATGCATAATTAATGTGTAGTATTTATTTATATGTGTATCTGCATCTATGTATCTTCATTGAATAAAGAAGGCAGTATTTAAAGACCGCAAGATAGTTTTGATCTGTAAGTATAACAAATAAATTTAAAATAAAACAAAGCAAATTCGAAGCCTAATAATTTTGAAGTGCTAATAAAAATGTAAGTGAAGCAAAGTCGTGTTGATTGTCATTATAAGAAAAAGGAGATGAAAAATAAATAATTAAGGATAATGAGTAGATAAAGCCTTTTGGAAAGAAAATGTGGTTTTGAGCTTCTAAGGGAGTATACTGTAATTAGGTATAAACAACAAATTTTAAAGTTGTTGAGCAGTAGCTGAGTTTTCCACTAGCACTTACTTCTCTGGTTATTTTTAGGTGTATTATATCTTATGAGGGCTGTGTCACAGAGGCTGGGGAACAGCAGATTCAGTGGGGAAAGATTAATGTTTTAAAAGATAGAGTTCAGGTTTTTACAGAATAGGAGGCATCCCTTCAGCATGTTCTGAATTGTTTTCTTCTTCCAACATAACATTTCTGTTGCTCTGAGTATCAGATTATATCTGTTCTTTTTGATAACAGAAAATAAAGAAATAAAGCATGAGAGGGGCAGGCAGATGGAAGACCTGCAGAAGGAAGGTCTGCTGATTTTTATAAGGACTGTCTGATGTTATAATGAAGGATCAAAGGAGAGGGTACCAAACTGTCTTTTGGTGCTTTTAGGAGATGAGGTTTGGCGAACAGACAAGATGATGGAATTCTTCCATCCCTATACAAAAGTTCTCTTTTTCTCATGTCAAGGCTCTAGAGGAAAGAAGTTCATAAGAGATCAAATAAAAATGATCCAAAAAAAAAAAAAAATCACTCAAAAATTTTAGTATTGCAGTAAGCAAGGATTGTAGTGTTTTGGGAACCATAGTTTGGATTTTAATTAATAATGAATGTGGGCACAGATCAGATGTAGCTATATCACTTGTCCTGTATTTGGAGACTAATAGAATTACAATTGTAAGAGCTAAAAGTTTTGTTCCAAGTCTTGTGTAATTGGCAAATGGAAGCTGCTGAGATCTGTAATGCCCTTGAAGTAGTTCCACTACCAAGAAACCTTTACTGGAGGCACTAAGGTAGGCATTATTAGTAAAAGTGGTGTGTAATTCTAGTGATTAAAGCATGATCCTTGACAGATTTTCTGCTCTGGTCTCTAGCTGCTCTTATCTGACATGAGCAATCTGAGCTAGGCTATGAGTCACTTCTGAGGAATGATTCAGAATTCAGATTTAAAATACATGGGCTCTGTTGCAGGGGTGAGTGACAAATCTATATCTGAAAATTCACAATAAGGACTTAATTGCACCTAGGTAGGACAATTCATTGACCTTACTCAAAAGTTGAAGTTCAGATGCATCTGATTATACCAGAGGAAGAATAAATTGACATAAGAATGGTTAGGAGAAAAGCACTGAGTCCCAGTTAAAAGAGTTCTTTCTTTTGTAGCTCAATAGCTGGAAATACTCAAAATCTGCAGGTTTCATTTCACTGACATTTATTATTCTTGGCTAATAGGATCTCATAGCTTTTTAACCTTGCTAGCTGTTACTGTGTCTTTCAGATGAAATCAACACAGATTTGTGATAGAGCCAGAAGAAAATTAAATTCCATGAACAAGCTTTTTTTTAACTTTGTTGTTTGAGGAGTTGCAGATGACTCTGGAAATAATTAAAAAATAAACAGTTTTTTCTTCTGTTACAGGAAGTAGTTTGGTCTTGACAATCATTAGTATGACCTATATGAAATAAATTGCTGTTTAATAGTATAACTGTATGAAGTGACAGCAGCCATGGGTTTGCAATGAGTCAGCCATTTTATAATGGTGTGGATTATTCTGTGTGGATTAAGTGCTTTGCAAGTCTGAGAAAAATATGCTAATGCAGGCAAACACATCAGTTTCTTTCCTAGGCTATAATCAAAGGAATCATAAATAAGAGGAATGCATAATACAACTTGGAGCTGAGCAAGGAGTTGCTGAGTTCCTTCCTATTTATATGCAACCTGCATAAAGGGGGTCATAGCAGAGGTTAGGGTCTTTTTCAGTTTCCTCTTCTTATATCAACATATAGCTGGTGAGTTGTAGTTGTGAAAGCAACTATGCCACTTCAAATTATATTGTAGTCAACACTGGATGTTACTTTTCCATGAAGCACCACATGTGAGAAAAGATTCTATTGCTTGGCACTTGATTCTATTTCAAACTTCTCCCTAGAATGTTGTACAGTGTTTCTATGTCACAGTTTGGGCTTAAATTCAAAATACTTACCTTTAAGTTTGTAGTGTGATTATTTCAATAGGTTGATATTTCTCTGAATACTTAGCTGGATATTTTGAATGGTAGAGAGAAGGCTAAGTCGTACTCTGTATTAAAAATTGCTCTGAAACGGAAAATTAAGCCATGTAATGACAATGAACTTACAGACGTGCAAGGCTGGTGTTTTCCTTGTTGTGGGTTTTGGTGGTTTTCTTTGTATTTGGTTCTTGGGGTGTTTTTCTATGGAGGAGGCTGGAGGTTGGAACTGAATGAATACAACTGGGCACAACTTCTCTGATGCTGAGTTGTACAGATCTCCTGCAGGTCAAGTATTAAAAAAAAAACTCATTAAATTATTCTTGTCTTCCTGAAGTAGATTGATTTGAGGTCACATGAAGAGAAAGAAGCTTGGGTTTAATTATGAATAATTTGACCCATGTAAATATTTATGAGGAAGACTAATGTCCAGAATGCCCATGTCATATTTGTCTCAGAAGTAGTCTAAAAAAACCTCTCTTACTGCAATCAATTTAGTGTCTTTGGAAACAAGTTATTACAAAAGTCAAAATATTTTGGAAAACATAAATTTAATTTTTTGACAACACATCAAAAGACACAAGATAGGTGGCTTAATAAACAATGATACAAATTATTCTGGGGAGGAGAATACCTATGTTTTTGAAGCCTCCTGTTAGAGTATAGGCTTTTGTAAGATTGAAACATTCTGGAGGCTTCCATACCTCATAATAAAATGATATAAAAATACTGATTAGAGAAGTTTTTTATTCCATACAGGATAACTTCAGAAATTGCATTAACTTGTTTGTTTGGGGACTATTGGATTGCACTTTTTTAGTTAATGGGTATGACAGTACAAATGCATCTGTCATCTTATCACTGAAAAAGATCAAATCATGTAATTAAAACTGAGTTTCTCTGCAAACCATCTTGGAACTGCAATGCACCTTCTCGTGCCAGTCAAAGTGGCGTGTACATACATACCTGATGGTTGAAAAACTGCAATTAATAATGACTATTATGCTTTATAACTTTCCCTGTGCTTGGTAAACAAAAGCTAAAGTCACAGAAATGTAATTCTGTGGTGTACATTTATTTCTGGAGCAGAGTGTAATTTTCCCACAGCAATCTGCAGTATGTCCCACATATCTATATCTGTACATCTCCATCCTTAATAGCTTTCTTATTGAATTGTATAAATAATTTCTGAACCTCTTTGTTTACATATGTTCACTTATTCAAGCATATATATAATGTTTATCTTCATGTTTATCTAAAAATTTGAAATAGCAAGAGGAGATCTTTTTGGAACAGTGGTCTATTACCTATTGTTAATTAGGACATCTTTACAGATATATTGTTTATGGCTTGAGTTTTGTGTCCACATAGTATTTCTTGGAAGAAATGAAATGGTGCAGATTATGCTGAAGTTATTTGAGAATGTCAGGTGTGACCAGCATACCTCTGGGCAGAGGATTTGGTTTCTTTTTCTTAAAAAACCCCAAAATAATTATAAGAAAATCATTTGAATATGTAAGGGGGCGTTGGAAAAAAGAATTCTGTTTTGTTCTGATAATTATATGGACAACAAATAATGAAGAACCCTCATGTAAAGCAAAGCCTGAAGTAAATCTCAATACAGCAATGACACATACACCAAAGGCACCATGTTGTTTATGGTTTCAGGCTCCCATCTTAAATTTTACTAAATCACTTCTGCCATTTGAGTGGCATTCTCCTGGAGTTGCCTGGTAAAAGCCTACCTGGCATAGATTGGGAAAGATAACCTGTGTGGATTTTCTCAGTGCCTTTCCTAAGTGGTATAGTCTCCTTGCTAAAACTGATTGTACTCTATTGAGAAAAGCCAGCAAAAGGAACCAAATTACGGGGAACATTTTAGCCTTTAGTGACAGAACTCTTTTCCATTGGGGATCTTCCTCTTTCTCAGAGTTAGTGCATGGAACAGATAAGTATTTAATTCTACTGCTAAGGTTGCAGTTAACAGTATAGGTAATAATTACAGCAGTGAAGTTAATGATCTCATTTTGTGCAGTCCTAGATACTGTAAAATGCTGCTATAACCTGAATACATCAGATACTTAGTAATAGAATTTCCTTAAACTTGTCTCAGTTAGACAGAAAGAGAAACACTGAATATAGAGTTTTAATACAAGAATTGTATTAGGATTATAAAACTAAAGTCTCATGGACAATAATGATTTTCCATTTATACCTGTAATTTCAGGCTAAGTATCTTCACAAATACCTGAATCAGTCCTATTTTAGGGAAAAAAAAACAAAACAGAATTGAGATGAGTTTGCCAGTTTTTCAAAAATAATGTCTTAATTGGATTTTCTTTTTAGAGCATGTCATCTCTTAAAAAACTGAGTTTTGTTCTGGAGGGTAATTTTGGCAATATTAATGCCTCTCTTTTTGGTTTGGTTGGTTTGCTTGTTTGTTTGCTTCTGTGTTTCTTTGTTTTCATTGTTTTATCTGATTCTTATCTTATCTGATTCTTGGGAACTCCCAAAATTTCCCAAGCAATGTTGAAGGATCAATGCTGATATAGATAAATTTATGTAATGCTACATTATTTAGTTGTCTTTAATATTTAAAAAAAGATGTTGAAATAATGAGAAATGCCTGTCCTGACATGCATCAAAATTTTTAGATGTGATTCTTTGAGAGAAAAAAGGTAATTTGGAATACTGTAATTTCCATATGGCTAAACAACACCAGAATCCTACCTATCTCAATGTTACTGGCCAAATCAAGCTTTCAGAACAGTGAATCTAGCTTAGAAAAGCATGAGATTAAATATAAAACCAGGAGACAGAAAATAGAAGAATTAAATAGACATCGTAATGCATATATATGTGTGTGTGTGTGTGTGTGTGTGTGTGTGTATGTATGGTATACATTATATATTATATACTTCTAAAAATATTTTTCTCAATTGATTCTTCAGACACTCATCAAAATAAAAGCAACAAAATTTGGTTGATAAAAGTAATCAGATGCCTTAAGCTTTCTCAAGCTTATACTTATGCATTGTAGTAAGTAGGAGGAAAATATATTCTACATTTGATGAGGCAGAAAATAAAAATAAATAATATTCATTTTTATCTTCACACATTTATCTTATGCGTGGTAAAAAAAAATGTGTCCAAATGAGGACAGACTGATAATATATGTTATATGTATATGCTATATGCTAATATACTATAGGCTTTCAGTTCAGTAAAGCAACTTTGGAGGTTTAAATCCTACTGAAACAAATTATTTAAGTAATAAATAAATAAACAGACATTCTATCTGTTAAACTTCTCCTTCTGGTGCCTGAATAGAGGCACCAGGCATGAATAGAGGCAGAAAGTTGAAGTGAACTGGTCAAGGGCAAGCACGTGGGCAGAAGTGGAACAAAATCCCCTGTAATCTTAAAATTTTATTCAACACTGTTGTTTGAACCATGTACATATTCTCTCCAAAGGGAGAGGTCGAGGAGTATATCAGGGCCTTCACCTGAAAATAACAGAATTTAAAAAACAAAAGGCAGAAAGCAACACATTTAGTCTTAAGAATTGAAGAAAAAATATTTCTAGCAGAGCTAGGCCTAGATTCCTATTAAAAGATTATACTTTCTTTTTTTCCTTAAGAAATTTTAAATTACATTCTACCTTTAGACAATTACCAGAAATTCCAGATACATAACAAACATTCTAGGTGGTTTCAGTTCAGTTCTAGGTGGTCTCAGCTCATATATTAAAGTCTAATGCATTTGTTCCTAATGATGATTGGGATAACTGAGGCAATATGCATTAAGCTGAGGTGCTGTTAGGTGTGTAGGTTTCTAGGTAATTTGTTGCTTTTTCTATAAAATCCTAAAGATGAGATTTTTTGAGTTAGATTTTTTTCTTTACATTTTCTGAAGAATTATTATGGCATAGGCATATTAATTTCAGGAGATATGTTTATTGGAAATGTCTTTCTGAGATGGGTGAGAAAGCATTCAACAGTATTTTTTTTTTTAACAAAGATTTAATAAACCATGTTATTTACTTGTACACATTTTCATGTACACATACATATAATTGTGCCTATAGGATAGATACAGGTTGTGTATGTATATATAGGATGCAATATTCCTGTTGTGCCAGGTGTAGGTGCTGGCAGGAGCAGTGAGGGTCTGTGGGGCTGTAACGAGGAGCTGGTGCTGCCCCTTTCTCTACTCAGCCAGCTCCAAGACAAGGTCCAGGCTAGAGCAGGGAAGAGCATGAGGAGAGGAGAGCAACAAAGAGAAGCTCTTATGACTGACTGCAGCCCCTAATCCCCCATCCCTCTAAACTGGTTAGGGAGGAAGATGGGGTAGAGGAATTGCAAGTGAAGGAGTGAATGTCAGCCTGAGGAGAAGTTGGAAGTGAGGAATATATTTTTGATTTTGCTTTTGTTCCTCACCACTGAATTGTGTAATATGGACAATACATTAAATTAATTCTCCCCAAATCAGGATGGTTTATATATGGTGGCAATGGACCGGCAATCTCCCTGTCTTTAATCCCTGTCTTTATCTCAATCTATGAGTTCTTCTATATTATTTTGCCCCACTGTCCAGTTGAAGGGAGTGAGTGATTGGCTGGATGAGTATCTGGTAGCTTGCCAAAGTCAACCCATCGCATCTTAGTAATGAAAATTAGAAATGAGAATAAGATATCAATCTGACAAAAGTTTTAAAGGCTTGTCTTAAAAGACTAATTTCAACAGCATATTGGAGATATGTGTTTTAAGTGGAGATTCTAGGTAATCTATTTGCTGGCAAGTATCTTCTTTTCTTCTGGTTATCTGTGTACAAGGAGCTACAACAGAACTTGGGAACAGAAAACCAGGGCTGTCACAGCAGAATGAGGACCCACCTGGAATGATTGTGTCATAGTGACTCATTCTTTTCCAGTGGTACTGCAGTTATTTGACAGGTGAAGGCAGTCTTCTTCAGAAAAGCTGTGTTGTTGTTATTGTTGTGGTTGTTGTTGAGGCACCTTCAAATTACATGCTCATGTTGTCTTCCATCAATTCTGCTGCTGAATACATTGAGGAATAATTAGTAAGTTGTATATACAGTCCCAACAAGGCTGTAGGTGATGGGGGAGTAGAAACTACAAAATTATGGAAAGAACAGGGAAATGATAAATGCACTTGTTCATACTGGCTAATTTTTTTCTTATAGTATATAACTAAAACCTTTGCATACAGTCTTCCAAGTTGTTACTGATGAGCTCTTAAATATTTTATTATTACAGACTGTAACTATTTGGGAAGAAATAAACCTTCCCAAATACTTGAAGGATAACCAGATAAGTTATTCAATAAAATATTCTGTGGTTCTTACAATGATTAAGAACATAATTCATTCATTAATTATACAATGTTTTAATCAAAACTAGTGCTGTATAATGTGACAGCTAAGTGCACATACGTTTTAACAAAAAAAAAGACCCTGGCAGTAAAATCAGAGATACACTAAGAAATCCTTTTCCTTTCTACAATTTAAGAGACTGCATATTACAAATAAGACAAATGTTTCCTTCTTTTACTTTTCAATTTATCAGTAGACTTGGCAGTAGATATCCAAGGCCCACTCCTGTCCACTCTTGTTATTGGATAAAATCTTACCGCTAGAAATAGAATAGAAAAAGGGAAACATCACTCCCATTTTTAAAAAGGGGAGAAAGGAAAATGCAAGGAACTATAGACCCATGAGCCTCACCTCTCTGTCTGGGAGGATCATGGCGCAGATACACCTTGAAGATATGGTAAGGCACACAAAGGACAAGGAGATTATCTGAGACAGCCAGCACAGCTGTTGGAGTGACAGAAGTGTTTGACAAGGGAAGGCCGACTAAAGTAATCTTCTGTAGGGCCTTCAATATGGTCCCACATGACATCATTATCTCCAAATGGGATAGAGATAGATTTGAGCAGTGGACTACTTGGTGCATCAGGAATTGGCTGGATGGATGCAGCCAGAGTTGTGGTCAGTGGTTCTATGTCCAGGTGGAAGCCATTGACAAATGTGTCTTTCAGGGCACCTGCCTTGGGTCCAGTGTTCTTTCATATTTTTATCAGTTATACAGATGGTGAGATCTGCAGCACCCTCAGCAGGTTTGCAGATGACACCAAGCTGAGTGGTGCAGTTGACACACCTGGCAGATGGAACGCCATCCAGAGAGACCTGGAAAAACTTGAGAAATGGGCTTGTGGGGACCTCGTGAGATTCAACAAGGACAAGTGCCAGGTGCTGTACTTGATTGGGGGCAGTCCCAGATATGAGTACAGACTGGGAGAGGAAGTCATTGAGAGCAGCCCTGTGGAGAAGGACTTAAGGTGGCTGCTGGATGAGAGGCTGGACACAACCCAGCAATGTGCGCTTCCAGCCCAGCAAGCCAAACGTGTCCTGGGCTGCATCAAAACCAACGTGGTCAGAAGGTCAAGGGAGATGATTCTGCCCCTCTACTCTGCACTTGTGAGACCCCACCTGCAGTGCTGCTTCCAGCTCTGGAGCCCCCAACATAAAAAGTATGTGGACCTGTTGGAGCAAGTCCAGGGTGGGGCTATGAAGATGACGGGTGGGAGCACCTCTTCTGTGAGGACAGGCTGAGTCAGTTGAGGCGGTCCAGCATGCAGAAGAGATGACTTTTTGGTAGAGATTATAGCAACATTTCAGAATTTTAAGGGGACTTATGAAAAGGAGGGAGAAGAACTTTTTATATGGGCAGATAGTGACAGAACAAAGGACAATGGTTTTAAAATGAGAGAAGGCAGATTTAGACTAAATGTTAGAAACAAATTCTTTACACTTTTTTAGGAAAAAGTCCTTTTTAAAGTCATGAAGCACTGGAACAGGTTCCAGAGAGTGCTGGCTGACCCACCCATGAAAATTTTCAAGGCCAGGTTGGATGGGGCCCTGAGCAGCCTGAATGTAGCAAATGGCATCCTTACTCATGTCAGGGTGTGGATTTAGAGTCCCTTGCAACCCAAACCATTCCATGGTTCTGTAAGTCACACATTGGTGCTGACTTTAACCTATAGAACACTTAAGAAGTATAGGAATAGTGATGACAATGGCTAGCATAGAAAATGCAGGAACCTCAGAAACAGTAATGTAATGAGTGAAAAACTTACCAGAAAATTTGTCTGCAGAGAAGATAAATTCAACATTTTCATTTAGAAAACATGAATCTTTGTAGACACCACGTATTTTTCACTTGCAGACTCTAACACAGTATGTATACTTCATATGCATTTATATATATATATATGTATATATATATATGTATATATATATATATATATGAAGAATTCAATCCAGTGAGCCTATAGGTTCATTTGGTTTAGTAATTTTCATTTTAGCTCCCAAGGTACTGTCTAATTAATCTGTTGACTCCCTGAAAACTATAGGTGTTTCTAGAAGTATATCAGAGAATGTTTTGTTTTCACAGAAAAAAAATTCTGTAAACAGAAATTAATTGAACAGAAATCAGTTAATACCTTAGAAATACTAATATTCAAAGACCTTTGGGGACAAAAATATTTAGCAATCATTTAGCAGAAACTTCATCACATTTAGATGTAAGCTAGATGGTTATTTTGCAAGGCTGCTAAATCAAATTCTTCAAAGGAATCGAACAGCTTATTATTATGTAGTTATTAAGTTTTATATTTATGACTAAACAATATTTTGAGGTAAAAGATTGTTGTTCTTTTTAGAATTGCCATAATTCTGGAAGGAGTTCTGTCAGTTTATATTAACAGGTGATACTGTTACAGGAGTAATATAGTGATGCAAAGACATTCATGCTTTGAAATATACTTTGAAGCCAAAGTTGAAAATATAGAAAATAAAATAGAAAAATAGAATTCAGTAGAATGGGATTTCTTTTTTCAATCACATTTATACTATGAATAAGCTAAATGTTGTGTGGATTTTCTTTCCTTCCCATTGTTAAAAATCTGTAGAACTAATTAATCCTGTTTCAGTGAATGTCAAATGTATGCTTTCTTTTGTTTGGGAAGCCCTGACATTACAGTAGACAGGAGAAATTATTGTCTGAGCATTATGTTAAAGCTTATGCACCACCTGGTGGTTTTGAAAGATGGTTCTGTGCCACATGAGTTACATCTGAACAGTTGGTTCCCCAGGTCAGAGACAGTCCAGCTTTAAACAGCCAGAATAGCAGTGCAGAGTGTGTGTGTGTGTCTTGATAGAGAGGATAGATAGATGAACTCTGAATTCACACAGGGGTCTTAAGTCTAGTGCTTTTGCAAATGTTTTCTTTTTTTCTGGAGCTCCTGTTATTTACAGTGACATAACCATTCACTGACCTTTCCTCCTCCTCTTCAATCTCCTTTCCACAACTGCACATGTCCAAGATTGATTAAATTAATAATCTCAACCAGACTTATTCCACTAGTTTCTTATCTGTGAACCATTGTTATTCTCACTGATTATTCTCTCTGCTTTTCAGTTCAGTATCTGGCCATATATATTTCTAAGATATGTCCTATTTACTTTCTTAATTATCTGGTAAGCAAGTAAGAGAACATGGATAACAGTCTCACCATGGAACAAGATCACCTAGAGCCATCACCTAGAGCTTTATGTTACATGTGCTAAGTAATTAACAAAAGGCGACGTGCAATACTGTTCTCATTCAAATATGCACAGAGAACTGTTTTTTCCCTTTTCTAAGATTATATTGGAAATGTCTTTATATTCTGGCAACATCATGCTGTTTATTCCTCACAGTAAATCTCATTTTTCTCCCGTTACTTGCCCTCCAGCCCCACTTTCTTTATTCCATCTTAGAATCTTTTTACCCAGTTTTCTTTCCACAACTCCAAACAAGTTTTGTTTGGTTTTTTAGTTTGGTTTGGTTTGGTTTGGTTTTTGGAACTGAAGCAAAGCCTGTTTAAAAATCATTTCACAAAAACAAATATTTCTTCCTCCCTAAGCATATAAAAATTCTAAATTATAATTGGAAAAACAATAGGATGAAATAGTCAAAAATACTTCTCCAGCTTAGTCTGCATGAAGATGGTGAACTAGTGAGACAAAGGTAAAGAGAGATAGAATGTGTTTGAAATGGATCTTTATATAAAGCAGAAGTTACCAGAATATAACATAGCAGGCCAGCTATGTGGCAGATGTTAAAGAAACAAACTCAAATTATCCTGCACATATTCTTCATGGAAATCCATTGAAAATTAATTCAGAGAAGTGCAGAACCCAATCAGTAATGACTCAATAATTTCAAAGCCTTGATTTCTTTTATTCTCTCATTCTGGATTCTAATGTTTCTAAAGTGTTCTTCACTCAGAGACTTGTATTACAGCTTACTTGTGCCTTGCATTCAGAATCTAAACAATTTTTCTTTGTCTTTTAGGTGTATTTGTTTGTCTGGAACAGAAAAAGTGAACTCAGAACTAGTTTCACTACAAAACATTCATAGTTATTGCCTTCATATGTATTATGCAGAGTTTGCTGACTGTTAAAATCTTAGGAAACATAGAAATGTATGAAAGATTCGCTTCTGAGACAAATCATAAGGCCATATATTATTCTTACAATTTATTTCTGGAGCCACAAACCATTTCAAAATAAGGCTATTAATTTTTTTATAAGTTCCTTGCAATTTATTTCAAGATTGAAAGAAGATATATGATAAATTAGGTGTCATGCTGGTTTTGTATTCACCATACTTTAGTTAAATAAATAAATAAACAAACTGGGCTGGAGTATAACAAATCTTTTGTGCTACAGGACTTTTTGATTATTGGTTTGGATTTTTTTTTTTAATTACAAATCTTATCTACCCTAGTAGCAAACAACTTTCTGTGAATATTTTCAAGGTTAGTGTGACTTTTACTCTCCTGCATGGAATCCCAGATACCACAAGTCCCAACACATGGAAAAAGGCAGAAGGTAAATACAGAAGCAATTCTCAGATGTTGCTGCAATGCCTCAGTGAAGGGTTCAACAATACTATGACTTTCAGATAATAAGGTATCCGGGAGAAGAAGAAAAGGGGTTACTTTTCCCTAATACCAGGATACCAGGATACCAGGAGACGTTGTTGAGTGATTTGCCTGCCTAGAAACATTTGAATATGTATAATATATCATTTTCTATTCACAATTGCCTTTAGCAAGGAGTGGGTTTGAACAATGACTTACTTCGTTTGAGTCTGGTTGCTACTACCTTTACTGGGGGTAAACAATAGCATTATATATATACATAAATAGAATATGGGAGAAAAAAGATTTATTCCGCTGCAGGATGATCTAGTGGATTTTTCCTCTGCTCTTTTGTTCCCCATTCCTATCAGCATTTGCGTGTTTTGTACATCTTCTGATGAGACTCTCTAAACACCAACCTGATCCTCCTTATGTTAAACTAGAGTTCATTGTTTTATTTGTGGAAGTAGATTTATTTTTTTGTCATGCACCTTTATTAATTTATAACAGTTTTCATGCTTCATTTTGTCATTCTGTTGTTTGAGCCCCTAAGAGCCTTAAACAATTCTTTGCAATTTTCCTTGTTCTCTTAAATATCTTCATCAGCAAACCAGTTCACCTTGCTGCTTGCCTCTTACCCAGGTTATTGATTAGGATATCAGACAACAAGGGGCCTGAACCAGTTAGAACTCTGGAGAAATTCCATTCATGACAACTCCCACCACCATCCCTTCATTATGCAAAACAGCTCTTTACATCTATGGTCTGAATTCATCTCTTTAAATGCAGTGGCTGCTTATTTTTATTTAAAGCCTGAGGTAAAGAAATTTATCTTAAAGGCTTTTGGAAATCTAAGGAAGACACAAGATCTTAGTCGCTCTCATTCAAATGTGCTGAAAAGTCAGGTGACTACAAATTTTGCAACATCAGCTTCTGTAAAAGAAAGGACTGCTGTCCCTTCCCAAGTACAGTATTTGCCCAGATGTTCACAATTTTTTTTCTTATTAATTTTTCTTTAGCATTATAAATATGTATTAATAAGTATAAAGTTGCTTAAATCCTTTCAAAACATTTTGTAAAAACTAACGTTCACATTTGCCTCCCTTCAGTCCAACTAATTTTCACCGAGAGGTTATAGGTCATCATTACCATTCATTTTTTTTCTTTCCTTGAGTTCTTGTTAAGCTCTTAAGTGAGTGTCATAAAATTCCAATGATGGTTGTTGTGTGACTAGTAGGTGTTGTGGATGCAGGCAAACCCAGTGGGAAGAAGTGACGATGTCTGACTCAGTTCAGAAGGCTGAATTATTTCTTAATTATAATTATGATAAAATACATTAATATACTATATAAAAGGAGAATACTAAAAACTACATACTACTTTCTCCTACTCTAACTCTAATCTAACTAACTCATGACCCTGCTTGCGAGAGTCCAGCCCCAGGTGGATTGGATTGGCCATCAGGCTCAAACAATCCTCACCAGAATCCAATCAAGCACTCACTCCAGGTAAACAATTCTCCAAACACATTCTACATAGGAAAAACAAGGAGCAGAAAT
Source organism: Chloebia gouldiae (assembly GCA_003676055.1). Classification (NCBI taxonomy): domain Eukaryota; kingdom Metazoa; phylum Chordata; class Aves; order Passeriformes; family Passeridae; genus Chloebia; species Chloebia gouldiae. The sequence continues at coordinate 377,156 of QUSF01000013.1, read as the reverse complement.
AGAAATTGTTTTCTCTTCCATTTCTCTCTGTGCACCTCTATGAAAAATCCTGAGAGTGAGAGAAATGTGCTTGCCACAAGTAGGTGTTGTTGAATGTTAGTATTACATTCCCTCAAAAGGCCAGCATATATACTTTGCATCCATTTGCCTACACACCTAGGACAGAGATCCATTCTAGCTTATACAGAATTTTATAGGATTTCAGAGCTCAGTTATAGCCAGTCAGGGAAGTAGAGAATGATGCTGAGATAAAGTAGCATCTCCCCATACACAGACAGGCATCCAGACCTTGAGAGGGAAAGAAAATGCTACATTCTGCTCATTCATCTTATAATTGTAGCTCTCTAATTAATGTGTACTAGATACTGTCAGTTATTTTTAATTACATAAAAATTTACATAACAGAAAACCAGTTTGAGAGTCTAGCTATAGCTAAGAGAGCTCCTCTTGATGTGTGGGATAAGTTCGCTTTCTATGCACTGTACCTTTCCTCAGTGGAATCATTTATTGTATTCTGGTGTAATTTTCTGCCTTCAGGTATAATTTAAGCAGTGAACATGTTTCTGTAGACACACACCTACACTATATAGATTTTTTTTTTTGTAGTTAAAGAGATGAGAAGCAGAGAATTAAGTGAAATAGTGGTATTGGATCCAACCCATTCTGCATTTAAATGTAAAAGAGAAATGAAATTGCTCTATCTATTGTAAGTGGATTGTCTTCACAGTCTCATAAAGATGAATTCACTATTTTACTTGTACTCTGTACAAAAAGGCATGAAAAATAACTGCAGGTGATTTCTGAGTTACAATAACCAAAAAAGGGAAAAAAATCTTATTTATTTAATAGTTTACTAAAGTAGTAATTTCCAAAATACAGGAATACAAAAACTATTGATTTTATTAATTGAAATCATTGTGAGGGTGGGGAGGAGAATTAAAGTTTACAACACTGACTAGCCAACAATAAACTTCTGACTTTGTGTCACAAGTGAGTTTTCTCACATGAGAAAAAACTCATATTTCTCTGAAGATGACATGTCTAGAAATAACAAAATTTCATAGGATGCTGGATGATTTATCATCACATAAAATTGTTCTGAATTACATTTTTTATTTCATTTATTACATGACTTTAGGAATCAGTTTGTTAGAATTCACTTCTAAAGTAGATTAAACACAGAATACTTAAACCTGGTAGTTCATTTCAGGTTCAAAATAGAGAGTGAATCTCTAAGTAATCCTGAAGGCCAAGTTTGGCACATTAATTACATAATAATTGACATAAAACTGCTGCAGGGGGCAGCTCTGAAAGGAACAGCGTAATGGGTGTCACTCATATAAAGTAAAAATTAAAGCTGTAAAACCCTTGAAGGAATACTTACTTTCTTCATGTGAAATCTTTTTTCAAAATGAAGCACTGTGACTTTTACCCTGTATATCCATATACTTATATGTGCATGTATATGTATACATACATATACATATTGGCATCATATAGCTACATATTTATCTATATATATAATATTTATCTATATGTAATTATATTATATATATTTACAAGTTCAAAACAAATTTCTATGGCAATCTGAAGTTTGATGACATCTTTTAAAAACCAGGAATTATACTGAATAGTTTATAAAACTTAACCTATAATAGTGAATTTTTAACTATTAAAGTTTTATGTTGGAAGTTGTCCTTTTTCCCAGATTTGTACAGTGCCAAGCAAAATGAAATTTGACTTGAATATCATTATCAAGAAATAAAACTAGTGCAATAGGTATCTTTCTTTGTTAACTGAAAAACATATTAATGTTTTTCTTGAGTGCATGGAATTTTTTGTAAACTATACTTAAAATATACTTGTTCTTCATCTTGTTGGAAAGATTTACACAATAAAATTACTTCTATCTCAAATCCATTTGTTAGCATTAAAAGGAGAACATTTCTACCATAATAGTTTACCCTTTTCTGTTTGTCATGTTCAGTGACAGAAAAACAGAATTTTACTTACAATTTTTTGAAGTAAAATACTTAAATATGCGTAAGTATTTTCTGAGGAAATGGAATAAATAATCAAGACTCAGTACAGTGATTTGGTCTTGCCAAAATCCTATGGAAAATTAAGTTTTGAGGAACAGTTCATGGGCAGGACTAACACAAAACATACTGGTTCAGCTTTAGCAATGCTGTGCTCTTCATCCAAACTTTGGGCATTTGTGCCTATCTATATCTACTAAAAATCTAGCTTAGAGTTTTATACATAAAGAAAAGGTGAGGGAGAAAAATTGTCTTGCACTTTACAGCTTTGTAAGAGACACAAATTGCTGACCACTCATAGTTTTATCTGAAATATCTGAAATAAGCTCAAAGATCAATACAAATTTTGCTGAACAGATGATTAACTGTTGCTATCTTTGTCATGACTCTTTTCTGAAACAATTTTTATGTTCCTAAATACTAGATTGTTTTTAAAGCTATGGGTTTTTTACACATATAAGAGGACAGAAAATGTCTTTTTAAATTTTCCTCTTTTTCCTCTTGAAAGGTTTTCTTTTCTTTTCTCCTCTGCCATTTACCAGGACACTCAGAAGACAAATAGGATTTTAGGATTAAAAGGAAATGAAGGGTCAGAAATAATGCTGTGTGCATAATGTGACTACTTATTTAGCCCAAGCTGTGTAAACAAATCAGCAAATTTGAAGTCTTTGAATAAAAGAACACAGCAAACACTGCCTGAGTATATAGTGTATCTAGTTGGCCAGCTCAATTATGAAGAACTATTTTATGCCCAGCGAACACGTAAGAACAAAAATGAAAATGCAATTCAGTGCTTTCTGGGTGGGTTGGTTTGTTTATGAACAGGACAGGTAGCTCACGGTGAGACTGCTGGCCTGGGGTCCAGTTGGGTAATTCTTTCCAGCAAGACACACCAATGCTAATGAAATACCTCATATAAAGCTGTGAATTGACAGCAAGCACCATTCTCAAACCACCAGGAAAAGGCAGTTTCACTCCTCAAACCTGGGGGACAAAAGGGGAGACACCAGGGGGGAGCAAACCTGGCAGGGAGGAGGTGCAGATAGCAACAGTGAATTAATTAAAAGACAACCTTGGGAAAACAGTGATTAAACAACACTATCCACGTCAAGAGACCTAGCCCAGAAAAAATACCCTAGCATAGAAATTAAACCCTCTGACGAGAGTTATTTGGAAATTCTGTTTCTTAGCTTCTGTTTAGATTTAGTGCTTTCACAATGCAATTACTGATAAACTAAAGTCCCTGCCAAATCATTGTATAACAAATATGTAATTAGAAGTTTCAAACAACCCAATCACTTTGTTCCTAGAAAAAGATAATTCATCTTCAAACGGTTGACAATAATGTTTATTTGTTGTAAGAGTGGCAAAAACGGACATGTTATAGTCATTTAAATGCAAAAGAAAAATTAATGCTTATTTCCTTATAAAAAATTAATGTGATTGAACTTTTTATTGTTCTTACCAATCTATCACAGGTTTCCTTTATCTATTTTATTAATTTCTGCTATCAATGCTTTTTTCTTTTGTTTTCACAAAATACAGCAAGTGGTTATTTTTCGTGATCTGTGATATCTGCCCATAATTTATTTCTAGCTGTGTTCTCAGTTAGTGAGTTGTTGGTTTATTTTCTGTTTAAAATTCAGAGGAGACTGAGGCCTAACAAGAATTTTGGTACTCAATCACAGGTTTATGTATTCAGGCTGTCTTTTTTAAAAGATAAATTCTTCAGGCACCATATTCTTTATAACTCATCCACCAGGTTTTCAGCTATTCTGCATGCTGCATAACATGAGCTTTTTTTCCACAGGGCTGTTTTTCCCTTAGCAATTCCATAGTGGTTCTGTGGCAGCTTCTACAGTCTCTGTCATGGAAAAAGAATATGTACTTACACAGGTGTAGCAGGTTGATTTGGAGTTGTGGTTGGTTGGTTTGTTTGTGGTGTAGGGTGTTTTTTTTTGTTGTTTGTTTTATGTTTGTTTGGAGGTTTTTGTGAGATATGGCTGAAATTAGGAAATTCTTAATCCTTTTTTTTCATCATGTGCTACAGCAAATCACAGTCTGAGTCTCATCTAATTCATCCTTTTAAAGACACTCAGTCTGAGTTCACACTGATCTTTTTGTGCCATACCGGTTTTATTTCCAACTTTATTTCCTTTGCTTAAAGGTAAACTTGTCTCATTTCCAGTTGTACCTCCTGTTGTATTGCTTTTGCACATTTCTCTGCCTATCTTCATGTCTCCCCAGAAATCTTCACAATAGACACTTTTAATTCTCTGCCATGTAATGAAAGAAGAACTTAGCATTAAAAAAAAAATCTGTATTTTTTTTCATTAATGTTACCAGTTACTAACTAAATTTAAAACAAAATTCTACTAACCTAAAATATCAGTATATTATCACATGCAAACAAGTCTTTAAATAAGTCCTAAAAAAGAAAAATCTATACTAGAAAGTGAATGAGAGCTAAGTTTTCCTGGAGGTAGGATCTAAGTGCTATTATGTTATTAATTAGGTCTATTCACCATGAGAAAAAAGACTTTCAGAATTTGACTTGATCAGGAAAGCAGTTGTGAGCTATGCACTGGCATTATGCATTGTAAATTGGGAAGAAGTAATAGCAACACAAAAAGAAAAAAAATACTAATGAAAACAGACAATTAGTGTGAAATACCTAGTTAGGATACACTTCTGCACATTTTTCAAGCTTTAAAATGTGCTACATAAGAAACCTGATACAGTTTTTTGAGAAGGGACTTGCCCATTTTTTGTTCTGACTAGGACAAAAGACATTTAAAGTAACGTTTAAATAACAAATAAAATAACATCAAAATTATTTATAAGAACCATTTTTGTTGGTTTTTGACACATGTGAACAAAAGAATAAGAAACAACCCTCACAAATGCATAATCTCTTATTAGCTCAACTAGGAAATAGCAATGATTCAGTCATACCTGTTATTCTTTAGCATTATATTCAGTGAGAAGAATAAAAAAGAACAAAAAAAATAATTTTACTATCATGATTTCAAGACACAGCTCATTATCTGCAAAATTTTTATTCCCAAGTTCTAGAAGTGTGCAGGTGACAGTACTTACATTGGAAATGGCCTGAGAAATGGGTCTAGGCTATACTGTAAGGCAAACCAAAAGTGGTTGTTTCATTTTTCCCAGAGGCAACAGCAAGAAGAGTGTTAAAAGCAGTAATCCCAACATTGTTCTTCCATTTTTCTTTGCCTTCAAGCACTGTACATATTTCTCTAATTTACTGTCAATTCTAAAGACATATAATGACAGGGTAGCATAGGTAAATATCACACTGACACAGGTGGAGATAGATCAAAGATTTTTTTTCCCAAACATTGTTCCATTATTTTTACATCCACATCTTTGAAACAGTTATATTTAGTAGATAGACAATCTTATTTGAAGATAATAGGAAGAAAATTACTGTTTATGGTACTGAGCTACAATACAGCACTGCATGTTCTATGTCCTGTACACAACAGTTCATCTCAAATGAAGAACACATTTACTTTTTCATTTCCCCAGCAAGTTGTGGGAGGTTTTGGTTTTAGTTTTTGGCATTATTGTTTTGTGAAAGTTTTTTTATTATTGTTTTCTTTTTTTCTTTTTTTTTATTTGTATGAGGTAGTTTTTTTTGTAATTTATATTATTTTAAGAGAAATTGCTTAGGAGGGTGTAACAATATGGAATATTTATTGTTAAATTAACATGTTATATTCTTTCTTCATGGTTTATATTAGGCAGACACAAGAGTCATTCCAGGCCTTACATATAGAGTGATCTTTCAAAATTTACTGTTAAACTAGTGAACAACAAACTAGTCCTCATATTAGTGTTGTTCATACCATGAATCTAATAGCAAAGCCCAATCTGCTGTGTGGCAAGAGATCAACTTCTTCAAGACTGTATCAGAATCCAATCCTGATAATGAAAAAAGAATGTCCATGACTTTTTTTGAACAAGTAGTTCCATTTGAGGACACCGTATCATGTTCTCTATAGTTGTGTGTTTCGGTGGAGCAACTGTATACTTGTGATTGTTGCCAACATGAGGTACGTCACAAAATCCTGAATCACATTTTAAATCCTGATTAGAAATCAGGGTTTGCTTTAGGTATATGTTACATGTTTCACAGACACCACTGGAGAGTATTTAATATCAGCCATTTTATAAATGATCCATTAGGGTCAGACTTCATGGTGACTTCTGGGAGAAGTACATGTTTATATCTGTGCCATTTTTACACACTCGGCTTTCTATCCTGTTGGGAATTAAGAGCTGCAAATTTCTCCAGATAGCTGTTTGTAGTCAATGAGAGCCCGAGGTGACTGTGAGAGGATGTTGGCAGCTGCAATTCTAACCTGTCCACTGCGGGAGGACCCCATCCAGTCTTTCAGAATCTCTCAGCTTTGATTGTGAGCTGCCTGTTTTTGGGGGAGAAAAAGGGTAATTGTACTAAACCATGTTTATCATAGTTCTGACATCAAACCCTTCCCAAAATTTGTATTTTTATATGTAAATAAGCATTTTGCCTCTCCCGGACTACTTTATGTCCTATACCAGAGCCATCTTCTGTCATCTTTATTGGTAATTTGCTAGCTTCAGAGTGATATTTTTACTAATGATGAATTAAACCACATCATCTTCCAAACAATCCTGACATGCAGAAAAGTTCGTATTGAGAGCCAAATTTGAAGTGTGACATTTGTGGCTATTTCTTGAAGGGCCTGGCATTTCCTGTAGGACAAGCTGCTCTTTAGAGCCTAGCTGATAAATGTGACATTAGTCAATTAAAGAAAAAATAACGAGATGTGTAATCACAGAAATTACAACGTAATCATGCAACCTAAAGTATTCTGGATGAGAAAAAATATTAAAATCAAAATTACATTCTATGACAGAAACAATCTAGAATAGTATTGGATGTATAACTGTGTAAGGAAAACATAATTTTTGCAACTAACTTACATGTATTTGAAAGGGAAAAAACAAGGATAAACTTATTAACACTTTTCAAAAATTTTGGAAGAAATAAATCAAACAGAAATCAAAGCCCACTGACCCTGGTGTCAAAACAGGATGAAATTATCCATGTCAAAATAAGGATAACATAATTTTTATGTCTAGTTTTCCCATTTTAAGGTTTTACTTATTTGTTCTTATGATTATTAGATTGTCTAATTGAACTTTTTTCCTTAGTAATATTTGCGCCAAACCATGTACCTACACATCAAAATCTCTCTGATTTTCTCATTAGAGGAATTAGGATTTTTCTTAGTATTTCACTATGTAACAAATTTCCTGTACCTTGGATCATCCCTATGGGCAGGTGCAGCTCCAGAACTTTCCAAACTGTTGTATAAATTATCTCTCAAATAGCTTTATAGAGGTCATATTTCCTCTGGAATTTTAGCAGATCTTTCCTTTATTCAGGTACTCCTGACACAAGTTTGGTTTTTTAATTAATTCATTATACAATATGCAGGAATCATCTGGCTATCCTCTCTTAAATCCTTCCAATACAGTTTAAAACACTCACTCTTTTTCTTTACTAGTTTTACATGTGTTTTTGATTTATGTGGATAGGACATAGCAAATTATATAAGCATATATGTATCTCAAGTGCATCTAGTTTACCTAAGAGTCTTAATTTCTTTGTAAAATGGCCTCCACTTAGAATTATTATGTCAATGACTTTGTGTCATCTGAAGTTATAAAAAATTCTGTTTTTTCCAGATAGCTCACATAAATATGCATAAATATGTGCAGAATATTGATTTTCATTTCCCCTGAAGGGCCATATTAAAATATTTCAAGTGAATTATTCTTCCTTTGCAAATACATTTTGAGGTCTATCAATGTGAACGTATCAGTCTTGTCATAGGCTGAAACAGAGACAGTAAGCGCTCCCAGTGATATTATTTTTATTTTAGTATTTAACCCAAATGGCTCTAGATACTTCGGGGAAGCAAAAAAGAGGAAAAATTGGTTTACATTTTCCTGTCCATTAAAGAATGAAGACATCAGCAATCTACATATCCTCCAAGCAGGAAATCTAAGAGACAAAGATGTCATATACAGGGTGCTGTTACTTTTATCAGAATTGCACTGCTCTTCATATGAATTATTCCTTAATAATTAAAATAAATCAAGTACTCATGCCTCTTTCCATAGGGAATTGAGAAGAGCTATCTTTGTTTTTAAGATAAAATAATTGTTGTTGAAGATCAGCACAGATACTTGGATAGATTATTATTGATCCAGATCTATAGGTCAGTTGATGTGGGTGTTATTTTCAGACTAGAGCTATGACAATGTCTCTGGTTTAAAGATCTTATAGACTGCATTAGAATGCAGGCTTCTAGCCTGGCATGGACTCAGCCTCAGCAAATGCATTGATTCCTCATTGTCATTTAAAATGCAATTCTAAGATGAAAAAGTAATGATTTCTTTTGTCCTTAGAAAGAGTTATAAAGCCAGGGGAAAAAAAAATCCTCTAATCAGTTCATGCATTTTATGTATACATTTTTGCTGCTTCCCCTCCAGAACTAGAACTGTAATGTTGCTTTGCTTTGCTGTTCCTCGTATCAGTTGGTAAGTACAGGTCAAACACAATGTTACAATGTGTAACATATGTTAATTATTGATCTCCATGACAACATTCCATTACCTATCTAAGACTAAAATAGCTTATTAAATTGAGTAATCTCAGTAGGGTTTTCTGACTACATGGTCCAATAACTGTGCCACATAGTGAGAAACAATATAGCAATTCTATTATTAATTTACATGGAGGAAAATGAATGTGAAACTGAATGCATTTACAGCAGATAAGAAAAGTGCATTATTTACCAGTGTGTCTAATCAACCACATCTGATAACATAAAGTAAGAATTCCCAACTCATTTAAAGAAAGATAAAGGAGAAATTAAATGCAAAGTCTTTATGTAGAACTCTTTCTATAACATCAGATAGTTTCAGTCAGCTGTGTAGACGGTACAACAATTGAAATGCTTGTCAAGTGCATCTGACTCTCAACAAGAAGTTCTTTCAATGGCTATAGAGGAAGATTTCCCTAATTAAGACAATTTTTATTTTAAATGTACTTTTCTCTGTATTTCATTGATTAAAAAAATTAAAATTACATTTGGCATTATAGTAAACAGTTGACTTAATAAAAAATAGGATGTGTCCCCCTAGATTTGCCAGAATTTTATTGTTTTCCTGAACTGCTTTGACTTAACTAAAACTACTCATGTACCCAAAATATAATAAGATGACATTTGATAAAAATGAGCTGTTCTAAAAGAGGGATGGTGAAAAGATGTATTCTGTAGGGATAGTAGCCAAATAGGTTATAGTTTGCGTTTTGCAGTGTGACACTGCATGACAGTTTCTATTACTTTGTTAGATGCTTATATAATTTGTTCCGTTTTAAAAGCTACAGTTTGATCTGGTGACTTTCCTTAATTTGAGAGCACTACACAATTTATTTTTTTTTTTTAATAAGCACTTTTACTCTACTTGTTCTTTCCCTAAGGAATTAAGGAAATTCTAATATCTTTTACACTTTACTAATAGCCTTTAGTGAACTGGACTAGCCAATGTTTCTTGCAAATGAGAGCACCTTAAATGTCTTGCTTTAGCATTAAACTTTACAGAGCGTGAACAAAAGCTGCACCGTGGTGGCAGTGACAGTTTGTTCCAAAAATGAATGCAGTAGAAATTTTTCACTGTAACTAGTCTGAAATATTTTTAATTGCAAAACATAGTAAGAAGGAAGGGGGAAAAAAAAAAAGGTAGAGCCACACAGTCTTGTACATAATGGAATGAGCAAGCCTTGGAGGTGTTATTGATCACAATATTGCTTGCATCAAATTGTTTTGGCTCAGCCTGCCTTTAAAAGCCATTGTCACATTGAGTTCTCATCTGTCTCTGTCACTTTTCTTCATTTCATTAAGGTACTGCCTGCAAGCTAAGGACAGGATAAGAACACTGCACTGCAGTTTGATTCCTTAGTTCCTTTACAATCAACATCACTAGCTCTTTGGTAGTGGTTTCCCACTGGACTGTCGTGCCCCAGTTTTAGCAAAGAACCTTCCATTTTGGAGGTATGGATCACAGAGAGGATCACAATGCACTGTGAGTATTACAAGTTCCAGTGATGAATGCAAGTAAAGGAAGAAATTGCAATTTACCATCCTTTATTTGCAACAGCTACTGCTTGAAAATATGTGTAAACTCAGGGGTCTCATGTACTTGGAATAGACAGGTATTTAGAAAGACACGATTGTCAATAAGTCAGATATTTCTTCAGAAGTGATAACACCTGGGAAATTTTCACTTAATGCTCAATTGTCAGACATAGTTTGACAAATTTGGCATTTTGCCACATATCTATTAATGAATGTTGCTTTTGTTTCCTGTATAAGCCTTGTGAAGCACACAACTTTGCCATTAAGGTAAAAGGTTGAATGGAAAATATAATAGCTGCCTCCTAACAAAAGATCTTCAATGTATAGTTTAGCAAATTAAGGACTGGGGATACTTATATATTACTGTTCATCAAATGCTTTCAAACTGCAGTTTTGTTATTCAGACTAGAGTATTCATTTTGCTCTGCTTCTTTACTTAAAGAATTCACTCTTACTGTAATTATGTAAATAAACATTTATTTCATTAGAGGCTAGGCATACATAGATATGATATATATATATATGTAATATATATTAGAGGTTAAGCATATCTAAAGAACTTCTAGTAAATAAGTTGCTTGTCAATGAATATGTTGAAACATTACATCTTCAAAGACAGGAAGGACTGTCAAGGCAAATTTAAAGAGGCAGAAATATACATAGCTTTTTCCTATTCCTGAATTGTATAATGCTGTAAACCCCAATCTTCACATATCCTTTATTCATCATAACTGAATACAAAACTGATTTGCTGCCACTGCAGCCATTTTCCCCTCTCCTGTTATCACCCTTGTATTTCTTATCCAAACTGTTGCTCACCTTTGATTCTGCTCTAGCTCACTTGTCTCCTTTAATTCTCTTTCATTTAATGCATGACAAAGATAATGAGGAATCAAACCATAAAAATGGTCACATAAACCATACTAGTGCTTGTTGAGGCTGACAGGATTTGGTATCCTGGAGTCCTGTCTGTGTTATAAAAATATGAGAAAACTGAGCCTCGTTATTTATTTTCTGACAAATGTTAACAAAAAGTAATCACTTTATTACCTTTCTGTGAAATTTCGGTTGAGCTTTAAGCAAGCAAACCTCTTTCTGAGTCAACTAATATGAATGAGTGCAAACTTAAATCAAGTTTGGAGTTAATAATGAGCATGAATATAAATAATATTCTTAATGGACATTCTGTTTTTTTCTCTAACCACTTAATAGTTTCAAAGTCATAAGTGAATATTACCTCCACCACTGAAACACTGAGTGTTACTTAACAACTGTTACAGGAAGCACAGTAACAATGACTTGTAAAGCCATTATCGCATCGGGGTCAAAGAGAAGGAAGAAATAGGCTTGGTGAGGAGTACCTTGAGTGGGAAAGTATAATATTTGTCATTAAACTTGAGCCAGATCAGTTATTATTCAGTTATGTTCATATCTTCTTTCATGTGAGAGTAACAACATTTTGATCTGTTTTCTTTGTGACATCCATTTAAAAATCAGACCTAGAATGAAGCCTATTTTCTTTGTCAAAATAAGCTATTTTTTAAAAGCCATGCATAAATGCTGTTTTCTGATACTAAATAAGCCACAATGAGAAAAGGACCCTTATTCCTTGAATTTATAAGAGTGATCTTGTCATTGTCAGCAATTTTCTGCCCACATTAGCCTATTCCCTGAATTTCCTTATGTAAGAATGCCAACCATGGTTTTCTGTAGCTGTCCAGCAGTGTTTGAAATCTAGCAAGAAGAGATGATTCTTTATTTTCTCTACCTCCGTGTCTCCCTTGCAATTTCTTTTTTTAAATACAAAGCTCATATTGAAAAGGTTCATGATAGGAAAATTAATCCAAGATCCTAATTTGATTATGTGTTTTTGATGTCAAGCTAGTAGAAAAGAAAAGTTAGCTTAAATTTTAGTTTGTACTTTTATTTTAGACTAGAAGGCAGAAACAAATTATTTTGCAGTGGACTTCAAAAGGTGGTGTAATATGTAAATTGTTCAGGGATAAATCTTGGCTCATGTAGTTTAACTTCTGCAATGATGAACCACTTTTAAACTATAATAAACAGTAATATTTATGGCATGCTATGTGAAACTTTGCTGGAGCTGATTATGTGGATTTGGTGGGTGGTACTGCTGGCAATATTTTCCATCTCCTGGAAACTTTGTATCACGAGTGAAATTCCTAGTGGCTGCGAAAAGCACTGACATAAACACAGTGTGTCAGCATCAAGCCTGGTTTCTAGCTAAACTCTTAGTGTAAGTCCGTCAGAATGGACACCGAAGAGTTTTAATGATTTGTGCTACAGTTGCATTCATCCTGTCTCGTTAGAAAGAGATTACTGCCTGCTTGTCTCGAGAGTCCTGTCCCTGGGATGGCCATGACTATGTCACAGGTATCTTAGACGCTCTGTCTGGGTGAGCTCAAGCACAGAGTAGAAATCATGTATATGTAACCTGCAAATATGGCCTTGTATGTTCTGCATGCACTCAGTGTAGGCATATTCCCATATTCCCTACGTGCAGCTGGCCTCTCCATTCTGTCTTGATGAGTGGAGAACCTGGATCAAGATGCTCTCACACGAGTTGTAAGCTCTGGGTTTAGAGAGGAAAGCAGGACTCTTTGAAGGGGGTAGTTCTTGACTGTGGAACTTACTTATTTTTCTTCTTCAGCTCAAAGTGATGTCAGTGATGTCACTCACATAAGGACTCAGCAACCCATTTGCTCAGTTTCACAGTTAAAAATACAGCCATTGATGCCTTAGCGAGACAGATAATTAGTATATGAGCTTATATTTAAGTAAGGATTTTCTTAAAAAAAAAAAATTTCAAATTAGTTCAGAAGGTTTTTCATATCTTTTATATATTGACCTATCAAAAATATTATGGTCTTCTAGCTATCTTAGAAACATTTTAGTTAAACAAAAAATCTGTTTCTAACAGATTTGTTTTGTTTGTTTTGTTTTTTTTTTATATTTTTTTTTAGTTCTGTTTGGATTTTTTTCCCCTAATGATTTGAGAGAATGAGGTTTTAGAGAGAATGTCAAGGAGATCATAACCCTATGAACTCTTAGTGGGAAGGAGTTCCGCTTGTCCCAGTGAAATCTTAAATTTGGTAACATAACCTAATCATACGTTATTTATATTAGAATGCCATTCAAATGTGCATGTCTCTTAATGTCTTTTTCCTAAATCTGATGCATTTCTAAGAACTGGACATCTATTTGCTATCTGACTATGTGTGTCCACTGTATTTCAACAAAGAACTAAGTTTTTTTCTACCCAAACCATAGTTTTTTATAAATTGCCTTCTTAATTTTGCTTCATTAGAAACACAAGAAAAAAAAATTATGGGGGAAAAGGCTTAACAACTGCATTTCCTTTATCCATGTGCTCAGCCCCTAATGCTGTTTCTGTGAACTCAGAAAATAAGTAGGTTCCTTCAAATTACAGCATTATAAACATTTTCTGCTTTACTGATTACAACTATAAAATCCCTGTTTATCATGGGGACTATTCTAAAAGCAATCAAAACCCTGTCATTCTCAAGGTCCATGACTAGAGGACAGAGACTGTGGTATGGAAATATGTAATGCTGCATCTTCTAGTGTAAACAGGAATTAATCTTTGATGTATTGAGCATATTAATCATTATCCAAATAGCAATTCCACAGTAATGCAACTGGAAGAGACCCAGAGAAAGAAGTCCATCTACCATTAAAGTGGTTATTGATTGAAGGTTAATGTTGTGTGTCTGGGAGATCACTCTGCATCCTTCTTTTAATCAAATAAGTGCAGAACTGAATGACTGACTAAATTGCTTGGCTAGCTGTTCATCTTATTCAATATGGGATATCAACATTGATTGTTTAAAGTAATCCAGTGGCTAAAAATCTACAGCTCTATGTCAACTGGAAATAATCATGTAGTCATGCATACCTACCAGAAAAAACTTGATACTTTTTTTACTTTGTTCACATTCAAACTGTTAATATCTATTACTTATTCTACTCTAAGAAAGGTTTCACCTTCCCTCCCCTCACTCCCCCCTTTTTTTTACATTCTCTTATTTTTCCTTTTTTTGTATTCTCTTATATAGTACTGTGAATCTCTGTATGGTATTCATACGAAGGAGAATGACAAGGTTGGATAAATGATCCTGAGGGATGGAGAGATGGAGGTAGCCTAGGGAGCATACTCAGAGATAGGAAGGTTCAGAGGATGTTGGGATGCAGGCAGCAGCTATGCAGAGCCTTCAGGTAAATGCCAAGCCAAGCAGTGAGCACACAGCAGAGGAGGGACAGAAGGCTGCTAAAAACAGGAAGTGGAAATAGAGCTGGGTTCCCAGAGTGACAAAATCAAAACATTTTCTTAGGACCACAGATTGTGCACAGATAGCTGCTCCAGTCAGGAAAATGATTGAGTTACTGAAATTACACTGGGGGTGAGGCTGGGGAAGAACTTCCACTGCTTATGGCGGAGTGGGAAAGGTTTCTCTTATTTCTTTTCTGTCTTACTAGTCAGAATTTTATGTACTTTCAAAGTAGAAAGGGATGATGAAGAGCTAAAATCTAAGCACATAAATTAAATGGCTTAGTCCCTAAATGCTGAAGGATTACACAGGAGTTAACACGGCATTTCAGAACACATAAATGAAAAGCCCAATTAAAGTCTGCATAAAGGAGGTTGTGTAAATATCATACCAGTCTAGGACTTGACAGTGTCAACTTGTCAGCTGATATTTCCTCTGCTCTGGTATATTCTCAGTGGATTGACGATTCATTTATCTGTTTTTCTAGCTTAGGCATGACCTTTATTCTACAAGGGCCAAAATGAATTCTGGTGCAATCTTTTAGAAACATCAGTAGTGAATGTCTTTTGTGTTACTGTTAACACATAAAGAAACACATGCATAAAAGTGATTCTAAATGAGTATTTTATTAAAATCTTTTTGTTCTGTGGTCTGAATTTGAGCTTTTAAGCTATATTATACTGAAGTCAGTGACAGTTTAAAA
This sequence comes from Chloebia gouldiae, assembly GCA_003676055.1. Classification (NCBI taxonomy): domain Eukaryota; kingdom Metazoa; phylum Chordata; class Aves; order Passeriformes; family Passeridae; genus Chloebia; species Chloebia gouldiae. The sequence continues at coordinate 361,882 of QUSF01000013.1, read as the reverse complement.
ATTTCAAAAAAAAATTTTATCCTCATATCCTTTGTGGCAGTAATAACTAGTCTGTATAATATGAATGTCATATGCTGTGTATTTTTTGAGGAGTTTTATTGTCACATTACATAATTCACAGAACACTAAACATTAGTCTGTCGGAATAAAGAACCTTTTTCTATTTACAGAGTAATGAAACCTTCTCTTAAATAATCAACATGCTAATGAGACTTTCTGAATGATCCTCGACTATACGTTGGTCATTCTTGTAATTTAGATCAATCACTGCTGATAAATAAAGTAGAAAATCCTTAATTGAATGTAAACATTCAAAGGAGAAAAGAGAGAAGAAATTAGTTGAAGGCAGAAATGAAAAGGACAAAGGAGTTCTGAATGGAAGTTATTCCAGCCAAGATGATTGTGTAGGAGGCAGAAATGCACTGCATTAATGTTTATTGATTCAAGCACAATAAAGTTTCTCCCTGATTGCTTACTGAGCTATATAAAGGCTTTCCAATGGACAAAGTAGCAAGATTTTCCCTAAAAGTGTCTGAATTCAACATAATTTCTCCTTTTCTGTACTTGCTTGCTCAAATATCTGGTGTCAGGAATAAATTTATACAAACAGCCTCAGAGGTTCCTTTGCTTTCACATCTCTAAAACAAGCTTTTCGATGTTCTTCATGAGGGAGCAGCATTATAAAGATCAGCAAAGTCTCCAAGGAACATGCATTATATCCGAGTACATTTTCTGAGATAGAAGCAACAATATATACAGTTTATAGACTGCTTCTTTTTTTTTTTATTTGTATGTATCTACAATGTAGCATGAGTAGAGTTTTTGAAGGGGAAAAAAATAAAGATTACATTTGAAAATATTGACACTAACCCTGAAGCCCCAAACTTGGCCACTCCTTTCTCCAGGATACCTCCAAGGACTGGCTTCTAGGGCTTCCTACTTTCCCACATGGCCTATATTCCACACTCTTTTCTATTTTCGTCATTGCCAGTTATTCACTGCCATTCCTCATATTCAGTGCAGCTATGGATCATGCTGCCTGTCCTGCTTTTATATGAGCGCACTCAGAATGGAGAAAACAGTTATCCCAACAAATGGCTGGGTGGTTCTGCAGCTGAATGTATGGGAGAACAGAGAGCAGCAGAAACTGAAGAGAAAGTGTTTATGATGATACCTAGATACTCTGGACAAAGAACATTCTTTTATAGATGATATTATTGTCACATTCTTATTTAGAAAAAAAAATAATTTCTTTACCAGTGTGATGACTTTGGTATAGGAATCCTTCATTAAAATCTCATCAAATTAGAATAACAGTTCATAGAAAAAATAGAAGAAAAGTCTATGGTTTGGTATTTTATTTTTAAATTTTAAAGGTAGTAGTAATTAGTTATTAATATACATTTGTTAGTGTAATAACCTACATTTGACAGTGTTTTCTTTTCTGGATAAAATTTCCCTCATATACAGGTTTAAAGCTAAGTTTCTTGTATTTTATGCATGCAAGCTTCTGCCTGCTACATATATATTTTGCACAATGATATGTTACTCATTTCTCAAGACATTGGAGGGTATTATATATCAAATTAAGGGTTTGGTCATTACCTTGATACATGAGATTCATTTTGCTGGTTGTGAATGTTATGGTTGCTACAGCTGCGTGAATCACAAGCATATTTTAAACAAGAACATAAAAAGTTAATTTTTTAATACAGTGGTGTTATCTTGTGGCCATTTCTCTGTGTTCTTGAGCAGTCTCTTTAAACATGTGGTGCAGGATAGTCAGTTGAGCAGGAATGAGATTAGTTTTCCTCAGCAAGGGCAGAAGTATCAGTTAAGGCACACTTGGCATAGGAAATACATGAACCTGTTGGAATGGGTTCAGAGGAGGGCCATGAAAATGGTCCTTCTGTGAGGAAAGGCTGAAAGAGTTGGAACTGTTTAACTTGGAGAAGAGAAACCTCCACTGAGGCCTTATAGCAGCCTTTCAGTATCTGAAGGGGGCTTTTAAAAAAGATGGGAAGAAATTTTTTATCAGGGGCTGTTACAGTAGGACAAGGGTTAATGTTTTGTCTGAAGGAGGGCTAGATTGGTATAAGGAAGAATGTTTTTACTATGAAGGTGGTGAAACACTGGAACAAGCTGCCTGGAGAAAAGTGGATGCCCATCTCTGCAAGTGTTCAAGACCAGGTTGGGTGCTGCTCCAAGCAATACGATCCAGTTGAAGATGTTCCTATTCATTGCGGGGACGTTTGGACTAGATAACCTTGAAAAGTCCCTTCCAACCCAAAATAGTCTATGATTTTATGTTATAAGAAAAAATTTTCAGCTCATAATGAGTAGCACATTTCTTGCACATGCCTTGCGCACAGACAGAGCTCCAGGCTGAAGGAAGTGCAATTTCCAGATGAAGGATGGAGAACAAACACCATGAAACCCTGAGTCTTTGGCTTGTAAACTCTACTGCCAAATTTGAAATTGGCAAACTTTAACCTCTCTTACTATGAAAATAAACTCTCTGTTTTGAAAGGCAACCCTTCTGAATCCTCTGTATGACCCAGAGGCATTGGTCACAATCTCAGTAGCTGAGTTGTTGCCAAGGGGAAAATTATGAATAGATAATGACTCAGTACATCAATAGCTCCCATACTGCCTGTACTGTCTTAGGAAAGTGATTGTGAGAAGACAAAACGAGGAATGAAATTCAACATGTGATTAATATTATTTGTGTTGTGGCTTTTCAGAGACAGTGAAAGATGTCCTGTTAATAATATCAAAAGCAATACAGAAATATCCAGATTTGTTTATTTATTTATTGCAAAAAAGTCATTAGACACAAAAGAAGAAGGGTTGGGTTTTTTTTTTGGGGGGGGGGTGGGAAATTTGGTTTTGATTGGTTTGGGGGAGGGGTTGTTGTTTAGGGTTTTTTGGTTTTATGTGTTTTAAGCGATTTTGGGGTTTTTGGTTTGGTTTAGTTTTGGGGTTTATTTTTGGGTTTTGCTCATTTTCATCTTTTTAAGTTTTCATAGTTTAAACATAATTTGCTTTTATTTGTGATTCTCTCTCATCTATCGTCATTATATTTATTGTTGCTGTGGTCTTCAGATTTGTTTTTACAAAAAAAGCTTTTGGTAGCTTACACAAAGAAAGTACCAAGACCATGTTCTGGATTATTAAAGGATTTTGTCTGAGAGGAAAAGGAGATAATGCATGTTATACTACAGGGTTGTTTATCAAGAAAATTGGTAGAACATACAAGAGTCTTAAACAATTTTATTTCTCTTTGAAATAGCTGTACTTTAGCAGGTGTTTGGACAGGTGATTTTTTGCCCAGCCTATATTTTCCTATGGGAAAGGCTTGATATGTATGGAGGTTTATGCATTTATAATGGTTTATGTCAAGAAGTGAAAAGTTCCTTTTGCTACGTCTGCCTTTTCAACACATATGTTCTGTCCTTCAGCAGCATTAATAACCTTCCTCCTGTAAATTCCCTAATGGGTAGAATGGTATTTAACTCTCTTCTAAGATTCTCAAGCAAATATTCTCTTCCAAAACCAAAATCTACAAGACTTATGAAGACACAAATTGAATAAATATGTAAAGTCTTGATGAGATTCCTGATTTTGCATAAAGTAAGGGTATATTTAAGGACAGTATTTGAAATCCATTGGAGTTGGTAGGTCATTCAGCTATTTTGGACTTTGAAGTCAGTAAATATTTTGCTGGAATGTTAGTATCTTGTCTACCTTTTTGTGAAATCTTTACTGAGTCTTACGGTTCTGCTGCTTCTGCTTCCCTGAACTGGTTAAAAAGAAAAATAAAGCCTGGAGTCCTGCAGAAGGTGTTCAGTTTCTTGTAACAGTAAATGTTCAGTTGACTAATTGTCTCACAAATTAATCCTTTTCTCTCCGATTTTATGGCTGTGAGATACCTAATAAAACAGAGTAAGAAATATACCGACAAAGGTTTGGAGGAGAAAAATAATGTGAACCATATTCTGTTTTAAAAAGAAATAAGGATTTGAAGTGAATCAGTAGGAACAGGCAAGAGAGAAGAATAGTACTGGATGAAAGTGAATTGCTGGGAAGTTACCTGTAAGTGTTAACTCTAAACTTGTTCTTGCCTTAGTTGGATTCTTACTCTTTTGGACTACTGTACTTGGAATTGCCTTTACTGCTTTACTGCTTGTCTCTAATTATTAATTTTGTTATATATTTCTGTTAAGAGTACTGCAGAGTTAATGGTACAGAGGCCTTTAGTGAAATTACCTGTTAGAATCCTAAAATGAGTGCAACATCTCACAGCCCATCACTTAAAATTCCTGTCTTGCCATATTAATGAGTCTCAGACAGCATTAATGCACCTAGGGGACATGGGTCTCAAAAGCCCAAGTGCAGCATAAAGAAGATGGACATTCATTTGAGTCTTAGAGCCCCATGGCACTTTACAGGTATAAACTTGGCTATAAATTGACAAGCAACCTTGCTTGTCCTCGGGCTGTCTGAAATCTATGAGAAGTTTGTAGTGTTTTGAGGGAAAAAGCACTCATGGATTGCCATTTGTTTAAAATCTGGCTGTGGGACTGTGTTCTGTGTGCATACTTTGTCTTGCTATGGGATGTAAGGTGAGTTTAAGCCCACTGGCTATAGATTTTCATAGCAAGTCAACCACACTTCTGCATTGCTCAATACTGACCAACATATATTAAACAGTTACCAATGTGGGTTTTTTAGAGGGAGATTAATAGATAACTGTTCAAAACCTTTGCCTAAATATTAGTGAATTAAGATATTCTGATTTGTATTCCTGCAGAATACAAGGAGTCTCAAGCAGTCTTGGAAAACAGGAAAAAAAGCCCTTAGAAGACTGAGGGATTTGTCTTGAGTGCTCAGATAAGTACTCTAGTATACCCTCAAGTACACTGCAAATGTTGACAAACTTCTTCCTAAAGATTAAACCATTGTTTAGTAGTCACATAGTACTGAATTAACAAGGACCATCCAGAAATAAAAGTCTTTTCAAAGGCGATGCTGTAAGATCAAAATGTATTAGCTTCCTTTTTTAATTTACTTCCTTCTGATGACTTTCTGTGCTTTTGTCCTCTGCCAGAAGCAAATCAGAAGCAATTCTAATTGACAGTAAATCTGATGGCATATCAATAAAGAACAAAAGCACAAGAAGTTTCAGGTAAAAATAGATTGCTTCCATTCAGATGATTATCACTTGTCCATCAGAACAAACCTTGCCTTACTTTTATGTTTCTTGACTAGGACATTGGAGTGGGACACTGTTCCATTGACTTTTTCCTGAATATTGGGCAAGTCACTTCCTTATTATCATGAATTACAGATATAATTACACTTAACTTCCTTTTTAGAGATTGGTAAAGAGAAAGTGCTATGTAGTTGTTTAGTTTTATTTTTAGATTTTAACCTTAAAACTCCTTTTAAAACACTTTTGTGTTGTATGCAACTCATTATAAGCATAAGTAGTTTTATGGAAACTACCACAGAATTTTACCTAGAATTTAATACAATTGGTATATATGATTGCAGAAATAATAGAAGATTGGTTTGATTTTTCTTTCTTTTCCCTTGAAAGATCACTTAAATTGGTAAACCAGATAAAAAGAAAACCAGGATCAACATCAGTAGATGCTGAGAAGATCCTATACATTACAGCTTGATCTCTAACAATGAGACTTCTGAAAGTTCTCTTTCATATTCTAAGGCACTGATTTTTAACTTGATTGTGTTAGGTTTGGCTCTGTTATACACATCTTTTATGAGTTTTGACAAGTTGTTTGGTTAAATTTTGCATGTGTTACATGGTTTACATTCATAAAATTGTGATATAGATTATTATTTTTCTGTTTGGTGTACAACCCTTGTACGGCAACAGACAATGCTGGTAAATAAGACATGTGTTTGTGAAGGATGGTCTTCTGAATTGAAACAGGGCAAGTGAATATAATAATGAGATTTCAGGAACCTGGTTTCTACCAGATCATCAGGCAGGAGTGATTATAAAGTACTTCTCCCTGAAAAGAGAATTCATACCAGAAAAAAACTACAGAACCTATTTTACAGATTTCATAAAGCTGTTCCTTTTTAGAAATATTTCTGTAGAAAGTTTCACATATTGTATTTTTTTCTATACAATTTATCTGTCACTAATTGAGATATAGAAATGTAGAATATTAGTCAAGTTATTCTGTAACTGGTTCTAGGTTTCTCTGCATTTTGATAAAGGAAAGTTTCTCTATAATCATGAATTCTTGAAAGATTTAAATAGAAAACCAAGAATAGTTAGTAGAGCAAACATAAAACATTTCCTGTTGTGAATGTCCCTTAGACTCTACTAAAGAAGTTAAAAAGCAATTGCCCTGTAGTGTCTAGGACTGTTGGTCCTAATGCAGTCATAGGAGATCAGCATAAATGAGTACTATGAATATTCTCTAGATCAGGATGAAGAAAATAATTGCAAAATGAGTCTAAACTCCTTTCCCTCAGTACTCCAATGGCTAGGAAAAAATCCACAAGTCTAATAGTCTGGATTCCTAGGAAAGACATATTTAAAACTCACAATAAAGAAAAAATATAGATTCAGAATAATCTCCATGTTTCCACATTAACACTCAGTATGGTTGACTAAATAATGACAAGTGGGATTTCAATTGTAATACCTAACAGAATGTTTATTCAAATTAACCTGTACAATATGTGAAGTGCACTTTAAAATACAGAAGACATTTTTCTATTGTTCTTTTTGTATCCATAACCTTCATAATTTCTTTGGCCTTTGGTACACAAATTCCCTTTTAAATGGCTGTCATTTGCCTTCTAATATACACTAATGCTTTGACTTCCTATTGCACTGGACGGTTTTAAGTTGGTGTGACACTGGGGAAAGCAATGATGATGTTGCCTCTGACAATGGAAAAGCTTAGTAGTAAATAATACACTGAGTATCACCTTTTTTCTCTAAAATTTTGTCCAGTTTGAACTGTGCATGGTACAAGTTTGACCATCAAAATAAAACACAGATGTGGTAGAAGCTACCTCCAACATTTTGCATTCCAATAGTGCAATTTTGGCTTTTTTCCAATTCAAATGAGCACAGTTGCAATTATTCTTTATTATCCAGAGAAAAAACAAATGGTGAATCATAGCTTCATATCCTAGAGTGCTTGTTATATAATACATATTGAATTTCATCTGTATGCTGTATGCATATGTTTATGATGCTGAAAGCTGATTACCCAATTTCTTCTAAAGTCTTTGAAGGCACTGTGCCAGCCCTTCCTAAAGTTTTGCAAGCATATTGTTTTTGACAGTCAGGAGAGTTTGAGATTTCTGTATTAATTACTCTGTTTATATAAAAATGAGCTTTATAACATTTGTGTATTCCTATTATACATATTTTAGAAATTACATAGTAATTACAGCAATTGCTTAAACTGCATGTGGTGTCTAATTTAATTTAATAAGATGCAGCTACATCATTTTTCACATCTCATAAAACTAAATATGTGAGACAGTGAAGTCATAATGAAGTGTTGTAACAGTATATAACACATAGAATTCTAAAAAACGCTATTCATTTACTTAATGGTAATTATTCATATAGTTAAGAAATATTGGTGTATTTGTCTCCATATATAATGTCTAATGTATGTGAATGATTATTACTTCTCACTTTGTTACTTTATACAAAGAAATGCATGTTACTTTTTTTCTCCCACGTAGGGCAGAGCCTTTACCAATTTCAGTCTGGTAATATTGGCTCTAGCTCGTGGTAATGCATTTTAGTAAGACAAAAGGGATGATCATTTATCAGACTTGACAAGTGGTGGCTGAATAATAACTTTCCTGTAATGCAGACACTTTCCTGAATGTTCAAGTGCTGATGGTTTGAACATTACAGCTCACCAAATTTTAATTGATTTGAGGTTTACTGATTCACTGACCTCTAAGTAAGTGCCAGAACATACTGGGGTTTTATTTTCTTTTAGTTGTCTTTGCAGATGAATTTATAGTCAAGTATTTGATCCTCTAGTGTCCTGTAGGTGGCCCAGAAATGTAGTTCCTACTCAAATATGTAAAGCCTTCTCTGCAGGAGAGACACACAATCCATACATCCAAAAATACTGGTTTTAACTGTGTGTGAAGTACAGGAAATGTAAACATTGCTTAGGGAGGCAAGTGCTTGAACAGTAAGACATACTATTTCTCAAGTATTGTTTACATGACTTAGAAGTGCAGGTTTTACAGCTAGACAGTTTCAGAGTAAGGATGAGATTATAGAATCTGGCATGGGTTTGAGCTAATTCTGCATAATTATTGCCAAAGTGTGATTGGCAGCCTGATCAATGTTTTCATTTTCCTATCATAGCCATAATTCAAGAGTTTGTGAAAGTGTCATGGAGACTTTCAGCTATGTCCTTTAGTCCTTTAGTTCCTGAACCAAGAAATTTAATTTGTGGGTTTTTGTTGTTTTTTTGTTGTTGTTGTTTTGTTTTGGTTTTTTTTTGTTTTGTTTTGTTTTGTTTTTGTTTTGTTTTTTTTTAAGCTTTCTGCTTTACATGCACACAAATTCCTCAGATATTCTGGGGGTTTTCAGCTTCTTGGGTTTTTTTCTCATTTTGACTTCAAGACATGTAGACAGTCCTCCTTTTAACTTCAAGGAGAAATGAGAATAAAAGCTCTACTGTGCTCTGTGACCATATAGGAAGCACTGTAGTGATAAATTCTTCCCATTGATCCGAAAATATGAGCAAAAAAAAGACACTGTGTTTTCTGTTTCAGAGTAATCATTCAAAAATTATGTGCTTCCTTAAAATACTTCACTGGAGGATGAAAAAATCATAACAATAAATTAATGAATATAGTTATATTTTCTTGTAAAAGTAAATATGTATGCCATCACTGATGTTGGAAAAGGCATTTTCTGTTTAAATTGCAGTGATCTATCAGGTTTTTTCTGGAGGGTTCTAGACCTTTTTCCCGTAGTGAGACACCTCAAAGTCAATAATAGGCATTTGAGCAATAAATGAGGGACCTAAATATTGTCATTCATCTAAGGAGCCAGGTAAAGGAAATATGGCAAAATAATGTCAATTTTGCTTTGTATCCTTATTGAAGATATAATAGTTTTAGAAACTGTTAGAAGAAACAGATTCAAACAGGAATAGATAAGAAGTACTCATTATATTATGGCTTTTCATAGCTACTTTCTGGAGAATAGAGCAGTCTTATCTTCTTCTTCAGGTCTTCAAAGGATGAAATAGTCAAAGGGTGACAATATTCATAAGGACCAGCCAGTTACACAGAAAATTCTTACACTGATAAGTACAAAATGGTTACAATAGCAAGTACCCAAAATAAAACGGTAATTTAGACATTTATTTATTCCTGCAGTGATGAAACTTTTCCTAGCTGGATAAAAACTTTGCTTTCCTCAAAAAAAATGCTTTAGTTATTTCTGTCAGCTTTGCCAGATACTCATGCTGCTTAATGAGTTAATGTGTGCACTCATGACATTTATCATTAACGAAGCCAATCACTACAGAAAATATATATATATATATATATATATATATATATGCATACATATAGCAAATAGGCAAGCTGTAATAAGTTTGCTACTTCTTTCCCAGTTATATGCATTTTAGATATGAGAAAAATACTTTCATATTCTTCTTTCCCTGTGTATTAATATACTTTGGCTTGAATTTTAGTGGATTTTGTTTTGTTTTGTTGTTTTTTTCTCCTGACAGCAACTGAGTGCTATGTATGCTAACTTAAACATTGTATACTAAAATTCACACAGGATTGGACAGTTAAATAGTGGACTTCATGATACAATAAGTCATAATTAAAGTCTATTTGATATTTGCCTGCCACTGGAGAAGGGTCCAAGGCAGGCAGTTTCAGCATTTGTTGTCATTCAGCAAGGGGCTCAGGAATGAGATGAATCTCTGTAATGTGGAGCTGTCTTACAACTGGAAGGTTAAACAGTAGAATTATTAATATCATGTTTATTCTTATTAAAGTACTGTACACAGTGCTTTTCACATTTTTATACACAAAATATAACAAAGAAAAGAGGAAATAGGTGATGGAAAAAATGCATATTTTATTACAGCTAAAGGATTTTGCTGATTTTCCAAACTGTTAGTATGCTGGATAAATAAAAACTCTTGAGTATATAACTAAATATATGTTTAAAGATCTATTTCCAATTCTCTCTTTTAAATCTACCTGATCTTGCTCAGTCCTAAAGATCATCCATTTTATCTAGGTAAATAAAATATATTCAAAAATGGAGTAAGATCCAGGGATGTAAATACGAGTATTTTATAATTACTCTTTTTTAAATTATTTTTTTCTTACCTTATAGTAACCAATATAATCTCTATATAGTATATGGAATCTAAATTTCAGTGGGGAAGAGTTTCTGATAAATTCTTCTTTACCTTAATATTCACTTCATGTTCTAGACTGTAAAATGAAATGCAGGCTAGCTGTGCTGCAAACGAATTTTACATCCATAGTTTGTGCTGCTGCATATTGTGTTTTAAGCTTTTGTGAGACAGTTGCCAAAATAACACCAGTACTTCTTGTACAGGGTTTGAACATGTGTTTTTATAACTTAGTTGTGATTTTATCTTGCTTATTTTGGTAATATCTTAACTTGTAGGTATTCTATTCTGCTTTAAACTTGTATACATATATATATATATATATATATATATGTGCTATATATGTGTACATGTGCTTGTAATATACTGATAGTACTGTTTATAATTTTAATTTATACACTGTATACTCTTATCAATATAAAACAGTTTCCATTATGAATATAGAGATGGACTGTTATTCATACTGGGACAAATCATCAGTTCCTTAATCAGGAAAATTTTGACAGTGAAGTCTGACTTACTGAGACTTTGCTCTGAAGATGTCCCTATGCATTTAGACAAATATAAGTCACTAATGAAATGATAGAATGTTACTGTCCTAGTTTTATTCTTGTTACTATATGTGAAATAATTTTCTAATGTTCTTGAGAAAACAGATTGTCTAAGTTTGTTTCATAAGCTAGAAGTTCATCAGAGGAATAATTTACACTTTATTCTGAGAAAGATGATAACACCAAATTCAACTTTTCCAACAGGGATGCTATCCTGCTCTATTTTTTGAACTGATTTAATGAGCTCCAGCACTGTTTTTCATGCTGAGTTCAGATTCTGTTTCATCTGTGAAACTGGTAATGTGTGGTAACGTAACAAATAAATTTGTAAATAAATTTCGTACCCCAGCTTTTATTTTTGGTTATAACAATATCAAATACTGCACTAAGAGGAATGTTCTGTCAAATCTTAGCAGCCTGTATGAAAACGTCCCAACAAGCTTCTTTTTGTCTAACCTTTCAGAAGCTGGTAGATTTTCTATACCTTTTTCATATACCTAAATTCCATAAGTCTTAATAAGTACAGAAAAAAAAAGCAAAGGACAGGGTTGGAAGGCTATGATTTCTTATTTTTCCAACCTACAACTAGTCCAAAAATAGTTTTCCCTTACTCTTAAGCAATAAAGGGGAAAAAAAATCACTAAAATTGAGACTAAGTACAGTTTCATGCAAATAACTTTTTCTGAAGTTTCATGTGTGGTAACTCTTTCTCCATAACTAAATCTCATTCCCTTGGTGAATCTACCTCAGACAGGATTGAAAAAGAAGAGCAATGAGGTGTGTCTTCTCTCACTGGACTATGGCAGTGCCTCAGGAAGATGATGCACATTCTGATATGCACTTCTTGCTCTTCCCATGATGCGCCTTCACACTAGAATGAGGCGACTTCCTTCACAGTGCTTTGATTAACCACTTACTTCTGAGCACCTTTTGAGGATGTCTTTATTAGTTTGCAATCTGGTATGCACAGCCTGAGCCCTTTTTCTGTTCTATTCCTTCCTCAGAGTATCTTCTAGGGGTCAGGCTGTTCCTTTCCATGATGCTGCTAGAAGATTTTTCACAGGCAAACTGGCTGTGTTAGCTCTGCAGTGTTTCCAAAGATTAGGACACTGTGAGAAAAAGGGTGTGATTTGAGATCACTGAATTGTTTAGATGCTGTTCAGCATGCTGGGATATTCTTTTGTAGCTCCTGTTTGGAGATTAGGTAATTCTACAGACCCATGCATGATCTGGTAACAGATATGATGTTTGTAAAGTCCAGCTGTCTGAAAATAGAGGAACAAAACTCTCTCTTAAGAAAATAACATGCTAGTTAGCTAGCACCACTCAAGTAGGCTTCTTTGTCCTTCTCCATTTTTAAGTGGAATGACCAGGTAATCTAAACCTCAACCCCTCCCTAGTCCCTGATTTTATAAATAATACTTAGAGTGCTAGAATTTAACATCCTGCATAGACCAAGAGATATTTGTTTAATCAATAGTCTGGAAAAAGTGAAAATTTTATGGTTTTCAGTATAAGAATAAAACTAGTCTCCAGGTTTGGGATGAAACTGTTCTACTGATGGTAGTCCTGTTAGGCAGCAGTCTCACTCATTCTGTCTTCATCTGAATGTAACACTGAATGTCAACATCCTCAGCTGAGATGACAGCTTGACTTTGGTGGGTTGACAATGTATTTTTCTACCAGAATTTTTTTCTCCATGTTCAACTACACCTCCAGAGAGGAATTTTGAAAAGCAAAGAACAAAACATAAGCATTGTTCACTGTAGAGGTTAGGTTTGTTTTTATACTCTGAAGATGCTAGGAAGATGCGTATATTTTTAAAAATTATTACCTGTCAGGAGAAAAAAAGCTCTTTTCATCTCTTTGTGTGAGCTACCTTTTTTTTTGTTTTGAGGTGTAGAATTATGAGACTAATGGAGAGCAGGACGAGGTCTGGCATGGATATTAAAGGCCATTATTGTCATAGGTTAGGAGATCATAAGAATTATGACTACACAGGAATAATTCTAAAATCCTGCTTTCCTTCCTTCCCCTGTTCCCAAACTAATCACAGAATCTGTCTTATTTATTGTAATCTGCTTATGAGAAACTGTGCAAAAGCTGAGGATAATAAAGCTGGAAGCCTTGGCTTAACAATTTTCAGCTGTAGATGAACATGAAAAATTGAACTATAACTATAATGAAATATCTGTCATAAGTGACAGTAGTATCAAGAGACTATATACAAGGTTGGTTCTCTGGTGAATACCAGATATGTAAATTGATTAATTGTGAGTGTTTGTTGGATTGTTTATTTTACTTAATATATTTACGTTATTATTTCTATTTATAAAACTTTTATAAACTATTTGCTTTCTCACATCCTCTTATTTCCATAGGAGAAGAGCTGACAGCATTTTAAAAGTGTGTCAAAGGAAGTGATAACAAGACATGTAATTTCTTGTAGATAATTTCTTTTTTGTTGTTTTGTCATAGTTCATCTAGAGATACTAGAAGACATAAAATTATTCTGGCTAAATATAATGGAACTGATAAGTAAAGAGCATTTAATACAGTACTTGGGGGTTCAGGACAAGCAGTTAGAAAGGAGGCTTGTATATTGCAGCATCATTTCAGAATTAGATCAGAAAATCGGAAGTCAGAGTTTCTACACTTGTCTTTCTTGGAGATACTGGATAAACTACTTAAACTTGCTTAATTCTGTAAGTTAACTGATAATTCTGTAAGTTAGATGATACTTTGCTGACTATTGAGAGATATATGTAATCATTTGAGATTTTAGGATAGAAGTCTTCCCTCTACCCTTAACTCCCCACAAGTTTAGGAAATTTAGGAAGATAATCATTCTCTCTCTTGAAAACTAGTGGTTTTTTAGTGATTATTCTTGGGGTTTTTACGTGCCTTAAAGGATTCTGATTTTCATGACAACCTTCCCCTTTTCTAAATTTTAATTTGTATAAATTTAGCCCATGTTCCAGCAAAAGTGCCTTGGCTCTAAAAGCTGGTTATTGGGAACAATGCTATTCATCGTGTATATTTCACACCATACATAATTGAGGTTGTGCTGGCTGTACTTGCACGTGCTGATGGATGGCTGAACTGACCAGGTGTGGATTAGACATAATTTTGGAGGCTGAATAAGTTAACGAACACCTTCCAGTTAACAAATAAGCTGTTACCTGGCCTGAAAGCAAATGTTTCTTTTGGAAGACAGAGAGGAAAACAGAAGTGTTTTCCAGTGTGGTTCTTCTGCCTAAATTAAAGTGCTTGATGTGCTTTTGATCTCTTCTATTAGTTCACTGGGTTATAAGGGCCTTCTCTTTAGTACTTTGAACAATGTGGAAATCTACCAAAGGCAGCGAGATGAATATTAAATATTCCATTCCTAGCACTGGACTCAGATTAATGAACACGGATACAGACTTTACAGCTTTTGAGAAGGAAATCAGTATTCTCTTTTCCAGAATCTGGACAGAGGCTAGTCTTACTTCGAGTGTCTTTTTTTCTTAGTGATAACTGGTTAAAAAGAATGAAAATGTTATGTAGTGATAGCTTACATTGTTGCTCTTTTTTTTTTTTTTCTCCACAAGTGGGAATTGTGAAAAATTGTAGCTCTTGTAGGAATAAGTGTAACTTGAGAAATGAGAGCAGCTCTGAAAAAGTTAATATGCATGTATGTAGTCTGTTAAAGATGTAGCCTATTAAAGATCTAGTTGCGTCACAAAAGTCATGTTCTTGATGAATATATTCAAAACAGTGAAAAAACTTCTACTGTATCTGGGACATTGGAGAGGGGAAAAGTTCTAAACATTTTACATTTTTATATTAGAAAAAATCTTGTGTTCTTTATTTAGTGCTTTGGAATTTACTTGAAATTTACTTGGAATTTTTCACAAGTAAAAACAATAAGAAAGAACGTCACCTGATATAAACTGGCATGGCTTCACTGAAGCCAAACAACCAGTGTTTGAAACAGCTGAGGAACTGACTGCTGCTTTCAGAATGGAAGCTGATCTTTATTCTGGCTCTTTATTCTTTATTTATTTATTTAAATCTATGCAGATCTATTACCCTGTTTATTGGAACTATAATGCCTAACTCATTTATTATCTAAAGGATTTTTTTGGCCAAAGGGGGAAGAGGTCTGCAATTTTCTGTGCAGATGGCAGAAGTACTGTACAGTGGAATGGAGTGGAGTATATCTATTAATCTCATCTAAAGAAGCAGACAGTGAAAAGGTTCAGTTCTGTGGCAGCCTAACCATTAACAGCATCCCAAACTTGATTTTATTTCTTTACTTTCTTGGACTGAAAACACTGGGACTCAGATTTATTATGTCATTGTCGTCTCTGCCTTTCCTCTGTCTCATCTGTATTCTTTACAGAGTCTATAAACATGGGCTGTCAGCAAGCTAAACCTGTCAGATTTCCACTTCCCCCCTCCTCCGCCTGCTGCTATGCTGCCCGAGAAACAGCCCTGCACATCTCACCCTCACTGTGATTCTCGTGATCACATCTCATTCATCACCGTGACTCCAAACTCAGCTCAACACATTAGAAAAAAAAGGTCAGGGATATGAAAGGAAAAGAGAAATAAACAACTACCCAGCGGAAGCCGTTCAGCTACGGCAGACGTGGGAGGTAAGATCGGAGCCAAATTCTCTGCCAGCAGCTGTACTGGGCATAAAGTACTTCTATACAAGTTCTAAGTGTTTTAAACTGGAGGGTTATGTAGGGGTTTTCTGCAGCTCCTGGTTTATTTTTCAGCACAGAAGCAAAGTGGAAGCATAGAAAACTGTAAAGGTGGGAAGGTGATAAAACTTTTTATAACTGGAGTAAAGATGACAGATTGGTTGCTGAGTGACTAGAAACCTGATAGCATGCAAGATTTGGGCTTGAGAGTTCAATAAGCAATGATGAAAGGACAACTTCTCTGTTGACTTTCTGAGCCAAACTTTAAGATGCTTTTGTTTTGGGATTGTGAGAATTTTGTATGGATGAAAGAGAAATAACTTTGTATAAAGCAGTAAAATTCCTTTAAATGGATCTGTTTCCTCCTCTGTGCTATGCTGTCAATCTAGTTAGGTAAAATTTATTTTAAAATTATTGTGACCTAGTGATATCTCTTCATTCTCCTCACTACTACTTTGGTCCTTTATACTGAGCAGGTTTGTTTTCTTTGTCAGGATTTTTTTTTGCCTTTATTCAATTATCTTTTTTTTTCAATTTATTGATACTTCTCATCATAAACAGAAATAGCTGTTAACTCTTTTCTTATTTGCATTTTGCAAATCTATATTTAAAATATTGATGTAATATATGCCAGTAACTTCTTTCTCTCAAGTAAATAAGAGAAAATAAAAGAGAAACTGCAGAGCCAAACATAAATAACTTGTAAAACTCTGTTTAGAATAGTTTTTTTCTCACAAGTAGTAGTAAATGTATTAGGATTTTAGTTTACCCTTTTATTTATGTATGTAATAATATGGCCCCTGATAATAACACACTGTACAGAAAGTGTGTTATATTTGACCAATATTGACATTGGTCAAAGAATATAAATATCTATATTGAGTCATAATGTGACTGTGCTTTATGTGAGCAGAGATTGTTTGTCTCCTAACCCTTTTTGACATATTTCTGTCTTGCTCAACTTACAAGATTTATGCTTTATGTGTTATTCAAGCTAAAAAAAAAAAAGTAAATGGATTATTTGATAATTCTCTTTGAACAAAGGACAAAAAATAAGGCAGAAGGCCCCTAGTGAAATTTTCAGGTAAATGATAAAACCAAAAGCATCCAATGATTAAGCAGGGAAAAGGAAATTTTATAGAAACTTGTTCCCATGATGCTGATTAAATGCAATGCTTTGGATTCAACCTTCTATTCTGTTAGCCATGTGCGACTTGTAAGGTGAGAAGAAAGACTATACTGTATATTTTCTCCATTTCTCATTCTTTTTGAAGCATTTGCTATCATGCCAAAGCTGAGGGCAAAATGCTGGAGTTTGTGGTTCAAAATACATTTGCACATCTCACAGAGTCACTCATGGTCACTCATGGCAAGAATCTAGTAGCATGTGAGGAGAAACTTCCTATAACTCAGAAAAGGAACTTTTGCATTAAAAATAGAATATAGAGTAGACTATAGACTGTAATATCCCTTACTTCTGTGGCAGAATTTGTGTTTTCTTCAGTAAATGTAACTTCTCTCAGTGTCCATTAGGAGGCTCTTTTCTCTATATTCATCATTCTCCATGGAATGATAGTACGGAAATTCATCAGTTTTGAACTTACTGAACATCTTAGCTTTAGTGGGTAGGGGAAGATAAGATCCCTAAATCAGGTAACCACATTAACACATTGTATACATAATAGTGTAGCAACTGAAAAAGACAAAAAGCTGACCACATGGAGTTTGAATATTCAGAAAAAATGTTAGAAGTTGAGCTGAGAAGGGATAAATTCTAGTTTAATGTGAACTCTGAGGAGTAAAATAAATTGTGGAGAATAAGAACTACAAATGAAAACATATTAGAAAAGACAAGCACATTTGAATTCCTACAATTTACTGTATATAAATGCAGCATTGTTATACAGCAGAGCTCTATGCTGACATGATTCGTACTCCAAAATAAGGAAAAAAAACTACTAGAAATTTCAATTTTTGAAAAGTGTGAAAAACACTTAGCAGTACACCTATAAAAGAGGCTATAACTGAAGAACAATTAGAAATAAATGTGAGTGGCTCTTCATGAACTATATTGAACTGCAGTACTAACAGTGATGGCAGTATGAAAATTATGATCCTATGAAAGGAAAACAAAATAGAAGATAAGATCAGGGTAATAAAGTAAATTGCAGTAAGAAAATACGAATACTTCAGAAAATAAAGTTATGAGAAATAGAGATATTTTCTTAGAGTGTAACTTGTAAAAAAATTATAAAGAGTGTATTTATCTGCCACATCACTACAAATAAAATATGGATTGAGTGGAGGATGAAAGGAGAATGAATAACAGTCCAGAATCCAGTACTTCCCTTTTTACTGTTATACTAGGAAGAAGCCAACTCCTAGCCAGTTTATCTTCTGGCTTCAAATGAGATTCTTTCAGTTATCTTGATCAATACCAGATGAAAATGAGGTGTAAACCAAAGATTACTTTGCACAGGGATATCAAATATTCTTTTATGTTTCTCTGCTAAAGTAAACTTGCAAATATTGAGCTTGGCAGACTGAATCTGACAAGTACTTAAAATTTGAAGGGATGCCTTAGAAAAATAAATTGGTATCTCTCTTTTCCTTCTTGAATATATAGTAAAGTTTGCATTACATAATGTACTGCTGTCCACATAGAAGCTGAAGGGCTACATTAAGCTATGAAAAATTGTCTTAAACTGGTATGTGAAAGGCAGTCATTTAAAAATAATAAGACTGAGGACAGAAAGGCAATTTGGAAAGTGAGTACTTTCAAGTAACTAATTCATCTCACCAAGCAAAAATTTGTGCTAGCATTCACCACCTAGTAAATATCAGGAATGTTATGTGACAGAACTTGCCTACTCCTAGTTCCTTGCAGTCACCCACCAAAAACAGACTTGATTTGCCAGGTTGTAAATCAGATTCTTGTAATGCAGATATATAGGGGTTGGGTTTTCTACTCCTATATTTCTTAAGGAGGATTGGTTTAATTGCACAGACCTCATTATCCAAGCTTGCAGCTCAGCTGGCTGCAATCAATAGTGTGCAGTCCAAGACGGATTTGCAAAATAAACAAAATTATACCTTCATTAAAGTCTTCATTGTGACTGATAGAGTTTGGGTCTGTATATTGGGTATGACAGCTATAATGCTCTCACTGCATTCAAGCCAATGTTTGCAACATAAAAGGATGTACCACTCTAAAGATTGACATGACCATTGACCCCTTTTTAATTTTCTGGCAAGGTTTACCTCCCATTTGACAAGATCTTAAAAAAAATTACTTACTATATGGAATTAGGAAGAAAAACATTGAAACACATTCATGTTTCTCTTCAGAAAGTAGCTAGTACTCTTATTTCTCAGATGGGAGCCTCTTTCTGGCAGTTCTAACTACTCTGTTCTATTCAGACCTCTGGGTTTTAATAAGATTTCTTGAAAAGGTGAAGAGGGTATATTTGCATGCTTAAGGAGTGCTTAGTCTTGATTAGTGGTGCAAAGGAAATCAAGTAGTGTCTTATTTTTACCACAATTTATTAATTTGATGCTATCTATAATGCTATTTATTTAATAGGAATAGTAAAACCACTGAGTATATTTGAACACTGAATTTTATTTTTGCTTTCATTTTTCCCTACAAAATTTCCATTATTCAAAAAGACTTCTCAGTTCTCTTCACTTCTTTTCCTTGCCCCCTCCAGTGAAGGCAAACCAGATGCTTAAACATGATTAGCCCATTTCAAACTTCTTGTGTGACTATGAATCAAATTATAGTTTAGGAAAGAAAGTGTTCTTTCTTATAGTTACCTTACTTTTTTTTTTTTTTAATGTCAGTGTTTGAAATAGTTTAAAGTCATTCAAGAGTGACCAGGATGCAGTATTGAATGTAGCTGGTTTCCACTTTCTTTCGTCTGAGGATGTATAACAGTGCTGGCCATTTTATTTTCTTCAGGATGTACCATGTAATATTTTTTCGGTCAAATACTATATTAAAAAAAAAAAAGCAAAACAAAACAAAACTTTCTAAATAAGTCAAGAAATAATTAGGATTGAAATAGAAAAGAGAGGAAGTAAAGCAATTTTTTATAAGTAGTCAGGTAATTTTTTGGTTAGTCTTACACGAATTATGTAAAACAGTTGGAATTAAAACTATTCTCTACATCGTGTTTTATTCATTACTAGTACTGTATTTAATATGTTGTTGGCATTCTGTTGCCCATTACAATAATGGGATATAATGAGATGTCTTTTTCAGTGCCTCAGGTGTAAAAGTGTATTATTCAGGGCTTCTCAGGCAACCGCTGGAATCTAGTCAGCACTGAGATGTGCTTGCTGGTAACTGGAGGTAATCTGCACCTTCAGGTGTAAGGGCTGTGGTTTAAACCCAGCCAGCAGCCAAGCCCTGCACAGCCACTCGCTCACTCTCCCCAGTCAGAATGGGGAGAATGAGAAGGGTAGAAGTGAGAAAACTCCTGGATTGAGGTAAAGACAGTTTAATAGGGAAAGCAGAAGTTGTGCACAGGAGCATACCAAAGCTAGGAACTCATTTACCACTTCCCAATTCGCTCCCCACTTCCCATGTGCTGGCAAGGTGTTCATCCATCTGCAGGAGAGCACGGCTCCAGCACATGTAACAGGGACGTGGGAAGAAAAATGGCATCACTCTGAAAATCCTCTGCTTCCTTCTTCGTCTCTGAGCATGAAATCCTGAGTGTGATGCCACGTGGTGTGTAATGTCCCTTTGGTCAGCTGGGGTCAGCTGTCCTGACTGTCTCCTGCCAGTTCTTTGTTCACCTCCGGCCTCCTCGCAGTGGGGCAGAGTCTGAAGCAGAACAGATATTGATGCTGAGCAAACACAGCTCAGCAAGAAATAACCATCCCCATGTTATCAGTACTGTTTTCAGCACAATTCCGAGACATAATCCCATACTAGATACTATGAAGAAAATTAACTCTACCCCAGCTGAAATCATCAAAGTAACTTCCCTTCTTACAAGGTCCAACTTACTTACAGCAGTCCAACCATGGGAAACCTTTTATCATGTGCCATGGAGAAAACATACAGATAAGGTGAATTTATTAGTCACTCAAAGGGAATATCTCACCTGCTCTATGTTTTGGCTTGAAGGTTTTAGCAGCAAATATCTTGAGAAGCAGCATGAGCACAGCATTTGGAGGCAATTAGTAGACTTCCCCTTCCCTTCATAAGGACTTTGAATTTGACATGATGACAGTTGTATGCCCAGGAAAGGAAAGTATATTCTTGTTAGTTCTCTGTGCTCAAATATAGCTGAATGTGAATATTAACTCTCCTTCTCCTGCATTTCATAGGCGAGATGAGGAAGAGATGGATCTAATTCAATATAATGGTATACTGCTAGCTGTGATTTGGACAAGGAAGATGGTCTTTTAATTAAAAAAATCCCCCCAAAACCAAAACCCTGTCAGATCCAAATTAATATATGTTTTGTTTTAACTGTGCAGAAGAGGAATGATATATCATATTGGTATGGAACCAACCATACCACTGTCATTTCCAGTGCATGTCTAGTGACAAAACAACTTGAATTTGTAAAACACAAACTCCTTTTGCAAACCATTTTTGCACTTAATAAATTTTTGTCAAGCAACTTCTTTTTCCAAGATACCCTTAGTCCCTCTAAGTTCATTCATTATTATTTATTACATAAGGGCTTTAAAATACAATTCTGATGTATCAGCTTATGTAAAATATCTTTTTTTCAATCTTTTGGTTTAAGAACCATCCCTAAGCATTTCTAAGCATTATTTTAATTTTACTGAACAAAGTATTTTTACTTTTTCTTGCTGCAACCATAGATTAGTATGTAAAAAAACAAGTAATAATTCTAAAAACTGTAAAGATCCACTAGTAGTACATTGCAGTATTTTTTCTCCAGAGACAATCTTAAAGAATAGATTAAAATAAAATCTATCATTGTCCAGAGTCTGTTTCTTTGTATGTATCCAAAGTGTTTCATTGGAGATAATTTTTTTTTGACATTGCTTTTTGCTGGGTTTTCTTTTTTTTTTTTTTTTTTTTGGTCTGGGTATCCAAAGTAAATGCTAACAAAAAACAAATTATGCTCAAATATTGCAATATCAGTAGAAGCATTTTCTGATTTCATTTTAATTTTATTTATTTCTACTTAGAGGAGTTTTGGAATTACCAGGGAAAATTTCCTTCCAATAAATTTCTCCAATGTTGCTTTTTTGATTGTCAGCTGTTAATGAAAAGAAAGTCTAAGCATTAATTTCTAATATTTCTTTGTTAATGAAAAGAAAGTCTAAAAAGAAACACTAAAGTTAAATCTTAAAATGTAAGATTCTGTAACATATTATACCTATCTAGAAGATAGTGCTAAGAGAAGCTGAAAAATAGTAATACATTTTCTGAACTGGTGGATTTTAGCATGTTTTGAAGAAGTTCAAGATAGAGGATATAATTCAATGCATTCCTTTGGAATATTTAGATAATATTAATCAGTTGCATTTTTGATTGGGAAAGAAAATGTCACCACTTTTATTTCAAACTGTTACTCTTGATGGAGTATCTGTTAACAGTGCTTTAGACTAAAGGGTTATATATGACTTGTAAAATCATATACTGATGAATACATGGATGGAAGAAATTCAGCTGGATTTTGGAGTTTAGACTAACCTTCCATATTTGGAAAAATCACTGTTTTGTTGTGCAAAAAGAAAAAGTGTTTGAAATATAAAGACAGTATCAGGACCAAGTTTTTGTAATTCCATTGGGACAAAAAGTCTAGAAAAAATTAATTTTTAATTAAATCTTTTATTAAAATAATAAGGAGTTTAATAAACTTGCTTCATATTTACATTTTAAATGCAATTCTTTCATGCATTTGGATTTTAGAAATGTGTGTTTCTATTCACTAAATTGACTTTCATTTAGATTGGCCTACAGAATAGTATTATTTTAAATACACATTTTTCCCCACATCCTTTTCCAAATTTTTCACTTCCTATAAAACCATACTAATGAATTTTTCTTCACTGAGTAATATAATCTTATTTAAGAATTTCCTTAATTTGTTTCTTTTTTCCTGGTTAACATCCTTCAATAGTCTTTACACTTAAGAGTCTGAATTTTCCCCTCATTAGACCAAGAAAAATACAGATGAAAGCATTAGACATAGTCATTTTTACTATCAGTGTACAAATTAAAATTCTGTGAGGCTCAACCATTCTCTTGTTTCTTACTCCTACTTCCAAGCAGATGAATTTTGGGTTTCTTTTCCTTTATTTAATTTTATTTGTTATTTTATCCTTTGTCATCTATACCAATCTTATATCAAATAAGATATAAGCACTAAACCCAGGGTACACCAGTTGTCTATTTATTACTGTTACAATCAGAAGCCTGGTTTTTAATTTAGAATTTTTGCAGGAAAATGACCCACATTATATGTGTTCATAAAAAATTACTTGGTTACTCTGTTTAGTTCAGAAGATAACACTTTTATATTTCCCACCTGTTTTTATAATTGCTTAACCAGAGACAAGACTTAATCTGGGATTAAAAATGTATGAGTTCAACTCTCCAATCCATGAGAAAAACGAAGTTATTCTATATTCTATGTGGGAAAGGGGAATTTTATTTCTTGCTTCATAAGGATACAGCCAGCATTAATTCTCTCCAGATTACAAGGCATGTAAATGCTATCAGAAAATGAGGAATGGGCATATAAATATCTATTTATAAACCTAGATAATGTGCCTGTTATTCTCAAAAGCTCTTAGGCAGTGAAATGCCCCATAGTCACTGGAAGTCAAATGGAAAGATACACATTTTTATCCAAGAAGGATGTCTTGAACTTTGGTCTCATGCTTTATTGTAATATAATGGAGAAATAGTATAATAGTCCTCAATTAAAAAAAAAAAAAGTCACCTGAAATGCAATAAATGCTGATGTCAAGAGGAGAATATTAAGAAGACATTGTGGAAGGAAGCAGACAGATCTACCAGGCAGTACTGTCATGCTTCTATTGTACTACTGCATTTAAACCCCATGGATAGCAACTCTCTGCACTGATTGGTTTATTTCTGCCTCTAGATGAAATACCAGAAAATTATCTCCTTCAGGAGATTTCAGTGCCTTTATATAAGCAAGCATATGGGACTTGTACCTTGATGTCATACACTAGAAGGCTTGGGGTCCTCTGCTGCTGCCTTACCCCACAGCTCTCCAATTATGTTACAAAAATCATGCAATTATGTATTAAACAGAGTGTCATAGATGTCTCTAGTCTCATAGTCTCTTAGATGTCTCTAAGAGACATCATGTTTGTTGAGCTAGGTAGGAGCTGATGAATGAAACTGTTCAACAGGGACTTCTCACATTTTCACATAACTAACAAGCAGAATTCCAGGTAAAGGCGATGCTGATGTAAATATTTTTCAATTAGAATACATTTGATTTCTTTCAATGAGCTCAAAACAATAAGCAGGAAAAAAACCCTAGGATTTTGGTCTTCACAGTATTTTTAGTCTATTACCAGTTTGTTAGTTTTGTAACTGTATAAACATATTTTGAAAAATATCTGAGTTTATTAAATGCAAATTTAATAAAGGTAGTTGTTAATATTTAATATCACTGGTCCTTCCATGAGAAGCAGAGTGTAAGGAACTTCGTCTTACAGAAATGGTTTCTATTTGGGAATCTTGTGGTAAAGAAGTGCTTGATCACACAGTCTAATTCTACTCTAATAGTTCTTGATAAAGTTGAATATATTTATTTCTATGATATTATATGGACAAGGTGTTGTGAGCCCTGGCTTTGATCCAATAAGTCACTGCACATACCTCTGCCTATAAATTACTAAATTAGAATTGACAGTGAAAGAAATCAATTCTTCTTTGTAGTACAGATAATCTGTTCATAAACTCTGCGTTATTATCTGAACTTTGCCAGCATAACCATACCAAATGAGTAATTTATAAATGTATTGACCTAATGTATCAGCATTTTTTAATATTTGTAAGAGAAATAATGATTCATATTTCAGAATCACCACATTATTTAACTCTGTGGAAAGTATAGGTAGCCCTACTCTGATCTAGGGGATAACTAATCCTACAGATGCTATTATAAAATATGTCTGAACTTTTTCTCCTAGGGTCTTTGTTTTTCTTCCCATTTCTTCCCTGTATCTCTTCTTGACAGTCATGCGCAGCTTACAAGGATAGAAACCTGTCAGAAACTTGAGATCTCTGTAATTTTGAAATTTAATGCTTATCCATATATTTACAGTTTTCTACATATATATGTAGTGTAGTACACATAGCATTAATCCAATAATTCATCATTCCATGGCTGATCCATTCTAAATGCTCTCTGCATTGCCACAAACATTACCTGCTGCACAGAACTGGTGACTCACACTGTCTGACAACTTGCACTACAATTTCTGGAGATATTAGAGTAGCAAATATGTAATGTTGGTCATGATTGATAATGTTGTAATGATTGATATGTTTTTAATTATAAATCAAATTTTAATTTAGTTACTCTGTTCAGCCAAGTACATCTTATGAAATTTAATGTATGTAATATTAATACATAATATAATTGAGTTTCCAGTGCTGGTAGATTTGGTTACTTGAGAATGCAGAGTAGATATTTCCATAATGACTAGTTTTATGACTGGGAACTTAGTCCCATAAAAAGGAATGCAGGAAACTACCCTTTCTATGGTATTTCTTGTACTGGAATGGTGACATGAAGAAAAGTTGCTGTTTGAGGTCTTGATAGACAGTTTTTTTCCATCTGTGCCCTGGCCTTGTTAGCACTGAAATATAACATTTTTCTAAAAGTATTCTATCTCTTTTCTTAGGCACTGTGATTCATACTTAACCAGACACATGGAAGGGTATGAGCAAAGATAAATAATAACAGACAGTCAGGGACACCTCCATGTTATTTTAATTTTCCTACAAAACAAGATAATAGATCATGTTTTTTCCTGCTACATTTCTCATGTTCAAAACACTTTGCATGCATTCAGATTGATTTCTATATTCAATTCTCCCTGGGTTTAGGAATATGCGTGTGTTTTCATGGTTGGTAGATGGTATTTATTTCTGACTTTCTCTGGAAGAATAGAAGTTATCAAGACTCTGTTATATATCATGCTTATATTAAATTTTCTATTCTTTTCTTAAATTTCAAAAATTCCCAGAAAGCTCATGAGTCTGCTAGACTTCACACCTTCAGCAGTCCAGCCTGTTGGTCAAAGTAGCTGAAGGCAAGCCATTTCAATAAATACAATGTGTTGAATAGTACATGATAAATGAAAAATGAAGGTCTCTTGGAACAACTCCTATGTGTTACAAAATATTGCAAAATATCTATGATTGTCATAAGTTGAATATGCTGTCTGGAGGTTTCAATGCTTAATTAGAAATTATGATTAAAGGAAACTGAGTAGACAATTGCACCATGACTTTTCATTGTGTTTATTCTTTTACTATGAATTAAGTATCTCATGTTTTAAAAGACTTCTAACTGTAAAAACGTAGGGTAAAATTTTGTTGACCATAAATAATCATTTGGTATTCCGTACTTTACTACAAGTAATAAATTCAGAGTTTAAGATAGAATAACAGTTTGTCATTTTGGTAATTAAATGGTGCTACCTCAGTAAGAGGTTAGGCAGCAGAAGGAAGTCTATATTTCTTCAATTTTGAATAGTAAGGGAACTCTGCAGAATCAGGTATGTTTGGTTTGACTAAAAAATTTCTTCTGATCTTTTATCTGCTAGGGATCGTTTGCCTTTTTTTGCAGGTTTCTCTTATTAACAGTATAGGGATGCCAATGGAGATTTGAAATATGAGTTTTTAAAGAGATTATTTCAATGTATGTTTTTCCTCAGTATTAAGTAACTTTAAGAATAATTGCTTTGGTTCTATATACCTGTGACTTTTAAAAACTAACTTATGCATTTTAGGTCAATATTAATGAATATCTCTTAATTTCATTGATGAACTCTTAGTTATTTCTTGTTTGACTACTAAAGATATAACAACTCTACTTATGTTTTCCGCTTCCATTTGTTTGCCATCATTCAAGGTAACAATTACAGTCTCAGACTTTCAGTCACCACTTCCAGTAATACTAGAAAAATTTCCACATACATATTATTCATAGGAAGCTGTATAATCAGATAAAATATATGCATGCATTTGGGCTGAAGGAAAATTATGGTTCTTAATTTGCTTATAGGGATGCTGGTTCTCCAAGAACAGGAGATTAATAGTGTGTCTTGCTGCAGTGACAATAAAATTAATTTTATATCAAATTTAATTAGCAACATAGAATCCTAATAATCCTAAATACTTCCTTGAACACTTATTATTGGACAAAATGTACAACCCATAACAGTTAATGTACCAGTGATGATAAAGATGCAGCAGAAACTGTAAAAATTCTTCAACTATCCTTTCTCGTAATCTCATCTTCTACTCTTTTAGTCCCTTATGTTTATATTGGTATTTGTAAAAATAAAGGTTATCGTCATGACCCTGTAAAACTGATAAAAATCCTGTTGAAGTAAATGTACAGAGAATCAAGTCTCAATTTCTAAAATGTTAAATACTTTTAGTATTCTTATTCTGGGACTCCCAGTAGATGTAAATTTTTAGGAAAAATGTTAGAAAACTAAAATTAATATACTAATCATTTTGAAATAGAAGTTTAAGGAGAAAATATACATCTCTGCTTTTAAAAGTAAACAAACATACAAGTCCATTTCTAGTTCTTAACTGTTCCTACCTCAACTTATTTTCTATATCCTATTTTTTTTCTTTCTTAGTCATCCTCAATGCTGAACTCTGACAGGCATTTTGGGAAAGTGTGCAATAGAAAATATGTAGCATGAAATATTGTGGCAAAGTAATTTTTTTAAAGCTGCTTCCAGCTAGGCATAAATCTTTCTTCCTTCCATAAGATTCCTTCTAGTGTATATTTTCAATATTGTTAGGGTCCTTTTTATATTTTATAGTAAAATAGAGAAGGCAAGAGAAAGAGAATGTTTTCTAATGGGTGAGTAAATTCCGCCTGGCAGTGTGTTCATGCATTTATGTTTGAGGGGCTGTGTAAAAAATTGTTCCTTCTTAAAAACAAAACCACCTGTTCTTAATTTTCTTTCTACATTAGAAATTACCTATAGATTTCAAAAGCAAAAAAAAAAAAAAAAGAAAAAGAAAAACACCCACAAAAAATAAGTAGTACTTTTTCTTTCAACAAAGCAACTCCCACTGTATCTCAGACTTATATTTTGGAAAATCCTCCTCTTTATGAGGTTCTCATTGCAGTGCCTATCTCAGCCCTAAGTCTCATGGGGGCAGGGCTGTGCAGAGGATTTCCAGAGTGCCATTTTTAATGCCAGTTTGAAAGCAAGAGACTCTGGGCCATACTTTGAAATATCATTCAGTGACTGTTTGATAGGACTGGAGTAATTATTTAATTTATAAGTCCCTAAACACTGAATACATTTGGAATCTCTAATGCTGGTTTTATTAGAACAGAGACTAGAAGCATGAACTTTTAATAGTACAGAGCCCAGATAATGACATAAAGCTAAGAAAGAATGTGAAAATAAATTTCTCCTGCTTTTTTTTTTTTTTTTTTTTTTTTGTCTTTGCAGGGTTCTCGTGTCTTCCTGGCTTGATATTAGGCCAGCTTTTGAGGATGGATTAATACAAATGAATATTGTTGATCCCTTGAAAGTGGCTAACTACCATTTTGGAGATGTGTATGTTTGAAAATACCCTTTTCTTCCCTTCCGTGTGCTCTCCCAAGGCAACATTTTTACTGTCTCATAAGCTCCTTGCTTGCCTGCACACCAGAAAATGTCTCTGGCACCTAGGCACTCTTTCTGCTTGCATGAGGGAATAGTCTCCAAAGGCTCCTTCTGGTCCAAGACAAAAAGCAGCATCTATTTGCCTCCTGCTTGGATCTGAGCTTTTAAAGAAATGGGGCATGGTGGTTCACAGTGACTATGTTAAGCAGTGTCCATTCTTGGCACCTTTTGAAATCAAAGGTCAGAGGTTCTTAGAAACAGGTTTGCAAAAAACAGGTTAGCTCAGTAGGTTTGTATTATAACATGAATGGATAGGAAGGAAACTGTTATTCAATTATAATATGGTCATTTAGTGAAGGGGCATAATTTTTGTTGCTACCTCTGTCTTTTTAAATGGAAAAGCTGTCTGCCTCATTGCTTTCTAAATGGCATTTCAGGATGTTTGACCAGTAAATTACACTTGGTTGATGCTTTCCATGCTGCAAATGTATGCAGTGCCTACAATAATGTCTTAAGTAGAGAGCAGTACCATCAAGAAGAGGGCTGGTAGAAGTCAGGTAACATTTGTACTGCCTTTTAAGATGTTTTCACTGGCCTCTTGGAGGCAAGTCTGACCAAAGTTTTCTGGGGAAGACTTTCTAGAGTCTAACCAATTGTGTGCATAGATAGCAGCATTCACATAGCCTGTGCTTTTCCTTTTTTCAGACTCCTTGTTTTGATCTTCTGGACTCCTGGCACAATGTAGCCTTGGGCATTAATTCCAAATGCAAAGTGCTTGGTCTGATTTTCCTGACATGTTCCAGAATGACTGCTAAATATAATTATATTGGATGTGGGCTGCCACTGCTGTGCTGGTACTATGTTCCAGTTTCTGTCTCTCATGCTTTTATTTGCTCCCTGTCTTTGCCTGAAATGAAAGGACTCATTTAGTTGAATGTATTTACCTGAAGAATTATGTTTTGGTCCCTTGGCTGGAAGGCTGGTTGGAGGCATTTGGCATGGAATCAGTTTCAGTGGATTGTGGCTGCCTGTTCTTATTGTATGAGGTTGCCAGTTGTAGTTTATAGTCTGCGTGGAGCAGCTAATCTCTCTCTGGTGTAAAGGACAGAGCTGGGTTGCTGTATACTATACATTAAATCTCCTGCCAGCTGGAAAGATTGCTAGGCACTCTGGAAGATTTTTTTTTTCCTAAAGTAAGGACTTCTACGTAGTTTCTATATGTAGCTTTTTTCTTCTCTTGATTATCTCTTAGCAACAGGCTTGAAGAGTGTTAAGAAGATTAAATGAATAAATGAAAAAGGAGACAGGTGGGAATTCTTTTAAACTCACTCCAGAAAAGGACAGAACAAATGGAAACAGATGTAGCATTGATCTACATCTGACCATCATTGCATCCCACAACTAACCAATAAAGGATGGAGAGACTGCAGATGTGCTCTATTGACATTTATCACAACTGTGTGGGTGTAGAATTGTTTGGAAAGTCATGGCGGGAGGCGGCGTGGGGAATAGCCCCTCTGAGTCTTTTCCTTAGCTGATTATATATGAATTCAAAAGAAAAATCAGAGCTGTGCCAAGTAAAATTTACAAGAGGGCAAGGCACACTATAGATTTAATATGTTTTTTCTATTTGAAGTTGAAAAGGAGGCAGCTAAGGCAGTGCCTTCTATGTAGATTGAAATTAATCCATAATGTAAAAATTAGAAGAATTAGTGATACAGTGAAATGTAGCCCTTTTTCATGTTTCCTCTTCCCATGCAATGTTTGAAATAGGTGAAAAGTAGTGAGTTGCTAGTTCATGAACACTTGCAATAAAGTATAAGGATGGCTATACTGAGTCACATATCCCCATAATCTAATATTCTGTCTCAGACAGTGATCAAGTGTGAAGGCCTAGAAAAAAGTATAGAGAGTGATTGTGTTCCTCTACTTTGGCACAGCACAAATGCTTTGTCCATTTCTGGTCTCCTCACTACAAGAAGGATATTGAGGAGCTGGATCATGTCCAAAGAAGGGCAACAGAACTGGTGAGGGGTTTGGAGCACAAGTTTTATGAGGAGCAGCTGAGGGAGGTTGGTGTGTTTAGCCTGGAGAAAATGAGGTTTGTGGGGGACCATATCACACTACATCTGCCTGAAAGGAGGCTGTAGCCAGGTAAGAGTCAGTCTCCTCTGCCCAGCAAAAAGCATTAGACAAGAGGAAATGGCCTTAAATTTCCAGGGAGGTTTAGACTGGATATTAGTTAAAATATCCTCACTAAAAGTGTTCTCAAGCATTGGAGTGCACTGGCCAGGAAAATGCTTGAATCACCTTAGTGGTGTTCAAAAGGCATGTAAATGTGACACTTAAGAGACGTGGTTTAGTGGTGGACTTGGCATTGTTAGCTTTACAGTTAGGCTTGATGTTCTTAAATGTCTTTTTTTAACCTCCATGATTCTATTATTCTTTTGTGGTTTTACAATATGTCTTTCCAGCCTTCCTCTATCTTCAGGTCATGGACTCTTGATATGAATAAACATCTTATCTAGGTATTTAGAAAACTGCTGTAGATAGTCTTCCATGACCTTTTCAAGTTTACCCTGAGCCTCCTTTGAAACAATCTATCAATATTGGTTTGGCAAGAAGTTCCACAATTCAGCCATTGGCTTTGAGCTTGGCTCCTCCTGGCTTATCCCCTATCTTGTTTTGAAATACACTGTTTAACCCTTTCCACTTCTTTTTACTTTTTGCTTAATTTTATAAAATTTTACAACATCTTCCAGCCTTTTTTTTTCCCCAGGATGCAGAGATCAAATTCATTCAGGCATTCAGTGTAGGTAAGACACTGCATTCCTTTGTTTATCTCTTAAAATTCCTGAGATGTAGATGGAGAGAAGGGCCAGAATTGCACATGATGTTGAGGAAGCAAATGTACCATGGATTTATACTTTGGTATGGTTATATCAAAGCCAGGTGTATTTTCAGGACTACCTGTATATTTCAGAGATCTCACTATAGGTTTGTGAGTTGGTGCAGGCCCAATTTCATCTCTAGAGGTAGACTCAGAGCATGATCCTGCTTCATCCATGTGAATTGAAAACTAGGAGGTTATGCTGAATATCCTGTTTTGTGAGGAGGCCCAAAGAAGCTAGCCTTGGTTCCCAAAGGATAAGCCCAAAAAGCAAACAAGTGATTTTACATGTGTATGTCTTTATATCTTCTTTAGACTTAAAAGAGGTCTATATATAAAAGAAGTGATATAACATCAATTATGTGTAAACCATCTGTGAGTCCAATTATTGTTCCCTCAATTTGAAGATTTCATTTTCAGAAAACAAACCAAAAAAAAAAAAGGTCATCTGGCCCATGACAGAGAAATCATTTGATAGCAAAAATATTATAGGTAATACACAAAACAGGTTTTTCATTTTGTTTAGCTATTGCCATCACTTGAATAATTTTATTGGGATCATGGTCTTTTGCATTGTTTGAAGACCTGGGTCAATAAAGACAAGCTAAGTTGAATTTGTAGCAGTAAAATTAGCATTAAAGTAGTATTTATCAATGCTTCTGCAAATACATTTTCTGATTGCAAAGAACAGGAAGAGTTTGAGCCTGTGTATTTATTAGCTGCATGTGTAATTACAACCAAAAGTAGAGCAATTTAAAATTGTTGGAACAAATTCAATTAACTAGGAATTGCTTTGTCCGAAAGTGAGCTACTTGAACAGTTGACAATGTTATGGCTAAAGAAGACAACAATAAATAGTTCTTTTTAAGGAGGCCTTTCCAATGCAGCAAGTAAAAGGCTCAGCGTTCTTAACACTACAAGACAATCTTGCTCCTAAGTTGACACATAGGTCCTCTGGTTTCAGAACAAGATCTGAGAAAGGGTAATTTAGAGTGGAAAGAATTCTCCAAGTTTTTGAATAGACTTTTTTCATTCCACTCTTGTACATCCAGTGCTATATATATTTTTGTGTTTTCTTTACTTTCTTATTTCATCTCCAAAACAAAACACTTCTTTAAAGCCAGTGGCAGCTATTTAATATATTTGAGGGTTCTTCTTTATTTCTGTTTATTACCCTTGACAAAGTTTTAAAATTATGCCATACTTGGGATGAATATTGTTGTTCAGAGAATATCTTATACACAAAAACCAATGCAGGTCAACAAGTTACCTTTCAAGTAAAAGTATCTAGATGAGGAGCAGTAAGAAGAACAGTTGATCAGAAGCCAAAGTGATTTCCATGTAATTTTTAACTTGAATTTCATTACTTTGTTTTTTAAAAGCCAAAGTCCATATCTGAGAAGTCTAATGAAGTTCATGGAAATGTTCTGTTTACTTATTAACAATGAAAAAATTGCTTGATTTTAAGTTTGGATACATTCAGTAGTATTCTTCAGCTGATCTCAAGGACTCAGCACAGGCTTAAAGGTTTTTCCTAGTTGCTTGCAATAAGGAATAAAATAAAAAGAGTATAGAGCAAGAATTTTTATAATAGTAATTAAACAAAGGGCCTGTCTTCACAAGTTAAATGTTATGCTGCAAATTCATGAACCCTGCTAAATTAGTAGCACAGATTAGTAAAACAGTACATTCAACATATGATCCATATTCAGCAGATTCATAAACAGCATATGCAACATGCTTCAATGAAGTACATCTTTAAAAATATAGTCTGTTGAAATCCCTAAAATCCTTAAAAGCAATTCACTTCCTAGCCAGAGATTAATAACACCATGATGTTATTTGTACTGTTACACTTCTTAATTAAGCAGCACACAATGAGTTTACACAGGCACTAAAAAATCCCTTCTTAAAAAGATTTTATGAAACCATTTGTAAACATCCACAGCAAAGTAAAGCTCAGTGGATCTATCTATTTGCATGTTATAAAAATATAAGTACTCATTTAGTGGCACGTTATAATTTTCATTAAAGAACAGGGGTAATATAATTAGGAAAGAAAGGACAACCAGAGTGTTGTGGATTTATCAGTACTGCAAAGTTACTGTGACTCATTGCTATGAGAGGATTTAATTAACCATCAATCACACTGAACATTTAAATGATCACATACATATTGTGATGTACAACATGCAGAACTGCTTGAGGCATTACAAAAAAACTTGTATAGAAACCAGTGTCAAATGTCCCATTTGTTATAACTGCTCTTTGACTACATTTATTATTTAAGGTAGGGATATGGGATTTATGAAGCCAACTGAGATTAAAATGTGAAGTACTTTGCAGGTTATGAAAATGCTGGAATGACTTTAAACCTTCAGTTTTAAATGATAAATTATATGCTAGAAAACAAATTGGAAAGCCAATGAGAAATAAACCAGTAATAACTCTTTATATATTATTATCAGTATTCGTATTATTACTCAAAATAATTTTCCGATTACTTCTTCTCATTTCCTAAGACAAGGTGGGATGTTTACAAAAAGAGTCTATCAAGGGAAGCAATAATCTGAAAGAAGGGATTGATTTATTAACCCTTAGTATAAGAGTTAGCTCACTGGCTTGAAGTGTCTTGAAATTAAGATGTTTCATTGCTCTGTTAGCTTAGCATTACAGATGATCTATTATTATAATTAATCTTTAGCACTGCTTCAATATTTTAGCTGTTAAAGGAGTTGAGATTCTAATACAGATCAAAGGTTTAATATGTATATATAGTGTCTAGCTTTAAACATCCAGGTAAGAATCCAGCTGGGTCTAGTTTAGTAGATTCCTGAAATTGATAGCTAAAGAAAGGGAAGTACTTCAAAGTAATCTCTCCAATAAATACTGAAAATTTTACACCTCTCTAACTTCATTAGGAGATTAGCCTGGTAAATTAGCTGGCTAATTCAGGTGTTTGAAATGCAGTTAAATTAATAGTCCCTTAGCCTCCTATTTGGGTTGCTGTGGTACAAAGCCTGGCTGTGACAAAATTGGTTTGCCACACTTTCAGGTTTCTCAGAATGTTTCAAGCTTCTACCTAAGCTATTACAATTCCACAATAATGTACTCCTCATTCACAAGGAAGCAAACGTGCCCAAATTCTTAATTGCTGTTATGTGAAAAAGCCCATAACGTGTCCTAAATGTTTATAACACATCGGATCTCCTACCAATCATTGTCAATGTTCCCACAGTAATTTTAGTAAACTATTTAATTATTCTTTATTCTTCATTCTTACTGTTGCACAAATGTATTCCAAGACAGTAGAGCCCTACATTTCAGTTATCTTCTGTATTCTGTTTTGAAAACAGAAGATTAGGTTACCGCTCATCTACTATCAAACATATTTTAAGATAATGTTATCTCTAGTGTGAGATGACAATTGCAGATAAAATACTACTGCTAAATGGCCTGTCTATAGAATAAAATTTAAAAATGGAAATATGACACCATGGAACACTGGTTTTGTTATTGTTACATGTAAAATGAACCATATTTAAGCCTTCTAAATACCTTTGTCTATCTGTTAAAATACAACTATACACAAGAAAACTGACATTTTCTTGCCATCCAGAATAAAAAAATCACACAGAGAGAAACTTCCTCTTGAGTGATGTACAGTGTTTACCCTGTTTGTAACTTGACATTATTTTCCAGACTTGTATATCTTGCTGTAATTCAGAAAATTCAGAAACAGCTGACAGTATGCAAAGCTGTATTGATTTCAGGTGTTGCTGAAGGTGAAGAAGAATGACAAAATACAACTTTCAGCACGATGCTCCAAAGGACTTGGTACGACCATCCTTATATTGTAACTTTAGAACTTATGAATTCCCCCAGCAACCACATTTAATATAATAAAATTTATGCTGAAATCTACAGGATTTTGCTGACTGCATCTAAGACCTTTGCTTATTTTGACATTTACCCATCATCTTTTTTATCTTTGCAGGATTTCCCTGTTTACTAGTTTCTCTTTTATTGTCTTTAAATGTATTTTATCTGAAAGTAAATATGTTTTCTTCTGATTCATTGAACATCTGATTTGTTTAACATAGGAAAATTTAAAAAATAGCATTTTTATTGAGTATAGCTTGCATGCCAATACACCGTGAGTCTGATATTCAGTAGCAAAAGATTATGATATTTGCAGGTCTTATAGCATGTATTTTATAAATTTGATAAGACTAGGACACTGATATTTTGAAAGGTGGTGAAGGTGTACAGGGAGAATGGGGAATGATTTCCAAGGAAAAGCAGGAGAGTCAATATTTAATATGGACAGTGGGGCTGATTTAAAAACTGCATGGCCAGGTATGATGAAACAGTGTTTATTTTGCCTAGCAGAAAGCAAGGAAATAATAATTTGGGCTTTTTTTTTTTTTTTTTTTTATCTTCTGAATTGATTTGATTCAGAAGCCAAATGTTAATTGACTGAATTTAATATTATCCAAGATGACAATACCCTTTCATTTTTGCTATGCTGCCAAGTGCTCTTGGCTGCAGGTACAGAGGGGGTCAGAGGAGCCAGAGATGATTGCTCTCTGTTAAGGTTACTTTCTTTCAGGAAATTCTCAGTAGGTATCTTAAGTCATCCATAAATTTATTACGTACGTTATATATTTCTTTGTGAACCTTTTCAGATGGTTGGGACTGTTAGAGCCCCATATGAAACAGACTGCAGTAGACATGACATTCAGACTATATATCATTATGTGCCAATTTTGGCTAGGGTAGAGTTAATTTTCTTTGCTATTGCTGGCAAAGGTCTTTATTTTGGATTTGTGCTGAAAGCAAGATTGATAGTACAGAAACTTTTTTTTATTTTTTATTGTTGAGTAGTCCTTATTGAAGTCAAGGCTATTTCTGCTTTTCTTACTGCCCTACTAGTGAGTAAGAATTTCTGAAGGGAACACAGCCAGGGCAGCTGATCCCAACTGACCAGAGGGAGATTGCAAACTTAATGGCATCATGCTCTGTATGTAAAGCTAGGGGAAGAAGAAGGGAAGTGGGGGATGTTGAGGGTGATGGCATATGTCTTCACAAGTAACTGCTGTTCATCAGAGAGCCTTATTTTCCTGGAAATGGCCTGGCCAGGGGAAGTGGAGAATTAATTTTTTGTTTTGCTTTGCTTGTGGGTGTGACTCTTTCCTATGAATATATCTTTATCTGAACCAACGAGTTCTCTGACTTTCCTATTCTCTTACCCATCTCACCAGAGAGAGGTGATCAAGGAGCTGTATGGTACTTCCTTGCCAACTGGAGTTAAACCACAACACATTAAGACCCAGTTTAATGCATTAAAAAAAAAAATAACTCACACAACTACAAAGCTGCCTTTTCTTCATTAGGATTTAGTTACATTAGTTTAGTTGCAAAGCAAGAAACTCATCTTTTCTCCTCACAGGGAAGACAAGGCTACAAAGAATGAATGTTTTATATCTTTCCTCCTCTATGCTGGCTTTTTGTGCTAATTTCAGAATGACCTTGCCTGACCCATGGAGCACAGAGGTGTTACATGTCATACTCTGACTATAATTCTGTTTCTCCATGGATAATAGGTGTGAGTCTGTATGGCACTTGCCTTCTCGGTGTCTGGTTATTTTTAGATTTGAGGATCTTTTAAATTCTTTAAAGAAGTAGCAGATTTCCTGTAACTGTTCAATCCATATGATAAAATAAATTATACATGGTTATCCAGTGTTAAGGGTTTTGGGTTTTTTTTTATTCAGTCCCAGTCTTACAGACTGGAATATGCCTTTTCTACTTTACTTTTTTCCTACAATTTTCCAGGTGAGTGGACTGGTTACATAGAACTGCCTTAGAAGAGGTGGCCATATTGCTGACCTTGGCCATTTGTCCCCTAAAGAAATATGCTTTTCAACTGATGTGTGCAGTTTGGAGTGTTGCTCCTTCTAGAGGATGAGTTTGGAATAGAAAGAATAGCAGACAGTCATTACTGAAAGAGGAGTGAAGCTTTTGACTATTACTAATAAGCTGTAATGAGAGTTACTTCTCTCATCCTCTTAAGCAGAACACTGCCTCCTGCCCAAATTGTCCATCAGACTTGTGTTTCTCCCCTGAGAAGTGTGGTTTCAGACCTCCCTTTCTTGTGTGCAATTGTAGACTGGCACAGGAGATTGTGTGGGAGAATAGGTTAGCTTAGGAGCACATCCAGTATCCCACATGTGAGCAAACAGTTGGAGGGGCAGGAGACTTGTACCTCACTTTGGTCTCCAGAAAACATGACTGGAACATTTTCATGGGCAGACTGTATCTTCTTATTCTCACTAATTAAAGTCTACAGTTGAGCAATCAAGCTTTCTGTGCCTGGAGTGATGAATCTCCAGGACCAATAGAATAACACTTAAACCAGATCATAACACGTCTCTATCACCACTGTCTTCCCAATTCTTGTCCAAGTGTCATATAACTGTCAGATTCATGCCTTGTGTTAGTTTTAAATGGGAGGAGGCCAGAGGACACGGACTATGAACATTGCTGTACTTTTCAGAGGATTACTTCCCAACTAAAGCATCTTGGAATTAAAATTCTCAATTGAAGTCTTATTAAGTAGTTATACATTACTTGCAACTGTTTTATATAAAAGAAATGTTTGTAGGACAAAGAATTACTTACATAGTGTTTGCTAATTAAATATTCCTATAAATAACAACAAGAAAATTTTTACAGTACACAGGACAGGATAAATTGAAACTTGCAGTGGAACATTGATCTATCGCCAAATTAAAATCTTTTAAATGTAAAGCCCTCATTTAATTTAGGCAAAATCAAAAATAACATCAATGGATCTGTTACAATTCTCTCAAGACCTTGTCCGGAAACATAATACAATTTTCATGCTGTCCAGTGATGGATCCAGTTAATGGAATAACCTTATAAACTTTAGTGTTCTAATTCATGTTCAGGGGTAATATAAATATCATCTGTCCTTCCCTTGGGCTGTACAACATTAGGCTAACCTATTTCTTCAAAGCTCAATGTGCTGTGGTTGCTCTAGCTGTCTAATGTATTGATTATTTTAAAATAAATTGTGTTATTTTAGGCATAAAAGATTTCTTTAGTAGATCTGCAATGTGTTAGATTGAAAACTGCACTGAAACTTCAAAAGTTGAGTCTGTTCCAGAGATGTACCAGACCCAAAGAAAAAAATATTATTTATTTATCCAAGGAATTCTCTCTAGCAGATTTGTCACCTCCAGTGTTTCTTCATGTTGAGATGTCTAAATCAGAGTTCAAGTCATCATACTCTTTCATTTAATGAGTGCTCTCACTTTTCCATAAAGCTTCCTTGCATTGTAATCCTCTATGGGCCAGTCTAATTTCTAAAACCTATGAAGAGTGAACATAAAATATGAATCTGCGCAACTTTTGATTTACTGCTTTCAGCTTTTATATGATTCACATTTTACACATGTATTAACACGGTAAACAGTAATTTAGATTATCCTCTGGATGGAGGTCTGAGGTGTACTTAGCCTCATGGGGTTCCTGAAGGAGTCAGCACTTGTGTCCTTTAGTTGTAGTTTCAATCTAAGAATGGCTGCTGAACACCTGCAGCCCATCAAGTAAGGGGGTTTCAGCTGAAGGTTCTCACTAAAGGCTATGGTAGAATTATAGGGAAATGAATCCCAGAGACAAATTTTTATTAAATAGCCTTCCATCACTACACTGTCCTCCCAGAAATGCCAAGGCAAGTATACCCAGATGAAGTTTAAAAGAGGTAAGCAGATCTGTCATTCCTTACACAAAAATGTCAGTCTGGCTTATGTGTACTCCTACAGTTATGATGAAGCAGGAAGAGACAAGCATGGGAATTGGACAGAATGATAATCTTGAGTCAAGCTAAGGGAAAACTCTTAGCTATCATACCTTGTTTTGGAAGAAAAGACATTAATTTCAAGGAAGAATTTTGAAATAAGAGGGCTGAACTCAAGGAAGTAATGCAGGGAGCAATGAAATGCAGGATATGGAGAATAGAGAGCTGCAAAGGGAGATGAGATACACAGTGCATGTATGGCAGTTAAGATAAAGCA
Source organism: Chloebia gouldiae (assembly GCA_003676055.1). Taxonomy (NCBI): domain Eukaryota; kingdom Metazoa; phylum Chordata; class Aves; order Passeriformes; family Passeridae; genus Chloebia; species Chloebia gouldiae. The sequence goes on along the minus strand of QUSF01000013.1, from coordinate 322,366 downwards.
AGTTTCAGTCTTATAGTGAGCATAAGTATTCTGTGGAATGTTCCATTTTATATGTGCATAAGGTGCTGAAGAAAAGCTCTCTTTTTTTCACTTCACCCAGCCTTCTCATATCCACCTGGTGCGTAGCTCAAACCAGAGGATTCTAAAGATTCAAAGGAAACTGTTGCTATTGAAGGGAGAGAAATGACAGAAAATACATGAAAGAAGAGGAGAATTATATGATGCTTGTTAATGAAGGGAGGATTTTTTGCATACAAGGATTCCTGTGCAGTCACTTCTTTCCTAAGACTGAAATATATGGGGAGCCTCCAGTTACTTGCAGATAAAATGTTTACTTATCCATATCTGAGGGTCAATGTCTACTAATTAAGAAAATTTTCCCATCCTTTTCAAATAAGCTTTCTAAAATACATTCTAAGAAAATATTCACTTGTGTATTGATTCACTGGGATGATGCTTTGTTTTAGTTCACGTATAAGCCCAGCAGATATGAAGCAGGACTCCTCTATGTTTCTTTTCGAACCAGTGAGTTTATAGCAGCCAAACACTCAAGACAGCACTGCAGTAATGAGTGCATTACTAGATATGTAATGTTCACAGCCTTTCAGGACCATCGGGTTTTAATAGTTGCTGGTGCGTGTAGTGTATAAGATAAAGTATATGGTTATGGTTGTGTGCACGTCTCAAATATGCACAGTATTATATGTGCCTGCTACCTTCATGCACAGTAAAACAGAGAGGAGAAAGGGAAGGTAATGACCTGGCAAGCTTTCTTTTGGATGGCTAACAGAGAGAGCACTATCTAAAAATCACAGGTTTAGAATTAGGTGCCAAAATAATTTGTATCTCCATCCTCAGCTGACAGTCATCCTCATCCTGGAAGTGATTTTGCACAGATATTTTGTAAAATATCTGTACTTGTGCTTAAGCTTCTAAACTGAAGTCGGTAGGATACTTACAGGCTTGAAAGTTTGATATTTACTGAATTGAAAAACCAGGCTTCATAGCTTTGCAATGGAATAACCTTACAAATAAACCTTATAAACCTTATAATGCAAGAACTTAATTATTCCTTATGCTTCAGACATGCCATATAAAATCAACTTGCTGTTGATGTCAGCAAAAATAATCTTTCTGGCACTGGCCAGTAATGTGTTAACTAGCCTACTCCAGCTCTAATGGTAAAGCTGAAATGGTTGGGCTTATTTACAGTCAGGATTGAATTTGTCTCTCCATAACACTATAAAGAGAATTAAAGGGCTATGAGAAATAATTAGCTGATGCCTGTCATATTCTTTGAAGATGAAAAATACTAAGTGCTACTGTGGTTCCTGTAACAGTCCTTTCCTTTGAAAATGACTGCATGTAATCAAAATGTTAGAACCACAAACAGCACCATGGTAACTGAATTGTATTGGCAGAGAAAATACAAGTTTGTATGACGATGAGGGTTGCTGACATGGTCTTTGCCATCTCTGCTCAATTCCATATATGCAGCAAAATGTATGAAGCACAGGAGTAGTTATCTTTCCTTCTGCATTCCTAATAAAAATATTAGGTGACTGAGATGGAAAGAGAAGGCTAGTACCCAGTGTGCTCTGAAATTTTCTTATACAGAATGCTTTGGGAGTGAGATTTGGGGCCCTGAAAAATTGACAGTCTAGAAAGACTAATTATCCTGTTGCAAATTATCCTTCTTATTTTAATTTTTTCCTGAGACAAACTGCATTTACCATGACATATCAACAGGGTTAGTATCTCAGGGACTGCAGATTGATTTATGAGGTTTTGTTCTGACATCCTGGCTCTGTTCTCTCTTTGTGCACCTTCAGCTATTGCTGAACCTCAAACACTGCAGGGAAATATTTATAGAAAACAAACAGAGGAAAAATGTGAGAGATCTTTACAGCATCAGGATTGTGGAAAATTTACCTTCACACCTGTCCCGGATTGATCCCAGCCAGCAAAAAAGCCCCACACAATTGCTCACCCTCTCCTCCACCACTGGGATTGAGGAAAGAACTGGAAAAGTTAGAAGTGGAAAAACTGTGGCTTGACATAAAGAGGTAAAGTGTAATAGGGAAAGCAAAAGCTGTGCACGCAAGCAAAGCCAAACAAGGATTTAATTCAGTGCTTCCCAAGGGCAGGTAGGTGTTCAGTCATCTCCAGAAGAGCAGGGCCCCATGACACATAACAGTGATTTGGAATGAGAAACATCATCACTTCAAATGTATGATTTTTAGAATTTTCCTCTTTATTCTGTAAAGAAGTTCATCATCTTGGTAGGATGGGAGAAAGATTTGTTGTTTCAGTTTTTTTTAATTAATATTTACATTATTATAGGTTATCCCCAGCCTAGCAAGTAAGAAGACCCTGCAAGTCGTTATACTTTTTGCAATTCTTAAAAGAAATGAAAGATAAAAGGGCTAGACATTAATTTACAGATCACTAATCACAGGCAATAGCTATGTTATATGCCATCTTATATGCAGATAAATCTATTTATAAGCATGAATGAACCTTGCATCCAGAATCCAAATCTGTGGCCAAATTTCACCTTTGCATATCTCAAGTTAAGAGGTATGTAGATGAGACAATACAGGGCTAATATTATTAGGTGCTTGCTGAATTTTGATTTTGGTTGTTCATTTTATCTTTTGAACAGACGAGCAAATTAAAGATGTAAAATCTAGCAAAGTCTGCCAAGGTTGATATTTTGGTTGAATGGAGTTTGTGTGTCAGAGGTACACGCTGATAAAAAACATGAGCCAAATATACTCTTATCTGGGTAACTTACTAAAATACAACCAGTGAAAGCTGGACAAATAGCTGATCTTTTGATTCCTATTGTTTTCTCAACACTAGAAAAATATGATGAAATCTGAGTAGTATGAATAAGTCAAAAAATTTCATTAACTGAAATGTCAAATACCTATATGTCAAACAAAATGTTTGTGTTGTTTTTTTCCCTTTTTTTTAAGTCATAGCCAAATATTTTTAGAGATTTCATCTGTTATTTTTAAAACAGATGTTTATAATTTTTTCTATTAAAAAAACCAATTTCTAATGCAGATCTGTGTCACCTCTTGGAAATACTGCAGTGCTGCTCTTAACTTTGAACTGATCAAATTAGCAGGCAAGCTATCTCCAATTTAATTTCCTTTCCCTGTTTTATGATGTCCAGATGGCTACAGAACATGTCCTGAATACTGTCGGTATTTGGACTTGTCAAGGAGCTGCATGGAGATCAGTGGCTGCTTCACTGTCCGTGTTTGAGACTTTGCAGTCAGGGTGATTATATAGGAGAATGCACTAAACATGCTATTTAAATGCAGTATTTTTCCAACAGCTCGACAAAATGCTTCTATATCAGTATCCTCTGCTACCTCTCCTGAGATATGTTTTGACAATCCTGAGTAAATTCTAGAGTTGTTGGGTCACAGGGCAGAACTGGCCTAGAAATAGTAATCCCTATTAGGTAATATGGACTCTTCTATTAGTGGAGGATTTATAAGTCCAGAACTTGTTATTTCCTATCAAATGCTTCAGGCATAAAGGAGAGAGCCTGTGTATGTTTTCTGTAGGCATAGTCGGTGTCATTTCACTATCTTTTTTAGGTGATTAGGGTGCTATTGTTTCAACTAGGTTTATTAAATTGCATTGTAAACAAAATAAGTTTAGAGAGACAATATTTTGTGTTTCTCCTTCTGGGCAGTATTAGATCTGCTTCTTGGATTTGTGTCTTCTGTGTTCGTAACCACAAAGCTGTCTGAAAAATATAATAGTATTTTTTTCCTTGCAAAATTTTAGCTCCTTGCAGTTCTGGCTCAAGAAATATTTCTGGCCACATTGCTACATGGGTGTGCAATTTTCTTGCATTAAAAAAAACATCTATGAAAAGTGTTTACTTAAGCATGTAGCCACAGTTCAGGAGAGTCTTCACTCTCAGGATCTGGGGACAAAGATATGTAAATGCTTCCATTTCCCCAAAATGCTAGCATAATTTTACTGGAATTTGAATGAGGGTTTATGAACAATTCTACTACGCAGGATTTTCTCTAGGTCTTCATTCATCTAACTAAAGCCTACATGACAAAAGTAGAGATCAAAACTGTAATATTTAGTTTCACTGGGGTTTTTTTTTTGTTTTGTTTTGTTTTGAAACAGTTACTTGTCAGTGGTAGACAGTGTCTCTCAAAAACTACTCTTTTACAATTCTTCAAAGGAAAGTGAGTCTCAGTTTCAAAGACTTTAAAGTTATTCCCAGGAAGTTCCAGTGTTCCAGAGCACTTCTAAGTGTAGCATGACTTAGTCAAACCTGGACATGAAGCAATCATACGATTCACTGTAATAGTGCATAACAGCAATTTAAAACCATGGGTAGTCACTCAGACAAACAAGGAATGAAATCTGGTAAGAGTCTTCTCAACATTTTTTTTATCTCAAATTTCACTTATAACTCCACAGGAAATCATTTCTTTTTGCCTAATCAAATATAACTTCCCATGTTATAATCTTATTAGTGCATCACTTTTTATTTCCAAGAGCCACTTCTGTTCCTTCCTGATGTCAATCCTTAGTCTAGATATAAAGTGATGAGAAATTTTATCTTTACAACTTCTTTTAATTGCAAACTTCTCTGGACAGTCTGTCCCAATGCCTGACAACTCTTTTGATGGAGAAATTTTTTCTAATATCGCATCTAGACCTCCTCTGGTGCAATTTGAAGCCATTTCCTCTGGTCCTGTCACTCATTGCCAGGTAGAAGAGGCTAATCCCCACCTTGCTACACCCTCTTTCAGGCACTTGTAGAAAGTGATAAAGTCTCTCCTGAGCCTCCTTTTTTCCAGGCTGAACACTCCCATCTCCCTCAGCTGCAACATAAGATTTCTCAGACCCTTCAGCAGCTCTGTTGCCCCTTTTTGGACATGTTGCAGTTCTTCCATGTCTGTCTTTTAGTGAGGGGCTGAGCACTGAACACAGGATTCAAGATGTGCCCTCGTATCTGCTGAGTACAGGGGAACAATCACTGTCCTGGTCCTGCTGGCCACTTTTTTGTTAATATAGGCCAGGATGCTCTTGTCCATCTTGGCCACCTGGGCACACGGATGAGATCCACATGGCTTTTGATCAGCACTCCCAGGTTGTTTTCTGTGGGCTGCTTTCCAGTCACTCTGCCCCCAGCCTGTAGCACTGCAGGGAGTTGCTGTGACCCAGGAGCAGGACCCAGCACTTGGCCTTGTTGAACCTCTTAGAATTGGCCTTGGCTGTTTGATCCAGCCTCTCTAGATCTTTCTGAAGAGCCTTCCTGCCCTGCACAGATAAACGCTGCTGCCCAGCTTGGGTCACCTGCAAACTTACTGAGGGAGCACTTGATACCCTCATGTAGGTCGTCAATGAAGATATTTAACAGGACTGACCCTGATACTGAGCCAGAAGACCAGAAGAAGACTACTTGTGAATGGCCACCAGATGGATGTAACTCCATTCACCAACACTCTTCATGCTCAGCTATCAAGCCAATTTTCTACTCAGCAAATAGTGGACACGTCCTGAGCAGCCAGTTTCTCCAGGAGAATGCTGTGGGAAAGGATTTACTAAAGTGTCAAAGGATTTACTGTAGTCCAAGTGAAAAACATGCAGAGCCTTTTTGTCATCCACTGAGTGTGTCATCTTGTCATGAAAGTAGATCAGGTTGGTCAAGCCCTTTCTAAACCCATGCTGACTGGGCTGAGCATGGCTGGTTGTCCTGCACATTCTGGCTCTTGAAGATGGGTGTCACATACGGTAGCCTGAAGTCAACTGGGACCTCCCCAGTTAGCCAGGACTGTTGGTAAATGATGGAAAGTGGTTTAGCAAGCTCCATCAGGACTTTTCAATGGATCCCATCTGTCCCCATAGACTTGTGCATGTCTAAGCAGGGGATTTCCTTTTCCTTCCCATCTTCCAGCTCATGGACCTGAGAACAACTGTTGTTGCTGTTAAATACTGAGGCAAAGAAGTCATTAGTACCTCAGCCTTTTCCTTAATCTTTGTTACTGTTTTCCCCTGTATTCAGTAAATGACTGAAAATCTCCTTAACCCTCCTTTTGTTGCTGATGTATTTGTGAAAACATTTTTCACTATCCTTTATAGCAGTAGTCAGATTAAGTTCTAATTGGGCTTTGGCCCCTCTGATTTACTCCCTGCACAACCTCATGACTTTCTTGTAGTCCTCCTGACTAGAAAAAATCTTTAATAATGCATGCATTTGCATAATGCTGTGGGATATGTATTGACCTCTGTTGGTTGCTGACATACATTTGAACATGGAAGGATTAATAATGCAACTCCCTCTGCTCCACTGACATGTCTCTTCTCAACCTCAGAGGAGGCTGCTTTTTCTGTAATAAGGATTATTCATAACCCAGTAATATTGAACAGCCATATATTCTCAGCCTGAAGTACAGATTATTAATCAACCATACCGTCCAGGAATTTAAACTAAAATATTAATGTCGTATGTTATTTACTCAGGACAATTCATGTCACCACAACTGAACAGGTTCAATTGCTGCATCATAAATTCTGATTTTTAATAAAGCTGAACACCACATCAAGCTCACTGTTGTCGTGCAGGATGTTGTCAATGTTGTCACTTTGTCAATGTGTTTTTTATTTTTGATTAATAGGCTCCAAGTTTCAAAGCATGATATTTTAGATTGCCTTTCTTTTGCACCTTTATGTCCTGTAGTGTGAAATCTGACATTTCAAAGGAACTTGAGTCTCCTGAAGTCATTACCACCTATTCCTAACTGAAAACTTTATAACACTGAGCAGAATATGATATGTAGTTTTAGGTGATATATATAATATAAAATGGAATGTAATATTTTTATTTAATCATACACATATTCAAATAATAATTTAGTGGGTAGTACTACTGAGCAACAGTCTATGGAGTGTGAAAAGACAAATTTCTTTAGTGATTCTTGTTGTCCTACTGCAGTGTGTTGCAGGAATCAAGAGCAGAATTACAGAACTTAAAGAAAGAGTCAGGATGTCAGAGATCAAGTAAACAGATAGTTCCTGTGAGTCTATGCACATTTTCCCCTACAGAAAAGCTCAAGAATAATATTGAAACAATTTTATCTCTTGGGCTCTAAACTTATTTTATTGATGTTTCCCTAGTCACAAACAGAGCACCTACAGTATGTGGCTCAGGTATTCTTACTTATGTGATATTATAAATATGGATAATTCTTTCTTTAAAACCTAAAGGTGAACTACCTAAGAAACTAAAGAAGAGAAAGAGTCAGTATAGATATCCCAGTACATCAGATGATTCTATTTTGACATACTGCTCATTCTGCAGAATGATTATCTTGTATTCTCACAAGCTGATTTCTCCTTAGTTATTATACTGTCTGTGATCTGCATAGCAATATCCCACAGGCACTGAGATTTTTACATCTAATCTAAGATGAAAAATTAGGCCTTGCACACTTGTTGTCAGTAAAGAGTTATTTGGCACTTAAAGAAAGGAAAGGCATCACCAGATTAAAATTGTCTTGATCTGCTAGCCACAGCCTAGTCTGAGTAATTCACAGCATTGTTTTTTAAAAGAAAACAGAATGACTTGTTAATGTCCTGTTAATGCCATAAAATTAGTAGTCAACTCTAACAAACACCATGTTTTCCTCAAATATAACTAATCACCAGTTGGGACAAGCAGGCTATCTGTCCCTATACACTACTAATTAAAATCTCTTATGCTGTAGTGGCAATGCAACTTAAGTTATAAATAATACCTTTTTTTGACGGATAGATGGAGGGGAACTGTTTTGGAATATCTTCTAACACTGATTTGGGAATCTGGAATAAAAATTGTCATATTATTTGGAAGATAAGTAAGTGTTGCTGTAGGATTTTATATATTGTGATGGGGTAGAAAGGAGAGTTGATATTCAATTAGTTGCATTAAAATGTACTGAAAGTTTTTCTGAGTTTAAGCTTATTCAAAGATTAATGATAAATTGTACAAAATACATGGTTTGTTTTGGGTTTTTTTTGTTGCAACATTTATGAACATAGTGCAAAGAGTACTTGAGCCTCCACCATACCCACATAAGAGGCAACTGTGAGGAAATATGGATTTCTTCAGCATATTTTAGTTTTAATAAATTGAAGCATTTTTAATTATGTGTTGGGAACAGAAGTGTCTTCATCACATCAGTGTGCTGACTTTTATAAGTATTTAAAGCACATAAATTTGGCTTCAAGATAAGAGCAAATCAGCAGGGGCATTGGCATGATTTGAACTGTATTACAACAATCAAGACATTTTTTCCCCAAAGAGGATTGTGTTATGAACTCCTGCATTTATGACAACTTTTATAGGATTGATTGGTTTCTTTGTACATCCCTTGGGGTCTGCCCAAGGGATGTACAAAGTTCATGGGAAGAGCAAGTTCCTCTCAAAAAACCTCTGATGTTTTTTCCTCTGATGTTCTTTTTTGCTATTTGTGTACTTTAGAGTCTTTTTATTGGGTCAGGATCTCTAAATCTAGAAACTTGTCTTGAGTTCTCTTAGAGTAGATGTTGTTTGTATGTTGTTCATTTCCTGCTATTTTCCCTGCTAAGGGACTTAAGAAGCCTTAGAAGAGAGAAGAAGCTAGAAAATGGTATAGGTAGATCATCAATTTACGATTTTTTTTCCTTTTTTTATATCAGTTTACTTTCTGTAATTCCAGACGGATATCAGTATCCTGGAAGATGCAAAATCTTTAGTTTGGAGGCCCGTGGTACTTTTTATGTTTGCATAAAAGGTAGTAATTTAAAAAGTAGTAGCCTCTTCATGTCATTAATCCTAGCCTGTGCAGACTGACTAGTCCTGGGGAATACACTGCCAGTAGACAAATCTACTCCTTAGGCATAATTCCCAGCAGTAAAGCTGGCATTTGGCCTGCAGGAGTAGATTACTATGGATTGTTTCTATTAATTATGTCCTTTGGCATCTGAACCATATCTCTGGGAATACCCGCTTCATGATTTTAAAATTCAGTGTGTACCTTCACTATGGACTTGACTTTCAGCAGTGCTTGTAATTCACCCCAGATCATTCCATGTCTGACCCACTTGCTGTAGTTGCAAATTTTGCAAAACTGTCAGTCCGTGAAAGAACAGTTGGGACCTGGTGATTGAGTGTTTTGGCCTTGGAGTTGAGGAAGCAAGCATGGTATTTAACACTTTAAGGATTCTTACTTACTGTCCTAATCATTCCTCTGAAATGAGTCTCTGCCTGCACTGTATTATAATACAAATTATACATCTATGTTTGGCATTTGCAATATAAGTATTTTTTTTAAACTTTAAAAAATTTTAAATTTTTCTTCCTCTGTTTTAAGACCTGTTTTACAAGTTTGCTAAATGTTTGTAGTGAAATGTGTCATTATGAGTTCATGTGTTTGGGCATTCTGTCAGACTTTTTCTGCAATTTGGAGAAGCAGTTGAGCTGTTCCATCATTCAGGCAAGTCTTTAAGCATATGCTTGAATTTTATTCGTTTGAGAATGCATCAAGGTTAAGGATTTTTTTTTTGAGTGCTTTGCTGAATTAATATTTTCATTTTTAAATACAGGATTGCCTTCTGGTAGGGATCTTTGGTTATATATAGTGATAGTAATAATTGTGTAATACTCTGAGAAACTAAAATAATTGTTGTTTGATTGGGCTAATTGCTTCTAAACAAAAGTAAAGAGTATCTGCCCCACTCTGGCATCTCTAATAGATAGGGAAAAAAAAACAGGTGGAAAAATAGTATCATCTGTACTATATTTTTGTGAAACTGCCATTCAAAGAATATTAGCAATCTGTATGAATGACCAAGGAATCCTGTAGAGCAATAGAAATGATGCTTTACTTTCACAATCTTCAGCCCTGAAGATTGTTCTTTCATTTTCCCTCATCACTGCTGTAACATTGCTAAAAACAGTATATTCCTTTTTCCTTAATTAATTGGTAGCTGAAAGACACAAGTACCTTTTAGAAATAATATAATTTATCTTTGACTAACTTTGTCAGATTTCCTGCAACTGTAAAATCTGGAATGATTACTCACGTGTGCTAAAAGTTAAAATCCAACCTCAGTCTTTAGCCTAATAAAAACCATCTCATCTTCATCAATCTCAAATAACATTGTCAAAATTTCTCTCCCCGAGTGTCTGGATGGATGGAAGTTACAGCTGGTATCCATCCTGCTCTTTACACTGACGTTTGTACTTTTCCATCTGACTGAATGCCACCTGCTGCAAGGGCAGGAGGGTGGGATCTCCCATTTCTGAACAATGTCTCTCTGCCAACAGAAGGTTATTCAATTAGGCAATCACTTCTGCTTAATGTTGGGTAGGATGATGTCAGCCACCTGCACTCTCTCTCCGTTGCTTCCCACTTCCTGGGGACAGCAGTCTTTTCTGTCCCTGGGGAGGGGGCGAAGGTTTTCAATCTGTTCCCTTTTTGCATTAACTCCTGAATGCAATTATTAGAATCTGACATTTGCTTCTTGGCTGGGGCTATATTCAGTGCAGACACTTTGTAGAAATATGAATAAGCATTTAATAAATAAATATATTTATATTTTAACACTCCTCTCTGCTCTAATCTGCTGACTTTTTCTCATGCTTTCTTTGGCCTGGTGCTAGCAAATTTAATGTTTTAAGGCATTGCACTAGGATCTCTAAGGAAAAGGTCAGAATTCTAAACTGAAATGGTGCTACAAGACTTTCCCTACACTTATGTTTTTGTTTATGTCTTTTTTGTTTTCCCTAAAGTCTACTTGTATTGTTGATTTTACTATGGTTATTCCAGCTCATAGAAATAGAACCAGTGTTTATTGCTGAGATTACTCTTGCTTCACAAGCAGATAATTTTGTGTTCTCTTTTTTTTATTAATTAAATGGTTGTGTGGCTTTGTGACTTTTCTTGGTGTTCCCTGCTCTTTGCATAGTTAATCTCATTTTGTAGCGGAAAAGTATACATATAAAAATAAAAAACGGAGGGATGCTGAACATCATCTGTGTCTTAGAAGAAAACATACATGCTCCTTTGTATCCTTTCTAAAAGCTTTGTAAATTCATCAATAGTGTATCAAACAACCATCCACTCAGAAATTTATTTTAATAAATGGCAACTCTTATATCCATATCAGATTACATAATAATTTCTGGAAATGTGTGATATTTATGGAATACTAAAATATTTACATGAATCTGGAAAATTGTCCTCTAAGCATGGTTATTAGAACAAAATTGAGTTTCATTCAACCCTCGTATGTCTCTGAAAGCCAATTGAAACCAAGTGCCATACTGCTGAATTTGAAGTAATTCCATTTGGTTTTAAGTGCACTGAAGATAAGATTGAGTCTGTCAGATCTTATTATAGGTGAAGGGCATAACTCAAATTATTTTTCATCTGTTGTAGTCCTTAACTTTTTATTTTGTTTTTTTTTCTATTGATGTACTCTTCTATTCTCTGAAGTATGTGTGTTATTTTGTTAAGTAAACTTTATTAAATTTTTGCTAGTTTTAAAACCTATTTTTTTCAGTAGAAATTATTTTATCCCGTAATGACTGTTTAAACAGTTTTGATAACAAGGCACACTTTAAATTTTTTTCCTCCACTTTCAATAGGAGGACATTCTGCAAGACTTCAGTTTCCTAATTACCTTTAAAATTTCTAATGATTATGCCCTTCTATAATTAACAATTAATTTTAAAATTCATTCTTTTTCTGGCCTCTCAATAGTCAGTAAATTTTCTCCACTCAGTCTGCACCTTCCACCTAGAAAACACTAGAAATGGAGATCTTGAGGGGATTGTTATTTGTCAACATACAGTAACAAACTTCCAGGGTATATCCCCATTAGTGGAGATTTTTTCCCTTTGACTTCCCTTTGTTTGAGAACCGTATATAGCTTAATGTTTTGGGATAAAACAGTCTGTTGGACAATTCCTGCAGCATTTAGGATTCTTATGTTTTAAAGGATGTACCACCTTAGATGGCTGGGCAAAGCTGAATTCCTCTTGACTTACCAGTTTTGATGCTCTTAAAAAAGGTATCTAAACATATAGTTTCCCAATGGCAATTAGATATATATATAGTCTGTCTACTTGTTTAATGCTTTCATCATTATTACCTCCAGTGTACTTAATTAACATGGTCAACACATTTTTCATTTAAATAAATTGAGGCAGAAAAGAAGATAGGTTATTTAATTAGCCAGTTACAACTGAAGGAATAATATTAGTATCTCTACACTAGACAATAAGAACCAGGATGTTAGAAAGTGTTCTCAACTTTATTTAAACCTTCCTTTGTCTGTCTGAGCAATATCTAAGTTAAATATTTTTATTATTACTAGGCACAATCCTAATAAATGCCAAGTAAAAATATACAGAAAGTGAAGCAAAACCATTTCTTCAAGTGAGGAATGCTGATCTAAACACTCTTGGACAAATGTAGAGAGAAGATGACTGAGATTATTTTAAAGACTCAAAAGCTGAAATCATTGAATTGTGAGTACAAATACATTCACACATCTCATGATTCAAGACCATCATACACATAACTTTCAAATTGGCAGAGGCCAAGATAGCTGATAATTCAGACAACTAATCAGTCAGTATCATTTAGTTTTCTGAGTTACAATGAGTCAAAATATGTTATTTCTAGTAGATTAGGTCCACTGATCTTTTCTAAATCCAGTGAAATTAGTTTTCAAACAAGTTATAAAAGATGAAATTAAATAAATTTTTTAAAATACAGCAAAAATGAAAATGAAGGAGAAACTTAATTCCCTATGGATAAATTGAAGGTAGCTTGGAAATGAAAATAATTATATGCAACTATTGAGTTGAAACAGGTCTGGGAGAAACATTATAGTAAAACAGAGCACTGTAGTCACTACAGAATTGGCCACTATGACACTCATTTTGATTTCAAGACAGAGAATGACTTGAAAAATGTGCTTCCAGACCACACTACTTTGTACATGTTACATTTTCAGCTAGACTGGTGCATTTTGTCTGATGACTTTATACTATAATTACATCTGTGAGGTAACACAGAGGTGATTTTCTGAAATGGTTGCACTGTTTTAAAAGACTTAAGATACCATTTAATTCTCAGTATGATGCTCAAAATTTGTCCAAAGGCATGCAGTTACAGGCAAATCATCCTATGCAATTATTTCCTAGAAAGAAAGTTGACCCTCTGAAGGAATCTTCTGTCAACAAGTTTTCTGTCAATACAAGAAATTAATAATATGGGTCAACTCTGTTTTCAAAAGATATATTTTCTCAATTGAAATAAAGATAAAAAGCCTTGCTATCTGTCAGTGACAATTGCTAAATTAGGTCAAAGGATATTATTAAAAACATTGCAGTAGTACAAGGGCTCATCTTCCTAGCACTCCTGGAATATTGGTATGCATCAGTTTAGAAAATTACATTTGGAACAAGCATTTATTTGACATCTACATCAGTACAACAGTGCTATGTGCTAACAAAGACTGATTATAAATATCTTATAGTTTTCTAAATGCGTTCAAGATAAGCAGGAGTTCTCATGGAGATCCTACTGGGCCTATTGTCCACACAAAGGCTACAAGTACAACGTGAAGGATGAACCCATTTATACTTTTCTGAGTGTACAAAACTCAGCAAGCCCAGAGATTTTCAGCCAGGTAGCATGCTGACAGTCAAGGGCAGACTGGCCACAGCTGTGTGATTGGAACAAAAGTGCTGGAGCATTTTGTGCTAAAGCTTCCTTAGGAAAATTGCACCTTCACAGCAGGACAGACATAAAATATGGCTCAGGTCTTTAATTTTACAAGCCAATGTTCTATAATGGAATTAGCCTTTAAATGGAGATGTCAGCTGTAGGAACCACAAGGTCCTCTATTATGCATGTAAATAGATGTATCTATGTATATATGTACATATTTATATATAAAGTTGGTAATATGCAGTTTAAATTGAAGGTTAGGTTTGTTCCAAATGAAAAGCCATAAAAATCTTGTTGCTGGCACAGATGAGTACATGGCCAACAGAGCCTTTGAACAGGTAAATCTGTGTTTTGATTTACACTCGCAGCACTCAACATGGCAGAATCAATTTGCTTGAAAATTGGTAAAACAAATTTGTTGTGGGCTATGACCTTGTAGGCTGAACATCATTCCAGAAGGATTTTTTCTTTATGTTTGAATTGTAAATCTTGTAAATGCAGTTTTTTAATTGCATAAAGAGCTTTAACTCTAATGGTGTGACTATATTTCCTTAAAGAGTAGGTACATGTTTTCCCAGTAGTTAACTAATATTTTTCAAATAGTGGTAGATGTTGAACAGAGAAGACAAATTAAAAATGCAGTGGCAAAAACCAGTAAGTCATTGATATGAAGAATTTATAAAAGGGAAAATACTACTACAGGAATGACCGAGGATGAAAACTGACAGCTGAAAATGCTAAGAGTATATGTGGAGATAATCAGACATGGACCCTCATGGGGTTGTATTTACTGTATATTTCAAGACTCAGTTTTATTAAGAGAATACAAGCACAAGATATATAAAATTATCAAAGGCAATAAAATAAATTATTGTGACAAACTGCCATATGACTTAAAATTAACATCTGAATGTAATTTTATTATGCACTACATTGTATTTGTCCTTGAAAAAAGCCTATTAAGATTTTTTTGTAGGAAACATGGGCATTGCTGTTTATCTTATGTAACATACAGATACAAAGGTGTCTGATTGTGAATTATTTTCTTAGGGCAAATACTTGTTTTCACCTGTGGTGTGCTCTTTTAGGATTCAGAGATTTTATTGGATGTCTTTTAGTTCAGATTTAAACACACTTGGACAAGTTGAGATTTGTGTTTCACTCAGGTCTTCATTCAATAGCTCTTGTTCATTTTAAACTTACGCTAAGCTGACTAGCAAAGATACATAATTACCTAATGAAGTACCTTTGTGATGACCATATAAATTCTTTACAAACTTATGTACAAGTTGATGGTCATTAAGAGCTTGTGCTGCCATTAAAAAAATGCAGTTAAATTATACCTTATTTCAATGGCCCTACATTTTAAATGAAATATAAAAGTGTAAGGTTAGCATCTGCATTGAGGTTGTTCCCTTTGGTAATGTCAAATCTGTAAGCTGGTAAGCATTCCAAAGCCATGATTTCATTGAGTCATATTTGCTGCCTAAAAAGGGAAAGACTACAAGTTAGAGACAAACTGTCTTTCACTGGAAACCTAAGACCAACTAAATTAAAATATTTTGTGGATTTTCATCTCTTCAAAAGTCCTAGAAGATGCTGAAGAATAAGGAACAAGCCACAGATGTGACTGTGGTGACAGCTTTCTGTGCTAGCCCCACCATTAGTTAATGTGCAATTACAGGCTTGTCCTGAGAATAAGCTCCATATATTTTCAAGAAATAGAGTATTTAAGGTGAAAATTTGGTAAAACTGGTTTGTGGTTCAAGCTGGGCCCACTTTTGTTTCCTTTTCCTTTTTCTAAACTATCTTTATCCAAAGTGGATTGTGGGAGAATGGATTGTGAGAGAACAGGGATAGTGTTGAAGACAATCTCACCCTTGAGGAGTTGCAGCTGTATTAATTACCAAAGAGTAGGAACAGCCTTGGCTTTAATAGGTCACAGCTGTATCCAATATGGATGGTCCATTAGGGATGGGTGTTAACAATGAGTGGGTCAGCTAGCTGAGAGGAGATCTGGAGTTAGTTGGCTGTGCTGCTGTGAGGAGTATGGGTCAGGTGGTTGTGCAAGGGACAGGAAGAAGTCAGCCAGCTGTGTGGAAAGAAGAAAAATGGAGTCAGTGCTGCGAGGAGCTGCTTGTGAGGGCTCACAGAGAGAAGGTATGAAAGTTTTACAGTAGGATTGATAAACTGATGGTGATAAGTCAGTTTTCATCCACTGTTGATTGGTGCCGAACACTGATGCCAATGGTGGGTTAATTTTAAAATCTAAATCTAAAATCTGACATCTCTTTCTTTTTGTAGTTTATAGACTTTTGAGGGAGTATATAATCAGGAAGCATACTGGATTAACTGTTCTGTGACTAGCCACACCTAGCCAGCTTTTGCAAAACATGCTCTCAATTTATGTTTTTTTCTGCACTTTCCCCAGATCTGCACTTTCTTGATTCTAGTCAGGAGTGAAACTGGATTGTCTGCCATAGTGGGAATCTCTCTTTATTTATAATTCTGTATGTTTCAGCAAATTCTGATCTGTTTAGGCCTTTAGAGCATATGAAATTCTACTCTAATCTCTCACCTTTTTTTTGTGGGGTTTCATAGAAACTCAGTAAAACTTTTTTTTTTTAACCTTACTGACACCGTCTCTTCCACATGACTTCTTTGTCTTGAATAATTTCCTTTATTTTTTGTTTTCATGGTCTTCTGGCTTTGATATTGACCTTTTGCAGCAAAACACAAAGAGAGTTCTTGAGCTTTTCCTGCCCTTAGTGACCATTAAATGTTGAAAAGAGAGCTCTTACATCCTGTGTTGAAGACATAAAACACTAACAAATCTTTTAAATCACAGAGCTAAGGTTTCATTGGTCTGGGAAGTGAGCATCCTGCAACATTTAGGTACAATCTTACAGCATCATGAGCTCCACTGAATTCTCTATTTGAGGCGGTTTGATGTGTTCTGTGAACTCAGCAGCAGATTGTTTGACTTGTTCTTTGGTGCAAATCTAATGGGGATTAATGGCAGCAAACTTGAAGGTACTCAGTGCCTTGTTCAACTGAGTTTGACACCAAGCAGCTCCCTGGATTGTTGAGGAAAGAGCTCCAATTTAGGTTTATCATTAATAAGAAGTACTTGTTTTAGGGAACCAATATTAGTTTTAGTGAAGTTTTAGTTTTAGGGCGTCAATACTACAGAATAAAAAAGGCCTTGTTAAGTGTGAAGGCGCTTCGTATGTCTTTCAAGTGCCTAGTGAAATTCTGTCAATATTTTGACCCTGTTACCCAAAAGTGAAATAATTTACTCCTTTTAGGAGACTTCATCTCTGCAGGTCCTTCATCTCTCTCCTTCATCTCTGCAGGTCCATAAGTTCCATGTAGATAATTAGAAATCTTGGGTGGTTTTTTTCTTATCATTTTCACAGAAGCATAACATCAAGAAGCCGATCTTAATGAAAATTGGTTTGACGGAATGCTTCATTGTGAAAAAATTACTAAATTCTTTTTTCCTTCCTTTTTGGTAAAATGAGAAGCTTATTCTTCCAATCCAGAATGCAGCAAGACGCTTTAATAGGAACTTCAATAGGAACTCCTACTAGGGATATAATTCCAGACCTAATTTTTAGGTCTATGTCCAAAGTGGACAGCAAGCACTGCATCCCAAAACACAGTGCTCTTTTCCTCCTTCCCCTTCTCCTAATGTAAATTATACAGCTTTAATTTACAAAGCTGGAGTTTTAACTCTCAAGTTCAGTTGTCAGTGCTTTTGTAGGTGTTCTGCACTAATTGTTTTAGTGCAGAAGAATATCCCCAAAGTAATTCAAATCACACATCACTGAGTAAGAAAAAAACCTTGTTTATCCAAGTCTTATACCTGAATGCAGGGAGGTTCAACTGTTTAGCTGAAACAGAACCAACTTTCTGTCAAAGTCAATTCTTATCTCCTACAAACTGTCCACTGATAAAGTGAAATTTATTGCAATCAGTTATTTTATTGTAAAACTGTATTCCTAATAATAAATATGGTGTGACTTCTCTGAAGATTTCAGATAGTGCATGTTCTTTACCACTCTGTTTCAGAAATCATTCCAAAAGGTTCACTATATATTATCATATGTTCAATTATATCAGCAGTTTGTAGGAAGGGAAAGTTTTTTCACTGTAGATGGCAAGTCTGTGCTTTTTATCTACTTTAGTACTTGCTTGAGTGAACTTTATTTTATGACATTTGTAGTATTTTTTTTTCTTTTTTCCAATAGTAAATTATTTTAGAAGTGTCTGATCTGGAAATCATGAGGAGGGAAATGGATAGACACACATTACTTCAGAGTGAATGGTTTTTAGACATGTTATATTAAAGTACTACCCCTATGTTCATGCATCACATTCAATTGTGTAATCTTGTTGTATTGTCAATATTTAAGAGAGTACCAAACAGTATAACTCTTTCTGAAGCATGAGTTCATGCTTTTTCTTACTGAAACGTCTAACATGAATGAATTATTGGATCAGTTAAACAGCTGGTCTCTCCCTCTTTTGTTTGTTTTGTGTTGTTAATAAATACACATTTGTGATTTTTGCAAGCTTTTTCCTCTTGGAAAACAGGTTTTTCATCAAAGCAAAATCATTTTCATGCCAGCATAACTATTCTGAGATTTTTTTTTCTGACATCCAGGTAGTAGTGTTTTGATCAAAAAGAGAAAACTTCACTCTCCTGCTCTGTGGGAGATGCTAAATCAGGTTCTCTTTTCAATTGTTATTAGACATAATGATTCAATATCAAAGTCTCTTATCAATTGTTATTAGATATAATGCTATGCTTTTCAAAAGAGACTTTTTTATAATGGTTCATCAAATTTCAAATGACTCAAAAATGGTTTTCTATATGAATAGAATGATTTAAACAGCATCAGTGGGGGCAGGTGGGAGATTCTGACACCAAAATATTCCAAAGTAGCTGAAAGGGGGCTCTCATTTACCATGTGGAAAACCAATAGATTGAGGGATCTGAAGCTGATGTTTGCCACATACGAGTATCCTCATCTTGCCTATAATGAAAACCCCTCTCACTGTTTCATTCTTTTATATCTCTTTTTTTTAGAAAGTCATATAAAAGTTTTTTTGTTTCATTTCAGCAAATATTTCATATTCTTCATATTCGTCTTCAGGAAGAGTTGTGTTACGAAGAAAGATTTCAGGCACTTTAAAATGAAACACCTTCTTTAAATGTAATTTAAAACATTAATGTTAGATGATATTAAATACATTTTACAGAATGTAGTTGGAAATTAGATACATCTTTCATTTCTCATCTGTTCAATCTCCAAAACTATATGTAAATACACTAATTGAATTCTGGTGAAACTTCATCTTGCAAGAGAAGCTGCCTCTAAGTCAAATGAGGAATAAGATTACAATTTATTTTGTCAAAGGAAATTAAACAATTGTCCAAAGAATGTTTTAGTTTTTAGTCAATGGGTGGCAATCCAGGTCATACTTATATAAAAGATGATCATCTCCATTTTGTTTCTATACTATGTGACACAGGTTGGCTGGGTCATCATCTTATGACCAGCTAATCACAAGGTTGGTTGCTCACAGGTAAATTATGTTCAGAGATATGCTGGATAAAACTTAAAGCATGTAAAGGGAATGAATCTGCTGTCTAATCTCAGCCTATGTGATCTTAGAGAAGACTGTAGATGGTGAGAATTATTCTGACTGCTTTCAGATCTCACTGTTGATGCTTTTCCTTGCCAAGTTCCATTTTATTGAACTGCATGCTATGACTTAATGATTTTGTTTAAGCTTAAGAAAACAAGGAGATGGAGCTGCATACAAGCAGTGAAAAGGAAACATAAAAATAATGTTCTCTACAGCATCTGCTTAGAGTATCTGGTCATGTTTCCTAGTTTGGGGGAGCTACTTAGTTGCCAAGAGAGGTTGAGACTTGAAGGACTTTTCATAGTAAAGTTTTATGATGGTGGGTTGATATAAAGCAAAAGATAGGAAGTAGTTCAGCCTTTTTACTGATTCTTGATGTTTTTAGGAGCAGCTTAAGCAAGACTCTGACATTTTGGTGATTTGTGTATGCAGACCTATTAACTATTTAAGTGATAAATAGGTTTTGCTTGAATTGTTGTGGTGTAGATGCCTGTGTTAAATATCTTGGGAGTAATCACCAGTGAAAATCATGTGGAAGAGATATCAGGCTGCTGTGGAAGCCAGGAGGATTTGTGGTTCTGCTAAGAACATATTTGTGCGTGTGTGAATGTATAGAATAGTCCTTACTGTTTGGCTCTGCTGCTCAGAAATACAGAACCTACTAGGATTCAATTCTCAGATAATGGAAAAGAATGAAATTAGCATTGATATAGATTTTTGGTTGTTAATGTAATAGAAAAGAATTAAAATTGTGTCTGTTTGAAACAAAACTGTGACTCAAATATAATATTGTGTTTTGAAAAAAAAAGTATCAAAAAATAAAATTAAGCTGTTTTATGAACATCATGCAAAACCTATTTGTTACCAGATTTCTAGAAAAGCTCATTTTTAGCATCATTTTTGTTTCAATTTAATTGAAGCATTTTCTTATAGTTGACAGAGTAGATGATAGGATGCTTACATATTATTACAAAAGAATTCATGGTTCATAAGTACTTCAAATTTTATATTTCTAGTTGAAGAAGTTTGACTGACTATAGAATGAGTTATTTTTATATGCATCTGTTTGGTATTTGGAGCTGGAATGAAACACAAAGAATTAAATTGTGAACAATTAAACGAGGCTTTTTAAATGTAGTAGTAAAGAGATAAATCTCTTTTGAAGTGTACAAATAATGTAATTTATCAAGCAAGACTGGCATGCGAATAATTGCAGTTGCCCATTTCCCTGTTGAAATAAATTCCCCATACATATCACACTCCTGTGCTCTGCAACTCAGCTCTTTTCCATGCTTTCACAATCTAACACTAACCAGCACACATCAATGTGCAGAAAGAAATTTGCCTTCAAAGCAAGTCATCCACACAAACAGACTTATTTGAAAGACTTAGAGGACGATTGGTCCCTTAGGCTATATTCCTATTTAAAAAGGTACAAAGAACAATATATGATAGCAGCATGCATGAGAATTAAAAATAGTGAATTTGATTTATCTCAGAGAACAGATTAAGCATTCTGTAAAAAGTATATTAATTTATAAACATTAATTTGAACTTTGAATTGATATTGTTAAAATAGCATTTTTCCATTAAAGCCAGAAGCCATGTACAAATCTCCCAAAGATGCATTTTCTTCTTATATATTTATTGATTAATGAAAAGCAAAAAAGGAAAAGAAAAAACTCTTAAAACTCTCTTTGAACCCTAAGGAGCAGTTATGGTCAGAAAATTGATTGGCTGTGAAAGAGTTGTTTCTATGATAGCTTTGAGTAGAGTCTAATTACCTTGTTAGCTGAAGCAGACTCTTATTGTTTGCACACATTCATATGGTACTCAGCACAAAGAATGCTTTGCATCTTGCTTTGTTTTTTCTTATTATCTTAGATAATTCAATGAAGATGAAGAAAGGTCAGGTAAATAATGAAGCCATAAGACATGAAATAGTAGTACCAGGCCATGGGATAGCAACCACTTACCCAGGATCAGCAGGGTCTGAGGTAGCCAACCTGGCCAAGGTATGTGCCAAGGACTCAGGTCACATAAATCACTATGGCAAAGTCCATTAATCAATGGCTTTTAATTTCATTTAACTTCTAAACTAATTTTTTGGGATTATTTCCTTATATGCTTTGTGGTCCCACTATGCTTTATTCTACCTGCAGGACTTCACAGTAATATTTACTATAAAAAATAAGCCAAAGTAATGGCATTGCATGTCCTAATGGTCTTTGACTCCTATAACAGATATTGGTATTTCTAAGTTGAAATGAGATTCATATTTTTTAAGAAGTGTGTGTGCTAACTTGAAGCATTTGAGCATGCCCTCTTGCCTAAGTCTAGAAACAAAAAAGCTAACTCGGTGAAAAAATTATTTTGAAAAAGCAAGCATTCAATACCATAGAATAATTTGCTATACAAATGATGGCTTTTATAGTTTAAACTGGCTTATTTGCTCAAAAAAGTGAGCACTTCTTCGAAGAGCTTTGATGAGCATTGAGTTCCTTTTGAAAAACAAGGTTTCCATTCAAAGGTAGATTTTCAGCTCAGTTTCTGCCATTAACTTCTAAAAGGGGTTTTGTGTGAGATGATAGTTCTATGATATGTCTGAAGTAGTTCTTATTAAATTAACTGACAGAATTTGGACTATTCTTATAGCATATTAAAATATTCATTGTTCATTAATTAAACCTGAGTTATCTAAGAGCAACAAATTTTCAGGATGTGAATACATGTGGACTGGTCTGTTGTTGAACTAAAACTGGATTCTGATGTCGATGTTCCAGTTCTGTAATAGCTTATTTCTCAAGCTAGTGTTCCTTGAAGTGACCAAAAGAGTTAGAAATTCAGAACAAAAACCCACTAATAATTTTAATATTTCATTCCTCCTCAGATAATTTTTTTATACTTTTGGATATGGAAAAAGAAGAACAGAATGATTTATTGGTGTTTACATGTTATCAAAAGAAATATAGTCTTTGAAATTTCATATATGCTGCTAGTTCTCAGAATGAAAACTTCAAAAAGAGTTTTGGGTTTTTTTTAAAGAGTGAGCATTTATAAAGTTCATTAACAGGAATTAGCATGAATCAGAAAAAGCAAATTATTAAAAAATGATCAAGCGATGGATTTAGTCAACAGTCTACAAGTTTTCTGAATCAGAGGAAAATTCTTTAACTGCAAAAAAGCAAATATCTGGGTTCACAGCAAGATTCCATATCATGCACAGAGATCTATTTGTTAAATTATTATTGTTAAATATTAAATTATTATTATTTTTCCTTGAAGAGGATAAAAAAAAAAATACACATGAATGGTAGAACCTGAATAATCATCTTTCTCTGTGTTGACCTAGTAGTTAGTCACTGTCTGTGGGTCTTTACTGTCAATGTACACTGATGATCAGGCAGACTTTATGAGAAAACATCCCTGTGTTTTCTGCAGTGTTTCTACATGTTATTGTGTTTCCACAGTGCTGAGAAGGAAGTGAAAGCTTTCGACTTCTGTTCGTCCAGGGAGAAAAAAAAATCCATGTTTCCTCATCTTCTGTAAACATAACAGGAAAATAAGAGCTGTAGACTATGGGCCACCTTTCGCAAGATGGGACTATGTCTCTAAAAGATTGTAATAGCCAAAATACTGCTTTGGTTTTTTTCATTAAACATTCTGAATTGGAGAATGCTGGAACTCCCCACAGTATATCAAGTGTCAATTCTAGTGCATTTCATCACCCATTACCAAATTTTCAGTGTCTTAATATCTTTCATGGAGGACAATGGTGTTGCAATAAGAAAAATGCACTTGCTTATATTAAGGGGAGATTTTTATTTTATTTATTTATTTATTCTTTGTACACTAAGGCTACAGCTACTGTCATTGTTCCCTCTTGTTCCCCTCTCTGCACCTCACTTCTAGGAGGACAGTGGTGTTAGATCCTGACAGCTAATAAATGAGGTTTAGGCATCAGCAGCAGAAGCTGATGGGGCCTGGTTCTGGCATGAGCATCACTGGGTGACCTGCTGGGTGTGGCTGAGTGACTCTCACTCCCTGGGCAGAGCCCACGCAGAGCCACCAGTGGTGTGGGACTTGCCAAGGGAATGTACAGAAATCAACTGAAGCAGAATGTAGTCTGGGGAGGGAGAAACCTCTTTCATGAACATTGCAATTGCTGTAAGTACTTGCAGCCCACCCTCCCTTCTGTGCATGCACATGCCAAGAGTTTGGGGTGCCCAGGAGCCATGGATAGGTGGAGACTAGGAGGGGGTAGGAAGGGTGTGAGTTTTATTGCAATTTCTACTGCATCACTATTGAAGGGGTCTTGCATTTGAGAGTGTGGACTGTAAAGCATGGGTGCATCATCTGGACCAGCAGCACTTTATTTCTGTAGGTGCAACAAGGTCCCTTTTGCCCACAACATGCTTTTGAGGGTAACCAGGGGTGAAAAAGTGGGCAACCCCCCAGTGATCCCAGGCCTAGTGACCTGCCTTGTGCAAATGTCTCTGCAGGTGACCAGGCTGATTGGAGAAGGCTAGAAAGGCAGAACTTGTGTCAAGAGTTTTAGCTCTTGTGAAATTTTACTTTATTTTGTTATGTATAGAATTTAATTATTTTAATTTAATTTCTTTTCATAAATGGTTCAGGAGCTGAAGGCTCCCCAAAAACATGAGGAGAAGGGAAGACAAAATTTTTTTGTCTTGGTTTTATTGTCAGGCTACAAACTTCAGCTGGAAAATCATTGGTTTGGAGAGGAAGTAGTAGAGGAACTGGTGTCTCATGTTATTAGCCCAAATCTTGAGAAGGAGAAAGAAAAGAGGCAGTCCCTGAAGAAGTCTAAGAAGATGAGGGATCCAGGTCAAAATCTAGGATTGCTGCAATGTGACTTCTATCTCTGGTCAGAGTTGGAGGAGATCAGAGGTGTCTGTTTTCTATTATGTTTTGTGAACTGGTTTAATCCAGGTGTTTGGTCTGGGCAGTTTTTTTCCTGTGAACTGATGGAAAGGGCAAAAGGCCAGACACACCAATAGGGAGGGCAAGGAGGAGGAAAAGAGCCAATTCCCCCACTCTCTTTACCCCACACTAGAGCCCTGCTGTGCTGCTGCATGAGTTCTCAAGGCTGACCTCATCTGAGTAAAGGGGTACCAAATCCCTCGGGCTGGGCTTCCAGCAAAGGGATTCTTGCAGAGAAACTCTCCAGAGCTTTCACTGGGGAAACTGGCATCCAAACAGGAGAAGTAAAAAGACCACTGTTAAAAAAAAATACCATAGTAAAAAGGAGAGGGTGAAAATGTACTTTAAAACAGAATCAGTGCTCTCTTTACTTAAGTAGCTGTCAGTGAAGTGAGGCAGAGCTAACTGCATAAGCCAGAATAAAAACATGTAAGGGATGATTGCAATTGATGCATTCAAAAAGACATTTATTTTGAAAGGAAAGAAGGAAAAGAGAAAGGTAAAAGTTTAAATACAAGTACTTGATTTTTTTTTAAAGTTAAAATATCTAGTTTTATGTGTTTGCTCTAAAAAAGACATGAAACCCAGGGGTAAAAAGTAGGGCTGTTTGATCACTGAACAGTTCCTTAAGCACACAAAGTTGAACGTGCTTACCTAGTAATAAAATCATTCATAAAAGATACTGCAAAATGTATTGTAAGTGCAACGATTGTGCTAATTAGCTGGAATATCACCAGAAAGTCCTCTGGAAGGAGATGCTTTGGTTGGTACTGACAAAGATAGCTATTTGTAGCAGTCTTAGTTGTAAGATTTTCGTGGGGTGTTTGTTTATATGGTTTCTTATAGGTGGAAAGGAAAGATGAATAACCAGGGTTGATCATATGGGTATTGTTAGATGTGTAATGCACAGCTATTATCTGTTTGCATTTTGGTTTGATATGGGTTTTTATTACCATATCTCAATATGGGAAAAACAAAAGTTAGGATGGCTTTCTCTTGAAGTTAGTTGCTATTGCTGAAGTTAAAAACATAAGAAAATGGGCACCTGGATAAAAAGAGAATGTAGGCATTGTTTAAATTGTGTTTTTCCCCCTGTATTAATTTGAATTAGAAATGTTAATGTAATTAGACAAATGTGTTAGGATCCCTACCCATAGGAAATTTATTTTCGAATATAACTAATTTGAATGTATCAATCCTGAGATAAGAATTCTATCTGTTCTGCCTATGAGACAATTTTATCTAGATTATAATAAGACTGCTAATGCTGGACATCCCAAATCAGTCTGAAAGGAAGGCTTTGCCTGAATTCAGCTGAAAATCAGATTTATGTCTAAGTTAGCTATATGCAGATACATGGTGGGTCACTTTGTGAGCTATCTAGTTCTCATTAATCGATTTTCTAAGAGAGCTAAAGAAGCTTTACGTGGTCTCTTTTTACTGCCAGGGTTTGCCTATATCTTATATTGTATGATGAGTATGAGCTTTGGCTTCAGAGTCTTCTCTTAGCTGAGTTTCTATTAAATGTTTCTCTGATACACTCCATGAGTTGGGGGAAAGCAAAAAGTGCAATTTATGTGAAATTTAAATGTATTTGAATTTCTACAAATCTCTGAACTTTGCTGTCTTCTTATGGATGGATCCATCTCTTCATTCTCCTGAATTGAATGAAGTTGTATTCTGTTTTTGTACAGATACACAATATAACACACTGTTCCATAAACTTTGTGTACACTTCTGTAAATTTTATTCACTTTTTTTTTCATAGCCAGAGTTCATGTTCCATATCTATGCTTATGATCTTCTTCCATGAGTAAGCTCTCACATGAGCAGGTGAAAGGTTTTTGTAAAAGATAAAAAAGAGGTAATGCCTGTGATCATGCTGAAAGACCAGGGAGGGAAACAGATACTTGCACAGGTTATATAGACTTTCTGTTATCAGAGGTGAATCTTAAAAAAAAAAAAAAAAAAAATCAATAATACAGTATTTGCATGCCATGATTTTTCCTTCTCCCACTTTGTTAGTCAAACTTGGTCTGTTTGTAAAGATAACATTTTTTTGGGGGTTGGTTTTGAGGTAGTCTTGATTTGATTTTTGTTCACAGCAGGTATCCAGGGCTGGATCAATATTTTAAGTTAGTATTTAAAGATGAGATTATTCAAGGGCTGGTTGAGTAATCCTTACTGCTCATTCTTCAGACTTGCACATTTTCTTCGAATTCTCATCAGTACTTGAATAGAGTGACTGTGTACTTCATCCTCTAGACTTTGCAAATGCTTTTAGAATAAAAGACTATAAGAGCAAAAGGAGCTACTGGATTTATTTAGGGGTTTGCTTTTATCCTTTGCTTTTCCATAGCTCTGTTCCCCTAATATATCTTCTTATTGAATCCTTTTAAGAAGCTTTGAAATATCAAAGGTAATCCTACATCTTGTATTTTGTCAAATCCAATTGATCAAGTGCTAATACTTTCATCTCTCCGTATGAACATCCTTGTAATGTTTTCCTTATACTGTTGCAGTTTTGTTTCAGAGGCATGATGGGTAAGATTTTAAATAGTTACTTTGAAACTTTTATCAGTTTGCAATCCGAGTAGAAATAAAACTGCATTTCATTGAGGAGGTTAACATGATCCCATAATTCTCATAATGTGAATAGTAAGGTTGACTGACATTGCAGGTAAAATGAAATAATACATTTATTTTTATTGGGTAAATTTTGTTTTCAGTGTGGCACTCAGACTTTTAGTTGCATCCCAAAGGGGAAGTTTCATATGCATAAAAAATTTTAAGGCTTCAGTGTTTATGGTTTAGGGGTTTGTTTTACATTTTCTCATTTTGGATGATTTTAGGAGCACTAAATTCCAGAATGCAATTCTGCCCTCTGAGGGAAGTTTTGATCACCATAAGCACTCTGGTTAGTGGCCTAAGAATCATTACTTACAACTGGTTTATGATGCTTTTAGATCTACTTTTGGGAGATTACTTTCAAGCTATTAAAATACCTGGAGATTTATTAATATTTTTGGAGACAAACACTTTATTTTGATTGAAAAATATATCATTCGCAAATGCTTTTGGCTCATTGCATCTAGAGCAAAAAACGTGTAAGTATGTAATTCAGTCCTTTTCTGAATCATAGGCCTTGTAAGTCTCTCAGACAGAATAGAACTGTCTTTCTTCTATCTATAGTACTGCATATGCAAATTATGAGTAAAATTCAGTCCTCACATTTGTTTCAATAGATAGTTTTGCCAAGAGCAGAAGGATAAGATATATCCATGACAAGAAATCTATGTTGTATGTTCCTTGCTTAGTTTCTAAATCTGATTTTTACCTTTCCTTTCAGAGCAGAAAGAGTCTGAGTGGGTTCCTGTAGCAGGAAGCATCAGCATTACCAGACTCTACATCAGCTCTAGACTCTTCATGTCTGGCTTTTAGGCAGGTGCAAATGAATTTGAAATGCATCAGGGACAGACTTTGGTTAGGAACCTTTCTCTGAATAGGGCTTGTGTCTCTGTAGAGTGTCATGAAAGATCTGTCATCTTTCATGTAATCTTTTTCCATACCTGCTCCATTTAAGATATTGTAATTCAAGAAATATATATATATAAGTTGTATTATTTTGTGTTGTGTGTAATAGTTGATTCTGTGGAGCTATGCAGTTAAAAATGGTGTTTCAGGAAAATTTGTGACATTGACCATTGAAATTTAACTAGGATCAATTAGAATGAAGCTGTGATTACGCAATGGAGGGCAGCATATTCTTAAAGTTCACATTTTGTATAATATTATTTCTTTTATACTAAGTGTGTTTCTGTTTGGTTGATTTTTTTTTGTTTTGTGTCTTGATAAATATTTTAAAACAAGCTATCAGTAGGGAGGGGAATATCATCAAAGAAAAAGATCTCAGAAAGCTTAGTGAACTAATTTGCCTGACATTATGTGGATGTTGTGGTTTGCAAATATAGCTGTTGCTGTGAAGCTACTACTCTATACATATATCCCTAGGGGCATACAAAGGGGAGGGTTTTTTCTATAAACTCTTAGAGGGATGCTCTCATTAATTTCCTGAAAATAATCAACAGGCTGTTGATGGTGTTTCCCATAGAAGATTGGCTATTTTGGTAGTCAGTGAACCTGAACGGGGTGTCAGCTGTTCAAAGTGCTGCCTGACTCCAAAGCAGTAGTTAGAGATGTTACTTTTAGACCAGCAGAGAGGGAAATTCTTTGAATATGGAATCCAAAGGGTGATAGCAGTCACTCCTATTAGTATTTATTTAGTTTTTCTTTTTCAGGAATCTTTTTTGTTAGTTCAAAGATTCTTGTCAAGAGCTAAATAAAGCTACCTGAAATATCTGTATTTTTTAATAGTCTCATGGAAAGCAGTTTACTGTTAGTAAGATACCAAAATCAGTGAAGACCATAAAACAAAACTATTTCTATATATCACATAGACTCAAACATATAAAATTTTAAATTTTATTTTACTTTTAAAATTGTATGTATTTCTTTTGTGAAATATTCATTAAGGTAAAAACCACGAGCCAGATACAGAAAAACAGCTCACCCAATTTATCAAGGAAGCCAATAGGAGGTCCAGGAATAGAATCTGACTTTTTAGCATCTCATTCTAATAATCTAGTTCTTAAAAAAATAAATAATTCAACGTCACAGTGAGGAAATTTTTTTTTTTTAAAAATCACTTTCCTCTGGAAAAAACGTTCTATTGGAATGAATTTGTCACTGAAGACTTTGACCAGGCATATTGCTTTTCATTTAGAAAAATGTAAATTAAATGTTGTATTTGGAGCAGTTAATTTAAAAGAGCTTATTTAATTCTGTTCTCTTTATGTAAGGTGTATGTATATATGTATGCTCTTGGTTGCTTGATCTTGGTTGCATTTAAAAAAAACAAGGACATAAAAAATTTTGTTAAATTTAATATACAAAAATAGTACCAAGGTACACTTTGCTTTAAGTTTTTCATATTAAGAAACTTCAGAAAACTGTAGGTTATTACATACTGAAATTTAGTTTCATGTTCCAGAAAATAGAACTTTCTTTATCTTTCTTGGTAGAAAAGCTGAATTGTTGGAAGGTAGTATTTACCCTTCCACAGAAATGATGAGGTTTGCATAACTCTAAGTCTAGTATGTCTGTTATTTTAGAAAGTAAAAGGCTTTTGTGAAATGAATCAGCATTTATACCCCTAGGAAGTTCCAAGGAATTTCTAGAGTGAGGTGAAAGCGTGTACTAAAAAAATGTGTTCCTCATTAAATTAGTCCCTTGAATTGTTTTGCACGGAAATATTTTCAACATAGATTGTGCAAAATATTAGTTTTATCAACATTTTCCAGCTTTAATTTAGTACTTAGCTAAATACTTACTGATGTCAAGGACAGGGCTGCAAACAACAAACTCTAAGCAATGCTTTTTTGCGGGAAGTGATGTTCCCAAATAACTAAGATGAGCAAATAGTGTTGGAACATTTGTGTTGCAAACCCAGAAGTTGATCAAAAGTTCTGTGACAGCTATTATTTCAGTGATGCATCTGGTTATTTCCTATCTTGGAGTAGTTAGCAAATAGTGAATACATCTTGGCTGCTGACACTTCATTTTACTCTTAACTTGCTTTGGATCACATCCAAAATCAATTGCTATCAATGGCAGTTTTCTGACCTATGTTAAGGAGAGTTGTATCTAGGTTTTAAAGATCTAAAAAAGTTTTATTATTATCCATAACACTGTCTGCCACACTAAACAGTTTCAGTGTTTTCTGCTTTTCTCTGTTTTATTGTGAGATGTGGCACATCTATTGGGTTGGAAATCACTAATAATAAATTGCAGTTTATAAGTAACATTCTTTGAAGATGTCAAAACAAACAACAAAAAACACAGAGGAAATTGATCTTTTTAATAATTACTCATTAAATTACTAACAGATCCATGACTTACCATCTATAAAGTGGATTTTTGCTGCATCAGGAGGGGAAAAAAAAACAAACAAACAACCAAGAACCAAAACAAACAAAAAAAACCCTAAGAAAACCCCTACTCATTCCACTGTGGAAATGAACTATTCTGGGAACTGAAGTCTCAGTGGTATTGCCACACTTTTCTATATGGAAGACAAATTCAGGACTTGGCAGCCCTGAGCCACTGTATTTTGAGGGTGTCTACTTCCAGAAAGACCAGTCAAAACTGGAGATGATTAATGTAAAAATCTCCTGAAAGTGTAAAGAGATTTTCAGCAGCTCAAGAATACATGCATGACATATGATGTGAATGATAGGAACCACTTGTTTTTTTTTTTTTCCTTCGTAATTTAAATGTCAGTCTTCTATTGTCTGGCAGATTTCTTGTATTAAACACTCTGCAAATTGCTACTTACTACAAGGATTAGATTTTCAGTCATGAAGGCTTGCATCTTTGTCTAGTGGTGGTGGTTTATATGGATTGCTTATATGTTCAGAATGAAAATACTTTGAGTTTTTCTCTGTCTTCATAAGTAACACCAAGGCTTTAGGTATGTGCCTGGCTGACAGCCCTGAAAGGCAGAGAGTTTTTTGTTCTAAGTGTATGTAACATTCTCCATGACAGCTTCCTTTTTCCTAACTTGAAATCTTGATAGGACTTCAGTAGGAGAAGTCTTTCTTCCAGATCTTGGTCACTTTGACCATGTCTGCATCAAGAAATGAAACACACTGGGGTCATTATGACATTGGTTGTGAAACACTGGCACAGGGTTTCCAGGGAGGTAGTAGATGATACATCCCTGGAAACACTCAAAGTCAGTAGCATGGGGCTGTGAACATCCTGATCTAGTTGAAGACCCTGCCCGTTGCAGGGGAGTTGGACTAGATGACCTTTTAAGGTCCCTTCCAACTTAAACTATTCCGTAATTCTGTAATTCTGTGCCACTAAGGCCAGAGCAGAGAACAGCAATGTAAGTAAACTCTCTTAACTTCCAAAATAAGATGGTTTTATATAAAATACCTTCTGTTCTGCCTTCTAACACATTCCCATGGGAATAATGTGTAAGAAAACACTGAGGCTGCAAGTGGACTGGACGCTGTTCTAATTTGCAGTATGAGTGACTGAGCCCAGTGCCCAGGAAGAGTCACAGGCATTGGGTAACTTAATAGCATAGGCATATATTTTGTGGTGGTGGAAAGGTTAATTTCAAGTGCCTAATGTATTTTTTTTAATATAGGATTCCATTTAACATTCAGGGTAGAAGAGAGTGTCAGGACGCTTCCCTGTCTGGATCATCAGTGGACTCCAGCTGCAGGTGTAACATGACAAGAGTGCTCCTCTGACTCCTCATCTAGAAGTAAAGATGTCAGATTAAAACTGAGATCAATGTTAATATTAGGAGGAGCTTCAAGGCATTTGATTCCACCAAAGATGAAGTCTAACACTATTAAAGTTGTGCTTAATAAAGTTAATTCTTGCTCCTGCAGCCACTTAGATGTGATATAGAAAATTATGCATGTCTTCATATGGAAAACTGAGCCATGGTACCTTTCCAGCTCAGAGATGCAAATGCATCTCTTGACAAGTAAATGAGAGCTAACTCTGAACTCACTGTGGGAGATGCTGTAAGTGATGTAACTGCAGAACTACAGAGCTCAGCTTAGCGAGCTCCCCTCTTTGGCTGCCCTGTGAATTTCTCTTAAAGTAAAAAAAAAAACCAAAAAAAGAAAACCTTGATGCTATTTGATAGATTGAGTGTTGCAGCAAATACAAACCATATAGAATAAATTATTTTTGTATTATATATGTATAGACTTAGTAGGATACACACATTTTTGAGTTTTCATTTCTGAAGAATTCTTTGAAAGATAAAATAACAAAACAGCACAGTAAAACTGCAAGAGACTTGGCACAGATGTCCCTTTTTTTCTGTAAGAAATAATCCTTTCAGAATACACTGAATAACTAAATGTGTTCAAGCATCTTGTTCTTGTTTTAGTAATGCTGCTGCTTCAAGACCTAAACCTGTCCTGTGTTTGAATGCTTTAAATTTGCCACAGTGCTATTACAAAATGTTATGTTGTCATTTCTTGCTGCTGCAGAAAGTCACAAATCTGCATGATATAATTCAGGTATTGTCCCTAGGCCATAATTGGGGGAATCTTCATATTTACTCTTCTTCATCTAGCTCCTTGTGTTCTTACCCTGCTGTATTTTAGCCCTGCAAGAAGTGCCTGCTTTAAGATATCTCTGTACTGTGGGTATATAAATGGCAAACTCTTTGCTTATATAATATTAAGGATAGCAGTATTTTTAAATGTAGATTTCTGTATGTCTTTTTGCAATCGACCTTGCAGTAATATTCTCAGTAATTGCTGTATCCCTTTGTTGGAACTCATTCTATTGGTAAAAAATGCTCTTGCCAGATCTCAGTCTTTATAGAACCAAAACCTGAGCTCCTTGTTTCTGTCAAAATCAACAATAAATGTGGCTTTACCAGTGCCGAGTGAAGGGGAGGGAAGTTTTTCTACCTGCTAGCCATACTTAATATAAATATTCATCCTGGCTGCAAAGGGCATATTGTTAGTTCGTGTTTCTTTTGTTGTCCACCAAGATCCCCAGGTTCTTTCTGACAAAGCTGGTTGCTGTAAGCATACCTCGGGTTGTTCCTCCCCAGGCACAGCCACAGTTCCCTTGACAGAACTTTGCAGCATTCCTGTCTGCCCATTTCTCCAGGTGGCCCAGGTCCCTCTGGATGGCAGCCTGACCCTCTGATGTATCCACCACTCCTTCCAATTTTGTGTCATCTGCAAACTTGCTGACAGTAGCAGTTCAGTACAGAACATGAACGATGGCATTGATGAGGATTGGAGCCCAAACTGATCCCTGGGTACAGCGCTAGTTACTGGCCTCCAGCTAGGCTTTGTGCCACTGTTCATCACCCTTTGGGCTGGCTATTTGTCAGGTTTCTGATCCTCCTTACCATCTGCTCATCCAGCCCTCAGTTCAACAGCTTCTCTATGATGATCTTGTGGGGTCTTTTCTGAAGTCAAGGTAGACAATATCCACTGTTCTCATCCCATCTGTCAAGCCAGTTGTTTCAACATAGATGTCTATGAAGTTGATCAGTCATGACTTCCCCTTTTTAAATCCTTGCTGGCTGTACCTGATGACCTGTTTGTCCTTTGTGTGCCTGGGAATGGAACACCGGGAATTGGAAACCAAGTTATCAGTGTTAAAGGGTTTAAATGCAGAGGAGATATTCCATATCTGTTGCTTCACACATTGCACAGTGACAGATGGGGAGATTAGAGGTAGTTTTTAGTGGGAGGTGTTTTCTCTATTTTTAATTTACATCTAGTATGTGACTTAATTTATTTATTACAGTAAGAAGAAAAGTAAATTGCAACTGGAAATGTACATATGATTGAATTCCTTAAATTGAATTGGGGTGGGTTGTGTTAGCACAATGTGTCACTAACATTAGTCACTGTTGTGAGAATGAATTCATGTTCTTCCATATTCTGCTCTCATTATAAACGTTTTATTCCCACATAACCATACTGAATTGTTGGGGTGAACAATAATAAAGTGTGTTAATGACAATCCCATCTCTCTTTAATTCCACTGACTTCATTTGTCCACTGCCTCATGCTTACAGTGAAGGGCATAGAAAGATAAAATAGCATAGGTATGGGGTAAAAGTCTGACCTTATTTAAGTGAAAGGGAATTTAACCATGGCTGTCTTTGTAGCTGAAATTGTTTCTGTTATTTCAGGGCAGTGCTGATATGAAGGGAAGAATCCTAAATTGAATCAAGTTGAAAACCATTTTAATTTTACATTATCCTTACTTAGGAATTAATAAATCAGGCAAACTTTGCAATTATTTTTAAAGTAAACTCTAAAAGAACTCAAACACCCAAACTTAGTTTATTTTTATTTCAGTTTCTTAAATTGTTTATAATTGGAATTAAAATACAGTAAGGAGCAAAGCATCAATATCTATAACTAATGACTATTATTAAGTTGGGACTACTTAAGATTCAGGTACACTTTTAATTTGTAAACTAAAAATCTCTAGGGTGAAAACATTTACTTTATAAAATAACATAAGAAACCCATTAAGTTGCTTTTAGAAAAGGTAACAGCTGACATAATGACAAACCAGCCATTTTTATTCTGAGGCTTCTTTTTCACATAGCTGGCATGGATAATTTGCTCAGAAAATAAGATATTGACAAGATACTTTTAAAACAGCTCTTCCCCTGTCTTTGCTAGCTGGCCTTGTCCATCTTTCTCCACTCTTGAGTAATGAAGAAATATTCCATGTTCCTCAGATTTTTCATACAGAGGCTCTGCATTATTTCTTTGCTGAGTGTTTCTTTAAATATTCAGCGGGAGTTACTTGCTTTTCAATAAAGAACAAAAAAGCCTATCAAAATTGTGATATTTCTTTCCCCATTTATATGTCATCTATTGGCAACAGTAAAAAATGACATTATACACCAGATTTCTTTCTTCTAACTCTATGAAATTAAGGTCCATAATATACCTAGAAGTGTCTTCAGTTCAAATTATCATTCTAGGTTTTAAATCAATTTGTAGATGCTCATAAACTCTGTGTAACAAATAATTTTCATTTAGGTGGCTGTTCAATAGTTATCTGACAGCCTAAAGGTTAAGTGTATTAAATTATAATTTAGAGAAGCTGCAGTGTATACTGAGCTGACAAAAAGGTGTTTACAGTGTTCACTTACCTCAGCCTGTGATGTTTCCCTTTTGAGTCTGCAGTCCTCCTGTGCAGCCACCCAGGGGTGGAAAAGGGGAGGAGGGGAAGCAAGTGGGGGATGTGGGGAACCTAGGAGGGCAGCACTAAACAGGGAGTATGATTCCTAAATCATGACAGTAAGGTTACATACCTCAGTGACAGGAAATTTATGCAGTTTTATTCCACATCTTCTACTCTGAATCACAGATGAGAAATGTTTACATAATATTTACCAAATTATAAACATCTGGATAAGACTATATTGAAAAAAAACCAAAGAAAAGTTGTAAGAGCTTGACAAGGAAAGACAAAGCACTTAGCAAAATATGTCTTTTCAGAAAAAATAAGGGGTTTTTTCTCTTACCATGTCTTCTAAAGTAAGCTTGTGGCAAGGAATGCTGGGACTCTGCTAATATTAATTGGGTAAAATTTTGCCATCTGATCTTAACAAATAGTCTATGATGTTTTCATAATTGAAAGAGTAAGACTTAGATGCCAAACAAGAATGGTAAGTCTTATTTTGAAAAATATGTCTGTGTTCAGATGGAAGAAAACTTACTGACATTCTAGTCTAACAATAGACTATCAAGAAACCTAAATTAGAGTGGAAACTCAACACATGAGAGCACAGAGTTGTAATGATATTGCAAGGCATACGGGAATGTTTCAGTATTCTTTAAAATGTGACTCTTACTTGTGAAAATGTTGAAATTCTGAAAACTTTTGGTTGGGGTGTTGTATGCCATCCTTTCTTCTTATCAGTAATTCCATCTAGATGGAATATTCTTATTGATCATTCCATCCACATGTGTGTCATGGTTTAACCCCCGCCAGTTCACTTCCCTACCACATAGATTGGGGAGGAAATTGGAAGGATAAAAGGTAGAGAACTCATGGGTTGAGATAAAAACAGTTTAACAGGGAAAGCAAAAGCCATGCACAGAGGCAAAGCAAAACAAGGAATTAACTGCTTTCCATGGGTAGGCAGATGTTCAGCCATCTCCAGGAGAGCAGGGCCCCATCAAGCAGAACAGTTACTTGGGAAGGCAAATGCCATCATTCCAAATTCCATTCTTTCCTCTTTCTTACCCTCATTTTACATGTAGAGCATGTTGTCATGTGGTCTGGAATATCCTTTCAGTCAGTCTGGGTCACCTGTCCTGGCTTTGTCTCCTCCCAGCCCCTCAAGCACCCCCAGCTTCCTCACCAGCAGGGCAGTAGGAAAAGCAGAAAAGGTCTTGGCTCTGTGTGAGCCCTGCTGAGCAATAACAAAAACATCTCTGTATTATCAGGGCTGTGTTCAGCACAAATCCAAAACACAGGCCCATACCAGGCACAGTGAAGAAAATGAACTCCACTCCAGATGAAACCAGAACAACATGTATATCATATATTTTAGCAATTATTAAGATGTTTCTCAAATTAAGAATTTTGAGAAATTTCTTGAAAATGTGTGTGTGTCTATGTTAGCAATGCCTTATAGATTGTCTCTTATTTGTACAAATAAGAACAGTCTCTTGCAGAAATGTATGCAAGGTCTGGCCCACGATCAACTGGGTCACAAATTTCATGTAAGTTGTTTCAATTCACTGGGACCACTTTCTATGAAAATGCAGTGAAAAAAAGTTGAGGCATGGGGTAGATTTCTTTAACGAAATGTAAGGGCTATGTCCTCCGTTATTCCTTTGGTTTCTCAAACTTACTGTTTGCTTGGCATGATATTGTAAAGAGCATGTTTGGGTAGCTCGCCTGCAGTTATTCCCTGTGCCCTGCTATGCTGCTACTGGTATTTCAGCTAATTAGGACTAACTCAGATATGTCTGTGTGAGTTTCAACCATTCCCAGTCTGCTTGCTGTTGAGAATAAAATCATTCATATTTTCTGGAACATGAATATTTTTGTCTGATGTTTTACAAAATGTGATACTCCTGAGCTTTGTGCTTTGGGACCTGCATGAAAAGATTGTTAATGTATATAATACCAAGTGGAAGTGAAGTGGCTGGAAATATGCCTATTAGTACTGAGAATGAGGCATGGAAAGAGGCAGCATTGTGCCACAAATTAAAGGATGCAGACGTCATCACCGTTGCCATAGCTTTCCTGTGTGCTTCAAAAAACAGTTTGGAAAAAAAGATGTATGCAGAAAGGAAGATGATTTTTTATGTGAGCAAGTGTAAAGGATGAAGAATTGAGGTGAAGGTAGACATAAATAATGGGAAAGCCCCAATCAGTTAAAAATCAGGCAGCTGCATAGGCCACTTCCACAAGTGTTGTAACTATTATGAGAGTGATCAAAATATTGAAAAAAAAAAAAAGTTGGAATAACAATGTACATGTACTTTTAAAAATTACCAGTTGGAGTCAATGTTGCCAATGAATTTCTGTTGTGGTAAATCCATAGTTATACACAGGATGTTTTCCTGGCCCATCTTACTCATTATTTCATTATTGTTTTTTTCCATGCTTTGGAAAAATGTTTCAGGGCTTTGGACAAGTGTTATGAATGGCTTTATAATTAATCTCACAAATATATATTTTCCTGAATTAGAAAATAAATGATCCAAAGTACAGACACTTTATTTTATTTTCAGGTGCTGGTTGTGAATTCTAGACTTTTTATGTCTTTAATTTATGCAGAGCTTTCTTTTTGAAAAAAGAAAACACTGAAATGTTTTGCAGAAACACTGAAATGGTCAAATTAATAGTCAGTGATACAGTACAGTAAATTCCTCCACCACAACACATTTCTTATGCAAGTTTTTACTTAGAGGTTGTACCAAGACATGAATTTTACCACTGTTTACAAGACAGTAGAGTTCTTTTTTTATGAGCATATGCTTGTATTTAATTATATTCTAAACTAAATTAAAGAATTTTCATCATGGTATCATGTTCATGGAGATCAGGATTATTTATTATTAATACAGTGTTTTATTCAACAAATTATTATTTCATTCTTAATATAATCATAAATATATAATTTGTGCCTTTTTATCATTAGTGACATAGGACAAATATGCTTTTGGTTGATTGCAAATGTGCTGCTGTGCAAATGTCAATGAGAGAGTTTATATTATACCATTTTCTATAGTTTTAATTAAGCAATAAAAGAAGACATCCGAAATAATTACATACAGTTTCCTGCTAGAAAAATAGAAAACTAAAGCCTATGCAAACAAAAATATTGCTAAAGAAAGAAAACTGACACTTTCCTGCTTAGCCTAGAATAACCTTAGGTACAATAAAATATTAGAATCAGCAACATTCAGAATGTATTAAAATTTTTAATTAAAGTTGAGCTGATAAGTAAAGCTAGCCCACTTGTAGTTGCCAACATCTAAGAACCAGTATTTGCCTTACCTTGATAACCACCATTGAACTATGCAGCACTACCTAGTTTCTGACAAAAATTTAGGCAAAGTAAATAAATAAAAATCATTTTTAAAGGAACTTGGTTCCTAAAACAGTAATTAGGTTTCTATCAACAGCACCTTTGAGCTCTATCTTTGTTCAACAGCATCCAAATATAATTATGGAGACATGAAAATAAATTCTACCACCTTTTAATGCTGAAATACACTGAAGAAAGGGCACAAAATGAAGCTACAGTAGCCTCTGTGTAACGCAGAAGCATCTGGGAAAAAACTCAGGATATCTGAATTCTCGACATTTTTATGTCCATTGCCTAAACAAAACTTGTCTTCTCCACGTTGGGTGTCATCACAGCTGACCCAGGCACTTTGTTTTCTATGCCACTTTTCTTATTTGCTGAAAGTCCCTTATGTACAGCACTCAGAATTTTGGTGAGAATGATCTGTGGTCTTACTCCAACAGGCTAACCTAAGCAAAGCAAACCTAACTAAGCTTCAGAGATAAAATGCAGCATTTGTTTGTCATGATACGCTCATGGCATCACTAAGCATCCTTTTCAAGAGACCTGTACCATGATGCTATGAAAGTTTTGTGATTGTTACTTTTTTGTAATCAGATAAACCCCATTCTATCACAGGAGCTAACCACAAATTTAATCACTAGATGAAATCACAAATTTAATAGCTTCATCCTGATTACAATGTACTGTAGGAACTCTTCCCAGTCAATTTGTTTCTTACTGCTATAGAATTTTGAGGTCACAAGTAGTAAGTTGCTTGCCGTTGTCAGGGATTGGATTGGTAATCATGTGTATTGTCTGCAAAGCTTGCAAATGATGAAACCATAAAATTGTGTTATTAATATCAAAATAGGGCTAATAGAGGCTTTTCTCCACCTTGTCATTTCCAGGAAAGGTTTTCCTGAATATGCATCTTAAATAAAGTTAAAAGGGAGAATTAATTTTAAGAGGATATAGAACTCAGAGAGAGACAAAGGAATTAACTTTACTTTCAGATTCTCAGAGAAGCAAAATACATATTTTATTATTATTTTTTGAAATAAAAGTTTTGCCTGAAGTTCTTAGAGTTTGGGAAACAGATAATTTTCCAAGATATGGAATAGGTGTATCCATTCTGTATCTTGGAAATTATTTGCTTCCCAAGCTCTAAGAACCTGAAAAAGTGTAGCTATTCTGGAGGTAATTAAATTTCATTTTAAGGACATCTCCAGAGAAGGGGATAGCTAGTGAGAGAAATGCACAGGTTACAGGACTAAGAGTACTTCTTAGTGCTGAATATTACAGCAGATATGCAGTCGGGGGCCTTTTTAAATCCCCCCTTGCTCCTCTCCATTCTTATTGGGGCTTCCTGTGCTCTTGCATTGTTTATCTGCTATGCAGTGAGCTACAGTATTATACAAAATGTCAATATCAACATAAAGCGCAACTGAAACAAACATTTAGCATATCAATGGAGCAGAAAGAAAAACTCAGAGACGGGCAAAAGTGATCTCGTTTTGACCTGATTGTATATCTTCTAGATTTTGCACAGCTTTCTATGTTTTTGTGTGGTTTTGTTTTTTTTTTTTTTTTTACTTTGTTCCTAGTCTGCGTGGAGCATAAAGTACATTGGATTTGTATAATCGTTTGATTTTGAGCTTCTGATTTGGATAGGTATGTGTACTGTACTTGTTAGATTCTAACACAATTCAAAACAGGTCCCCAGGTTTGTAACAGCTGTGACCCAAAGAATAGTTTTTGCTCTTAAATAATTCACTTCCTGGATTTAGCTTGAATACTTCACATCATCAGTTGCTGTTCTAAATTGTAGACGATGATGTATCTCTTACAGCCTTAAGGAAACAGTCTCCCTTACAGTATTATCCCATGTTCTCCTGTAGTCCTAATGTCGAAATTCCTGTTTTTCTGGAATCATTTGGGATTGTAAACAAAGCAAAACCAAATTAAAACAAAGTGGAAAAAAATTGTAATTAAACAGAGGTTATTTGGAAAGCAGAAAGCCAAGGTTCAACAGGGAAGTTTATTTGTTTAGTTTTTTCACTTAGAATTAAATATGTGAGCTAGATCTAGTCTTATAGAGAGCATATTTTCTATTAGGCTTCTTAGATGCAAAATGAACTTTGCATAGAAATCCTAATGTCACTAGCATTGGGCAGTCTTCGCATTTCGTTGAATTTTGAGTATAGATAACCTCACATCAAATGAGATCCCAAGTTAATTAGAATTTTCTAGTCTCTTGACCCTAGTTTTGTGCTCATGATTACTTTTAAGATTTTTGCCAGTATCTAAGAACAGACTGTTCTTCTTTTTAAAAAATGATGAAAGAGCAATAAGTTTTATTTTCAGATTTTTTTTTTTTTTTAATTTTTATTTGTGGATCCTTTGGCAAACTGAGCAGCTGTACAATATACAGTAGGACTAGCACTGCCTGCTCTCCAGTGGTATGTTGAATTCTTCACTGGAATCTCATGATTATTTGCTGAACAATCACCATAATTGTCCCATCTGCTTCCATTTCATTCTAGTGATATGCATCTTTTCTCTTAGTCCTCTCCCCTTTTTCTGCTCTCCATGGCCTCAGGCAGGTCACTCACCCTCTCTGCTAATGCTTTCCCATCTGTAAAATGGGAGTAATGTGAGTTGTTGGAGAGATTAATTAGTGAATTAATATTTGTAAAGCACTTGAAAGATGAGAAGCACTAGATAAAGGCTAAGTAGTGTAATTATTATTCTCAGAAGTGCCTTCATGAATAGGGGAGAAAAAAGGCGCAAGGTTTCAGCAAGTGATTAATATCAGTATAGGTGGTTCTGGAGATAGATGAACACAAGCTGGTTGGC
Organism: Chloebia gouldiae; assembly: GCA_003676055.1. Taxonomy (NCBI): domain Eukaryota; kingdom Metazoa; phylum Chordata; class Aves; order Passeriformes; family Passeridae; genus Chloebia; species Chloebia gouldiae. The sequence continues at coordinate 281,026 of QUSF01000013.1, read as the reverse complement.
TTTGCTAGTGAAGAGACAAATTAACATGAATGAATATGTAGTTTTTGTGGTTTTTTACCCATTGTTTTTAACAGACAGTATTAATATTGCACATTTTCACATCAATCACAAATTAGAGCTTGAAAGCATGAGAGAAAATGTGACTGTATACTTATGAAGTGAGGCCCTACATCTTTCAGCTTCCAGATTCTTCAATTCCCATTCCATATATGCTAGTGTCTTTTAAACGCGCTACTTATTATAGATGCAAATGGAACTGAGAGAGTAACTGAGAATAAATATTTTAAGGTAATATGGTACAGTCTCAACTTTGTATTGTGATTATGAGACCATCTTCTCTACCACCCACCAAAAGGCAAGTAATTTCCTAGTTCTATAATTAAGCCATCTTTCATTCCTCCATATTAATATAAAGGGAAAAGAGAGGCTAATGGCTCAAAATGAGTATGATCACATAATACTTCCTGTCCAGAAAATATATAATTATTAAACTGAACAATTTTTTTCAAATGTGTCATATGATTAATCTGTCATATGTGGCTAGAAAATTCTATTCTGTTTAATCAGTGGAGGCCAAATTTTATTGCTTAGCCTCTGTCTCAAACCATGCCATCTTCAAAAGATGTAACAGGTGTCAGTGCTTTGTGGAAGTGTGCTCTCTTCCAAAAGGTTTCCAGAGTAAGATTGTGTCAAAGATTACAGCATGATCTCTACTGGTTTTTGGCAGCAAACTGCAGTGATGTAGAGTTTAAGATGCCACTGCTGAATTCTCTCTGCAGGATACAATGCCCAAGTTTATGAAAGACCATTGCTTCTGCTTCCCTGAGTGGAGAGGCAGCAGCTGAGACATGGCTTTTACTTGGTCTGCCTGAGCTAAGGAATCTGGAATTTTAGCTCCAATCTGCTTCTGTCACCTTCAGTTTCCTGCTGGCTAGAACTGAGTGTCACATTTCATATTGTGATCTGATTCTCTGCCTTCTGAGTTTTTAAAGTGAAGGCATTAATAGATCCAACTGGAAATTATGACTACAGGAGTGAGAAATAAGAACACATCTTTGTATATTATTGCCTTTTCATTTTGTTTTCAGCTGATCATTTAAGGTAAACTTTTGGAAACCTGATAATCACAAAGGCTTGTGAGACTTTTGAAGTGCAGGATGTAGCCAAAAACAGGCAAATGAGAAATAACATGGAGGTCTGAAAAAGGAAGCAATATTTTTCTGAATTTTTACTATAGGTAAGCAAACTCATGGCGGAGTAATACATAGCATGTAATATGTATCATATGCCTGTAATAGGAAGTGTTAAAAGGAGTAATGATGTGAGTGGTAAAAACAAGAAGGAAACTCAGCAGGGTTAGGCCCTGCTAATCAGTGTCAGTGTTTTCATACTCAATTGAAATCTTCGTGTTCCTTGGTATCTAAAAATAAGATTTATATACAGTACACACTTTAGCTTCTTTATGTCATGGAAGGACTTAACATATACACCATTGGATGCAGTGCAATGCTTATAGAAGTAATAATCTTGCCATTAGGCACATGGAAGGCACTAAGTAACTTATATTCCTGATAACCTCTGAAGAAGCTGGTATGAGGGACTGCCTTACCCTCCTGTTCACTGTCACCTTGATGTGGTGTAGCTTGAGTATTTCCACAGCAAATCTAACCAGCGTGGTACCACATGAAGGGAGAGTGCTGACCCCAAATAAGGGCTTGCCTTACTGGCTACTATTCCCATTAGCCTTCTCTTTCAGGGCTTGACATGACACTGCTGCAGGTACTCTTTATTTTATAGTCCAGCCTTCTTCTCTGTTACAAGGAAGTTGTCCTTCAGAGTCAATGGGCTGGTGTCTGTTATCTGAGGGAAAGACTTGTTTCAGACTATGAAGAATGAGACTGTATGAAGAATTAAAATGTTTCCAGTCATGTTCCTTTACAGAACTTCCAGCTCATCCTGAACAGTAGTTGAGGGAATGAAAAATAAAAGCAATTTTGGTAGCATTTGATTCCTTTTCCTACATAAGGTATTTTTTATGTGTATATGGAAAAATGCAGCTATTAGTCTCCCTGTTATTTCCCTCTATACCTATCCATTCTAACACTGCCAAGAAAAGGCAGTACACTTCTCCTTATAAGACTGGCAAAATAGATAACAAGAAAACAAGGAAGAAGGAATATTAAAAAAGATTGGAAATATAAAAATAAGAAAAAAAACCAAACAGATTAAACATGATTCTGGAATGGAAAAACTGCAAAAGAGATGAGCAATGTCATATAAGAAAACAGTCAAGGGTGAAATAAAAACAAACCAGAGCAATCAAAAAAAGAAACAAATCCAAGTTCCCGATAGTTAGATTAAAATCTAGTCAGAGAGATGCAAGTGAGGATTGCTGTAAAGTTAATTCATCTTAATATAGTAACAAGTATTAACTTGCTCGTATATTTTTCTGAGCTTTTCCAGAAACCGGTACCGTCTGAAAAATCTCAAGCAGAGATATTGTCACATCCTAAGATCTGATTTTCTCTATTACTATAAAAGCCCTATGGTTACCCTGAAAAATGGACAGATATGATGCTTTATGACACAGAAAATGTGTCACTTAAAGTGTGCTAGATTTATAGTATTAGACTGAGTAAGTAGAAGACAGGCTTCAGCTGTAAAAATGCCAGGGAGAATCCCAAGACTAAATTGCTGTTCAGTTTTGTCCCTTTCAAGGGGACAAGCAACCCCTCCTTATTCAGAGAGACAGGAACAGGGAGGCTAATGGATGAGTGTAAGATATTTATGTGGTTACAAGCAGTACATTGCATCCCTGCACATGACTTTCTGCACCATCCTCTCCCCCCTGTCCCTGCATGCTAAAGCAAGTTGATGGCAGAAAGGAGTGAGCAGAGAGATTTTACTGGGAAGTTGTAAATTGCTGCTGAGACAGTTCATACCACAAATCACACTGTTCCCTTCACCTGAACAAGAAGGATGTGAGGGAGGAATTGTACTTTAGAAAGGATGTCCCTGAGTCATTCTGTTTCCCACACTGCTCCTGTGATGCAAATTGCAGGGTGCTCCTATTTTTGCTGTTATGTCTAAAGTAGCTTTATAGTCCCCAGCAAAAAGAAGACCCAGACCAGAAACTGTAAACTTTGCTGCAAAACCATACTCTTGGTTAGAGCTGTTTAATTTCATTTCCAGCTGAGTTGTATAGGTGTATTGCTGACAGAGATTTTCAGCAGAAGTTAATTAATTTTAAATATAAAGTTTCCTTGGTCCTTTAGGGTAGATTTTAGTAGTCCCAATGTTCTCAATTCATACAGAAAGACACACCAAACAGACTGAACAGAATTTTGATTCCATTATTTCACAAAAGTGCCTTTATAGTATGCACCTGTAAATGAAATAGTATTGCAAGCACATATCACTTTTGAATAACTGTTCATTCTGTTTCCTTCTTTGTAATTATGGACAACAATAATTTACTTGGTGCTTGAATATGAATGGTGTTCCTCTGTGATACAAATTTATTTCTCTCAGATGGTAGTTAAACTCTAAAAGAGTGGTGGCCTGTTTCCATTTTACAGCTTCTTTCTACCTTCATTTTCTCTTTACTAGACTTGAATATATCCTTAAAAATATTATCCCTCTATATTTAATTTCAATCACAGGACTATGTAGCCTCTTTATAAGTTCCCTACTATTACAAAGCATAATGTTCATAAATTCTTCCCAGAACTGAATTGTAGAGTATTTGACCACCACCTGCTTTTCCCCCATCATTATGATTTTGGGACCATTCCACTGTGGTATTAGGATGCTCCAAAACTTTCATTTGTTTATGTATTTTGTGGACCTTTATTTAAATCTAGGGTTGCCCATGCCTCCTAAATGTCTCAAGCATTGTGAGAATGTCTCCAAGGAAACAGAGATCACCAACATTAAATTGTCTCAGCCTACAAGGCTGGCTTAATAAAAGCAAACAATGAAATTCAAACTTCACTTTACGTAACATTATCAGAAGTGTCGTAAAGCAATATTTGTGCTACTTTCCTTATATTTGGAAGTCTGGCCTAAGGAAGAGTGGTTTTGTATTGCTAAACTGGGAGTGAGAACAGTGATCAGATGACATAAAGCAGTTTGGATTTGTCTGAGCCCTTTGAGGTACCACAAGGGGAAGCCTGATGAAGTCAGCAGTTTTCTGCTGAGTATGACAAGGATTCAGCTGTCTCCTTCCATCCAGATCACATCTTTACCTTAACATCAAGAACCTGTTGAGTAAGATGCTGAATTAAAGCACTGAATGCTCAAGATTAAACTCTTTGTTGCAAAGAAATTTCCTGTGTTGTCCATACTCACGGTGGCCAAACTGTTTGGAAAGAAATGATCCATATCAAAAAGTAAAATATTAGATGATGCTACAGGAAGGTTGTCTTTGAAACCTACTGTAGTATTAATTGATGACCAATTATATTGCTTTTACATGAGATCTCACTAATTTATAAATCTGCTGTACAATTCTCCCAAAATCAAAGTAGCCATGCTGATATAGGCCAGATAAGAGTTTGGAGTTGCCTTTGCTCAGGTGGTACTTTTGAAATTGATGAGGGTGAGAGTAAAATTTCAGAGCTACAGTGCATGGCAGTTAAGTATTACTAAGAGTTAACTAGTCTCATTGTTGATGGAGGCCATAGGGAAAAATTGGTTGCCAAAATATGGTTGTGAAAGTTTGAATGACTCAAATGCTTTAATGTAGAGCATTTTTAATGTCTTAAAGTGGTTTATTATTTATGTTTTTCTCTGAAGAGATGGAGGATAAATATAGTTTTACTTAATCTTTTCTATGTATTCTGCTGAGTTTGCTGCTATCCTAGAGTATTTGCACACCTTATTTCCAGTTTCTGTGTTTCCAGCCAAAAAGAAGCAGACAATATTTCTTTTTTTGTTATTTGCTTATTAGAAAAGAAGAAATTGCTCAGAAAATTGACACTGTTAGTGCATCCTGTATAGCATTTTTCTTTTTTCATACCAAAGGATCTTTTTATATGTAGGAAAATAATAATTCTGTGTGTTGAAGCTATGGACATAGACACGATTTGCTTCTACTCCTTTCTCTTCCTGAGAACCAATAGTGCTGACAAGACTGACTCTCTGTGGGATTTGGGCTGGCAGGAAAGTTGTGACTGTATTAGCACTTTTCTTACTGTTCCTCTATCGCCTTTTATTCTGTATTGCATTTACATTGATGCATGATAAGGTATTGAGCTGAAGTAGCTTGTGTCTGTAAAACAAAGATCTTTACAAGAATATTAAGAAACTTACACTAGTACAGCTTTCTGTATTTTTTTGTCATTCAGCCTATTCATATGACTCAGTTTGGAAATACAGCTTTTTTAAATATGCTACTCATCTTTAAAAAAAAATCTTTTAGTGAAGCACAAATATCTGATGGCCTTTGACAGTAAAAATGCCATGGTTTATTCAGTGATACTGTAAAGGTCTTTTAAATTTTGCTGCTAAATCATTAGTTGGACAGGGATTCTTTTCCCCATGACTAGTATCCTGTCTTGCCCATGAGAAAATGTTTTTGCTTTGCATTGAGGAACAATACTGAACAAAGAAATTATTATTGTGTAACCATTTTAGATTCTGTTATGATTTCAAAATACTCTCACGTGTACATATTAATTCTCTTCTATAATCATGGCTTGGGGCAGTGAATTCAAAAGATTAATTAGAGATTACATGGAATTTTATTTTATTTTTTTACTGCTTTAATATACTGCCCCCTTTCTGTAAGAATGATGTGCTGAGAAGGGTGCCTAATTTTTTTATCTCTACAAGTAACTGTATCATTTCCTATTGAAAGCACATTACTTTTCTGATCTCCTTGTTCAGAAAAAGCTCCTTTATTGAGATGACTCATAGGAACTGAATTCAAAATTTTAAGTTGTATTTAGGATTGAGAATAGGACCCAAAGCATCAGACTTTGCTTCTGATACTTAGACTGTAGCAAGATTAATGAGTGAATCAAATTATTGTTTTCTTTTGTTAACTCCAAATTTAAAATTCCAGTGTCTTACCTAATAGTCAAAGACTACAGTAAGTCTCAGTTGTTTCTGCACAAACTGAAATCATGTTGTCACTTTAGTTTTTTTCCTTCATTCTTCAGTCCTTTTTCTGGATCTGCTGTTTTGTTTTGTTTTGGTTTTTTTTTTTTTTTTCCCAGACCTTTACTTGTGGTGAGAAACAATTAAATTAATTCAGTTTTGTACAATGAACTTCAGATGAATGTTGACCTTTAAACCTTAAAAAGACAATCAGAACATTGAATATAAGTGATTACCATTTAAATTATCAGAGCTGCTTTTTTTTTTTTGTATAAAACTATTGAAAAATATTTGAAAAATAATAAATGGAAAAGAATTCCTGTTATGGAGATCTCATAGGTTGAAACAGCAGTTTAAGGGAAGTGTTGAAATTTCTAGGGCTGGTGAGAGCTAAGATTCAATTAAACAAAGCAGTATGAAATCTGAAATTGGAAGCTTACAGGAGTAGCAAGTAAATTGTCTTAATAAGGTCTTTTTCATATTTAATTTATTTAATTATATTTTAAATCATTAATAATACAGCATGTGTCTATGGATTACATGTTTCATGAGGGATGCCATGTCAGAACAGATAAGATTGTAAGCATTGGGATGACTTCCACCCTTTCACTGGTGCAAATATACAGGCAAGGAGAACAGCCTCTTTTTCAGTGGGGGTTGTAACAGGAAATCACTTTAGTCCTGACACATAAAGCCCTTTACTCAAGAATGTGTTTATGTTTCATATTAACACGTGTAAAAGCCTTCTTATTTGATTAATTAGTAGATTAATTTTTACTTGCCCATTAGTCCCAGGGCAAGCATGAATCCCTGGGTTATAGACGTTCAATAAATTGCACAAAAAAAAAAAAAAAGTAGCCTACATTCTAAAACGTTTGCTGTTTGAATATAAAATATTGCCAATTTTATAATCCAGATTTTGCACATTGAAGCACTTTTCAAAGGAAAGAGAGTGGCACTTTCAGAAGAGGATCCTGAAAATTATATTGCTAACACTGCTAGGGTAGAAAAGTTGATATGTTCCTACTGATTGTCTAGTGGAAATATGGGGCACTTACACTTATTTCCTGTTTCTCAGGCATTAAAGCCAGGGTGAAAAATCTTTTTTTTTCTGTCTTGCTAAGTAAATTGGAGATTCAGACTTCCATGGTTACTTCTGAGTGATCTAAATCACATGATACTCTTTTCCCTGTAATAATGAGCTTTCTGATATCAATGCCTTCATAAAGTAAACATATAATCCATTTTCTCTGCCACTTAACAACTTTTAAATTGCTTTCATTACTGCTTTTCCTACTAAAACACAATTACATAATTTTACTTTAAAAATGTATGAGTAGACCCAAAGTAAATAAATTTGATTAAGAATTTCAGTATATATTTATGATTAACTTTGTTTCAGCATTCATAGAGTAACTTACGGTAACTATGTATGAACTAGCATTGCTATTATAGGTTCCAAATCTTCATAATTAGTTACTATAAAAATATCAATTTTCCATTTTATATTGGTGCTTCAGATAACCAACACTACATATATTATTCTGTGAACAAATTATTCTTAGTCACAAGCTGGTATTTTCATAGATAAATTTGAATGGAAAATGGAGTCAAGTGCCTAGTGCCATAATTATTGTCCAAGAACAGGAAATTAGCAAATGAGAGCAGTCATAAAAGTTGACACACTTTGACTTAATGCATTTGACCATGCAAGCCTGAATACTTGGTACACTGAAGTCTAGTTTCCATAAAACTCTTGAACCAAAAACAAGTAATGAATACACCTCATTCTTCTTTCACTGCTTTTTTTTAATCCTGATCTAAATTTAAACTGTCATCTTTAATAGATTCATTTGTATCAGTGCAAGTGAAAGGCAAATTAGATCCTTTAAATGCATTCCTTGTTGGTTTTTCTCCTCTGCTATAAGAGAGGGAAGAACTTGCATTGCTGTATTGTTGTGCTTTGCTACTGATTTATCTCTATGTTGAAAAGTCCTTTCTGTAATAATTTGAAATTCTTTCTCCACATTTTATTTAAATTGCCATATACGCTTGTTAAATAATTCTAGTCTTTTTGGGTTTTGTCGTTCTTTTCTTTTTCTTTCCACGGTGACTGATTGCCATCTGGGGGCTAACATGAGCCCACTATACTAATTTCACTTATTCTACCCATTAAGTGTTATTGTCTCCAGGGTCAGAGACAAATGTATGGATCCACTTTATCTCTCAGCTTACGGAACATCTCATACAGTGAGCCTTGTATTGCGAAATGGCTACATCAGCCTCTAATCACTCAGCTCTACCCTGCCTTGAATGCTGGGGTACCTTGTACCTTGAGAAAGAGCACGCAAAAGCACAATTGTTTAAGTCCTCAGATGGTTAACATTGTGCATAACCTCCTCAGAAATTAGAGCCTCAGCTGCAGCACATCCATTAGTCTGGAAGAATGAAGATTCCCAAGCGGCCCTGGTGCCTTTCCCAATTCCCTTGCGACCCACCAATCCTCTCAGCGCTTTCCCTGCATGTAGGGAGTGTTCAGAGCTAATCAGGTCAATGATCATCTCACGGCTCAGGGGACATGACAGGAGCCTATCACAGCACTTACAGGATCTTCCAGACCTGAGCACGCTTGCTGAGAATCTCCGGTTAAGAAACATTGCTTTGGTGCCTCTTCTCTCACTCCCTACGAGCCTCTGAGGATTTCAGCTGATCTCTCGCTCTCTCCTCTAGACAGTGAGGAGTTCACTGGAAAAAAAAAAGGCACAGCAGCATGCGGCTACCCGGAGGGTGCTGATTGAAACTTAGATTCTCCCCGATCGCTGCTGATTGGACTGATGCTCCAGCGTTACCAGAGAAAAGATTTCAATTAAGGTAAGTGCTGCTTTATCTGGCTGCCCGCATGGTGCCGAATTTCTGCATGGAAAGTTGGGACCGAGTGAAGTGCCAGCCTGCACTGCAGCAAGGCAGCCCGCGCCGCGGCGGGAGCGGGCTGGGGGCAGGACCCAGCGCCCCAGCCCGCAACACCTCTCGGGAGGGATTCGAGTTTTAAGCAGCATCTATTGAATGGCTGCTGTTTTCTCCGATCCTGTGATTCTCTGAAACTTGCAAAAAAAAAAAAAAATCAAACCAACCAACAAAGAAGAATGAAAAAAAAATATTGTTAGAAGCATGCAGGAGTGTGAGAAAGGAGGAGGAGGAAAGGCAAGTGCACTTTGCCTCCTTGTGTATGTATTTGAGGAAGCACAGCAGCTGGAAAGCAAAAGTACGTTATGGTAAAACATAATCGTGAATAAGGAGCAGCATTCCCTCACCAGCACAAACTCGTGGATGCAGGGTTTCAAGGTCCCGTGGCATTTGAATGAGACAGTAAGGGATTCTTGAAATGTGAGTCAAGAATATGCATGCAGCTTTCCAGGCTACCTTCAGACTGAAGACTGTGACTGGCATGTGGAAGGAATGTTATGCTTGGAGGCTGGTAGGATTTGGATAGTTGCTTTCATAGGATTAGCAAATCTCCTGTATGTGGGGAGGGAAAGAGTGAGTAGGGGTGCTGTTTCAATACAAGTGGCCAGAAAATTAAATTGGTTGCTATGGGGTGACAGCAGTGTTTGACTGAGGAGAGAGGGGATGCGTTTTTTTTTAAGGGCTGATAGAAAGTGAGACATATCACAAGAAATAGACTGATGCTTGAAGATCTTTATCTGTAAGGAAATAAGACAGAAAATGTGGGAGGCTGTCTTGAAAGATTAAATAAGTAATAGAAAATTGTCAGAGATTTTTACACAGCCTGGAGTTAGCTAGCCTTGTACCTATAGTCTATCCACACTGAAATTTCTAAAGTGAATTGACTTGGATAGTCATAGTGATGTCCATGCTTGATAGCTGTGCTATCAGGGGATGTAATTAAGAAGCTTGTAAAGGCCAAACTTTTTAATACTGTAAGGGATGAAATTAAGATCTGTTCTAATGAAAATGTCAGTTCTCTCTGTTGCCCTTAAAACTTAACACATTTTGTTTAAAACTCTGTTATAACTGAAAGAAAACAGTAAGGGAAAGTTAAGTGATTTCAAATATTCATAGCTTTGACAGGTGTATAACTTCTAGGCAATTTACAACAGTGTAAATTTATTGCGCTGCCTGTTTTCAGCTAATGCTGAGTCTATTGTTGTTAAATATCTCTTTTGTTGATTATAATTTATTGTTGGAAATATAATTCATAGCACTATATCCTGCACTAAAAACTCAGCTAATTGATATGGACATATACGTCTCAAGCCTCTTCCCTCCTCCTCTCCACATCACCGCCCCACTACTTGCCCCCCTCCTCCTCTCCACATCACCACCCCACTACTTGCCCCCAGCCCGTGCTCCCAAAAGAAAAGGGAAAAAAAAAAAAGAAAAGGAACAATTCCGGCAAGTGTTGGTTACGTGCAGGTAACTTACTCCATTAGCCTTTTCCGTGAAAAATACCAAGTTGTCTTTCTTGCAAAAACATTAGCATAGGGGGAAATGACCTGAGGTTCTGTGGGGGGGGGAATGTTTGAGGAATACTGACAGTTTTAACTGTTTATATCTCCTTCTTGAAAATTATTTTGGAAAGTAGAATTTTTTATAGTGGTGACTCAATATGTCCACTGTTTTCTAGGAAAGGAAGCTGATTTTGGAAGTAGTTGGATGCACTGATCCTCATTTTGGTGTAGCATATGGCTGACTTCATGTTATATTTATATGACAATTACTAAATGCCTGGGTGCTTCCTCCACCCAGAGATGCAAGTCTTGACCAGGGTAGAAGTATTTCAATGCACGTATAAGAATGTATTGTATACGTCTTCACTTTTTTACTTTCACAAGTATTCATTCATAAACATCAGAGTATTAATTACTAAAAAAAATCAAAATACTTAATGCACTTCAGGAAAAAAAAAATCAAGCCTAAAACAGTTGTAGTTGGAGATATCCAGGTTACATACAAATAGCAGGAAGTTCTGTTCCAGTCTTTCATGAGGTCTGACTACAGACATTGCTTGACATGATGGCTTTGTTCTCCTTTTGTTTCACAAAGCTGTTGGTGTAAGTAAAAAATAAATAAATCACACTTTCATGGCAATGTGTCTGTGCCTTTCTAAACAAGTTTTACAAATACATCTCTATTATTAGTTTACAAGATCACGTGTTCTATCTGCTTGTAAGTGAAGAACACTTACTTTCCAGTGTGCTAGCCTCAGAGGTTTTATGACATGACAGCTTACCTAACATACAGAAATGCTTGCTTTTCTCATGTTTTGATAAAAGCAGACAATAATTCTACAATTACTTCCTCATCTTTTCTATTGGTGGGTTTTGAGCCTCTTCATACATAGTAATGATCCCAAAAGTGACCTCAGCAATATGGGAAATAATATTCCTCTCATTAAACAAATAAACTGGGGCATCTGACTTACTGAAGCTTTTCAGACTTGTTAAACACATGCAGACAGATTTCACAGGAAGGCAGTATAGCCTAGTTCTCACTCTTGAAGTTTTTTTTTTTTTTACTCTAAGGCTGTATCAAATACTATTAAATATCTATTTATATGCAGAGTTCAACTTTATTTCAGATATTTCAAGTTCTTTGAATGAGGTCGGTGTTAATTTTTTTTGCCTCAAACTATGTCTCCTTATTACTGACAGCAGAGTACGATTACTATCTGGCCCAACTCCACTGAAAATTAGTGTTTGATACTAATGCTTTAATGTTTTATGAGCTTTTTAGGGAGATTCAGTAAAATGAGGCTTGGAAATGAGTAAAGGAAAGGGAGTTATATGAAAACTGACATGAAACCAACCATAAACCAGCGAGGAACAGTTCCACTATAACAGGGATAGTGACATGTGAAAGAGGAAACAGATATTAACGACTATAGTTCATAATCCAGATAATGTAAAAGAAAGAGATATATTATCCTAAATTATATATGATTTCAAGAGTTTGGGGTGACAGTGAGTTAGAACAAACTTCAGGGATTAATGAGTTTCCACAATTTCCCTTTTTGGAGATATATGGGGAAATTGCTCTCCCTGAAATGGAGACATTTTAACCCTGTGTTATTTACATATATTATGAAACTAATATCAGATTTCCCAGCAAGACCATTGTGTCCCACCAGACTCTGGTTATCTCTCTTTCCTTTATTGTTTTCATAATCTATTTCCTGGACTCTTGTTCTTGCACCTCCGGGTAGCACCTTCCTCTTTGTAAAGTCTCATTTTCTTCCTAATGATTATATGTTTATCTTCATTCTTTTCCTCTTTACATTCCCTCATCCTTTCCTTTTCTTCACCTACCATGATTCTCCTTCTTTCTTTGATGCTGCAGGGACATCACTTTTCACGCTTGGCCCATCTGTGTAAATTTTTCATTTTTAATTGAAATAAAACCCCACCGAAAACACTTCAGTGCTCACAAGAATGGGACACGTGTGCTCCAACAACTCTACCATCTCTTGATCCCCTTTTTCTCTGGTTTTTGTTTTTGATTGTACAATCTTTGTGTCAGGGACTGTATCTCACTGTACAGTAAGTAGCTAGAACAGTGAGATATGGTTCTGCTTCCAGCTTTGGAGCCTATGAGTGTGTCTAGACTGTAGAAGTCTCTTCACTGGTTCATAGAAACACTGCAAGGTTTAAGTAATTTGCCTCAAGATGACATTGTTTTTGCAAAATTATACATTACAGTTAAAAATAAGCACAGATTACAATGTATATATTATGCTTTTAAATGAATAAGTTTTGAGCATATTTTCAGTGGTTGCTCTTCTCAAGCCACTGTGAAAGCTGCACCTCCTGAATGACTTCTCAGACTCTTAATAAGTTGATATAGAGGCTAATCTAGTCTCTGTTACTACTTTTTCGTAGCTTCTCTTTTTGTTGTGGCTTGTCATAGATTAGCTAACATAGCATGTTAAAGAATGACTTTTAAGCACTATCTTCTTTTGTATTAACAGAACCTTTCACAAAGGCCCAGTTGTTTTGTAGAAGGGTAGCTTACTGGCATATGTCACCAAATATTTGTTCAGGTAATTATTTTGTAGCACAGCTTTGAGGATACAGTTCTCTTTTAGGAGGGGCAAAGTTTCAGTCTGCTTTCTTGTTGAACCTTCAAGCTCCAGGTAGAAAAATCCTACATCAAAATTACATACCACCTCACCATATTGATTATTGAAATTTGTATTTAGCAGAGGTCAGGTTTTACAGTCCTAATATTGAAATGGGTTGTTTAAAGATTCTCTTCTTCTCACCACCAGGAGAGAACTAAGAGAGTTCTTATAATGAGACTTGCTCAGATTACTTTAACAGCAGCTGTGTTTCTGTCAACTGTATCACTTCAGGTTTGATGGTGAAGAGTCCTCCTGTAAAGATCACACTTGCTGATGTACACCAGACAGTTCAGGGCTGGAGTATCACCTTTCTGCTGCATATGTCTCAGCTGTCAATATTTTTTTAAGGCAATGACTGCATTGGTTGGGATATGTATGATATAAGCTTTGTTTACTGTCCTGTGTTGCAGCAGAGTAAGATTTGGGGTCTGTCAGTGCTGAAGTCCATCTCTGTACTGTTGTACTGAATGGCCCAAACCTTCAACCACAGCTCAGATACAAACCTTTATGGAGATATTCATAAGAAAAGTAGATGTCTGAGATTAAAAATAAAAAAACTGTTGAAGCAAAATTTTGTCTACCACAGAAGTTTAGTAGTTGTTTATTTAGGTACCAGAATTATTTGCTCTGTCAGCTTCTGGAGTATAGTATATTTGGGACAATCTCCAAAACTGATGATAAATACTCAGTTAAATGACTTGGATGAATAGTTTTTGTTTCCACATTTAGGCAAGATTTATTATTCTTTTCATGCATGCATTTACTCACTGACTGCATTAATACTTTATCCGGCACACCAAGTACACTTACAAAATACCATAGCGGCTGACTTGATTAGTAAAATGCTTAAAACAATTTTTTTCCACTAAACATAAATAGGTAAGCAAACCCATTCTTTTTTCAGAAAACAGACATGACTTCTGACATTTCTTGATCAGCAATGTACTCTTGCATTGATCCCATAATCCAGCTTCTTGAACTGGGTCATTTGACCTAGCATCTGTAAGCATTAGGTAGGCTCCTGGCTGCTGTTCTCTGAAGGCTGCCAGCAGGTGCTAAGTGTTATTGTAAATTGAGACTCACATTTGCCAAACACTTGTTTGTGGCCTTTATTAATTTCACAAAAATTTTTGGTTTGTTTATGCAGTTCAAACACTACCCACAGGACTTGGTTTGAACTGGAGACCTAGATTCTGACTTCCTTTCCATTTTCCTTGTTTGTTTTACAGTCCCCTTGGACCATTTATCCAGTTAGTTATATTGTAGTATTTCTTCTGTATATGGAGTTGAGGTGATAGTTTAAGCAGCTCTCTTAAAAGCCAGTATGAAGATCACAAAGTACATTTATTAAGAACCTCCTTGACATTCTATCCTCAGGCATACTGTCTGTGTGTGTGTGTTACATGCTTTCATATATCTGTTTTAAAGTTTACTAAGTTTAATGCATAATCTAAACAACAACAACATCAAAAAATACTCCATTCCATGGTTAATTTTTCCTATTTAAGAAAATGCTGACAAAAAAAAAATTGTTAAATGGAAAATTTAATTACAGATTTCTAAAAATACTTATAGCATGATGAAAAGTTAGAAACTAGTATTTCTTTACTAGATTTTCATTGTCTTGAACAGTCTGAGAAGAATTTTACACAATACTACTGCTAGGAATTTGATGATGAAGCCATTCTGCCAAATCTGAGTTCAATCAAATTTATTGCAACTACCTTTCTATAAAAACTCTTCTAGTTCAAGTAATATTTCATTCATTAATCTGGAGTAATTATTATATAACAAAATGTAAAACTATTGCCTTTCCATTTAGGAGCCTTGTATGTTTGCTTGTTAAGTGTCTTTTCAATTGTCTCTAAAATATTAATAGTATTCATAGTATTTGTTGGCCATAATTTTAAATATATAACTACATCTTTAAAAAAAGTTTTATTTACTGTCACAAGGAGCACTTTTAATTCCTTTACTACATAATAGTAATATTGGGCATAAGTAAACATACCCAGTGTAGATCTATGTCACTGTAACTCCAAACAGATGTTACAGAATTCCTGATTTACACTATTATAAGAAAAGAAGTAAAAAAGTAGCTCTGTGCTTTCAATAAAGCTCCTGACTGATGTGTAGACCTCTCAGTAGAGCTGTGTTTCATATTTGCATAATGAAATAGCCTGCTGGTTTTTGCTTTGTTGTTTTTTTTTTCTTTTTAAAATCTGACCTCCTAGACAGCAACACTAGGATTTTCTATAAACCAGAGCTTTTTGTAATTTGGCCCTTCCTCCTCTGAACTGCTACTTGAAGGAGAGTGTGTCAAAAAAATAAAGCGAGAAAATGTGATTTGCCTGGCTTGAATAAGTGCATATGTCAGAGTAAACATGAAGTCTGAGAGGTGGTGTTGAAAAGGTAAGTGCTGATACGGAAAACACTCAAATTATTTACTAATTAGAATGCTTTTTAAAGAGCATCACTTGCCTCTGATGTTTTTGTGATTCAGTGTAAAAATTGCTATCCCATTTTTTGGTCCTCACTGCATGTAAATCTAATAAAATTTTCAGACACTGTCACTTTCTTCTGTATTTGTCCTCGTGTCTCCTCATCTCATCCCTATCCTCCTCTTTTCATTATTATTTGTAAATGTCCTTTGTTAATGCACAGAATGTGTAAACGACTATTTCAGATGCATCAATGGACTTCAATCCCACTCTGCATTACCCATCAGATGCAGCACATAGCAATTACCTGTCATTTCTTCTCACCCTGAGAGCCAAAATTTTTCTGTCAAGGACATATGTGAGTTCCAGCAGCCAAAGATGTGAGTAATCCTAGGCTAGGTAGACAGGATACTATATATGACAGGATGGAGTAGAGTCATCAGGGCAAGCAATTGGATGATTTTAATAGTTAAAGAGAAAAAAACTCAAACAAAAAAAAAACAACACCAAAAGAAACTAAAAAAAAAAACCACAAAAAAACCCCAAAACAAAACAAAAGAACTAACCAAAAAAACCTAACACAAAAAAATCAAACAAAAACCCACCGCAAAAATAGAACCCCAAAAAAACAGGAAATATTAGAAAGTAGCCAATTTTTGTTTGTTTGTTTGTATTGGTTTGGGGTATTTTTGGTCTGCTAAAAGTATTTTTCTGCAAGCCTATTATTTAAACTGTGTGAGTTTCCTTCTTTATTTGGTTTAGCACTTTTTTTTATTTTTCCTGGAACTGCCTGGAGCATTATCTTTCAACAAATAGTGGGCATTTTTTGCAAATGTTTTCTAAAGGTCACTCCTTTTTAATCAACTCACTTTTTCTGTAATAATTGTATGACATTTTTTGCCCTATTTGTGATCAAAGAGCATGAATGCTTTGAATAGAAAACACAGACTTACTGTCTTTCTAAATGTTCATGTTACCGTTCTGTGCAAGGCTGGAAGGGGGTTGCTGAACAACAAGAATTATCATTCACTTCTCATTACCTAGTGGCTATACAACCCTTTTTGTGGTACATGCCTAGGGATGCTAATTGAGGTAAAAATAGTGAGATGCTATGTTTAAATTTTGTCTTGAGTGTAAGGCCTATTTCTAAATATGTCACAACTATTTCTAAATATGTCTTCTGTCCAGTCAAGGCACAGTTCATGTTCACGTACCTAGTGACAGATGATGATTTTAACTAACAGCTGAGATTTAATAAGTCTAACTTGACATAATCTAACTTATTTGATAAAGAGCAGCTGGAGATGGTTACCATGCACCCTACCTCAGTTGTTTCTAATAGTGCAGATTCTACCAGGCAAAACACAAGTAGATCTACTTAAAATGATTTCAATGCAGTGTTTAGGTGTATCAGACATTTCTTTCTCTACCAGCTGTTCTTTAGGTTCTCTTTGGACAAATATCATGGTAGAGACATTGTTTCTTATAATTTCTAAGCATACTCAGGATGTTTGGGATTATTCTTTGACTTTCTGCCTTTTTGTGCCTGTATGTCTTGTGCAAAAATTATTAAGGAAGAAGAGGTCTTGTGCCATCTAAAATTTTAAAATATACAAGTGCTGAAGGTTATATCTATATGTGTTGTGTGACTTACCTGCTCATTTTGTTTTCAGATTTTAATTTTGAAGAAAAATGGTCTGATATAATTGATTTCCACAGTTAAACTAGTCATTTTAGGAATCATTCTTCTGAAGTCTGTGATAGGCTATCTCCGCCTCCCCAGTAAAAATAAACAGTATTTGTTTTGGAAAATGTTGCCTTCATACCTCTTTAGTGCTAAACTGCTCGGATAGAAATTGTCTTTCTTGCAAAGAAATAAAACTTGGGTCTAATGGGTTTAGTTTTCATGGGATATGTGGATATATTTTTTTAAGTGCACTTCATAAAGCATAAATGTGAGGTTTTAAATAGCTTGTCAGGAAAAAGAAGTGATTTTTAATGCAGATCTATGAAATATATGCTCTTTAGTAGCATCAATACCCCTGAAGGCAAACATTTGAAATGGCAGAGAGCTCCATAACACCAAGATAAATGTTGTGAGTAGTATGGAAAGCAAAATTAAAAAAAAAAAAAGTAAATAGAGAAACATTTGTTGTCAAAAAAAATAAAGTATTAGTAATCAAAATAATTGTTCTATTTTTTAGTTTATTTGCAAATCTCTAATAAGACATTGAGGGGTTTTTAACATTAAAGGGCTTTTTTCTCTTTAATTACTTTCAAAATGTTTAAAATCTTTATTTTTTTATTCTGAAAATAATTAGGAATACAAATGAAATACATAGTATGTATTTTCTTTATTATGCAAAATTCTATTGCTCTGTTACTGAACCAAAACACAGCCACAGAAATGAAAACTAATTCTAAGTAATCGTTTGAAATACCACTTTATAATTCTTTATGAGAGTATAATCCCATGTATGTTGGAATTTAATATTCTAAAATTGTAAAACTTCTGAAGCTCTCTGTGAAACCAACTGTTATCTGATAATCATTTGCAAGGGTTTTGTAATTGGATAATCTTATTCATCCCTCTTTGAGACATTAAACTATGTTTTATGGAAGGTATTGCGAAAGGAGCACTGCTCTGGTATTGTAACCTAGCTTTAATTTCATTAAAATGTTACCTATCATGGTTACCAACCCCACAAGTGAAAGAAATTTTAGAGTCTTCTCAGTACTTTGCCACATAGATAAAAATCTTAAGAAGTATCTGGCAGGCAAAGTTCAGAAGACTCAACATGGACAGAAAATGAATTTAACCTTCTATTATTTTATCAGTAGCTGGATCCAGCTATGGATGTGAAGTATACTGGATATGATTGATAGAACTAGAAAATCGAGCTGAGCAGGTAGGTTTGATAAGCATTCATGAGAGCTTTGAAGTTTCATGGAATGTCTAAACAGAGTCTTAGAACAATTAAGTCTTGATTTCTACTGTACCCTTATGTCTGGGATTAAGTGTCATTCAGTGGCTAGGATGTTGAGCAATAGACAAGATCTTGCTTCAGTCATGAAACCAAAGAAGTGCCAAGTGTGGGACAGTGCAGCACCTCTGACTGAGATTTGGTGAGAATGTGACTATTTATGTGATGCCATCAAGTGCTGCTGAGCTTTTTGTCTTGGACAAATTGAAGTTTATAAGTACTTGTGGAGGGTTGACCTTGGCTGCATTCCAAGTGCCCTCCAAATCATGCTATTACTCTCCAGCTGGACAGTGAAGGGAAAATAAGATAAAAAACAATTTGTGGGTTGAGATAAAGCAGTTTGCTAAAGCAAAAATGAAAGTTGGCATGTGCACGACAAAAGAAAAGGAAAATATTTATTCTCTACTTCCCTTCAGCAAGTGATGTTCAGGCCACTTTCAATGTAGCAGTTGCTCTGGAAAGCAAACATTGTAAATAACAAATGCCTCCACTTCCTCCTACTTTCCTTAGCTTTTATATCTGAGCAGATATCATATGGTATGGAAAATCCCCTTTGTTATTGTGGGTCAGCTGGCCTAGTTGTGTGCCATCCCAGGATCTTGTCCACCCCCAGCCCCTTGATTTGTGGGAATGCTGAGAGACAGCAGTACCCAAAACTCTGGTTGGTTATCAACACCTTTCCAGATACCAATGCAGAGTACAACACTGTGACAGCTGCTGTGGGAAAATGAACTCTGGCTCAGCTAGACTCAATACAGCACTGAAATTATTGTTCTCTGCCAAAATTCCTTTGCCTGTAAATAAAATGAAAATAATAAAAAAAAAAAAAAGGCAAACTTGGTTTGTCTCATTTTCCCCGCACATATTACGCACAAATAGGTCTGTTTTCAGCTTTTGGAGGCTTGTCCATCTGCCCAACATAAAAGTCAAGAGACTGTTTCCTTTTTTAATTTATCCCAACCCAGCAAACCATGGCTAGTGAGTTAATATACTGACCACTGCCTTCTAGGAGTCATGTTTCCCTCCACAGGTCCTTAGCACTATTTTCCCTTTCCTGTTCCTAAAGAAGTGATGAGTCACTGTCTCAGGATCAAACTCATATTTTTCCAAGAGATTGACTTGTGATCACAAATTGCCATAATGTCAGATATTAATCCCAGAGATTATCATAGGCATAAATGGGAGCATTCTTAGTTTGGATTAAGGACTTGTTGGGGGAAGAGGGGTTGAGGCTATATATATTCTTCAATATATAACCAGTATATTTATTTTCAATAACAGTGGTAGACAATAACTACAGCCTTTGCTCGTTCTCCTGCCTCAGGGGAACTGTGCTGCTGATGCCTTAGAGAAGGTTGAGGTGCTACTGGCTGCTGCCATTTAACACTTAGAGTTCTTTGAAATGGTTTGTGAACTACTTCTCCTTCCTTTTTCTTGTTTCTTTGATTTTCCTGATGAATACGTTCCTGAAATGCCCTTTAAAGCAAGTTCTGTGCAAGATATCTGTGCAAATAATATCTTCTATACACCTGGAGGAGACCAGCAAACATACATCATTAGTTCAAGAGAGTCTGTCTTCAACAAATTCCCCCACCTCCCCATAACTAGATGCACTTGATTAAACAACAGTTAATATGTACTTATAAATTATGATTCTCATTAATATTCCCATGTAGCTATATTGTTTCTTCTCTATTGTTCTCAGTCTTCCTAATGGCAAAGAATGAAAATTTAACTATTGTTGGTTTTTACTATCCAGAACATGAGAGTTCCTGTTGTGTGTATATATCCGTTAATGTGTCTGAGAAAAGGAAGTGGCATTTCTGTAAGCATGGACATATGTGAACATCTCGGTTCTGTATATTACTTTCAGAGCATTGTTTAAAGTTTGTGCAATACCCACATCATGAGATGTTGGCATATTCATCCAGTCTTTACACATTTTGTATGCCCCCTCAAGATCTGATTAGACATTACATAACGGTTTTCAATTTTTAATTGTTCATTTCCTGTTATTTCTTCTCTTTAAAATCAGATAGATGATCCCCTATTCTTTCCAAGTACTACTGTTGCCATTTTCCCAGGACAGGCAGACTTCCTTTGCTTAACTGTTACCCACTTTAGAACAGACACCAAGTCAAAGGAATAAAAGAGGATAAGGCAAATCATCTTAAAGCTCATCTTAAAGATCTTCTATGTTACACTCTATAGAAGTATGTTCACATACTGTTCCTAAAAATCTTTGTTCATTCTTGTATATGGTTTCTCTTCCTGTGTGGCTATTATAACGGGTAATAATATATATATGTACATATATATATATATATATCTTTTTATATATATATATCTTTTTACCCATATAATGGGTAAATAGAATGAAAGAAAAAAAGAACAGTCTAATTGCATATTATAATTCTGTTAAGTCATGGTGAAATCAGCCCTTTAAAATGTCTTTGATATTATTGGCAAAATATAATTTTATTGCTCTTTTTAGAATCTCAGTGGATTTACAGGACCCAAAGAAATAAGAGTTTTGTAGAACAGTCCAAAAGAGAATGTAATAGTACAATAGAAGGATTAATTGTGAAAGTAATCATGTTAGTTTTCTAATTATTCAAATCTTAATTACAACTGTGTTGGCCCAATTAGTTCAAAACACAAGGCTAATCTTAGGGTTGGGTGGATACTCAGCATCTGTGCATAAGTAAGAGGCATCTGTTGCCAAGTGGTGGAGCGGTAGAAAACGTCAACTCACCAGCTGTGAAGTCAACAAAGCTCTTAAAAACTAAATTTGAGCCAACACAATGATTTAGCACCCTTGGGATCGTGTAAAGCTTATCATACATGTATACTTTAGCTAGCTATTGTCACCTAGTGGGACTAAAATCTCGAGCAGCTATGCATGTTTAAGTCTTTGTCTGCTTTTAAAATGCTCTGCCTGACAGGGATCTGCAATCTGACAGTGACATTTCTGCCTGACAGGGCTGCAGTGGTGTTTTTTTTATCTTGTTTTTATTTTTTCCTTGAAAAATCTAGAGAACAAAATATTGTTAAGCTGTTCAGAATATGCATTGCCTTAAGATTTTACAGCATTTTACATGTATTACATACAGATAAAAGGATAGAAAAAAGTTAAATACTAAGAGGAATATCTTGTTTACAAGATAAGTGTTGTCTTTTCTTTCTTGGCACCAGTTTTGTAGGAAAATGTTAAATATCCATTGTACCTTGTACTTTGTTTATTGCTATCAATTTCAGAAAGATGAGATTTTTATGGTTCTGACTATTGATACTGATCTTAGTAATTTCTATCACCTGCAGAGACTAGGGATATTAATAGTGTTGCTAACTTTACAATGGTATGTTTAATATTTATGCATTATTAACATTTAATGGTAACGTGTAAACTTTACTGAAAGATAATCAATTGGCAGCAAGAACAAGAGAAGAAGGTGAGCATTAAAGCCTAAAATGGAATTATATTGAACACTAATGCATTCACTTATGACCTAGTTCTGAATGTTATAGATCCTTTGTCAGTAACTTCATTTGCATTACTTTCAAGTTTTTATTTATTCGCATATCACAAAATACAGATGGAGGAGTGTTTAGATTCACTGTAGTCTGATAATGTTGTTAATTTACATGAAACGCATAGAGTTTTTTATTCTACTGCAATGCAATAGAAAATGAGCTCAACATTCAAGATTGCCTTCACAAGAATTTTCAATTACATTAAAATAAAATTAAATTGAATTATAGAGCATTTCAACCATTCTGGGTCCAGGTTTCTTTATTTGCAAATTGCAAGGAGAGAAAAGTTTTTATTTCCTTCCTGTTTGAGCCAGTATCCCTTTTGAAGTATGGTTTGTTCTTTAATACAGAGACTTTTGCTTTAAAAAAAAAAAAGCCTATGCCTGTATGGCAATGCTTGAGCTATTCTATTAAAGCAGCAATCTGTCTGGACCACAAAAGCCAAGCAACTCAACCTGCTTGTATAAAAATATCTATAAATAAACACAACTACTTCTGAAGAGATGTAATGAAGTGTAAACTGTATTGGTTGTAAACTGAGCACTTAGGTGAATTGGAAAGCATTTTTTAAACTCACAATTAATTTAGGTGTTTCAACATCTGCATAGTCACAAAACAAATTCAGCAGTTCTTCACATTATACTGAAATTTGTGTATAATTGTCTGTGCAGCGATGTAATGAAACAGAAAGTAGTACTACATTACATTTAGCTCAGGTTAGCTGATCAATTTTGCTTATCATTGTGAGACTTCATCAGAAGCTCTTGGAAGCTCTAGTGCTGCCACCTCTACCAAGGAGTCACAAGTGCCATGTGTCTAACTGTAGTATTGCTGTAAACGGGAAGAAGGAACATAGTGAGATATGCAACAATTAATTACATGCACTCTAGTGCTTTGGATTTCAGCTTCCTTTTGCATTTGTGGCTATATTTCACCGAAAAAAAGGTTCTTTCCTTTTAAATCATATTGACAATGTGAATAGCATGTGTATACTTTAACTAAACAACTTACCAATTCAAGTGGGCTGCCTCAGCTGTAAGGCATGAACTCAGAAGTGATAAAGCATGGCACTACTTCAGTAAAATGGAATAAGAAATCATTTTGACAGAGCTTAGATCTTGGTCTGGGCTGTTGAATGGGTTTGGTTGTGGGATTTATTATTCCCTCCCCCTGTCTGCCCCTTTCCTTTCAAGGTCAATGTTCCTTATTTTTTGTAGAGCACATTTTACATGACAGTACAGAATGAAATGCAGCCTGGCTGGGTTAGTGCTTTTGGGGTCAAAGTGGATTCCTGAATGCAAGGAAAGAGCACCTGAGAAGTAGTGTTCACAACCACCCCATGAAGACAAACTGTGACTGTACATCAGATGATAAGACTGCATATTTTTACTAGGGGCATGTTATTTTGAGAATAAAGGATTTTGAGAATAAATATTTTAGCCTATAAGTAAAGGAAATTCTCTTTTTTTTAATTCAACTGCATGGAATTAAAAGAGAGTGGAAGTGCTATGATCATAGAATATTGTTTTTTCTGAGAACCAATTCTTGTTTATTGGGTCTGGAGGCATCTTTAAAATAGCAAATTTAGGCAATAAAAATTAGAAATAATAAGACTGGTTCATCTTTTTTGAAGCTCTCTTGGGTCCTGAAAGAAGCAAACCTATGCTACTTTAATCACAGAGGGAGATAATGCTTCCTTGGCTGCTCTTCCATTCTACATGTTAAAAAATTGGTAAAGCGTCAGTCTCATGTGAACGAGACTAGAATAACTTTATCTAACCCTCTACCCAGTACAAGTTTTTGTGATGTACAATTTACATAAATATCACATTTGTGGGTAGAAATTGTAGCAAGTTAGAGCTTGTCTCAAAATCAAACTCCTATATTCAATGGATATCAACTCGTATATGTTCTGTTGTGATAACGTACTGAATTTTACCTAAAACTAATGAGGTACAATAGAGTAGATAGAGCATTTAGTCTGACAGAATAATTTCAGTAAGATGGTATTTCTTTAAATAATGTCTGCTAAAGCCAACAGATCCCTCTCTTATAATTCTATTCTATTATATTCAAAGTGTCATTTTTTGTAAGGCTTTCTTTGTGAAGACCATTTGGGTTACATTAGCACTTGCAGTTTGAAAATGCACCTTGAAACTTCATGCAGCATACAAACTCTTACAAATATATGTGTCAAACATACCAACTAAATTAAGTAACTTCAGTGAGGTTATTCCATAGTGTTTAAGTTTCCATAAGAACAGCTAATGTCAATATCTGTCTGGTAGAATCACATCAGCATTTTCTGCTGCTTCAAATTGAATTGTTATGGTAAGGTAAGTGAAAGAAATTATAAAAAGTCACGTGCTTGGGTGTCTAGAAATGCTGTTTAAAAACATCACTAAAAGCTGTTCACACTGAGGTCAATGGCATGTGCTGGGATGATTCCTTAAATAAGTTTCATCAAGTGTACTAACTTTAGATATCTATTTAATTTTAAATTATACCATAAAAAAAAAGATTATCAGATTTTGATTCAGTGAAACTTTTGTTGTATGGATTTCAGTGATACTGGATGAAGATCTGATACTCTCACTTTCAAAAAAGAAAGTAAAACCAAGGAGAAGCTGTCTTTGTAGTATATTATGACAACTTCTCACTCTTTACTATCAGTGTCACAATCACTTCTGTGAAACAAAAAATCATAGAAACCAGCTATGAATTCTTGAAAATTTAAAGGTATTAGGAGGCTGTGTGCTTTCTTTGTTTATGACAATTATCTTGTATTGTTTTGCAGTTGAGTTTTTCCACTAAAAATCTTGAGACGTGAGCATACTAGTACAGAAAGTGTATGGTGATGAAGATAGCTTGAAGCTTTTAATGTAAAAGATCATTTTCCTGAGGAGAAAAAGAATATTTTGACCATGGCAGAGACATATGCTTCTGTTTTAATTGATGTAGACTATATTATGTCAATTATCTTCAACTTCTACAGTGTGTGATCACTAAGAAGAAATTGGTTTTATAATGTCCTGTGCTAAAGTTCAGAAGCTGTTTAATTCTCATGTAATCTTTATTAAAATAAATTGGTCAGAAAACAGAGTAGAAGTGAGTTGATGATTTACCCATTAGGAAAGTATGTAGACAATGTGTGTCACACTGTATGCCATGCCCCAGCAAAGATACTCTTTGTACTATTGCTTTGCTGAGCTGAGTTTTATTTTTTCTTCAGACTCCTTCAGGACAGGAATAAGTCAGACATGAGATAGCATTAATCCAGTTTTACAGAGGAAGAAAATTACAGTGCTTATTCTCTCTGAGACTCATTATATTTCAGAAGGCATGTGGAACCAGGCGCTATTCTTTCCCGTACAAAAATCAAAATCTGAATATGGTATGAAGGACATTGATCTTTTCATTTTTATACTCCTATAACTTTTAATACATTATGTCAAGACTCCATGCTCTCTGTACTACTATAGTTACACTAAGTTTAATAACTTGATTTGAATTTCTTATATGTGAAGCTGTTACTGCACAAGATCTTTCTGAAACATTTAAGGATTTGTATAAATATAACATACTGGAAATCAAACTGTTTGTTCCATAGTTCCTATAAACATTAATTTTTTGCAGTTTAGTGTGAATAAATAGTTTATTGATCATGCAAATCTAGTGGTTTATATAATGCTTGTGGTAATCATTGGCCATAACTTTCTCTGTGTTGTTATTAATACAAGTTCTTGACATTTATAGTATCTCTTCAATTTCTAGCTCTGCTACCTATTTGCTTAGAGTAACATCAGAATAAATTCCAGAGAATTCTTACTGCTAGTTTTAACTTCCCCATGCTCATAAGGATTCTGTTTGAATTGTAAACTGAACATAAGAACTGTATCATCAGCTGGATTTTCTTCTGTGTATTTATTTTTTTTCTGTGTATTTTTCTGTGAATTTAGTAATTCAAGTCCCAGTGATGTGAACCTGAGTTTTCTTATTGACTTCCCAGTGAGGTGGACTGTCCTAAGGCAGTGCTTCTAACTCTGGTTCTCTAATGCCTAGTGCAGTAACTAGGAAGAACTAAAGCAAATCTCAGTTATTAACCATACTCAACCAACTCAATGAGTATTAACCATATTCAACTCAACACCAGAGTTGGAGTAACTGCAAGTGTATCACTCAAGAGGGAAGAGATAGTAATTGCAGCTCATGGTTCCCCCTTTCATAACAAAAAAAGAAATAAATTCCTAAATTATTAAAATTGGCAAATAAGCTAGAATTATTCATCTTCTATTTTTATATGAAATTCTAGAAAGAAAATTAGTATTAGTATTTGTATTAGTCACCATAATACAGACACTGAAATAATCAAAGTACAAACCCGTACTCCTTTATACTACTTCAAATCCTTTTTTTAATTTTAGACTCTCTATTTGAGTTCCCATAATGTTCCCTTATTTTGATGTGGCAGCAACTTGCTGTCATCCTGATAATTCCTGTCAGTAATTATGTTCTTTCTTCTTGATGAGAATGAGAGGGGAAAAAGATGAGCAAAATTTTTCATTAAATTACTCTGTATGTCACTTCCATGCACACAGCTTAAACTTTGTGTTACAGGTAGCCAGGAAGTGATTCCCACGTAACCACAAGAGCAGAGTTGAAAAGAAAAAGAAAAAAAAAGAGAAAATTAGAAGACTCTGCTATTATGTTAGTTGTCAGCTTTAGTAGTAAGCAAATGTGAATTTCCCTAGTGCATTTAACTTGAAAAATTCAAATTTAAAGTTGACATCGTAGTTCCCCATTCCTTAAGGAATATAAAATAATGGACTCTATGAAGTGACAGCCACTAGCTGCCTATCAGACAATAGGAATGAAGTTTCAGTGATCTTTGTGTACTTTAAAGAGGTATTTTTGAAGAGCAGTCTGATAACTGAATACAGTCCTTATGTTACACTTTAATTTGCAAGGTCATTGCCAAAAGAGAACACAGAAATCTGAAGCCTATCCTATGAAAGGGGTGATGATCCAATTCAGGTTTGGAAAGGCAAACAAAGCAGTTATATAAGCTGGTGCCTTAATACCTCTAACTTTACTCAAGGCATCTGCTGTAGTCCCATGTCTTCTTCAAGAAGCATACAAAGGAAGTAAAAAATCATTATTTTTCTTTTATTCACCAGTTAAGTGCTATGCTAAGGCGAATTCATTAATTGTTTTCCTACATAATCTCAAGGCAGCAGACAGAAGATCAGATCTACATCCCAAATTTTGATTGGAGAATTCTAGGTTCTCATAAGGAAAACATTAAGAGACAAAATTAAGTCTCAGTCTTTCTGAAACATGTAGTACAAATTGCATGTATAGTTTTGGAATACTTCATCTGGAAGAGACTAGAAAGAAAAAGATTATTCCTATGTGAAAAATGATATATAATTTCTTGTAACTGCCTTTTGGAATTGAAAATTCAGGAACTTAAAGGTTTCCAGAGCTTAATGGGAAGTTTCTGTCAAAGGTATCTCAAAATAGGTGAGGCAGGACAACAGAGATTTACAGAGATGATGTGCTGCTGTGAAAAGTATGGACTACACTCATCACCTTGCCTAAAGATAGAGTTGAGCATTTGGAGTCTAAGAAGGGTGTCTGAGACAAACTTCAAATACAACCCAAATTTTTAGGTTGGCCAAGTGTTCCACAATCTTCTGTTTGACTTTTCCAATTCCTGAATTTGGAAGATTTTTTTGGGATAGAAGTGTAGCTGCAAAGAAGAGCTAGCCAAGAACATATCCATGCTTTTCCAAATCAAGACAAAATACATATGCTTGTAAGAAAAGGATACGTACCTCAAATGAGAGTTTTTTGTTTTTTTTTTTAATTTGATGTGTGTAAAGAAATTCACAAAATACTGGGCTTTTTGAAATAAGTCAACACATTTAACCAACAAAAAGATTCCTGCTATCCTGCTATGAAACATTTGGTTTCATGAACATTTGAATATCTGTGAGTTGCTGGTAATTCATCAACTCTGTAACACAATTTTAAAATTATGATTGTCAAAGGTATTATGTCCAAACACATATGACACACATATGTCTCTTGACATATGTCAAGAGACAAAATATATTCAAGTAGACAAAATATTAAGTGAAAATATTCTTTAAAATACTAACAATTACTTAATTTCAATTTGTCTGAAATATATTGCCTGAGTTTCTTTTTGTATTTAATTTGCATTTCAGGCTTTTAAATACATTAAACTGTCATGGTGAGAGCTGTAGATTTAAGATTACTAAAGATGCTTTTTTCCAAAACTGTGAAAATAAGAAGCATGATATCCATCATCTGGTAGGCATCAAATAATGATGCAAGTAGAAATGATAGAATCATTTAGGTTGGAAAGGACTATTAAGATCATCAAGTCCAACCACAAAACTTACACTGCCACTAAATCATGGACCAAAGTGCTACACCTACGTACATCACCACTAGTCATGGTGACTCCATAATTTTCCCGGGTAGACAGTGCTCAACAGCGCTTTCCATGAAGAAATTTTTTCCTAATATCTAAACAAACCTTCTTCTGATGAAACTTGAAGTCATTTCCTCTTTCCCTACCACTTGTTACCTGGAAGAAGTGACCAGCTCTCATCTCACAACAACCCCCTTCAGGTAGTTGAAAGGAGTAGTAAGTTCTCCTCAGAGCCTCCTTTTCCACAGGGTAAACAACCCCCTCTCCCTCAGCCACTCTTCACAGGTTTATGTTCCAGGCCCTTTCCCAGCTCCATTGCCTTTCTCTGGAGGGTGAGGGTCCCAGAACAGACCACAGGATTTGAGGTGTGGTCTTGCCTTGTTGAGTACAAGGGAACAATCCCCCTTCTGTCCTGCTGGCCACACCATTGCGGATACAGGCCAGGATGCCATTGGCTTTCCTGGCCACCTGGGCACACGCTGGCTCATGATCAGCTGGTGGTCAACCAGCACTCCCAGGTGCTTTCCTGCTGGGCGGCTTTCCAGCCACTCTGCACTCAGCCTGTAGTGCTGCAGGAAGTTGTGACCCAGATGCAGGACCCTGCACTTGGCCTTGTTGAGCCTCATACAAGTGGCCTTGTCCTCTTGATCCGGCCTGTCTAGATCCCTCTGCAGAGCCCTCCAGCAGATCAACACTGCTTCCCAAATTGGTATCACCTGCAGATGACTGAGGGTGCACTCAATCTCCTTGTCCATGTTCTCAATGAAGAAATTAAACAGGACTAACCCCAAAACTGAGCCAGCAGGAATCCTACTAGTGATCTGACACTCTGACTGGGATGTAAACGCATTCACCAGCATTTTTCAGGCTCAGCCATCCAACCAATTTTCTACCCAGCAAACTATGGACCTGTCCAAGTCTTGAGTAGCCAGTTTCTCCAGGAGAAGGCTGTGGGAGACAGTGTCAAAGGATAGTCCAAGTAGAAAACATCCCGAGCCTTTCCTTCATCCACAAAGGGTGTTGAATTCCCATGGAAAGGAGATCTGTTTGGTCAAGCAGGGCCTTCCTTTTCTAAGCCCGTGCTGACTAGGCCTGAACATCTAGTCATCCTGGTTTAGAAACTGTCATGTCATGTGGTAAAATTCAAGATGATCTACTCCATTCCTTTTAGTGACACTAAAGTCATACTGACAGGTCTGTAGTTCCCAGATCCTTGCAACGCTTTTTATAGATGGGCATCACACTGGCCAAACTACCATGAACTGTTAGCTCCCCAGTTAAACAAGACGCTGATGGAAAGTGGTTTGGTGAGCACTTCTGCCAGCTTCCTAAGTACCCTTGGGTGAATTCCAACCCCTTAGATTGTGTGTGACTGTTATAGCAGGTCACTGATAATTTCCCATGTGTTATGGGGCTTAATTCTTCTCCCCATGCCTGTTTTCCAGCTCAGGGGACTGGGTACCCAGAGAACAACAGGTCTTACCATAAAAGCTGAGGCAAATAAGTACCATTAAGTACCTCAGACATTGACTCATCTTTTGTCATTATATTTCATTTTCCATCTAATAAACAATGGAGATTCTCCTTAGCCCTCCTTTTGTTGCTGATGTAGTGATACAAACATTTTAAACTGTCTTTATTAGCAGTAGCCAGATTTTAGTTCTAGGTGGGTTTTGACTCTTCTGATTTTCTCCCTGAACCTCACAATATCCTTTTAGTCCTCCAGAACTGCCTGCCTCTTTTTCCAGAGGTCATAAACCTAGAATTTTATATATTCACATATGGTTAATCAACAGCTATAGTAAGCAGTTGCCTGGATCAGCAGTTTCTAGCAGAGGTATGATAACTGTTGGTAGCAATTAAACTACAGTTCACTGTCAAGTTTTATTATGTTGCAATGGAAGATTCTGGGGTTTTTCCATTTAGTATCAACAAATCTTTGTGTTGATATGATTGTGCATGTGTAACTGCTTGAATAGCAAATGCAATTAGGAATGCATACTGATGCACAGATTGGAAGGTAGTAATGCATTAGAACTGAGAAATTGTAGATCACTAAGACTTGAAATTCTTCTAAGGTAAATTTTGATTTTCTTTTCCATCAGAAGTTATTAATTCTTTATTTCATCCATATTAACTTTAAATGAAATGCCTGCAGGCTTTTTCATATCTGAAATTCCTGGGGTTGTTTTCAGCGTTGTTCATAAACTACTGCAACTGCTTGTTGTTGTAAGATATTAAGGTTCTTTAACCAAAAAGACTTCCAAGCCTATTTAAGCATGTGACTAGTACTGATGAGTACAGTAAGTCGACTGACATGCTTAATTTAAAGCCATACATAAGTGATTTGCTAGTAAAAAGTAAGTGAGCATGTGGAGCTATATAGTCTTCCAGTTCACAATTTCAATATGAAACTGCTCTGAAAAAGCTGTTTCCTGTTAACAGAGAAATAAAAGGTATAAAAGTATTTCCTCTTCTGCCTTTGCTATCACAACATGACTCCAATAGGTGGTGAGTAGCTGTGCATTTCTCTAAAGTCTGTTTCATAACTCTAAGCACTTCATACCTCTTAACATCAATGCTTTTTATTTACTGTTTTTTTTTTTCCATCTCAAAAGTTATTGTAAAGTTAGCCTGTGTAAAATAGCTGCAAAATTCAAGACAAAACTGGCCAAAGTCGTAAATCAAAGATTGCTGTGATTTCTAATATTTTAAATTATTTTCTATAGAAAGGAGCAGTTGGGAAAAGGACAATGAATATGAAGAATTTCATGCAAAATTTTGACTAAGAATTCAGACAGGTTTTTTTTACCAGTCTGACTGATATTAGCATAATTTACTCAAGACCATATTAAATCTCTGTACCCAAATGTAATGCTAGGCCAAGTGAGAAGTTGTGATTTTTTTCCATACACTGGAGACAAATTCCTGCATCTGTGATTTTTGAGGGGCATAGTAGTTACTCAGTAATAACTTTCTGGAAATGGTTGAAAATGATCCAGGACGCAGAAGGGTTTAACCTCTTTTTTCCCATTAGCACTGAGAAGTGATCTTTTGGCTCTGTGCCTTCTGATAGCTTATCTGTGACCCTCAAGTCTGCCCCAGGTCCTCACGCCCTGCTTTGAATTTCATAAGACATGGATTTTTGCAGGGGTGCTTCCAGCTTCCTAAAGCCAAAGTCCTAAATGTCAACTTAGTTTAAAAGCATGAGGAGGGGAGGGGAAGGAAAGGGAGGGGAGGGGAGAGATCTAATTGATCTACCTAAGATATGGTGATTAAGGCATCTACATAAATTGATGGAAAAGGAAAATTAGTCTCTTCACAGAATTTATGAAAATAAAATTGTTAGTTTTGCCCTGATGTGAATTTTTGAATCCAATGAAGTTTCATTTTAATGTGTTTAATTGGAGGTCTGTTTTAACTGTCCAGTAAACTAAACATTATGACATCCCTTTCACTGACTACAGAGATACCGTGTAAATAAATAAAATTTGATGATTCAGCTCAAATACCTTAGTATATATCTTGGATACTCTTCTAAGTTGGGAAGGTTGCTGGAATGTTGTGCAGATGTGCTGAATTTGATGTGGAACACAGATTGGCCCGGAGCAGAGAACAAAATAATATTACATGTTCGTTTGAATCCATGAGGTTAATTTATTTGTGCATATATTTTATTTGGGGATTATCGGAGATAGCATTTATAAACTTTCCAAATATGTAATATGATATCCAGCTGGGATCAGTTTAAGATTTGATAGTTTGAGATTGTTCCCAGTTAAAATAAACTGTTACTATTATAATTTATTGCTATAAATTATTAAGTAACTCACTATGTAGTTACTTTTTAGTAACTACACACTGCAGCTTGCTTTCCCTCAGATGCTAAGTCTCATGGAAATAAGTCCTTATCTTATAAATATTACACGAATTTACGTAGCAGCAAAATATGATTCACTTAGAAAATGCCTATAACAATCTTTTATTTTCATACTTTCTTACATCTGTAATAAAAATAATGTGGTCATAATTTACCAAGCATCGTCTCTGATAAAAATGCTTAACTCCACTCTCAAGTTTTCTCTTCTCTATCCATATTCTGCACTGTGTTTTGAAATTAGGTAATCCAAACGGATATCTCAAAGGCATTTCTCTTATTACTTGCATTTTAGTTTCAATGTCAATATCAGTATTGACTTCCAAAAACTTTTTTCACTTGAAGAAATCAGTGGTCCAACGTGTTGCCTGGCTAAAAAACATTTACGCTTTGCCAAGATGAAAAAGGTACCCCAGTAGTGTATTTCTCTTTCTCATCTCACTTATTATGGTGAAATGCATATTTGTAATAAATAAATAAGTAAAGTTTATATATAAGAGGAAAATTCACTCTCTTTTGTGATAATTGCATTTTTAAAGCATTGTTTGTCACATGCTTATGATTCCTTTCATAAACTCTCCTAAGACTGCATCTTAAATTGTAGATCTCCAAGTGTTTGGTAATTTACATGTAAACAGCATAGAGTGAATGTCTAAATGTGCATTCACACCATTTCTCTCTCTCATCTTTCCCGCTGAGATATTGAGAGTGATGCAACATATTATAATGAAATAATCCAGTTTTCTGGGTGGTCACCATCAGTTGTACTAAAAATAGCATCTCTTGAAACTGAAGCACTGTGTATCTGTGTCAGTTACTGGTTATATTCTTCTGGCATTATGCTGAATTTAGTAGGAAAAGCTCCATGTTCTTTGTGGAAATAAGGCAGAAAAAGGAGGATATTTTTAGAACTTTTAATATATTTTCAGTTAATTCTCATTTTAGACTGGCTACTTATGGGATGTAGTGCAAGGTTGCACTAGACTTTTATTTAGGATGATTTTGACAGGTTACTCATGGCTTTACACAGAACCTCATAAAACACAATAGCTGAAACCTCTTAGAAACTAAAAGTTACGTTTGTCAAATAGATGGTTTGAGCACCGATAATGTGAAACCTTGAGGGAAAGATTAACAAAATGACCTAAAGAAAATTATGGATCATCATCTTCCAAGTGGATCTGCACTAGTGGTCTCTTTTATAGGTACATTTATAGAGGTGTAGTTTATTGTCCTTTACCCACATGTATATGTTTTCGGTTTGGGAACATGTATTTTCTCTTGGAAAAAAAAAAAAAAGCTACCATATTTATCTGTCTGTGCATTTTTTTGATGAAACAGACAATGCCTTCATTGTCTGTTTCAGTTCTGTGTCTTTAAAACCAATCTAATCTTCACAAAGTGGGATTGATGAAAGCTAGGAAAATGATTATCAGTAAAAGATGAAGCAGTAGAAAGATAGTGTATTTAACATAAAAGATGCTTTTTGGTTTTGAGATCGAAAGTCATTTTCAAATGAGGAGCTGAATATCATAAATTTGTCTCCAAGCAGGTCTTCGGTCTCACCTTGTATTTTGTGTTTTAGGGTTTTTTTTTTTGTCGTACATTTTAATAATTTTTCTTGATGCATGTTTTGTTTGAATAAACATATTTACTGAGCTTATTATGAGTTTTCTGTGAAGTTAGGAGGTAATACAAATTTTGAAGATTTGCTAGGAACATAAGTTTACTGACCTGTGTTTAATGATCAAGAGCAATGATTTATTATATCAGACCTCAATGATGGCTGTTAAGGGTTTTTTAATGGTAGGGATTGAATGCAAAATCATGCTTCTGGCATTCAACAGTCACTCTCTGTTCTGGTTTGCTTTTGTGAGGTCACTCAATGTCACTATGGTTCCTCTTCTCACTGGGACAAAGTACCTTGAGAATAATATTCCTGACTAATCTTCTGACATTCTTATGTTTCAAATATTCTCAGCATACACAGGCACTCCTGGAATATGAAATGAAACCCTCAGAACAGGTTGACTCACCAACCACACAAGCATGCATTATCTCACACTGATTAAAATTGGTCTCATCTAAACAAATTAAGGGGTCTGCTCTCTCATCCATATGCATGGATAGTTCTCATTAATGCTAATAGAGACTATGTGCATACATGGATGGGAGAACACACCTCTGAGGCTAACTGTACATTTTCAGTTTGGTTTATTTCTGTAACAGACATGAAACTTTCAGTGTTAAGTATTTCAATAATATAGAGAAAGATCAAAGGGGAGAAAGCTCAATACTGTACCTTTTCTTGTACCTTACTGTGGTAAATAAATAAAACAATACACCTTATCTCTGTAACTTGGGGGGCAAGTAGTTATTTTTACCTGCTACTGGCTTTTTATAGTACGTACTAGCAAATTCAGATTTACATGCCTGTGTTTTCAGGCAGAAATAAGGAAAGAACTAAAATAATTTATACAAAAAAGTTTCATTCTCCCAAAACACTGAAACATTGATGTATATTTGTTACAATAGGGTTATTAAACTGTTTAGAGTGATGCCTCTGCCCAAATTAAGGTGCAAACAAGACCATATGCTGAAGTCAAAAGTATGGATATTATTTAACAGTAAATATGAGGGAGAGAGAGTGAGATATAAAGAAATAGAAGAAAGAGGTGTGGGAGGGGTAAGAAGGAGAGTGAAAGAGACAGATTAAGTAGAAAAAAAATCACCACTCCCATTGATCTCTTATCAAAATTTTCTGGTTGGTGAGGATCCTGCAAAACATAGAGATCAGTAGACTTATATAGGTTCAGGCCAGGTGAGAATTGTGGCAGCAGCTCTCTGTCCACAGAGCAGACACAGACCTTCCCAGGCATTTTCCCGGGGAAGGCTGTGAGAAGATCAGAGGAAAGAATGAGAAACAATTCTTATCTCCACTTTTGCACCTGCTGTTGTGCACATGTGGAATGTGTCATGGAGATTTGTTTACCAAAGGATGATTTCTTAATTGAACACTGGATGGTGTTTGGATGGATTGACCAATTAGGTCAAAGCCATATCAGACTGGCTGTAAGGGTTACTGAGTTTCTGAATAAGTATAGTATAATATAGGATAACATGATAGAGTAAAGCAATTGATCAACCTTCTGCAATCATGGAGTTAATGTTAATTATTGCCCAGCTGGGAGCCTGTGGCGACAGAGAATGTCCAGGTACCATCCCTGGCAGGGGGGTGTGGGGCAAGTTTGACACTGTCTCTTGCAACAGACTGTGGATCTGCAGCATCACTTTGCATCAAGTGCAGTGCTCTGGGTTCAAGGCAACAGGGGAGAAGTTTCGGGGGTCTTTGATGGACTATGACACCTCCTCAGCTGCCTCTCCTGTGAATGTCCCATAGATGGGGTGGGGGCGTGGTTTACAACTGAGAAATTTGTGTAAGGGACAGCGGGTGTTGACTGCCTCTCACCTGAGGTTATGCCACATTTATGCCACATATCCAAAAACTCTCTCCCCTTACTCCCTGCTCCTGAAGCCAGCTTGAGCTGATATCTTTCTTGATACATTCATCTCCCTGAGCCTTATTTGCTTCTCCCTAAATCTGAGCTAAATGGACAAAAGTGTCACCTTTATCTTATCTCAAGTTCGATTGAGCAGTTTAACTCACAGTCTAAAGTTCCAGTCCAGAGGCAAATTCAGGGAGGAGTGGCTTTGGTGGCCACACCTTCTTTACACAGTTTTACCATA
The DNA here is from genome assembly GCA_003676055.1 of Chloebia gouldiae. Classification (NCBI taxonomy): domain Eukaryota; kingdom Metazoa; phylum Chordata; class Aves; order Passeriformes; family Passeridae; genus Chloebia; species Chloebia gouldiae. The sequence goes on along the minus strand of QUSF01000013.1, from coordinate 244,740 downwards.
ATGAGCAAACAGATTATTCATAACAGTGTTTAAGCCCTTAAGAGTAATTAAAGTCTCTCACAGTATTAAATCTCTTAATACCATCTTCAAAATTTTACAGTTACAATTTATTTACTGTAAATACCGTTTACTGTATTTGGTCATGTTCTTGTGCTACATGCAGCATATCAGCTGTAATGAAGAATTCCCACTATTTAGTCCTCTCATATTCTGTTAATATGTTCTCAGAACATATTTTGTCAAAACATTTTAAATATTTGAATAATACTGTAAAAATAGTGTTGTGCATATACTATCAGGCAGTAGGAGATTAATTAGCATTCTTTACAGTCTGAACTGTGCTGGGATAGAAGAAGTGCACATTAAAAGGTCTGTTGCCTCAAGGGAATTTGTTCTCTATATACAAGAGCTTTAAAACAAGCCCCACTGTGAGAGGATGGTTTGGATTTTTTAATTGTAAGAATTGCCAAGTAAAAATTAATTGATTCATAATTACTAAAATACACCAGTCACAGAGTTTTGGCAATGCTTATACCTTTAGCTGCTTTCATAGAGCTCAGGATCTATTCTGGGCTATAAATTCCTTGATGCAATATTGCAAAATATTGCCAAATGCATCTCTTTTCTTCACAATTTGAAAGGACTTCGTGTGTACTACTGACTATCTAAGCATAGGATTCTAGTGGAAAAATAAGTCACTGGATATGATGGAGGATTGCAGAACTATTTTAGATAATTGTCATAGGTGAGGTAGATGCAGGAACAGAACCACACTGCTTAGTGACATATACTGTAAAAGGTACTTGTAGGTAGAATGGGAGACCCCTATGCAAGGATGCCCTCCTTGAAAGGCTGTTATTGCTGTTTTTTTTTCCTTTCTAGCACAGCTGACTGATGTAAATAACCAAGGTTTTCATTGGTGACATCACAATTTCCTTTTACTTTCTCCATCACTATAGCCATCTGGACATTGATACCTAGCTTACTATTACCTCCTGGCTTCCTGCTCCAAAATGTCTTATCTGGGCACAAATTTGTTATGAGTTCATCTTCTTTATTTCTTTTCTGTGCATACCTAATCATCAGAGCAGGCCAGGTGCAGCCCAGAGCTTTGAGAGATGCCTCTCCACAGAAGTTGTTTGTCCTTGGTTTGATTTTAATAGCATATACCAGAGGCATGTAACAGTTCAGTCAAGGTCTCAGTCATTTCAGTGGTGTTGTGGTGATTTAACAGCAGGTGGAAATTAAATTACAAATAAGCCACTCACCTTCCCCTGGCCCCTTCCAGTACAAGAGGGACAAAGGCAGAGATTATGGGTTTAGATAACAATTTACTGAAAAAAAAAAGCAATGGAATAAGAAATGCACAGTAACAGCAGCAATAGCATTAACAAAAGTATACAAAAGGGAAAGTGCTTTTCACACAAAAAAGAACCACATAAACATTTTTTTCTGGCTGCCGGGACAAATACAAGATGTTGGCTGTTCTCATGCTGACAACTAGCCCTGTCCCAAAGCCCAAGGAAATGGAAAACAATGACAACCAAACCCCTGCAAGCTGTGCTGTCTGTGTCATGCCTTGCCACTGCTCTGCTGCCCTGGGGCTTGGGCTCCACTGGGGCCGTGTTTCCGCACCACACTGGCTCTACTGGGCTCAGCCACACTGGGCGCTTTCCAAAGCCACATCCCATAGCCAAGTCTTGGTGTAACAAGAGGGGATGGATGGTGGCAGCAGAGGATGGAGTCTGCAGGGCTGATGCTGACAACCTTCCCACTGGAGAGAGGGAAGCAAAACGGAAGATTTTCCAGGGTCTGCTCACCTTTTCTTCCCCCTCTCTTCAACTAGGGCAGATACTTTCAGATAGCTTTTACCCTTTAGCAAAAGGTTTCACCCTTGCAAAATTACCATACTTTGTGAATTTGGTCTAGACTTGCTGATGAGAGAGCGAGACTTTTCATGTGTTTCTGATCATAAAGATGCACACTTCTTCACTTGCCTGATTCTTTTAGCTTAGCCAAGCTTGTAACTTGAAACAGTATAATTTGTTACACACCAGAGTCATACAGACAATTTTGAAAGACTTGGGATTTTGAGTTCTTAATTAACGTGAAGAACTGAGTTTTGGTTTTTCTTGTCTTATATTAATCTACAAAGGCATCAACTCCCATGAATTAACAGAAGTAATAATGTGTTTGAGTAGAAGTGGAGGCTTTGAAGCAGAATTCTCTTCTGTAGAGTTCTTCATGGTCACTGGTGGAGGTCACTGTCGGTCTTAATAATTTTAAAAACTGAAATTAAAACCTTTGTGCAATAAGAGGCGAATAATGCAGATTTGAAACATAGTAAATAATTGCTTCCATAGTACATGATCCAAAAATAAAGTAGTTACTTTTCTATAGAAGTTTAGAATGTGTTCTGTCAGTGTAAAGACAAAGAAAAATCCATTACTTTGATGGAACATGAAAACTATGCTGGAGAATATTTCAGTTAGAAAAAAAGAGTAAAATTGCAGGTTTTGTAATGAATGTTTCCAACAAATGTGTCCAACCTAGTTGCAGCTTAGACCAGAGATGTCTGAAGCAATTCAGGTTTACCAAGAACTAGAATGACACAGAGAAAGTGACAGAGTATGTTTTACAAGGTTACCCAGTCCCTGGCTTTTTCAGCAGAGGAAGATTACCAAAGTAATTAAGACATAAAAATTAAAAGCAAGATTAATTACTTAAGATGAAGAAAAGACAGTAAGTCCATCTGCTTTGTGAATGTGTTCTGTGTTGCTAGGCTCCCACATGTGGGACGTGCCATCTTCTGTCTCAGGGAAATCTCAGAAGCATTTCCTCTGATTTAGCATGCCTGATGGACTGTCAGCATATTCCCTCACTTCCTACATCTGGGCTGGTTTTCAGCAGATCCAGTTCTTTGCTATCATAATCCAGAAGTTTGCTTCCAGTCAGCCTCTGCAGATTTCCACTTATGATTACAGAAGGAGTATGGTACAGTTGGTTTTGTCTGGGAAGTACAGGACAGAAGAAAATTAAAGCTGAGTTAGGGTGTAAATACACATATAAGTCCCTTTCTGCTAAAAAAAACCCCTGCCAAACCAAGGAAAAATCCTAAACAAAACAAATCAAAACAAGCATAATGTTTTATTTTTCCTTTTCATTATACAGTCTTTTCCTCATATTCTAATTCTCTTCTCAAACATTTGTCTGTATACTGTGGAAACCTGCCTTCGAGGAATTTATGTTAGGCAAAACTGTGAACGTGCTGTAGATTCTAAAGAAATTAATTTCTATCCAACTATTCATGTAATTTAGTAAAACTCTTTCACTTAATCTTATCTCTTAAAACAAATATGCATGCTTCATTAATTGACCAAAATGAATTAGTGGCACAAATGTAGCTTTTACGATTTTTCTTTAATAAGGAGAAAACAAGGACAAACAAAAACAGAATAAGGGTAGCTAATGTGGGAGATTGTAAATTGATTTTCTTTTGAGATAGAACATAAGGATTCTATTTCTTTTCAGTGCTGGCTTATTTGAGTATTTGTGCTGGTTCAAGAACTTGCTGCTAACAAGATGAGTTACAGAATGTTTTGGAGTCTTTTTGTGCATCCATAGTAATGCGAGATGTCATTGAAGAACATGAAAAAATCAAGAATACAGCATTTATGGTTGATTTTGTTAAAATGAAGCTGGATATATAGATCGATGTGAAGACTTGTGACTGACTTAATGATTTGCTTATACTTTTAAATGAGAGAAAGACTTTAGAAAGTCAGGAGAGAAGGTTTTAAGTTTAGGGTGTTTTTTAACTTTTTTTTTTGTCTGGATTATATTGTATGTAATCATTTAGGTTAAATGGAAATTTTGTCATTTCCTAATATTACACTAATGCTGTAATTACCTTTTTGTAATTCAATTAATAAATTCCTTCTGGTCACATAGAGGAAGATAAGTGTCTGTCTTCTTACAGATAGTACAAAAACTTTCATAACTTCTTTTGTGGAATTAGATTATTTTGTTATAATGTTTCTGAAGATGACATTTTTCATACACTATAAGTCTGCTTTTTCCTCTTAGTTATGCTTAGGCAAAGCAAGTTTTTTCATAGACGTGGTTAAGGCTAGAGGTGTTCATTAGCAGCTGAATTTCCTGCTGCTTCACTGATGGTAATAGGATGAGCTTTTTAAATGGTAAGGTTATTTTTCATTCAGCATTATTCCCTTAGTTCTTTATTAAAAAAAAAATCTCCCAGAATTCCACTGAACAGAATAATTCAGCTTGCGATTGGCACACAGTATAGAAGCCAATATATCTTTCTTCTTCTTTGTCTAAAAGGTCTTGTTTTGTAAGGATGTCATATGTCATAGCCAGTTCTTTTTAAGTAATACAATTTGGACTGCCTACATTTTGGTACTTAAGTATTTATAAATGAGGTAGTCAATAATTTTGTTCTTTAATGTTCCCTTGAATAAGGTGGACAAGACAACTTTCGTGTTCTGGAATATTTTATGAAGTTTTAAAGGGAATGTTTTCAAGGAATCTTCACTAGAAGTTCAAAGCTATATTAAGTTACAATGAACATAAATTTTTGAAAGAGATAATGCAGAATCTTTACAATAACATTATGGGCAATTTCATAGATTCATATTTGACTCATTGGTTCAAATAGCTAAATTGCATCTTTAACTTACGTTGATGGATGATCAGATGAATGAAGCAACCAGTGCTTTAAAATTTCTACTTGGGAATTTTCTTTTCCAGAAAGAGAGAAAAGAAGACTTTTTTTCCCCAGTTTTCATCAGTTATTGTCTTGAATTGTGCTGGCTACTTAGAAAATGCAAAAAACTTGCAATTTATTTTTTAAAATTTCTTGTTATTGTTTGATGTTATAGATTTAATGACTTATTTCTTGGCAAGGTTCACTCTATGACTTGCTAAATTATAAAAAGAACAAAGAGAAAAATCTGAGTAAAATATAAAATCAACCAAAAATCTATGTGAAGGCTTGGGATGGAAAAAGGGTAAGATAAGGAAATTATAAAGATAAAAAAGAATAAGGGAAACACTCCTGTTCAGTCACTATGTTGAGAGTGGATCCCCTTATGAAACTTAGCCCCAGACTTGACAAATGGTTCAGGCCTGGAGGTTTTAAGAACACATAAACTTTACAGCACTCAGATGATAGCCTAATTTAAACAATTTAATCAAAGATTCTTTCAAATTTGCTATAGCATAATAATAACTCACTTCTAGGCCTTACTTATGAATCTAATATATTTAAGAATCTAAGAGAACATTCACAGTCCATTTGCTGTGTCATATTCACACTCATAGACACACAGAACAAAAGGAGTATGTGTGAGGCATACACCTGTGAAGAATTCCCACTGAATTCTGGAAAGTTGGGTTGGATGTTTTTGTGTATTCTCAATGTTTGAAGGTTGAGTCTTGAGGAGTGGGGGGTGTCAACCCAGGCTTTGTCGTCATTGTTGGGTGAACCTCCAGGTATAGCAAACTTGAGACTTTGCTGGTGCTGAGAGGCATCCCACAGAGGGAGACTGCTGGTCACAGCCCACTGGGGTCCAGGAGAGCTCCGGGGGTCTCACTTGGGACTCCTGTTTATAGGGCCACAAGCAACAATAGGAACAATGTCTGTCAAGCCAATAAATAAAACCCAGAGAGATTTGAGTAGGAGGGTGGCCATACGGTTCCACAGGATGTTTCTCTGTTGGTTTGAAAGTGTTTGGAAGCCCCCACTCTCTAGGCCTGCTGTGACTTTTGTCATCAGCTGCTGCTCCTGCCATCGCAGGAGTCTGACTTGTTCCTGATGGGAGCAGAGCTGTGGCAGGTTTGTGCTTCTGCAGCATCATCCTACTCCTCGAGTGCACCTCTCCGGGGCTGGCTCAAAGCAGTGGGACTGCTCCTGGCGTGAAGCAGGGGCTGACACAGAAGCACCCTGCTGAATCAGAGGCTTAGCATGCTGATTGATGTCTGTTCATCATAACTACATTCTACAAAGCTTTCTCCGTCACTTTCAGTTTGTTAATTCATTACTAGAGTCCTCTACCAATGTTCCAAATATCCGTTATACCTTATATTTCAGTGATGGAAGTATGTGTCTGAAGAGTGATAACATTAAAAATGGCCAGTTTCTTGGGACATAGATGCCATAGATCAAAGCTGAGCTTTCACTGTAAATCTAAGGGAAATTAAATTTTGAATGACTTATTGCTCTGTTTTCAACTCCAAATACTTAAGAAGGATTTCAAATTAATCTGTTCCAGCATTCATGCAGTCAAATTATTGCAAAATACAAGAGCACAAATTTAATCTCTAAAAAGATTTTGTTGTTATGTGATTTTATTTTTTAATTCATTTAGATGTCAAAAGTTTAAGACAAAAGGTTTTTATTTTGTTTTGTAATGAAGCAACTGAAAAAGGGACACAATCTTTTGGTTAAAGGCAAAGTCTGTTTCACCAACAAAGCTTAGTAACAAGGGAGGTAGGGAATTTAAATGGTACATTATCTAACAGAAAAAAAAAAAAAAGAAAAATCCCAGTTTCCTGAGCCTTGGTAGCTAATAAGTCTTAGATAATGCTGTTGGGCTACTTCAATGCACACAATAAAATTAAACTTAAAAGTTAATAATGAAAATACCAAGTTAGCAATAGTTAGGAAACATAATTACAGGAGGGTCTGAAATTTGTTTGATACAAAAATGTGCAAAGAAAATCAGCTGTAAAAAATCAACATCATAGGGCGGAAAACCCCCCAGAAATTATCAAAATGCTTTTGTGCTTTGCTTTTTCAGAAAAAGAAGTTTGTAATATGTATGATTTGAAGGGGAATAGGCAGTCTGATGAGTTTAAATAATTTTTATTGATGCTAAGAGGATTAATTTGAATTCTTAATATTAATCTCCATTTTTCTCCATGGTTAGTGCTTCATGAACTATTTTTTGTGTTTTCTGTCTCTGATAAACGTTTTTTGCTCTTTCTCAGAAGTTTCATTTATATGTTAAAGAGTGGGTGTTCCACCAGAGCAGTGTTTTCTTATGAAACAAATAGTTATCAGTGCTATTCACATCAATAATGACAACCTCAATACAGGAATATGTGTCAGATGCAACTCAGAGATCCATGGCTCTGGGAAGAATGAATGACAGTTGACTTTCAGTTTTAAGACTGGCTAGACAGTTCTCTATAGTTCTTCTGAGAGAGCTGTGTACAGCCAGAAAGAGCAGTAGTGATGACAAAGTGAAGCCTAATTAAAGCCACTGCTGTCAACATTTCAACTCTTCCAGGACATTTTCTCTATTTCTTTTGAAGTTAGAGGTCTCACCTGAGTGAAGCTAACCATTAGCCATATATGTTAGGTGCATTTGAGTCTCATTATTCTCAAACTATTTCTATAATATAGAGATACATGTGTCATATAGGAATAAACTATTTAATACATGTACAGTCTTCAAAATTATGTTTAGATTGTGGTTTTGGTGAACTAGGAAGTGTTACAAAATAAGGCTTTCTATATATGTGAAGCAGAACAGTTAAAATGCAGGAGAACCAGGATTTTTGAAGGCTTTTTTAATGTGCCCCATACCTTCTGTCCCTCCAAAATGCAGAGAGGTTGATGGAAACATACTGTATTTCAAGGGATGAAAGTAAATTTTTGAAGATTCTTGTAGAAGAGGTAAAACAAATTGTGTGTAAATTGTGAGTTTCAGTCTCATAATTTGTTTTTTTTTACTATAGTCTTTTTCATTTATCAGCCAAAATTGTGGGATAACATCAGAAAACAGTAGTATTCCTTTCTGACAAAAGTGAAATAAGACATAATTCTGCCAATTACAGCTGAGTAAGCGAAACATTCTGGAATGTAATGATTTCCATTACACTGCTGTTTTTATGACATCTTACAATATAAAGGAAGATACACAAACTTTTTTTTTTTTTTTTTAAGTCTGAGCTCTGTTTCCATCATACATCCAGAGTCCAAAATACAGAAGTCTAGAGATGCTTAGCACTTTGAAGGCTGATTAAGAGCACTGGAAATGTAATGGCAAATAAGTAAGTTGATGCTCATTTTTTAGATGAAATTTAATAATCTCTGTTTCTGTCCTTCTCATCCTTTTCAGTGTCTCTTTTTTGTAACATTCAGTTTGGAAGAAAATTTGGGTCTTAAGGAGTTCAAAAGAGGGTAAGAGTTTTTACACACTGTATTAGCTAGTTGCTGCGTATCTAATTAACTAGAAACTAGCTACCTACTGAGTTGATATAAGCTAGAGCTTTACCTTTAGTGTCTTAATAGGACAACTGTGCTGCACATGCGTAGATGCTTTTGTTTAACATTGCTGTTAAAAGAACAAAGCTTATATTAGTTTTTGAGCATGAGAGGTAATAGTGAAAACTGATGTATCCTGGTTATTTGTAAAGCTATCTCTTTGTATGGGCACAGCTTAGAATTTATAGCCTACAACGCCAATTGTTTTGCTTAGACATTATTTTACCTTAAAAATGTAATTAAATATCTCCTGAATATAAAAATATACAGTCAACTTCCTAATAATCTGACATTACCATTCACATCCACTTGTATATTTTAATGTCCTTAACATGCTCTACAAAATGTAAGTCATAACATTTTTTTTTCAACCAATGGATTCTGAGATGTTTGTGCTTTATGCTCATTTCATCTCCTCAATATCATTTCTCTCCATTATTGTACGTCATGGGAAATCCCATATATTTGTTAAGTCTATAAAGCAAAGTAATAATACCCTCTGTATGGATAGACATGTCCAAAAGGTGTTGTCTACAGCCCTCTTTACTCAGTGGCCCCTTAGCCATTAGGAGTGTTGACTGCTTTGTCATGGTGTTTTGTTCCTTATGCCTTTTCTTCTATATTTTCTCTTGTTTCTTGCCTCTTCTATGGCAGCATCAGATCTGTCATGTGGCAGGTTCAGTTTTGGTTGCCAAGTGGCATTGCATAGATTTAATTACACTGTGTCATTTTGTCCAATTTTTGGGCATCCAGTCACATAAGCAGACAAATCATCTGTATATCCATCATGTGAAGGACATGTCAACTTGATTTTTTTGTCTTATAAAGTTGTTTTTTTATCAAGTAAAAGATCAGGAATTGTTTCTCCAAATATTAGCATAAGAGGCTATGTGGCTTCCTGAACCATGTAAGGGTTTTGTATATGAGAAATTGTGCAGCTGAATCTAACATGGATGAAGAAGAAAACATTAGAAAATGTTTAAAATAAAAGTTAAAAAAAAAGCTGAAAGAATAATTCAGCTCATGATTGTATAATTCAGTAGTGTATATCAAAGAAATTGCATATCTCAATTTGAAATTTGAAATTTTTATTGAATTAATATGTAATTAAATCCAGATTTGCAGCTTTTTGTTTTGAAAAAAACAAAAAACCATCTTCCTATCAATGTGTACTCACAAACATTTTCAGGCATAGTCTAGCTAGTCATAAATCATCTGATTTATGATCTGTAATTTATGGACTGATACAAAACTAGGTCACTTTTCAAGATTTATATTATTATGAAAGAATAGTGTTTGAGAGAGGTGCCATGCTATGATATTGACTGCTTAAAATCCAGAGATTCCAACCACAGAGAAATTAGATAAAACATGAACATGTGGAAATCTGTGCTCTGCTCCATTTGCATCTGACTTTGGACTGGTAAATTTAACTAGAAATGTGAAGAAGAATGAAAAGTAGAAACTACTTATGATAAATTCTTTGAATGTGTTACTGTTACATCTTAATACACCAAAGCTAGCTAAAAGCACTAATAGCCTGACCTTTTCTGAGGTAGAAGACAACTGTTACAGGAAGTGTCTTTTGAATGCCCTTGAGTCAGTCTGATGTGACCAGATCTACTGCAGAACTTGAAAAATGACGTATTTGGTTCTGTTCTTAAATATATGACTTCAAGGCCCAAGGGGCTGGGATGGATTAATGACAATTTAAAAAAATCCATAACTGTGTGGAAGGGATACAAAAAAATAAGCCAGGGTCTTTGAGGTGTTACCTAAACTTATTAAATACTTGTGCCAGAATGTTCTGCTTGGTTTTGAAAATATTCATATCACTTGTTCCTTGATTGTTCCTACAGCTGTTTTGCATATCGTCTAGCTATATGCCCCTCACCATAAGATTTGTTATATTTTTAGAAAAGGTGAAAATGCTGGGACAGAAACTAGCAAATAGAATTCAGTACACTGCCAACAAGTCAAGACAAGGTATATGAGGCATAAGTATGAACACAGTTCAGAACTGGAAATAATAAATCTCTAGCATTTGGTCTACATATATGAGTAAATGAAAGTCTATCTGGAAAACAAAGTAAGCACTGTAAAACCTTGCTGCTTTGTAAAGGTTAATGGTATTTAGGGTCTGGAAAAAGGGAAATATTTCTACAAGATACAAGTTCTGTTGAGCTGCAACTCATGAAGTATATTGCAGCTAAAAATGAAAACACTAATTTTAAACTGGACACTTCTACATCAGAAACAATGAAATAGTTACCAAGCAGGTGACAAGGGGGCAGTAAGGTAAAATTAATCATATGTAGTGGCAATTTTACCCATATTATTTAAGTATTTGAACTACATGTGTAGGTTAATGAAGTGGAGAAAGAATGACAGCTTGTAATATTGTCTGGGTAAAAGATCTGGGCTTGTCAAGAGCTTGTTCTTATTACATTTTAGGCAATGGCAGGTACTTCATCTTTCAGAGTCACAGAAAGTCTCTAACCTTACCGAAAACTTATGTAACTAAAAGGTTCCCCTTTTCCTCAGGAAAATTGATATTCCATACTTTATTTTTTTTTGTTTTAATATGAGCAGATTATATAAATTAAGTAAAAACCCCAACAAAAAAAAATCAACCACTAAATTAACTGTACCCCCAAAACAAAATTATGAGCAAATTTTTTCCATATATAGAGAGAAAAGTAATTAAAGGAATGGGAATAAGGAGGATTTTTTTTTTTTCCTAAGACTGAAATTCTAGGAGAAACATTATTACAATGCTTTTATCAAAGCAAAAAAATAATCTCTGATTACTTCTTGGGTTGCCTTTGGCATCTGGTATATCTTCTGGAAAAGATTATTTTGATATCACCGAATCATAGAATGACTTGGATTAGAAGGGTTCTGGAAGATCATCTTGTTCCAAACCCCTTGCCCTGCATAGGGATGCTTGCTAGTAGACCAGGTTGTTCAGAGCATCATCAACCTCACCTTGAAGACTTCCATGGATGTGTGATATAATAAAGAACATATTGGACATTTACTCTAAGCTAAAGAGACAAATGAAGGACAATGACTAGAAATTCTAAGCAGTGCTTGGAAGAGCTAAAAATTTAGACTGCAAGAAACACAAAAAGGGAAAATAATAAATAGAAAAATAATAACTAGAGAGAATAGAGGAGAAAGTAATAAGGAAAATAGTAAATAAAACAAATTTAAAAATGTATGTAAAGACGTAAAGATATGTAAGTCTGTCTTGTCCATCTTGGGAATATGTCCTTTAGCAGTGTATGGGTACAACTCATCCCTGGTTTGGCAAATACAAGGAAAATCCCTCCCCTCCCTGTCACCCCCACTGCCCCTTTTTTGTTCACTCTGGAAGATACAAAAAAATAAACTTCCAGTATTTTGAGAAAATGAAGGCATTTCTATTAGGGCAGTGAGGCCCTGAAATACTTTTCTAGGAAGCAAACCTCTAGATTTGTCTACTGATTCTTCCAACTAAGATATTGTTATAGATATTTTGCCTGTTATTTTGCAGTTACAGCATTGAAGAAAACCTCTGCTTTGGTAATTAAAATGTGAGCAAAAGCTTAAAATAAGCATTTTCAAAACAAGGTAAAAAAGGTGTTTCATCAATGATCATGAGAATGTACAGAAATATTGTTTTATAAAGGGATATTAAGGATTGCTGAAATTGACTGTTATTGATCTTTCCACTTGTAGCTTGGTGAAAAGGTCTTTCAGAGTGTGAGATTTTGCACAAATCACAGAGACCACTCTTTCCAACACTTTAGATGTTCATGGAGGAAAGAGCAGAGATTCATTATAGACCTGTTATTCAGTACAGTGCAATCCAGCACCCACTGGGCATAAGACACTGCAGGGTGTAGTTAAGTCATTAGAGCCTGGTAATTTATATACATTTCCTTTCAAGTTGCCCTATACATCACTCTTACTGAAAACTAAGATTTTAAACAAAGGCAGCAGACTTGTGACTCTGTCATCAAAACATACTTTCTAAGGTTGCATGAAGGTTACTTCACTTTGGGGAAAAAACAGTTTGACCTATTTATATGAACCTTGGCTGCACAAGGAAATAGAACAAGCTGTGAAATCCCATTGCATAGGCCAACAGTTCAAGCTATAGATTACAGAGCCTAAAGTGGTAGTTAGTAAATCAAATAATGCCTCTCAGCAAGTAACATCCTTCCTTCCAAAAGAATAGTGACTGTCTTAAATTTGTAAAAAATATTCCTTGCCAACTTTCTGGAAACCTTTTCACTTCCACTCATGGTACAGAAGACTCATTCTGTAATGTAACTCATAAAAGACAAGGTACAGGCTTTTCTTTATCTTACTTACAAGCATAGAATCAAAGAAGAGTAAAAAGAAATCTGGCAACCTGCAAAGGAGAGCCTTGCAGAGTTTTCAGCTGCTGTCCTGTCATATACTGAATTAGCAAAATAACAGATTGCCAATAAAATTGAAATAATCACATTCTAGGACAGCATGAGCAATATGAGGAAAGATATACTGCATTTGTTGGACTCTGTCTTCTGCTGGTAATGGAAAGTGTGTTGCTGGCTGACTCCTAATTTAAAAAAGGGAAAAAAAAAAAGCACTAACTGGTTATATTTTATCCTAATATTTAATATAATATGACCTTAATTTAACATCTGTTCTGGGTATGCCCAGTTGGAAAACAATATGTTATAAAAATCTGAGTGCTTTGAAAGGCTGATGAAATGAAGACAGGAAATGAATGCTCAAAATTAAGCACCACCTTCTTCGTCTGCAAAAAATGACTCTCACTCTGTGTTGGTTGAACTCCAGGCAGCAACCAAGCACCACACAGCTGCTTGCTCACATTCCCCACAGCAGGAGGGGGAGAGGGGAATTGGAAGGGTAAATGCAAGAAACTCATGTGTTTAGATTAGAATAACTTAATAATTGCAACAATAATAATAACAAAAACAACTTTAATTTTAATTTAAAAAGTAATAAGAAGAGGCAAATAAAACCCAAGAAAGACAAGCGATGAAAATGAAAACAGTTGCTCACCACTAAGTGACTGCTGCTCACCCAGTCCCTAAGCAGCAGCCCTGTGGCAAACCTTCCCCTTTATTCCCGATCATGATACCAAATGGTGTGAAATATCCTTTCAGTTGGAATCAGCTGTCCTGGTTGTTTCCACTCTCAAACTCTTATGCTCTCACCTATTTGCTGTTGGGGTGGTGTGAGAAGCAGAAAAAGCCTTGGCTCTGAACACTTATCATCAACAACCAAGATATCTCTGAGTTAGCAAGTTTCCAGCACAAATCCAAGCCATAGTCCCATACTAGCTATTATGGATAAAAAATACTTCAGCCCAATCAAAACCAGGACACGCTCCACTGTTACTATGATATTTTCCTTTTATTAATTTCAGGATGAAAAAACTATTTTGACAGCACTTTAGTTTAAGATTTGATGCAGTGAAGTATTGAAGGTGTTGTATAAAAGCTTAAAAATTGTCAGCAGGCTTCTGTGGGAACGAGTAATCAGCATAATTCACAGAAAAAATAAAGTGACAGTGCAACATGCACAAATGGAGGCAAAAGATCCTGATCTACTTATTATTGTACAGATATTGTAAAGTTTTAGTCATCAGATATTGACAATGGCTTAGAAAAAGACACTGAAGCTCAGTCACCAGAGAATGACTAATTACCACCATGCTTTCATCTTAGTAGTAGCAATGAGCTACATATCTGTATAACATCAAAATGTTTGTTAATTATGTGCTTTTATTGTAGAGGGAAAAATACAAAATTAGTAGTGTTTATTGATTGTGTATGGCAATAAAATGTATCAGTGGTTCACCAAGGGAAGAGAGGAGATGACTGTTCTCTAAGTAAAATAATGTTAATTGGTCAGTCAAGCAGAGGATATAACAAACAAACATATCTAAGGAAGCAGAAAAGTACTTATTTTACACAAAAAGCAGAGTCAGCTGATTTTCTCTGTATGTACTCAATATAGTAATTTTCCAAGAGAAATGATGATGCTGCCTGGGTGCAATGGGAGAATGGATGGGAGAACATGGCTATGGGAATGTAACATTTTGCAAAAATGTAATGGTTTTTGGTGGAAGCAGTAAAGCAGAGATTCTCTCTGACAGTACTGTCTGGGGTATAAAATAAAGAAAAGATTATAAATGCTTCTGCCATCTAACCTGCAAGAGCATACCAGCTATATCTGATTTTGAGAGGAGGAGAAAGAATAGTATTGTTTAACCTTAGCTAAATAGACCAAGTTCCTCTTGTGAGCACATTAAAATTATTAAAGTTGAAGAGAGCAAAAAAAATTATAAAGGGAGAAATATGCATTTTACTTTAACTTGGATCCAGTTAAGGTAATTTTTAAATATGTTGATAACTGATTACCACTTAGATATTATGAACATAAGAATAGGATGAACCTAAACATTATATCTCCAGCACAGTTTGAAGCAACCAGTAATGTGAGTTTTCATTCCATCTCCATAGATTAGGGGCCATAAAGAGCAAAAAAAACAGGTGTGAAAACCAAGAAGCCTACTATGGTGCCTACAAATCCTTTTGATTTTTCTTTCAGCTGTATGTATGTCCTGGTGATTATCATGTTATTGGTAGTTAGAATACACAGAGTAAATGGTCAGCTTAAGTGTAGAAAGATTGTGAATTGAATAAGAAAATCAAATTTTGATCAATGTGTAAAAGCCAAATTCAAATTGATGCTCACTATCATAGATAAGTAGCACTAAAAATATGATCATCTTGAAAATAATTGTACATTTCAGGAAGGTATTGTAGAGAAAAGAGCAGCATATATTTAGCAAAAGCAGCAAATTGCATACAGTGCTATTAAGATGTAATTGTTATAAACAAAGGTTTTACAGAGAATATTCACCACTCTCTGTAGGAGAGAGATCAATAGTATTCATGAGACAGTGCACTTGAGTAATCAAATTCCTTATTCTTTTTTACACAGAATAACTTTCCTTTGAGTACTACACAATTTAGATCAGCCACAAATTATAAGTCAACAAATAAATTGGTGTATTTTTCCAAAGATTGAAATCAATCTGAAAAATTGTAGTGGAGTATGGCTTTTCTTTTTTTATTCCTTTTAATTTTCTTTATTTTTCCCCACCCTGGTTGGGTTTCCTTCATTAAAACCTCACTGATTTGTGCTGTCATGAGCACACTGAAACCGACTGTGTTTTGGATGCTCTTTTTGGGGCTCTCTTTGTGGGCATTTCAAATTTACATGTGTGATAGATCATAAAACCAAATGCATGTTGCATGCTCTGTGCACGTGACTTGCTGAAACATGAAGGCATCAACAAGTCAGTCTTAAAAGAGTAATCTTGGAAGCTGAAGAAAGCACTTGCTGTGCCAGGTCATGTAGCTTTTAAGTAACACGGTAATCTATCAAATGAATTTTGCATTCTCAGAATGCAGTTTTGAAAAGTGGCATAACCTTTTAGATAAGAACCTTTTGGCATTTCAGTCTATCACGTACAGCCAAGAAGGACTAAGCCAATGTTGAAGACACATGGTTGGATTTAATTCAAATCCTAGCTCTGCTTGCCTCAGTGGATTTTTTCAGATCCCTTTGCTCTGTATTCAGTTCCATCTTTGTGAAATACAGTTGCTGGTATTCACATTCTGTGAGGATCTATCAAGATGTTTTATTCATTAGTGCCTAAAAAAGTCATGTGCTACACTCTGAAGAGTTTATTTATATGATATATATGGATGTATAAATGAACAGTTCTAGTATATACACTACTCATTATTATTTGGATCACTATTTAGTTTTTTAGTCTTTAGAAGATTATGAAACCAATGTTTTATCTAGTAAATACACTTTTTCTTTAATGTTTTAAAGGTTTTATGTGTTTTTTTGTTCACCACTATCAAATTGCGCTATAAATAACCATACTGCTACATTATAAACTTTTTATTCTTTCTTAGTTCCAAGTTTTTTTGTGAGGTCATTTTTTTTCCCTGAATAGGATTTTAAAAAATTGAAAACCAATTTTTGTTGCATTGTAATGTATATTTATCTTTGTTTTATTGCAACGTTCAGGATTAAAGTTAAGGAAAATAGTAGGAAAACATATATTAACATTGTAACTGTAAATCTTAAATTAGAATTTCACTTGTGCCAGTACTTTCTGAAGGTGTATGCTAAGTGTGTTAGATGCGGGGGATCTATATAGGAAATTAGGATTATAAAGGAAAGTGTTCCCTTTACAATGGAATTTCTGCCAAAAACAATTATATGACAAATGTTGACCTGTTTTTAAAGAACAGCATTGTGAGGAGATCCATGGAAGGACATTATACTACACAGAAAGAAAATGTTAGGAAACTCAACATATTAAAGTATTACATATATCTCCTTCCAATGCAAAACTGAATGGGGTGTTGTCTAGTTTTGTTTCCTCAACTGTAAACAGATAACATAAAATTTCTCCTTTATTATGCTTGTAGTGGATGCAGAAAGCCACAGTATTAAGGTCACTGAATGAAGTTGTAGTTGCTTTGTTTTTGACAATTTGCCTTGTTTTTTGTTCTTCTTTAGAAGAAGAACATTTTTACCTCTTCTGACTTCCTTCCCTTTGCTTCCTCATTTTTTCCTTGTCTTTTCCCTGGTTGACTCTAAAGTTCAGAAACTATGGTTTCCAGTGTTTCAGCTTCTGAACTGAGAAATAATTTTGTGGAGTGAGTGAACACATGCTTTTGAACAGACAAATGAGCAGAACCAAAGCACCACCAGGAAAAATGGTCCATAATGACCAGTGAATGTCATGCTGTTTACCCAGGGCAATGAGTGCTCACATCCCACTGTGCTTTGCAGCTGTTCTGAATAGAAGAAACACTGACTGTCCTAAAATATGTTATCTACAGTGACCATATGCAGAAAAAAGAGGCACAGGAAATTTAGACTTTGTAAGAAGAGCTCCCAGAACTCAACTGCAGTATATCCTAGAAGTAAATTTTCCCCAAATTCTTGATAAAATTATTGAAATTTGCACCCCTGAGTGTGTATAATGTTTTTTGAATCTTTGTAGGATAAGAATGAGGAAAGTAAAGTATCGGTTTTTCGAGACATTAGGGACTTGAATTCATATCAGGTGGAACTGATATATACTGATTTGTTTTGGTTTTTTTTTTAAGCTTCCCTGCAAACCACATTTTCTTCTTCTGAAATACCATTTTAAAATGCCTGCAGGTCCTGTGAGCACAAACGCTTGTTTTGCCATCCATATCATTGCTCTAAAACGCATTCCACAAAGTGGAAAAAAAGTAGGAAATTATTTGTTGAACTTTTTCAAACATTATTTTCACAAATGTTTAGCCTCTCTTCTCTTTTTTTTTTTCTGATCAGCTTTAGCAAGATAAAAGGGAGCCAGAAGACTCAGAGAAATTAATTATAAACTGACATGTTGATTTCATGCCTTATATGGATGCAAAATTTTAGATTTTTCATTAACACCCAGGCCTTACTTTTTTTTTGTTTTTATGTTTAACTTTACTTTTTCTTTTTTTTCCTCCTGGTATGGTTTTGGTTTGGCTTTTTTGGTTGTTGTTGTTGTTTTGGGGTTTTGTTTGTTTGTTTTGGTGCCGGGAGGGTTGTTCTTGCAGGCTGTGTGAATGCTACTCTTTTCAGCTGTGTTTTTCTATGCTCTTTAATAAGCCTAAGAAGATTTTTGCGTCAGTTACATTGATAAAAATCTGCAACAATGCCTTGCTTGTCTTTGGTGCTTGTCTAGGTGTCTTTCTGTGTATTTGAAATACAGAATCTTTTATCCTTTTTTAAATTTTAAGATCTGATCACTGATTAGGAGAAAATGGCCTGTCAACTCCTGTAGGAAAGTTTGCTGCATACCAAATTGTTTGTTTTGTGCTTGCGTAACAATGAAGCATAGAGTCTGTTGCTGTTTGTAGAGTTAAATGGTGTTATTAAAAAAAAGCAACAATTCACCAGAAAAAAAAAAGAGCTAAATAAACATTTTCTATCTGTTTGTATCCTTCCCCGCATTAATTTTATTTTCTACCAAGCTCCAAATTGTCTGGGCAAAATGCACATCTGCCTCCTTCAGAGGATTCTGTTTCAAGCAATGTCATAACCCACCCAGGCTGTTAAAGTGACACACAAGACTTTCCTCACCCTTTTTCATCCTCTCTGAAATATTTTAGGGTGGAAAAGAAAGTGTTGAGATCCTCCGGGTGATTTCTGCTCAGCCAAGCTAATCCCATTATCCGTTAGTCATGTTTACATCAGGCTAACAGCTAATAACTCATGTGGAACTCTGTAACCATCTTTAATCTTGTTCTTCATCCAGGAGCCTGGCTTTCTCAGATTATTAATGGTGATGGGTGAGTGTCCTGTCAGGCTTCTGCTCCTGGAATTGCAAAGCGACACAAGGTCAGCCCTTTCAGACCAGTTCTCTGGGGTGACATATGGTAATCACATGTACCCCTCCTCCCAAGGAAAAGAGCTGACTATCTCACACATGGTCTCAAAAGAGTCATTGTTCTCACTCAACCCATTAGAGTTGATTTTTTCCTTCTGAAAAAGTTGGAGATAGACGTAGAGAGAATTGTCACTAAGTCTGCTGTCAGCTTGGTGGCAGGCTGTTTGTATACAAGTGAGTCTTCTTTTGTTGTAAAATGAACATACAGAAGATTTCAGAATCCTAATAGTCATACAGATGCCAAAGGATGCCCTCAGAATTAAATCAACCATGGATGACATACTGTGAAGAAATTATTTTTAATTCATTTCTGTCTGACACAATTCAGTGTACTAACAGTATTATAGAGCAATAATCATTTTGCATTAATTTAGGTATGAGTACTTGAAGGTGTGAATAGTTACTATAATTTTCATGCATATTTTTGTAGATGGCAAAAATCCCCCTTAGTGTCAATATAATAATGTCAAATCACAACTTTAACCTTAGGCTCTATAGGATAAGTGGAATTGAAATAGGGTGAAGAACTTGTTTAGGCTGTTTCTATTCAAGAGGGCAAATCTGCTCTATTGTTGCAATCAGAATGAGCAAATGTAAGCATGTCAGGCTAAGTGATCATGCTTTTCATCCTAGACCATGCTCGAGAAGCCTTTGTCTGTTGAATAAAGACGATATGCAAGTATCCTGCCAAGCTTCAGTTTGTGAAAACTAAATGAGGCCAAAAGCAGACCTTGATAAGAAACCTGTAGCTTATGCAGCCCTGAAATGCTAAACATTCTCATAGGGCTGTTACTACTTTCATGATTTAAAAAAAAAAAAAAAAAAAAAAAAAAACCAACAAAACCAAACAATCAAACAAATAAACACCCTAACCCTCCAACAAAATTATTTAGTCATGTAAATCTGTCAGGAATGAAAAATAGCTTAGAATATACTCTGCTCTGCAACAGTCTCCTTTATTCATCCCAGTGTAAAATCTTTCAGGCTGAAATAGACAACCAAATCCTTATCTTAACTGACATCATATCTGCAAGCAGATAATGTTTAATTGAATAAAAGGGAAAATATAGGGATGTAATGGGATCTGCTAAATTGTGGATTATCTCTTGATGGAAATGGAAAGCAATCTGCTAACTCAGTTAAAATTTGACCGCATCACCTTATTCTAAAGAATATGAATAGGTATAATGGACTTTAAAACACGTGATTTGATAATTTAAAAATAAAATCTCTTTCTTTTATAAATAAATAAAAATCTGTTTCTTCCCCTTTTTATTTCAGAACTATTAATAGGCTCATAGCACCATAAAGTCACACAATGTTTTGGGTTTTGGAAGGAAGACTAAAAGTCATCTAATTCACACCCCTTGCCATGTGCCACTAGACAACCTGGCCTTGAACAATTCCAGAAATGGGGCATCCACAACATCTCTGGGAAACTTCTGATAGTGCCTCACCACCCTTTGAGTAAAGAAACTCCTCCTAATATCCAATCCAATTTTCCCCTCTTTTACTTTAAAATCTCTCCCCCTTGTCCTGTCTGCCAATGTAAAAATTTGTTCTAGATAGTTTCCATAAGGTCCCTTTGAAGAACTGAGTGCTACTAATGAGGTGTCTCCGGAGCCTTCTCTTCTCCAGTCTGAACAACTCCAGCTCTCTCAGCCTGTCTACATAGGAGACATGCTCCAGCCTTCTGATCTTCTTCATGGCTTCCTATGGGCTCTGTCCAACAGGTCTGTCTATGCCCTCCTTGTTCTGGGGACCCCAGATCTGGATGCAGCACTCCAGGTATGGTCTCACTGAAGCAGAGGGGCAGAATGACCTCCTGTGCCTTGCTGGCCACGCTGCAGAATATTAATTTGCTTTCTGGGATGCAAACACACACTGTTGGCTCATGTCCATCCTTTTGTCCACAAGAACCTCTAAGTCTTTCTCTGAAGGCCTGCTTTCAAGTCGTTATTTTTCAGTCATTTCTGGGATTGCCCTGATGCAGGTGCAACACCTTGCACTTGGCCTTGTTTAACCTTGTGAATTTCTCATCACCACAGTTCTCTAATTTGGTCAGGTCCCTCTGGACAGCATCCCATCCTTCAGGTGTGTCAGCTGCATCACTCAGATTGGTTTCATCTGCCAGCTTGTGTTTGATCTGCCAGGGTGTGTTTGATCTCATTGTCTATGTCACTAATGAAGATGTTAAAGAATATCAGTCTTATGACAGAGCCCTGTGGGACAAAATACTATTAAGTATTTAAAAAGAAACCAAGCCCCAAACCCCAGGGTTTTTGCAATAAAGATTAAAATTTGTTAAGCATTTTTCAGTATTTTTTTTTTTACAGAATGAAATGTAACCGGTTTAAGCAAATTATCTTTATTACTTCCCTTTCCTAAATCAGAAGCACCAGGATATAGGGAGCCATGGTTTTATAAGAGAGAAATCCTAATTGATTTTGTGGCCTTTGACTCAAAGCAAGGACTTTCTGTTACTGTAGGTAATGGGGAAAAGTGGGAAGAGAACACAAGTGACAAAAGTGGCTGAAGAAAGGGAAGCCAATCTTACAGACCCCATGGAAATTGGTTTGCAAGCCTTGAGATCCTGAGCAGGTGCATGAGCATGGACCTGCCAGGAAACTTTGTGTTGACAGAAGGATGGAAATTCATGCAAATAAGTCTTTCTTGTCACAGCTTAGCATTTGATAGATGAAAATTGCGCTGATTTTATAGAATTTAACTGTCATTTTGTGGAGAGAATTATTTAGGACTTCTGGGTTATAAAATTCAATCATGTGCACATAAGTAAAGGCTGACTTCAAAATCTGTACCTCTGAGTCCTTGCTCTTCCTGCTGGCTTCCAGGAACACTGTGGCCTCCTCTGCATAACTCTTTCTGTGGCTCAATTTCCTCTGCTTCTAACTGCTGGATTTCTGTAGTCTCCAACTTATAAGGTCATTGCCCATCATGGGGACATAGATTTTATCTCTCTGCTAATATGAGATGTTAAACCATCTGGGCAGACTTCTGGCTTGTGTTTTATGTTGAAAATTACTTTTATAGTTTCCTGTGTCTGCTTTACAGGATGGCACCTCTTAATCTTCTCTTTTTCTCTTGTGTTTGTACCTCCAACAACTGATATCTCCAAATAGAAAGTATTCCATTTAATTTATGACAGCAGTGGTTTCAGGGTGCAGGGTTATCACATCACTGTACTTGGGTTTATTCCTTTTTTGGGGTTTTTTGGGTTTTTTTTTTTTTAGTTTATGT
Organism: Chloebia gouldiae; assembly: GCA_003676055.1. Taxonomy (NCBI): domain Eukaryota; kingdom Metazoa; phylum Chordata; class Aves; order Passeriformes; family Passeridae; genus Chloebia; species Chloebia gouldiae. The sequence continues at coordinate 222,679 of QUSF01000013.1, read as the reverse complement.
TTTTTGTTCAAAAATATTTGCAGAGCTTCTTTTATTAAAGGGCAATGGAAAACAATTGCTATACAACACTGCAATATACTGTTTTTATGAGAGACCTTACCTTAGAATGCTTTATCGAATGGAAAATAGGCTGTTTTGTTTGGTTGTTTTGTTTTTTTTTTTTCTTTTCTGTTTAGGAAACGCTTTTTGAACAATTTTGTTTTACAGTTGTTCTTGATTTTAAATTAGGATTGAACGAAAAAACTGATAATTCCAAAAGGGAAGGATTCTTTGTTTCAATTTGTTTCTTTCTTTAATTATGAATAAAGTGCAATTTACAAAGGGATGGCATTTCAAAATACCATATGAAATGAAATAAAATTTTATTTTGAATTTATTTTAATTTTGAGGTAAGTAGATTTTGTTCATTATTGAATATTTTAATTTCAAAATTTTTTTGATTCTAAAATACTTTGAAAAAGTTTGAAGTGAAAAGGAATTATCAAAAATATTTTCTCATTTCTAAAATATTTTTTCTTTAGTTTCACCTGATTTAACTTAGTTTAGCCAACTATAGCATTTCTGATAGAAGTTTTTCATGTAAGTTTTCAGTCATATTTATCTTCCATTAAACAATGGAAAGACTGTTCAGATCTAAAAGTTTAAAAAAGAAAGAGCTTCCCATCTTGCAAAATTTCCTACTTAATATAATCCTAATATAAATCTAATTCCATTATTTTTTAGTCTCTACATGCCTCTTTTATTTTGCTTCTGTTTCCTATAGTCTAAAAAGGAAAACTAAAGCAGTAGCAGAAGAGAAAATGTCACGGAAGGGTGTATGAAAAGATTAGATATTTAAAATGGCTACTTGTCTTTTCAGCTTCTGTCATGTTTTCTTTTGCAATTTCTCATCTTCCTAATGTCTCAGTAAGTGTCCAATTCTATTTTTCACAACTTGAAAGTTTTCTGGCCTTCTTAGTTTTGCTGTACTTTTTGAGTGCTGCAGTAAGAATTTGGTAAATAAGGACTATTTCTCTTATTAATTCCTTACTCTGAAAGAAAGCAATATGTGTTCTATTATCTCTTGTGTTAGCAATTTATCCATTTAGTCTTACATTTTCATCATGTTATTATCTCCTGCATCACCCTCTGTAACCTCAAGAAGCTTTTGGGACACGAATAATATTCATTTTATTTCTTTTGTGAAATCTAAATATATAGTTCCAGTTTTGACAAGAGAAAATTTAAAAATCTAGTGTGGAATGTAAAAGTGCTGCAGTAAATGCTTTCAATTTGAAAAATAAATGTCATGGGTACATAGTCAAAATTAGAAAATGCAGAAAATTTGAGTTTTGGGCAGGGAGTTTATACTTTTTGAGATAACACATTATATTTGGGATTGGGGCTTTTTTTCAGCAGAAGAATATATTTAATTTTCTTATTTTCACTTCTAAGAACTGGACCACTGTCCTTTGTAGAAAATGGAAGATATATCAAGTATCTACTTTGTTTCTTTTTTTTTTTTACTGACAAACAGCCACTTTCTTGGAGCTCATACAGTATGAGAAGGGAAACTGCACCTTAAAAGCATTTGGGGAAGCCATATTATTGGCAGTGCCCTTCAGGAATGCTTTTTATTTAGGAAAACTAGATGGGGAAAGGATTTTTTTGCATTGTATTGGGATGATTAATTTATGTTATTCAGCAGAAAATATATTTGGTGTTTTTCTGAGAATTTACTACTCTTAGGTATGCCTGCAATGAATAAACTTTCATTTTTCTTAGGTAGATATAATCATGTCTCTGTGTGTCTTACTATTTATGCATACATATATACAGAGAATACAAAATCAAGGGATATTTGCTGTCCTGAATTTTTTAGCCTGCAGGTCAAAGCAAATGTAGTTGTCATGAAAGCTTTGTTTTGGTATCATAAGAATGACTGAAAATTATATTATTTTTTTAATAAGTTGAAGAAGCTTAGAGACCAGAGAGTTTTGCCTTGTTTTCTTAGAAGAAAAGAAATTAATAAGTGAAATTGTAATACTTAGTTTTGGCTTTGCTCTGAGAAAATAATTACTACTTTTAGTTTTTCTGGTTTTTTAAGTGATTAAATGCTTAATCTTTGCAGAACAAATGGGATGTGTGGGAGGTGAAACTTTGTTATCTCCCATAGGCTGAAAAGTACATCAACTCTGAAAGACAAAAGTCTTAGATTTGCTGCAAATTCTTGAAAAAAACTAGTCCTCTTCAAATCCAGATTGGCAGCAGTTTGGTCTCTCTGTTGCAGGAAACATCAAACAGGAAACATGAACTAAATCATCAAGGATGCTGTAACTTTTTCCATTGCTCACACAAGCAAACAGATTCAGAGTTTTAACATGGCATATAGTCCAACGTCTTATCCAAGTTGATCATGAAAAGATATATCATGCCGTATGCTAATATGTATCCAAAGTTTGCCCTGGTTTTCAAAGTACTCTGGCACATGACCTCTGAAGCAGACCTCTTTAATTCATGGGTCCAACTACAGACATAATGGCTTGTTTTAACATGTTGTTACATTTTAATGACAAAGTCTCATCTCCTCTCTCTCCTCTTTGATCTCTTCTAAATACTGTTTCTAAAATTCGTGAAGAGAAGAAGCAACAGCAAAGAGAGTGAGATAGGGAAGTTGATTAAATAGTGACCGATAAAGGGGTGACTTGATTGATGTGTTGACATGCTGGAATGCTGATGAAGTATTTTGCTCTTAATTTTTCTAACTTGAGCCAGTATGACAAGTGGGATGTTGTACAGTTCTAAATCTGTGGATTTAGGGGGAAATTAAAAATTCCCTGCACCTCATCTACAGGTTTTCTTACCTAACTGTAGTGTGATTATTTCTCAGTAATAGTAGAATATTAAAGTCTGTAACCTGTCTGAAAACTCTAATTTGCATATCTATTATTCAGCTTGTTTCTAAACAAGGGCTGAATAAGTCAGTCTTTTTCATTGATTAGCTGAGAGCCATTTTAGCTACCTTATTAAGAAATAATCACAACAATTCTTTCTGCTCTGATTGTGTGCTACTGCCCAGCCAGGCTGCCAAGTATAGCTGCAGATGCTAACTAGTTAAATATTTAATTATAATTAGTAATGCTTGAATACCATAATGATGGCTAACACAGGTAACAGAGAACTACAGCCTTTTTTACTGAGCTACAAGACATAGTACTATATGGTTTTGGGCATTATGTATCCTAGAGAATTAGTAGCTCATTCTGTGCTAATGACAAACCTGAATCTTGGAACCTTGTTTTTCCTTCTCGTTTCCTTTGGGGACTGTAGATTTGTTTCTGCACTTTCCATTATTATGCAAATAAATTCTGCAGAAACCTCATTATATTTACTCAAACAAAAGTATAGGGATAGCCCCTTTCTTCAGCAATATGAGAACATAGCTAGTGGTCTAAAGTTTGTGACCTTACTGCCAGTCCAGGTTTTGAATGGCTCAACAGAGATTCTATTTCACACACATCAGATGAGAGGTGTGTCTGATGGACTCCTGTCTGGTCTCTTTCTTTGGTCCTCATCTGGAATTCTTTCTGTGGGTCTGAACAAAGCAGGTAAATAGGTGGAAATACATCTGGTGGTTTAGCAGATGCTGAGAAACAGAAGAGTTTCAAGTGGTGAGTCAATGGAAAATTCTCAGTCACAGGAGTTTGCTGCATTATGCTTTGTCTGAAAAAACAAAGGAGTAGTAAAGCCAATAGTGGTTTATATAATCTAAAAAGTACAACTTGATTCCATTTCCAAGTTGCAGGCTTTAGGTTTAAGTGTTCTTTAAGCCATAAACCATATAAAAATATGTATGTGTATCAAAAGGGGTAAAACCAAAGAATTTGTTTTGTTCTTTTTGAAAAGGAAAATACGACTCTTCCTGGGGATAAAACTCTCCCATGAATTTCAAAAGCTCTAACATCGGAGAGTTTTAACTAAGTGAGGTAAAGTTATAAAAGCATTTCAGTTGGAATTTTCATAAGCAGTAAAATTTTACTGTCTTTTATATCATCAATTGCTTTTAATATCATATAACACTCAGGAAAACAAATACTTGATTTTATGTTGAATTAACTGGTTTTTTTATATATCTGAATGATCTGTCATAATAAGATGAGAAATATTTTTACTATTTCTGTTAGAGAAATATAGGAAGCTGACTAAATTTTTAAAGTCTTAGAGATATAAGGAAATTAATTTACAGATGTATTTTTAAAAGCTCACTGTGTAAACTGACTTTTATCTACTTACATAGGAAAATTTTTCAGGTAACAACTCTGTCACTGAACAATATTTGTTTGTTAAAAATAAAAACCAAAAATTTGTTCATTATGTTTATGATAAAGTGTGACCCCTACCATTAAAATTTAGATCTTTTTGTGAAAAAGTTCCATATAAATATTTTAGACGTCATAGGTGAGCTCCTTTTTTTGTCCATTGCCTTAAAATGTTGTCTTTCAAATAGCTTTTATTTAGTGTACTTAATATGTGTTGAGTATCTGCATGTGTATTGCTATTTCCTTGCAATTCTTTAGGGTACAGAGTGTAACTTGTTTCTTGAAAGCATTTTAAGGTTTTCACCAGGCACTTGAAGGCCACAGTGTTTCTGAAAAATCAAAATACTTGATTTAGGGGCACGGAATATAGACCTATATTTTAGGCTACCATGTTAATAAATGTATTAACTAATAATAAGAAGAAACTTATTAATTTATATGGAAGAAATTGGGAATTTAATTGAAAAATGAACAAGAATCTTCTCTGAAAGTCCTCTGGACTTTCAAAGGCTCTTTCCTAGAGGGAAGTGAAGAGAGTTTGAAAAATACAAAGGCTTATTTTGGCTCACTTACTGTCTTAATGTAAACAACAAAAGGTATCTTCATGAAGAGAGTTAGTCATATTGTGTGTGGGTGCGGCTTTGAAATTCCTGGAAAACAGGCAATACCTGCTGCTAATGTGTAGACCAAGAAGATTTGGTCTCAGTGATGGAGGACCAGGTTGGGAGTACTTCAGCAATCAGTAGATACACAAATCCATGAGGCCTAAAGCATCAACCTCACTTAAGTCCTCAGGAACATAATAAAGCCCTGGAAGCCTGGAAACCATTTCCAAGTACATGAAGGACAAGAAGGCAACTGAGAGAAGTCAGTATGGATTTACAAAGGAGAAATCAAATCATGCTTAAACAACCTGGTAGCTTTCTATAATGAGGCAATTGGCTTGGTGGATGTGTAGTGAATGTAGTTTACCTTGACTTTAGAACAGCTCTTCACATCAGCTGCAAAACAATCTCATAAAGAAACTGGTGAAATTAAGTGGGCAGTGAAGTCAAAAACTTGCAGAATGGCCAGACTATTGAAACAGGCCACCCAGTGGGATTGTGTAATGTCCATCTGTAGGAAAAAAATACTGTTTTGCTTATTTAGCTACAGCTGCTTCTTGTAGCTGACCCTGACTGATCTGGGGGTTTGGACCAGAGGAACTTCAGAAGTCTGATCCAATCTCAACCATTCTGTGTTTCTGTGATTCTGCAATTAGAGGAACACTACAGTGGGTCACACTTGACCACAGATCAGAGGTTGCATGGAGGGAAACACATGTTTATTTCCACCAAATTAGTAGCCTTCCTTACAGCTTTGTCTTAGGCCCAGTACTCTATTTGTACCAGGACAAAATGTGTGTCTCTGGGCTATGTCCTCTAGTAAGGTTAGTTCACTAATCTTAGGGAAATATTTGATTTAGGTTGCTCCAGACTAAATGTGTCAATCTTTCTACCTTGAGACCTGAAGGTATTTTTTTAGTACAACAGGACAGTGCTCTTAGCAATTACAATATGTCTGATTGATTGGCTGAAATCTATAATACTGCAGGTATGACATTATCCTCTTGCCATAATGCTGTTCTTTCTGAGTTCAGCTGAGGTGCAATTTCAGCAGGACTATTTCAGCACTTCATTTCACTGAGCTTAACCTTAAAAAGACATTATCGATTTCCTATCTAAACCACAGTTTTGCAGACTGAAATAACTAGACAAATTTATGTTTATTATAAAAAAATAAAATATGCAATATTTGCAATAAACAAGCTGCTCATTATATGTCTTGAGGTCAGTTTCATTAATCATAAACCACCTAGCTACTATACAGTTGCATTTTAACTGTAGCATGGAAGGAGCTCAGACCAAAATAACAGAAAAACCTTGCTTAAGTTGCAAACAAAAGAAAAAAGTAACCACTGCCTTTTATAAAGAATGAGGATGTTGACTCTAATAGTTTATGAAAATATGTGCTTTGTTTTAATTAATACTAATTTAATTACTGAAGTCATTCAAAGCAGGGTGTTAAGGGTGAAACATAGTATGATGAAATGGTTTCTATTCTAAGTTAAATCATTGCTAACTGAAAATGGTTTATGACCCTTTATGGACATTTTTATTTTTAAAAAAAATATGTCTTTGAAATCATAAGCTTACAAGGATTGATGAAAGTTTGCATTTCATATTTAAATTTGTCTATTTCTTGTATTTCATGTGAATCTGTGAGATTGGGCATGTATGTATGTATGAACAATGAAACAGACACAAAATAATATTTGCCTTTATTAAATTACAGCAGATACATTTTTGAAAGACACTATGAAAATATATTTACACCAGTTAATAAAAATCCACATGTGTACCAAATGGGAAAAAAAGTACCAATAATTTATGTGCTGAGTGTGTTACACAGATGACAAGATATGTTTCTTTTCTAATGCATTATTTTCTTGACCTTTTAATTTAATATTTAGAAAGGTAGGAAAGAATCTAAAAGGAAAATTATTTTCACCAATAAGATTTGCATTTATTTCTAGACAAGACAGAGCTGCAGTAGTTAGTGTCACTTTATTTCCTTGTGCAACACCTCATCTATTGTCTGTGCTTGGCCTAATTGCTGAAATTTACAGCAGGCATCTGTTACAAAATTACTCAATTCATTACTCTTGAATTTGGGAAATGAGCAATCATACACAAGAGACATAAGTATTTATACAGATGAAAGTGAGTCACAAATATAATTTAATCTTCTTTTAGAAATTGTACACAAAATGTCTCCTGGCTGCTTTTAGCATCTCTGAGTTTAATCACTGACTTAGTTTGGGAGCACTTCCACATTGACTGGCATGTAGAGGATTTTGCTTGAGTGAAAGGTTTCTTGATGAGAGACACAGCAATTCTCACACAGCTTTGATATTTTGTGAGTCTCCATGAAGCAAATCCAGTTTTGAAAAACAAAATGTGAATGAGGACTACTTTGGCTGAAGTTATTTGTAGATGGCTGTACTCTCTAGAGTGGCTGTTGCCAGTCTAAGTAGAGAGTACAGCCTGCCTCAGTTGCTCTAATGACCTTATATTCCCATGCAGAAATGCTGGGCAAAACAAAGAAAACTTTTAAAGAATCAAAATAGAAACCCAATCATTACTATTTCTGGTATTTAAAAATCCATGAAGGTTTTGATTTTTGAGGTTTTTTTAGTTCATTGATGATCAGAAAAGAGTCATAGTCTTACCAGGAAATGTAGATAGGGTAAAAACAAGCTAAAATAGTTGTGAAAAGAGATAAATTACCAAGCATAAGAGTTGTATTTTATTGAGCATTGGAGAAAGCTCAGAATAAATTAGGTGACTCCAAAATACTGAGAAGTCTGAGCTGATATTCTCACAGTTCAGAAAACTGATGGGTTATCTCTCACTCCTGTTGTCTCCTGGCCTACCTGTTAAAATTCACAAGATTAATGGCCAGAAACCTGTTGGGCACAATTGCTGTCTGTCATGTTTTCCTGAGGATGGTATCGTCCTCTGAAATTGTATAATTCAGTGCTGTTAGAACAAATCTATTAACCTTTCTGAAGACTGAAATCTAAAAGTTGGACTATGGATTTCTATAATCTACTACGGAAAGGAATATTGGGGATTAAATACCTTTTAATGCTATGTTGATGGAGACAAGGACATTCAAATCTACTTTATTAATGGGCAAGATGAGACTCATATTTTCAATTTTAAATGTCAGGTTATACATCAAGTTGATAATAAGCAATAATTGCACCACCATATACACAATACACAAAAAAATGCCTTCAAGATCTCACTTCAAAATTTCTATCTTTGAGTTAGTTTTGTAATTTAATGTATTTTTGAGTCTTCCTGACACCAGAAACTTTAATAAATAATTTCAAATTTCTTATAATCTGGTTCTGACCAATAGCAGAAAATCTTTTAATAATGAAATCTTAACTAAAGTGCGTTTGTAATCTGATAGAATTCTTGACAGGTTCAGAAAAACAGAAATATCCCAAGGATTAAGAAAATAATGGTAAAGATTACATTAAAATGTACTCACATGCATTTCAATACCTCATGTTACATACAAAATTATAAATATATTTGAGCTTCAGCCTCAGATTTGTCAATTATTGCTTTACATGTATTGCTAATGTGTTGAGATGTTTTGATTTATTTCCCTTTGCCTCCTTTCCCTCCTTCCCTCATCTCATGTATTTATTCAAAAAGCATAGAAGGACAGTAGAATGAATGATTGTTTCCTGATTGTCCATGCTTTAGCATTGACATTGACAGATTCCTAGCAGAAATGAAAATCTTTGTAATTTATCAAAAATAAAGATTCTAGATCATTGACAAAGTAGGTATAGATTGACCATAAGACTTTTCTGAGTCAAACATGACACAAGACAGAATAAAAATGAAATTGATGACACTGCTTCATAATCTGACCATATTTATAAAGGAAACTGTTCTTTTTGGAAACAGTTTGTTTCTTTCTTTTAACTGATGATTAAACTGTAGAATTGCATTATGTATTTACAGAGTAGTACAGGCCTGAATTTGAGTATCAGCAAAATATACATTAATTATTAACCTGGAGTGAAAGTGAAATTTCATTTTAGCTGAGTTAACTTTCAAGAGTTCAATGAGCCATGGAGACATGTGCATTTACTGATGTATTTACATTTTATAATGAACGTTCTAGTCTTTTTTTTTTTTAACAACAATTATTTCCCTATATTCTTATGCGTGTTTGTGAATTAGAAGTGATAATTTCCCTGGTTGAGAATGATGGCTCAGTCATAAATGATCTCCTGTAAGTATTATTAATGATGACAAAGCTGACACAATATGTTTAAATAGCTGCATAAAAAACCAGCTAATTATTTTATTTTTGAAAGGCTTAGAAATTCCAGACTCCTCTCCAATGTTAGGCACAAAAATGTGTTTACTGGGTGTTCATAGAATATATCACACTTTTTTTTGTGCTGTAATACATCTTTGTGACAACCCTCCTATGATGTGCTTACAAGGACAATCACACTCAAAGATGGAGGACATCATTCTCATTTCACTTTGGTTTTATGCCAGTTAAAACTCAATAGAGTAGTCCAGATTCATAGATTGTATTACTCTGTAGGTACAACTAACATCAGAATTGATCTGTCAGCTAGTATATGAAATACATCTCTGCAGAGAACAATTGAATAGGGAGAGGAAGTGGCTTTGGCAGTCAAATCCAAAATTCATAGCCTTAACCAAACTGATATTATTCTTGCCAAGTTGAATAATTAGTAACTTTATAATAAGCAAAATATTTGACATTAAATAGGAGGATTTGGGGACTTTTGTAATAGAATTTTTAAAAAGCAAACTAACATCACTTTATTGCAGGGGAAATGCTTCCATCCATTTGTTATTTAGTAGTCCACAGAGTATAGTTCTTGTCCATATGATGACCTGCATCTTTCAGAAATACCAAGATTCAGCTTCCATATGTGTATTTTATTTTTTCTACCAAGTTTCGCCTTCCATATGTGTATTTTCTACATATATTTCTCACATTAAATCAGAATTCTCTTATCACTTATCTACAGACTATTTAGCTTAGGTGATTTTGGTTTATGTATCCTCTCTTAATCAGCAACTTCCTATAAACAGCCTCTGAAGTAATGGGACTGAGATTCAGATTTTCAGTCTTGTGAGGATTCAGTCTAAAAAGCCAGAGAGCCAGCTAGGTACCTGTACTGGTGTTTGCTGGGACAGAATTCATTCTCTTTGCAGTTGCTGGTATGGAGCAGTGGTTTTGGATTTGTGCTGGAAACAGAAATAATAACACAGGGATATTTTATTGACCACTGATCCGTGCTCACACAGAGTAAAGGTCTTTTCTGTTTCTCTAACCAGCAGCAGACATGTGGGGATGCACAAGAATCTGGGAGGGGACACAGCCAAATGACCCCAAATGACCAAAGAAATGTTCCATAACATATGGAGTCATGCACAACAATAAATTAGGGGAAAGGTTGGGAGCTGCTGCTTGGGGACTGGCTGGACATTGATTCACTGGTGGTGCCCAATTATTTTCATTTGTATTCATTGGGGTTTATTTCTCTCCCTCAGTTATATAAATTGCATATTGTAATAGCAATATTATTATTGTTGTTATTCATATTATTAATATTTTAATTAATATTTTTCTAATCTGAACCCACAATTTTTCCCACTTTTATTCTTCCAGTTCTCTTGTCCCCATCCTCTTGGCTGAGGGAGTGAGTGAGCAGCTGTGTAGTGCTTGGTTGCTGACAGATGTTAAACTAGGGCAGTTTATACACTTTATTGAATCTCACACAAAGGGAGATAAAGGAATAACTGTTTTGGATGATGTTAAAACTCCAGCAGGTAGAAACACTGATACTATTTTTTTCCCCATGACAGTTACCTGGCATGGATTCCAGATGTTATTCTTGCCAAGTTGTAGTAGTAGCTGCAGAGGTAGGACCTGCTTAATCTATTGAACGTTTTCTGACTTGCAGGATGGACAGATTGAGAATTAAAGTATTTGCTAGTTTGTGGTTTGTAATTTGTTTACTTGTAATCTCCCTCCTAACCCCTCTTTTGATATTACCAAGTAGTTCCCATCCTAACTAAAAAGACCAGGTGGAAAAAGGAAAAATTACTTTCATTTACAAAGTATCTAGGTAGGTTGTGAAGCTCAAGTCAAACTCACTAAGAAATATGGTAATTTAGAGTCTAATCTAATGGCATTTGTTTAATTAAATAACTTTGAGGATATCTACCTAACTGATTTATCTAAACTCAGAGAAAGATTTGCCATATCCTTTTACTTATTCTTTAACCAGAATATTTATAATCTCAGAACTTTAGCAGTTAATTTTAATAAATACCAAAAACATGGACCTGTTTTTCCTCTGTTTTTTTTTTTCTTATTGCAAGATATTGCAGAGAAACAAGATTACATGGTCAGCTATTACAGCATATCCATACTTATAGATGTTATCTGACTTTCCCACTGGCATGATCAGCCATCTTACAGTACCTCCAAGCTTTTTCAAACCTCTTTATGGGTATGAAGATGGTTGCTCTACATTAGCTGTTATTTCGCATGAGCTAAAGCATTCTCTATGCTGATAGATTTATGGTAAAGGTGGCTGCAGAAATGTTCCCACCATCAGTGCATAATGGATACTTTGTCAGCGAGCAATTTGCCTCCATTCATGGAGGTTCAATTACCAACCTTGCTGGACTGATGACAGTTTTGAGTTTATCATGGAGCTTTAGTGTTTCCTGCTTGTCTTTGTGTGACAGTACTGCATCTGTGGTCTGATCCAAGTAGATACATCACATAGGTCTGCACCAGTTTTGGCTGGGATAGAATTTATCTTCTTCATAATAGCCAGTATGAGGCTGTGTCCTGAATTTTCCTGAAAACAGTGTAGATAATGTGGGGATGTTTTACCTATTGTTGAGCAGTGCTTATGTAGTCAAGGCCTTTTCTGCACCTCACCCCACCTCACCACTGAAGAGGCTGCAGGTGCACAAGAGTTGGGAGGGGAGACAGCCAGGACAGCTGATCCGAGCTGACTAAAGGAATACTCCAGACCATATGGCATCATGGACAGCATATAGAGCTAGGGGGAGAGGCAGAAGAAGAAGAAGAGTTGGAATGTTTGCAGTGATGGCATTTGTCTTCCCAAGTCACCACTATGTATTATGGAGCTCTGCTTTCCTGAGGATGACTGAAAATCTGCCTTCCAATAGGAAAGGAGTAAATGAACTTATTTGTTTTCCTTGCATTTGCAGCTTTTTCTTTATCTGTTAAACTGTTGTTAGTTCACCCAGTGAGTTTCCTCACTTCCATCTTTTTTATTCTCTTCTTCACTGGGCGTGAGTGAGCGAGCAGCTGGGTGGGGTTGAGTTGCTGGCTGGGATTAAACCATGACAAGATCAAAGATCATTTAAAGTTTCTTTTCAAATACTTATCTGCATGAGGCCTTATGTGAATATTAGTGATTGCAGAGGATCTATGGCTGTTCTCTCTACAAGGGATAACCTTTGCCAAGCTTGGTGAGGTGATTTGTGTCTGCAGTACCATGACTCCCATTGATTGAGCGTTGTTGCAGCAGCAATGGCATGCATCAGTTTTGTATTCCAAAAGCATTTCTTTGCTCAGACTCTTTAGATTAATGGCAGTATAGTCCAGGTCAGAATCAAAATTCTTGCAGGAGCACCATTTATCCTGTATTTTGTTACTCCAAATAAATAATTTCAGTAGTGATATTTTATTCATCATTTGCATTTCATGAGTTTCTAAGCCTTCAGTTTGGGGGACACAGTAAATATGATCAAGATTTCTTAATAATTATGTATTAACAGACTGTCCATGCTTGCTGCTGGGTCATTTTTTCCCCTTTATCAATCTGGGAAAATGAATAGATGTAATTACAGGTAATAAAGGCATGTGTGGGGCTAAATTCATACAGGGTATCCCTTTGTAGCTCTCTTTATGGGTTAATTAGATCATGCATAATGGTACTTAAATCCATACAAGATAGTTTGAAGAAATGAGTAGCAAGAGCTAATACTGAAAAAAACCCTAAGACCAAGAAAAATCTGACCATCTGTACTTCTGTAATATATAGGAAAGAGATGCAATGAGGGTGCATGTCAGTTCACAATTATCACACTGGATAAGTATTTCTTTATGAGCATCACTGGAAATAATACCCTAGAAATTTAGGAAATAATGTACCTTCCTTATGGTTAATTGTACTGAGTGGATTTCTAAATCCTTGTTGTCTTAGTAGTTTTCTGATCAGAGATACATAAGGGACCAATGAATATTTGACAATATAAAGGCACTAAGATGGGTTTTGATGTAGCTTAAAAAGAAAGTGCAAAACAATAAGCACAGACCAAAAGAAAAAGATACATCTTTTATATTAAAATTATTTGAATATTCATATTTTATTTTAATTCATGTATAAGTTCTAATCGTGCTACAAAATATATTCTATCAGACAAAGCCTCCTGCAAAGCCAGCAATGAAATTATGGGTAAGAAGAAGCTACTAGGGGAGAACCTTCTGCCTCAGTTTCCTACAGCACAAATTTATAGAACAGCAAGCTGGAGGGATTGTTTCAAGCGCCAAAGTATGAGAGTCTCAATTATCTGCCTTGCTGAGCTTTAAACTAAAAAAAAAAAAAAAAGGAAAAAAAATAAGAAAAATTGAAATAATGTTTTCACGTTGAACTCTTCTGCAGCTGATGAGGGCACCTGTGCTATAATCCTGTACTGCAACATCCATTAGCCTCCCATTTTTTCTCTGACCCTTCCATTCATCATCTTTTTGAAGCTGTAGGAAATGAAGCAAGCACTGGCACTGCTCTTTCCTGACTCTGCAGTAGGCATTCTAGGAGGCTGTCAGGGAGACCAATGGAGAAGGGTTAAAGTGCTCTGTGTCTTGCACTTGGTTACTAACCTTCCAGCCGAGGGGGAATTGCTCTCCTTCCATTGAAGTCTTTCAATCTCTTTGCATTACATTTGGTGCTGCACAACATTTTAAAAGCTCCCTGACTGACAGACATGGCCGGAGGCAGAGCTCTGCTGGGAGAACTGCAGTGTACAGAGTCTTCTCAGCAAAGAGAAGTGGTATGGCAATTAAATTGACTACAACACGATTTTGGCATTTCTGAAGCAGTGCAGACTATCCCACCCCTTTTTTTTTTAGTATTTGTTTCAACCTCCCATCTATGTCTGGGCAGTTCAAAAGGATATGTTGAGTAAATTTATTTTATTTTTTGCTGTTTTATGATTACTATGATTTTGCCATAAAAACAAGGAATGCACTCTGCAACCATGGATCAGGAGAGGCAAAAAAATTTGGAAATCTTGGAACTGAATTATGGATGAACACAATCTGAATGTGATGTTATATATCACTGAATGCATTAAAAAGAGAAGCAGAAAACCACATGTGAACTGTTCAGTAAAAAATTAATTAATACAAAATATGCTCAATGCAGATCTCTGTTGTGGTTGGGTAGTGTCTTGAAGTTCCTTTGCTGGAATAAAATCCATGGACTGCAAATGATTGTGCAAATATTAAGTTTTTACTCATTGCACAAAATAATATTTTGCTGTAAATGAAAAACATTGAAATGTTTTGAACATAACTTAGAAAAACTTTTATTTAAAGGATTCGCAGCAGATAGAAGTTCTTTCCTCATCTTTTATCCTTTCTGAAGGTAGAATTAAAACATTCAATAGATACCTTTCACCAGGTTTTTTGCTTTCTTTTTGATTAAGACCTAAAACCTAGCCTTTCAAATAAGAACAGAAAATCTCACCCTAAATTTAGCCTAGGAAATGCAGTTATTCTTCCAGGGTGTTTTTTTTTCTTTTTTAAGACTTGTTAAGTTTTCCAGGTTTGTGATTATAAATCCTTTCTATTTAAATACTTCAGCATGTACCCAACAAATAAGAATTTCTATGCTATTTATTGTTATGGGTGGTAACTACATTTTTCATAAGGAAAATATAGCCTTTGGCAGTATTTGAAAAAGAAAACTATATAGGGTTAAGTAATTTGTTCTTCTTCTTTTTTGAGGTCCTTATCATGTCATTGCTTTTTAACCAGAACTCTATTGATTTCCTAGAAACTTATACTTAAAAATCAATGACACAATATGACCCTAACAAAGTGGTGAATTCCACAGTGCTTTAAATCATATTTTTATTTTTAAAATGTAAAATGCATCTATCTTAAGAACTACAGACAATTATTTTTTATGTCTGGCAATCAGCACACTGTAGAGAAGACTTCAAGATGGTCTTCTGGCAGAGAAAGCGAGTTAAATGTTCCTGCTCTGGACAGTAGGGTGAAAGAGTGGATCCCCTGTTCTCCAGTATTTTGTTTGTAAATCTTTTTTGAATAAAAGATGTTTGAGTTAAATCTGATTAAAAGTAAAAAAAAAAAAAAAAAGAGTAAACATTTTTGCAGTCACTGGTGGGAAACAGTTTTGTTTGATAACTGATCCTAAAACAAATACTGCAGCCCTGTCTCTGACAGACACAAACGTAATGCTAAGCAGAGCAAGAATGAGGTAATAACTACACAATATTCTAGAGCAGCTCAATGCTACAATTTAAATAGAAATCTCTTTTAAACTGTGATTCTTAATATTTTTCTCTGTCTCTAGAAACTAACTAGGTGTGAGAATTTTGATGAATGCTTCAGTATAATCCTATGTAATTTGATGTTGCATGTAAATCTCTTTTATAGGTCCCTATAGATGGAATTTATTGCGGCAAATACCTTGTCATCAGAAGGATTAATGCCTGCATTAGCATTTCTGCAATAAAATCAGAAGCTAAGTGGTGAAGGCCACAGACACCTCAAACCTGGATTCCTCTGCTCAGCATTAAGTGCTGGAATTTTTATTACTTGTGGTAGGGAAGCCATTGCCAATGCTCACAAGGAACTGCTTATCCCTGCTTCTCTGGGTCCTGTTCGATGGAGGTCTCCTAACACCACTGCATCCACAAGCACAAGAGATTTTAGAAGCACAGCCAAGAGAAAATGTTGTCCCAGTGCCAGGGAGGAGATCATCTGCCCAGCGAGTCAAACGAGGCTGGGTGTGGAATCAATTTTTTGTGCTGGAGGAGTACATGGGCTCTGAACCTCAGTATGTGGGAAAGGTAATTTTTTACTATTTCTTTGAAAGTTCAAATGATAAAGAGAAGTAATATAATGTATTATAAATGTGTACCTGTTTCTGGTGGGACAAATCTTCTTCAACTGGCAGTAGTTCCCTCTGCTCATTTCTTTTACCATCCAGCCTTTCCTGTAGTCGCTATATACTTTCTGTCTTTGTATGTTTGTCTTATTTCCCTGTTCTTGTTCAAAAACAAAAGCAACAACAATAATAAAAGCAAAGAAACAAGAGAGTGCTGATATAAGTCTGTGTTTCACAACTAATTTTAATTGAGACTATTGTGATAGAATATTTCATTTTTAGTAACAAACATTGTTCTGATATCAAAAGATAAGATATAAACTTTAAATTGCAAGCCCAGAATGAACACTCATTGGTTTGATTGGAATGGTTATTCCAAGTCTGTTTCCAGCTAATGATGATGCATCCTTTTTCGTCTGTTGTCTTATGTCTCAGAACCATTTACTTTTATTTCTGATTGTTCAGATTGTTTTCAAGTATTTCTAATATGTTTTATTTCTTCCTAATTCAAAGTCCTACACTACAGCTTTTATACTGTGTGCAGACATGCACAATCAGACCTGCAGAGAATTTTTGCAATCCCATCTCTCATTATATGTCTACTGTTTCTGTAAGTGCATAAGTAATATGAACACAGACAGAAAACTGTTTGAAGGGTGTTGGGGTGGTGAATTTAAACAATAGAGTTTTCAGACAGGAAAGCTGAAAAGGACACCTGAAGAAAATCTTAGCAGAGTGTATAATTGGATGCTGTGTATAATTTTCAGTTTAAATAAAGGACTTTATTCCGTGAAAATAACAAGTCAGGAATTTGTTCCTGGGTCCCCAAATGCCATTTCCTTAGACAGCAAGGTTTCAAATTCACCTACTGTAAAAATGAGTCATCATGCTTTAGTTTTTACTTTAATACCATTGTGAACCTTTTCATTTTGTGTACAAGTGGGAAACCTTTTTTTTTAACTAAACATAAATAAATTGACAGAAAATTAATTTTTCCTCCCGTCCTTCCAGAAAACTATTCTGAGGATGTATAAATAAAACACTAGATTGTTTAGCACAGCAGCCAAAAATGTACTTGGATATTGCATGTGAAGACATTTGTGTTAAGCCCTAAAATGTATTGGCCAAAGCAATTTGCAAAGTAGTGTGTTTGTATCACAAGGTTAATACAATGAGTTTGCTGTAAGTCTGAAGAAAGTGGGACCACATAATGGAAAAAAATAATATTTGTGGTATCCAGTTGATACAAGTTACACTTTCTCTAAGACGTACCTTTTTTCTGGCATCTTGCTGAAGATGTCAGCAAGGACTCTCATCACATTTGGTGCTGTAGCACAGGCAATGTGATGGCTGTGCCTTTAATGTCAAAAGACAGAGATATTACTAAAGCATCACTATATTTTCATTAGTCTTCATTCCTTTGTGTAAGTTTTTCTTGGTAGTCATTTAGAGTCAGTTCTAAACTGCCAAAAAATGTTAATTTTGCACAAAATGGACTATTATCAATGTACTGATGAATTTGCTTCTTCCTTTGTCCTTGTCTTCCTTTGTTTTTTGCTCCACTGACATTAAGTTTATAAGCAACTTTAGAACTAATGGAATATTTTCATTAAGACTAACACTTATTACAGATTTACCTGGATATTTTTACCTCTTAAGACTTTTTTGAACTGTTACAAACTGTGTGACACTTTTCAAGTATGAGGATAGTCAAAAAGTCAAACCCCTTTTTTTTACATCAAAACACCTGCTTCTAGAATAGAGCAATTAATTCTAGGTAATAACTTTCTTCAACAATTTTATTTTGATATTTATCACAACTTGTTTTATCTGTATTAACCATTTGCTTTACTATATCTGAAAACTCAACAAACCCTGCCAATTTTTTAATGTCATCTTTGCTGAATCTCTTACAAAAAACAGAACACAAACAAATAAAGAAAACCAAGATGGAAATGTTGGTTTTTCCCCTTATTTTCCACAAAGCTCTCAATGCAGGTATAACACTGAAAGTTTCTTAGAGAAATTGTGCTTTCAGATTGAGATAGCAAAAGCCAACCTTCATATAAATTCAAACCATTGTCAGAATACTAAAATATATCCAACAGGCACTAATCAATATCTTTATATCATATGCAATTTTTTAAAATCACATAATATTTTTAAGATGTTAAATACAGTTGAGTTCTGGATTGGTTGCAGAACTAAATCTGCAGAATCAAATTATTCACCAAAATTACATGTTTTTTTCCAAAGGCATATATTTTCAATTTAATTCTTTTTATAATGCTACTGTTATATATTTTAAATTAGTAATAAGTATATTATAAAGTGTAGGATAGTTCATGTGACCTGAAATCACACGGGTTTTTTCTTCTTTTGGCCATGATATCAGGACACCTGTGCATAGGCATTTATATTACTTATTTTAGAACTACTGCACTAATAATATCACAGTAATTTATAAATAGGATTTTAATGTAAGTATTAAATCAGCTGACAGTTTCACTAAACAGTTGAGGGTGACTAGCTAATATTGCAAACCTTCTGTAAGAGAATACAGATTTACAGAAATAATGTCTTCCGTTATTGGCCAGTGCATGAAATTCCTTTAATGCCTGTTTTTAGATGACTATCTCAAGAAATGTCAGATTGCAAATCAAAATATAGTTTACAAACTGATGGGGATTAGTCTAGCTTACAGGTAGTGATTTTGAAATAGTGCTTGAAGCTTACACATTAAAAGCATTTGACCTGATTATTAAAGTTTGGGAATATGCTCATGTAATCTGGAAGAAGAATAAAAATCCATCAGATTGATTACAGAAGATAACCCTCTTTGCTCAACATTCATTAAGCAGATCCAGTCTAAAAAGTAAAATTAGAGTATGATATTTCCATGCAACCCATGAAAATGGACAGTGTTCTGGAAGTAAAATAAGGCTTGCCCATTTACTTTGCAGTGATTTACTTGTTTTCCTGCTACTGCAAAGATCCAGAAAGCCAGGCAAAAACAGCACGTGTGGGTGAAGTTCATGCCTTTTTTTTGTGCAAAAGCACATCTCAGAAATGAATGATGACAGAATGAATGGTGACAGAAATCATAGGAGGATCAAGTCATCACGCAAAAACAAGTCCCAGCACAGTTTACACCCGCAAACAAGGCAGCAGTTTTAATTGCCCTTATGCAAGGATAGCTGAAGGGGGTGCAGCCCCACCAGAACACTAAAAATATGTCTGTAACCTTTCTTTATTGCTGTGTTTCAACAGTGACCTGCAGAGGCAGCAAAATTAACTGAAAGTTCAAGAGAGCAACATGGTCAAGATTATACTAGCAAAGGTTTTGGATGGCCGCATGTGACATTTTCCCTTTATATGTGTCTTTGCATTCCTAGTGTGTAAATGCATCACATTTTTCTTGTGTTGCACACCTGCACAATTGCTTGAGAATTTTTTTTGCTGTCTGTCCTCAGGTTTGCAGAGGCAGGCATATGGTAGCTTCTACTGTATGCAGACTGGGTACATAGGAAAAGATTGCAAAGTCCTCTTCAGTGTAGTGGACATTTCTCTTCCATTTTCCAGTCTAGCAAAAACAAACAAACAAACAAAAGACAAAAAAAAAAAACAAACCCAAAACCCCCGAACCAAACAACAAAAAAACCCAAGAAAAATCCCAGAACTTCAGCCTACCACATAATTTTCTGCCAATTAATAACCTGTGCTTTACAAGTTTGTTGTTTAAACCTCTGTCACATTGACGCATGCTCACATACTAACTACTACAGTTATTTTTTGTTAAGAAAAGGATGCTGAAAAATTTAATATTCAGGACTCTTCTGTAGCAGTACAGGATAATGTAACAATATGGTATTTTTCATCTGACTCTGTCGTGAGAAAGCCTCATCATCTTCAAAGGTATGCCCATATATCAAGGCAGAAAGAGTGCTGATTTGGAGGAAGCAGAGCTCTATATCTGTGACCAGAACAGCATGCTTTTTCAAAACCTTATCATTTATCCTCTGCAGCTGAAATATGAGCAAAGAATTTATTTATGCATTTTATAGCAGATAATTTTTAATATGATGGAATTAATGTTGACCACCTTCCATCAGGCTTAAATCAACATGTACTTTTGAATGCATGCTCTCTTTTTACAGTTATTTTCCCTCTTGGGTGAGTATCTGTATGGCAGAGTAGTCTGTAAAAGAAATTATGCACTGCTTTTTTTGAATCTGTTCAGACAAACAATTTTACAGAGCAGTGGCTTTTTGGCATTATTCAAAAGCATTGAGTCGACTTAAAAGAAAAAATAAAATTTAAGGAAAAGAAAGACATGCAGTGAATTTGAAAGCTACTGCCCTTTGAAGGAAATGTACCCTGATTAAACTAATCTTTTTTAAAATTGTATTTACACTAGATTTTTTAGTAATATGATCACAATAATATTTCATTTAAAGTTGTCAAAAAGATTTTTTGTAATTTATCATATTCCAATCCCATAACTGAAGTAAGAATATTAGCGATAGCTATGTATTATTTCCATTAGACATGTACACAATGCCATCATCAAGGAGATGAAAATTGTTTCAGGGACTGCTGCTAGTAATGTATTAATTGACTCCCATGATGCAGGACATCACAGTTACTCATTCTGTATGATTTTAATATGAAAGATGTGCTATGTATGAGAATGAGCTTTTTCAGTACATCGAACATATACTCACCTCTGACTCCTGACATCAAAATAAAATCTTGTTGGGCCTTAGTGGTCTTTAGGTAGTAATTTAAAGAGCAATCAGGCATGATCACATTAATATGGCTTACTAAATTGGTTTACAGAATTTATGCTGGGCACATATTCAAGCAAAAGCACTGTCACAGACAAGGAAATTGATGAGGAAAAATGAAATGGTAAAAATGGTGTAAGAGGAATCAGAACTGGTATCAGAATTCTGGATTTATTTTCTTGCTCTGTTGAGCTGAGACCTTTGTCTCCCCCACTTATGTCTGTCTGGTGAAAAAAACTGATGACTTTAAAAGCTTTGCATCCTGTATAGACTATGCGAGACACAAAGTAATTTTGACAGTTGCACCTGAAAGTGTGAGAAGGAAATGGAGCTGTGGAAACACAAAACCCCCATGAGCAAGTCAGACTTGCATTTAATGTTTACTCCTGAAAGCTAACCTTTTTACAAGGTGTACAAAGACATGCAGCAGAGATGAACAACTTGCAACAGAACGTTTATTATTGATTTAGTGGCTTCACTTTGTTTATTGATTTGCTTAGGTAGCTCATAGCAGATAAATTAGGATCCTGTAGTAGTAGTCAGACCTCTTGCCTGTGGTCCTCACATTGATGAAAATTACATGAGGTATTTGGATCTAGAAAAAAAAGGAGGGCTATGTTTTCACTGATTGCGTGAGAGAGGAGAAAGAGTGAGCTCAGGACAAAGAGAGATCAGAATAAAAAGGAGGGATCAACTTCTTGAGCCGTCACCCACATTTTAGAGGATGTAAAAGGTTGAGGTTATTGTTTTGAACAGCTAAGGAAGTCACAGACTGAAATATTTCAAACTCTAAAATTTAGCAGGCTGTATTATGCAAGGATTCAGTGATCACTGTAGAAGATTCAGAGCCTGTGGAAATGGTCCCATTAGAATGAATGACTGGGTCTCACAAGACCTCGAAACACAGTTGAGTGTAGGATGCTAATGGTGCATGTGTGTCTGAAATTTGTGTTGCCAACAAAGATGGAGAAATACAAATGAGCTTGTAGAAATTAAACTGCTAAAGAAAAATCTTACACATATTGTCGTTTTATTTGGAATGCTTCTGTATAAATGGCTTCATCTGGGCAGGAAGTTTATTTAAACAGGGAAATATGGGAAAAGATAGTTTCAAAAATATTTAGAAATTTTTCAAAGGACTTGTGGAGAACAGATAAACCGAAACAGTCTCCTCCTTTAATCCAAGAAAATTCGAAGGTTTTCTTATTTTTAATTTAAAGATGGAGTTTGGCTGAGAATTTCTGATTCACCCAGTAGACATAGTGTTATTGATAGTCAGATCAGGCATGGGCATGTCTTCTGTATGTCAGCAATGCAAGCTGAATTTATAATTAGTAAAGCATTAGACCATCAGTTAAAATTAAGCTGCGATCACGAGACCTCCTTTCTGGAAGATCATCAGAATGCCAAGTAATAAATTAAATAGCATTTGCCAGACAGCAAAATGTGGGAAAGTATTAAGTACCTGGAGCCATTCCTGTATCTGGGTAATAATGTGTAAACCAAAATAACAAGAAGGTTCAGCAATGGAATAAAATTTATGATTGCTGCAACATGTGGGGGGTTCAAAAAAAAGGAGATGCTATAATGTGCTATAATGCTATAATGTGCTACAAAAGTGGAAATTTTCAGCAGAAAACCAAAAAAATTTACAGAAATATTAAAGAACTTCTAAGTGATAGGAGACTAGAATAAAGCTCAGGATTAAATATCTATGAGATAGATACCCTTTTTCACAATGTGGACTTTTTTATTTCCTTTGCTCATTATAGAGGGATGCGGATTTAGGATTAAAACAGTAATTGGGAAAAACTGAAAATTTCATAAATATAAATAATTTATAATTCTATTTAAATAATTGTCAAAATATGCATATTTATATAATTTGGATATTTATACAGTTTTCACTGTAAAGCAGCACTGTGGAGAGGGACCTGGGGGTCCCAGTCCATGGCAAGTTGAACTCATGGGAGTCAGCAGTGCCTGGAAGCCAGGAGGGCCAACCCTGTCCTGGGGGGTACCAGGCACAGCATCGCCAGCTGAGCAAGGGAGGGGATTGTCCCGCTCTGTTCTGAGCTGGGATGGCCTCACCTCGAGTGCTGGGGGCAGTTTTGGCTGCCACAATATAAGAAAGACATTAAACTATTTAGGGAGTATCCAAAGAAAGGCCACAAGGATGGTGAAGGCCTTGAGTGGAAGTATGAGGAGCAGCTGAGGTCACTTGGTCTTTTCAGCCTGGACAAGAGGAGGCTGAGGGGAGATCCTATTGCAGTTACAACTTCCTCACTGGGGAAGAGGAAGGGCAGGCACTGATCTCTTCTCTGTGGTGACCAGTGACAGGACCCAAGGGAATGGCCTGAGGTTGTGTCAGGAGAGGTTTAGGCTGTATATTAGGAGAGTTCTTCATCCAGAGGGTGTTTGGACACTGAAACACGCTTCCCAGGGAAGTGGTCACAGCGTCAGCCTGATGGAGCATTTGGGCAGTGCTCACAGGCACATGGTGTGACCCTTGAAGCTGTTCTGTGCAGGCAAGGACTCAAAGTTACTTGTGGGTCCCTTCCAACTCAGAATATGCTGTGATTCTGTGATTTAAATTGTTTCAATAAAATGAAAATCTTTGAAAACTTAGCATGAAAAATAACCACTGAAATTCAAAACAGAAGTATGAGCATGAAATAGAATATAACAAAATTAAAACTTAAATTCATTTTTTCAAACAAAATTATAAATATCCTGAAACAATAAAAAACCCAAAAATGAACAAACAAAACCAAAAAAAACCACAAACAAACAATAAACCAAAAAAAACCTCCACAAAACAACCTCAAAACCCCACAGCTAGGATCAATCAATAATTAATAAAGCATGGTGCATAACAAAAAAGAAAGAATAATTTCCTATCAGCTGTCCAGCACCTTCTAACAAGTTAGAGGGTTATCTCATCTTCAGTCACTGCAGTTAATAAACTTGTATGCAAATCATAAACAGAAATGATTGGGATTGTCAGTCTTGTCAAGCGCTGCCATTACATAACATAGTTTGTGATTTAGGGCTCTGAAAGTGTTTTAACAGCAGATGTCCTAAAGTGAAAAACCCCTGCTCTTCTGAAGGGGATACATCAAACCACAATTTCTGTTATATAACAGAATGGATTGGAGCAAGTATTGGTTTTATGGCAATGACCATTTCCCTCTCTCTCAGCAATGCTTCATGTCCCACAGGCTCTACATGACCTGTCTCTCCTCTCCCTCTAGAGATAGCCTTTCCCTAATCCTTCTTTCTGTCACCCCGTACCTGATATCCACTCTGATGCAAAAGTTACAGTCACCTTATTTCTTGCATAAGATCTGTTATGTATCCTATTAAATTCTGAGGAATTAATCCAGTTAACAGCAGCCTTGAACCCCACAGCTTCTCTTCTGGTTTCAAATAGACCTTGTGTACCCAAAATCTTGCTTATATTCTCTACACAAGTTGGTGAAATGAATTGTCTTTCATAAATGAGCCTAGTCTTTCTTACATAATAATTATTTCATAAAACAGAATATATTACATATTTTTCTAGCCAAGAAAAAAAAATGCAGAAAATTCAAAATGAAAAGCCAAAAAAACAAACAAACAAAACAAAGTGGAATGGGACAAAACTGAGAACATAATAATAATTCATAAAAATAATTCATAAAAATAATTCATAAAAATAACCAAATATTAATTAGATGCCCCAGTAGTGGAAAATAATTTTGTAACACAAACACGATGGTATAATTTTCTCCCTGTTTTGACTTAATTATCATTTAGTCAATCTAAATGGAGATTATAAAATCCCAAATAATCCAATAAGCTCTTAGAGAGGCCTTTGCAGAGTTTTAGAAAAAGGTGATTCTATTTCTAAGGGTGGAAGATGATCTAAAGCATAAAAACATTCTGGTGTAAAATTGGACTTTTCCTGCCAGTATTGTTTTTAAACTCTAAAATAACTCTTAAGATAATTTTCTTGGTAGTTCACTGTGCAGTACCAGATGGATGTGTGCTATGACTGCTCCATGGCAGTGATACATGTGCCCTATAGGCAGGAGAGGGGGACTAAGGGGAAAGGTGATTATATCCACACTGCTGGGTGAGATGTTCCTCCCCAACCTAGCCCACGGGCTGATCTCATCGAAGGTGAAAAATGGAGGAGAAAAGCTGAAGGACATACTAATGAGAGAACACAATTTCCACTAGCATTGGCGCATACTAAAATTAAAAATAATGTAGTTTAAATTTTCAGTAACTAGCTTAAATTTAATTTTCCTCTGGAGAAGGTTTTTTTTTTCATAAATACATAAATACAATGGGTTTTGTCTAAATAGCTGTGTGCAGTAGTTATTCTTGTATTTACAATAAGAGAAAAAAGTGTGTGTAAAGAACAAAACAAACTGGAAAAAACCCTGTCTTCCAGCACCAGTAGTAATTATAAAAATTATTACCTTGTGTGCATTGTATTTATTTTAGCTGTCAGTCCCTGTACATGTAAGTTAGAGTTGTTATTGATTCTGTTATCAATGATTGATACTGTTATGCCATTAAAACCTTGCTACTCCTTGCTAAAAAAAATAGATTTTCAGTAACAGATGGATTATTCACTCCTATTGTTGTGAAAATGCTTAATTGACCACTGAAAAAACATTACTATGTTTCATCCTGGACAATATGATTCAGTACCACTAAGGATTGAGGCTGGGGCCTATGTTGTTTAATGTCATCATAAATTATTTTGGAAAGTGTGAGAGTATCCAGGGAAGTGTTTGCTTTTCTAATTAAGCTACTAGAGTTACTAAAGACAAAGGCTAAATGAAAAAAATGGGAAAAACCTTATGAAAGAGGACTAAAATAAGACATGAAATCTGATGTAAAGTGGTACATACTGTGGGAGGAGGAGAATAATTCCAATTTAATTAATAAATTGTTGTTCTCTGTAGAAATTATAATCTCTCTCAAATGATATCTTGTTTCATAATAGCTGTATGCACATTTGCTTAGTGTGTGATGAGTGCCAAAAAAAGCAAATGGGATATCAGAAATTCTTAGCAGCAGCTGAAGGAAATAGATGTCATTAATACAGCTTTGTATGTAAATTTCTGGTGAGCCTGTATCTTCCACACTGGGAATGATTTCTCTCTAGTCTCAGAGAACATGTGTCCCACAGAACTTGGAAATGTACAGACAAGGACAAAAGGTTAATCAGGACCTTTGGACTGACTTGTCAGTGAGGAATAACTGAGTAAGATAGGTTTCCTTAACCTGGAAAAGGAGCAAGGAGAAGGAGATATGATAGGTCTCAAAAATATCTAGAACATAGGGGTGAGACTAAAGCGGGAAGATTACTGCCTTCCCCAATGCAAGATGTGTGGGGCACTTATGAAGCCAACAGGTTGCCCATTCAGACCAAACAAAAGGAAGTGATTGTTCATAAAATGAATCAATCCAAAATAGGTAGCTCCATGTCATAGGTTGCTGTGGAGATAACAGAATTTTTCATACTCATGATAAGAGAATGAAGAAATGAATAAAAAAATCAATTTGCCAAAGGATAATAACTGTAGTCACCACCGGTATCTGCACAAACCACTGGACACTTGGCAATTATGTGCTGAACTCTGACCTTCACCTTTGCCAGAGGCAGAGTTCTGGGTTGGAGGCCATGTGCACCTAATGCAGCATACCATGCTTTGGGGTCCAATGATAGATACGGTCCTCCACCTATAATAAAATAATGGTAAGTGTTTATATTAGTCATGTTCCAAAAAGTGACTCACTTGTTGCATGTGGTTTGGACAGTTTAATGGGCAAGACATTTTATCGAGTAAGAAATTAGGTCTGAAGAGAAAAAATACATTTTATTAAATAGCATTTCTCCTAGTGAAAAAAATATACATTTGTCTTTATATGTAAAATGCAAACATCTGCAGTACTTCACGTAGCAATTTACTGATTTTTTTTTTTTTGATTTGGATATATTAGTAATAATATTAGGTTCAAAAAACATAAAACAGTAGTGCAGGTCACAATTACAAATATAATGCCAAGAAAAATGTCTGGTTAGCAAGAGGCTTAGAATGTTGTTGCAAATCCTCATGCCTTTTAATATCTCATACTGCCATCCATTCCACGCAAACTGCTTCTTTAGTTTTCTAGTCCATGTCACTGACAGAAGACTGTCCTTAAAACATCCTTAAAAAGAGCTGAGCCTCTTCAAACCCCTTACAAATCTGCCAGAGCATCCCTTCTATCTGAAGCTGAGCTAAGCACAAAATTCATTTGCTATGCTGAGGATGCAGCCCACACACTCAGTTAGTGATTTGGTTTCCTCTCTGACTTTAAGTGAGAGGGAACTAGCCCAGCCTATGCTCAGGCCAGCTTGGGAATGTGAGGGGACTTGATCAGGTGCAGTGAAACCTCCCAGGCAAGCTCATCATCCACATTCAGCACAAATGTGACAACCCTTGAACCACAGTGGTACCCACCCTCAAACTCAAACATGCTTGCAAAAGTCAAGCATTATACAAAGCAGATACAAGACACATACAAAGCACAAATATTCCTGTAGGCCTTCTTGCTGGGATATTTTTACCCTCTTATGTAAATCTTATGGCATTCTTATAAAAGGCAGTAGGTGATTTAAATTATACTTCACAATCTGCTTCATGAAAATAAAATGACCTCTTTAGGGGATGAGATTTGTGATAATGTCTTGTTATTATGACTGCCTGATAAGCTGAAAATCAAAAAGTAAATGAAAGGATTTTTTTTATTACACCTTTACTTCTGTGGAAGAATTCCTTGTTCATCTTGCAAGTTTAAAAACCTTCGAAGTTCTGTATATGTTTGCATAAAGTCTTCATATACAAAATCCCACACCCACATACATTGACGAGTAGGTGTTTTATGTGCTGGTTGAATAAGAATTTAGGCCTGTCAGGAATGTGTTCACCAACCTTTTGATTTTTGTTTAATTTTTGGGTCTTCAAAGACCCTTTTTTAGTGTTCAGTTCAAGTTGTCCTTTAAACAAGCTTAAGGTGAGACAAGATGAGAGAATCTTGTGTTCTAATACCCTAGAGGATAATGTGAATAAATGAGTTTTAATTAGTAAATCCTTTTCTGTGTCACTGTGGCAGTGGGTAAACCATAGTCCATGATGGTGATTCTATGCTATTCAGCAGAGGTTGTTCTATTTAAGTTTTTTCTCATAGCACTGTTTTTCAGGACAGATGTCTGAGTAAGATGTTGATCACAGCTGATTCTGAATTTTTTATGTTTTTTTGTACCTTGGTGTCAATGTAAAATTACTACTTTGAAGAGAGTACAGTTTTTTAGTATTTCAAAATGCAGGATCCAAAGTTATTTTCCTGAATGTGTCAAGTTGTAGATGTGAATAGTCAACAAGAGGTATTGTGTCGAAACCCATCAGCCTATAAATATGTATGCATTATTGCTGATGTGAATTAAGGATTATAATAAAAGAGTGAGATAGGACAGTTTAATTGCTGTGACAATGTTGTTTTTTTTCTTACTGTGAGAATTGAAGCATAAACTGTGGAGAAGAAAGCTAAGGAAAAAAGCCTCATTGACATTATTAGTGCAGTATATATTTTCTGGAAACTAAGAGTACTTTTCAGCACTGTCATATAAGCCAGTTAATAGCCCTTGCTTGTCAAATCCAGCTGTATCAGCCCAGCAGCAGGTAACTGCTTCTAGTTTAATTGAAGCCAGTATTAGAGTCCAGGAAAATAATCAATGAGTGTTTGCAGAATCAGGAGATTCCTGCATAAGCCAAATGAATTCTGGCAGACAGCATTTGTACAGATTAAGAATCATTATAAAGATGCTGAAAACTTGAAAAACTGACCAGTAAAACTGAAAATTTCTTTTCAGTAAAGGTATGTGTTGCTGTGGCATTTTTAAAAAGTAAAAGATTTACTTATTTTGAATAATTTACATGCTAATAGACTAATTTGATATTATCAGGAAGTTAAAAGGCAGTAACAGGTATATGATTTATATTAGAAACAAGAACTTGAGCTGCTTTTTTTTTTTTTGTATAGCAAAATACAGAAAAAAAATAAGTTATTCTTTCATTTGGATGCAAACAAGATTGGGTTTGGTTCATTTTTATGTACTATTTTATTTACTCTATTCACCATTTTGACATGCTTATTGCACTATCATATCTGAAAGCTGTTGTAAGGCGTGGTTCTGAAGTGCACTTGATCATTCCTTCTTCAGCAAGCTGAGTCTTCTGCCAAGTGAGTCTGGTAGCAAATATAGCATAATTTTATTAACCAGGGCAGTAAAATTAGACAGACTAACAATTAAAAAATAGTGTCTAACCTATTTCTTTTGTTTTGGAGTGACACTTTTTCAAAAGAAATTGTAATTGATCCTACAAAAAAAATTAATTGCTCTGTCCTCTTTGCTTATTAACCTCTCTATAAAGTAGAGTGATTCAAAGACATGCTTTTATGGGCCTCATCACTTAAGCATCTGAACATTTCAGTCACTATCCTTGCAGTGGCTTGGTGAGGCAAGAAAGTAGCAGCTCTCTTCCCTAAGTAGAGAGTCAAAGCATAGGAAGACTGAATTATTTGCTTGAATAATTTACAAATTAAATTGAAACCTTAAAAACTTGAAAGTCCATCCTTCTGGTTTTTCTAATTCTTGTTAAATGTGGGGCTTTTTATATAAATGATAGTTTAAGGTTTGATATTGTCTGGATTGATAAGTAGGCAGTTGTGTCTCTGCCGAAGGACACTGTAACAGGGAGCTAGGCAGATCTGCCTACCTGGAAATTAAATAAAGGATTACTTATTAAATTTTCCTACATCTAGCACTGCAGTGCTCTTTAGATTAAATAGTTAGCTTCCAAGTCCATTCCTAGTCTTGACATTAATAATGTCAAATTTGTAACTGCAAGGTAGAAAGTAAGGTAAAGTAAGCTCAAGGGGAAGAGGGAAGGGGATTAAAGGTCAGTGCTGCCAAGTCCTCATGAGCCCTCTGTATTCATGGTTCGTCAAAATAGATGAAAAAATTATGAAAATAACTGGCAAAACAGGCAACCGGGAGTCTTGTGTTCCTAACAGCCTGCATTGTGCTTTATGGGTTCCTTGTAATAGATTGTTAACATGTTTCTTTGGGGAGCCCAGCCCCAGAGACTGATTCTGAAGTAATGGCTTCCTCAGTGTATTAAATAATTCTGACAGGCTGCACATTTTCTTTAATTATCTCCAAGTATTACTGGTTAAGAACTTGTAAAAATTAATGGTATAAGTAATTAGCCTATTGACATTACTTTTCCTGTAGGCTATACAAGAAAATATGTCCTGAATTTGATCACATTTTATGCATTGTACAGGTAATTGTGTATTATTGGGGAAAATGTAAAACTGGGGAAAAAATAAAACTATTTTTTGGGAGAAAAAAAGGCACATTAAATGCCTCTTTCTAATATCTTGGACAGGAACCAAAGGTTCTTTTATTCTGTGCATTTGTGGGGAGTCTATTGTCTACTGTCATGTTTGTTAGTGATGGACAGTCCATATCCTGAGTTAAACAAGTAGGCAGAAATTATTTACTCCAGTAATTTATCTCCAGTGTTACTTTCCATTAATGCAATTCAAACTGTAGAAAAAAAGTAAATTAAAAAGATAAATATGGGTAAATTTATTCAAGGACTCTTCAAAACCATTGATATTCTTTCATGACAATGTCTTCAAAAGCCCTGAAAGTCATTCTTAGTCTTAATGTTCATTAATGTTATACACTAAAGGACAAGATGAGCCAAAAACAATGCCTACAAAGTAAATAAAGACATTTTTCTACATGTTGCCAGTACCGCACACAATTTGACAGAATTTATTAAGAAAAAACACATTCAGAAATTGTTTTTTTAGATTCAGCGATTTTAAAGTAAATTTTCATTTTATCATGTTAAATTCTAGTTCACTTTACTTTATGCCATCACAAGTTTTATAATCACCTAATGAGAGCTCTGTATTTTTACTTAAAGATACAATGCAGACATAAAGTTCACTTCCATTTTGGGCTGTGTCCAAAAAATAAATGGGACCATTCTTTAAAATTCTTTTTGATTTTTTCAAAATTAAGAAGTGATACTATACTTCCTAAATTCTGAAGTCATAGTCATGTTTCAGAATTATTACCAGATAGCTGGCAGATCTCCATGCGTGTTTTCATTCCAAATTAAAGGGCACTTTTGAGGCAAATCTCTTGATCATTCAGTCTTACTGTAGTTTTGTTCACATCAGGAGAGGTCTTGGAGAGTACAAACAAGATCACTTCTCGCTAAAAAAAAGCTGAGAGTATGCACTACATGAATTGGCACTTAGTCCACTGAACCAGATGAGATTTTGTTCGCAGCAGAAAACCTTGAGGTGCGTTTATTGCCTGCATCATTCCTCTCCATCAGCTGCTTCGTCCTACAGAACACTCTCACTGGTTCACATTACCTGCTAGCACAGGTACATCTTGTGTCTAATAAAAAATAGATACAGAGACACTACCCAAGGCTAGGTGAGTCCTGGCATATCTAGTCACCCATCTTTCCCTACATTTTGGTTAAATTTTCCAGTATGTTTAAGATGATGACCTACAGAGCAGAAGGGAATTATACTGCTAATATACTGGGGGGGGGCGGGAACCATATGCAAAATAGTAGTATATAGCAAGAGTGTATAATCTCAATTTTGGAGTAACTTTTAGTGATGTTTATATATATGGTCCCTATATGCCTGGATATGTAAAAAATTCAAGTTTGTAGTGTATATCTTTCATTAATTACAATCCTTGAAAAATATTGGTATTAAAAATAAATTTTTACATTGATTGTGTAAAATGATATTGATTTAGAATAAGTTCACTTTCAAGTTTGGTGCTGCATGTCTGTGTGTGTCTATGTGTCTGTGTGTGATCTGCAAGTAAAAGTTACATTTGTCCAAGTCATCTTTTTATTAGTTCTTATCTGTGTTAGAGTATTACTTTAAATGTATTTAAATACTTTAAAGTATTACTTTAAATGTTGCAAAAAACTATATCAAGAGCAATAAAAATGATGACATAGATCAAATTTATGTTCAAGTCACCAAGATATTTCAATTTGAATAAATTTTGACTTGATCTTAAATGATTAAGACAAAGCATGAAACAGACAATGCAAAGTTAGAAGAATCGTGCCAGAAAAATGAAATTTATTGTTATATTTATTTATAATAGGTCTATTTAAACAGATTTTCTCACTGCAATAATGAAAGATAAAATGAAGTGTAGTTCAATTATTTTTATTAAATGGAAAGATAAGTAGCATAGTCCAACTGAAAACTGAATTTTTCAAAGATTTTCATGTAAAAATGATACTAGGTGTTATGAAGAACAGAAGTGATTTTCTTAATACTTGTTTATACTCTTATCCTTATTTTTATTTCTCTGAAGGCTAGTACTTCTGAATGTGTGCTCCTGAAAATATTCATGGTAATATTTTCTAAACCAGGAAAATTAATATTTCAAAACATTTTTTTATATAAAAAAGATATGAGAAGAATACATACATAATTCACAATCCGTGATAGAGAAATCTTGTATGTAGAATGCAGTCCAAAATGCCATCTGTTTTTTTCCTTTAAGGTTCTCATAAAATGTGTATTTTTAAAATACTTGGCTATGTAAAATTAATTTGCCCTTTCTTTTGGAAACATTTGTTAACTGTTTTACAACATCCATTAGTAATGCAATCAATTTACACCTTTGATCACAGTCTTCTTTTTTTTCTTTCTTTTCTCTTTTGTTTTTCATTTTTCTCTTCCATGTTAACCAGGAAAAGTACTACCCTAAAACAATCATATGGA
This sequence comes from Chloebia gouldiae, assembly GCA_003676055.1. Taxonomy (NCBI): domain Eukaryota; kingdom Metazoa; phylum Chordata; class Aves; order Passeriformes; family Passeridae; genus Chloebia; species Chloebia gouldiae. Next base: position 189,890 of record QUSF01000013.1, on the reverse strand, counting down.
CAACCTTTGTGTGTCTGTTTGTGTGTGTAAAACCTGTACTCGGGGAAACTCTTTTAATTATTAACTTTTGAGCTGGTAAACGATCCAAATTTTCTTCTCATAGGTCCTCTGATTTTGCAGTCTTGACCTTTAGTGGTTTTGACCTTAAACCTTCATCAAACTGGCCCTGGTTCATATGGAAGGAGAACAAGTTGCTTTAGTTGGTGTTCGCCGTAGAGCTGATGTTTCTCTATTCTCTCTCTCTCCCTCGCTAACTCAGCTGGAGTTACTAAGCTCAATAATTTCTTGGGTGCTACTAGCTGAACTTCTATAAAATTAGACTATTCTTCTTCATTTCTCTGACTTTTGAGGCCCTATGGCTTGAATGAAAAGCAAAGTTCACACTCATCTACGACTATTGTGCTGGAAGGCAGCTGAACAATTGAGTACTGCCATTAAAGTCAGTACACTTTCACTGAATTCTGTTTACAGATTGTACCATTGGGCTTCTTTGTACCATTCTATTTCTTTGTCTGTTTCCCTTCCTCTAAGTAGAGTTGATAATGCTCTCTGAAAATTGATGTAAAGATATCATCTGAAGCTCTTACATGAACATGGCTTTGTAGAACCTGAACATCCTTTGTCAAAGTCCGTAATACCTCGGGACTCAGCGTGTCACTACACAAATCCTATATACACCCTGCAGTGCTGATATGTGCTGCTAATTTGCTGTTGCCATGACTAGTTTATTATTTTGCCAGTTCACAGGGAAAAGTGCTTTTCCATTCTTTTCACAGCTGGCAGTACTGCTCAGCCAGGCAATGTAGGAGTTCTTGCGGGCTAGGTAGAGAAAGAGCTGGCATCTGCTGCCCTGGCACAGCATTGGCACACCTACCCTTCCTGTTGGACAGAGGTAGGTGTAACAGTAGGATCAGCCTGCAAAATGAAGTCAGTAGTGCTGGGAAAACAGTAGTTTATTTGCCCTTTGGGAAGTCTTGCCCTTTTGGGAAGTCATCTGAAAGCACCTTACAACCTTCCCTTAATGATTCTGGTGAATTTATGTTGCTGTGCTGAGGAGGGATGTATGCTAGAAAGTTGCACTGCACTCACTGGGAGAAATATTCTCCACCTGAGATCTGTAACCTCTCTTTTATAACCTCTTTGTGGACAAGCATGTATCTGTTTTTAGCTGTGCTGTGTACGACCCAGCCTGGCTGAAGCACCTATTCATCTGCCTATCACAGTCATGACATTCACAGATCGCAAACAAGTTAGAAAACTACTTTGTATATTTTTTTCTGTCTTCCGAAAATATTTCTTGTTTCTCCTTCTTAAAATTGAAAACAGTGCCTGTTGAGGGCAAACTTGCTTAAGTACTGGAAAATTTTTTTGAGAGCAAGTTAATCACATCAAGTAAATTTTTAATTTATGTACTGAAGAGACATCTTCAGGTTGTCCCATTCTTTTTTCTTCTAAAGTACCATTTCCATTTCATATTCATAACAAACTTAAGAATGATTTTGTATCTGTTTATCTCATAGGAACAAAATTTGAGTTCTTACAAGAAAAAAAAAAAAACAACAAACCAAAGAATCCTATATTCCAGAGTCAACCATGTGGTGCTGATAACAAAGGAGTCATACAAGACCCAAAATTGTTTCTAGGGGTCCACAGTACTAACCCAGTCCACAAAACAGATGCTTCAGGAAGTCAGAAATGCTACAGTGCTACTAGTGGTACAGTGCAGCTGGTATATCAAAATGTGAAGAAAGTATCTAACTATTGCTCCAGGTACCAGTTGTTCCATTAATGGAAACACCACTACCTAGTAGTATTATTTAAATCAAACTAATTTTAAGATTATTTTTATTTCATGTGAGATTGGTATTAAAATGGCTTTTTAATCAAGCTAAGCCCAGTCTAACAAGGTTATTAAGTTAATGAAAAAATTAGCAAAGAAATCTTGATCTATTTATGATTTTCAAACCATTTATTAGTGTTTCTTACTAAGTTTATGAATTTATAAAAAATATTTATAGAAAATTTGATATTCAGTTGAATTCTTAGAGAAAAGAATATTATCCTGATATGGCTGTAATTGTGCTGGAACATGGTTTATTCATGATTTTATAGCATGAAATTCTTTGTGACAGGTGTTTGGTATCCCACAATACCAATTCATGTTTCAGGAAAATGTATCATTAAGATGAAAAATATGTACATTTAAGGCACACGTATAGTAAATCAAAAGCTTAGTCTTGCTTAATTTTTTTCTGTCTGTGCTATATGATTTTTTTTCACAGAAAATTTTGCAGCACTCAAAACAAGGCCAGCTGGATACCAACAAGAGATAAATCTATTCTGAAAGCTTAAAAAGGCTCACTACAAGTGAATGCCGTATTCTCATTCTGCTAAGCCAGCCTCTCAAAAAACTTAGAGTAAAGGATGTGGCTCTAAATTGGATCTCATAGCAACTAAAGAAGGATGGCTATGTCCCTGTGCAGATGTGGAAGGTCAAGGTGGGAAGATGGGAAGCTCTGTGCATAAAGCCTTCTTCTCTTCTTATTGAGTCAAACAAAACTTAATTACTTAAAGACATTATTCCTTTAATAAAATCATCTCTGTGGGGCACGTGGCTGTTGTAAATAGACTTGTGCCCTGCTGTGGATATGTGCTTTGGCAGTTTCATGTTATTCCTTCTAGATAAATAAAGTGCAGTTCTACAGAGTACATCCTTGCATGGTTTTCCATGGATGGCTTTCAGACTCTCTTTTTAGGGGTTGTACCTGCCATGTTCCTATAGTCAGTCACACACTATAATTGTAGTTTGGTAGTTAGAGCTTGCTCCTGAATGAGATAGGGAAATACTACTTGCCTCAATACTAGAGTGAATTACTGTTCAATTACTGTAAGCACTATGTACAAGAGAATATGCTCATAAGGTAGTTTTCACATTGAATCTATTCTGAGTCATTAAATCAGTAGTGCAAAATACAAATCATCATCAGATATCCTTTAAAGAAATGAGATTTTCTGACAAACAACAGTATTTTATTATTCGGTTTTTTTAAATATAATTAAAAATGCTAGCTTTCAACAGATTTGGTAATTTTTATATCTAGAGTATTTTTCCCTGAAAAAGTGGAAGCAACAGAAATAACTACTGTTTCCTGGTTTACTAATTTTTGGCAAATTCATTAGTAAATAACTGCAATTACCTGTTCATTCTATATATATGTCTTTTAGGCATAATCAAAATTAGTGTCACTAGGTTGTATATTTTCTTAAAGTGCCTTAGTCACTATAGAGATTTTCTATTATTCAGTGAGCAAAATATTTACAGAGTCTTTTTGAAGAGGCGGACATACTTTCCATAATCTTCATTTCTACATTTGGGAAGTGTCATTAAGATGATGAAATCTGTAAAAACTTAAAGGCAGACAACAAAGGAAAGATGATGTTTGATGCTCAGAAGGTCTGCAGCCTGTGAATATATTATTATTTAATAGATAAGTCTGTTCTTATGTTCAAAAAGAGTGTGTGTCATTTATCACACCAAAGGAATATTTTTAGGAAAATTGCTAAAATGGGTTCCTTTCGTGAATATCACTTCCTTGATCATAATTAACAGATGATACAAATGCAGGTGAATTTAGCCACCAATAGCTGCAATATTTGTCAGTGAAAGGAGCCTGACTTATGCAAACATTTATGAATGGATAAAAGCCCTGACACATCACAACTAACTCCCACACCACTGAAAGGATTTCATAGTAATTTCTGTTTAACAAAGGTTATAAATAGCAAAAGCATTGTTTTATAAAGTTTATCCTACCCCTGAATCTTGAAATAATCCAATATTATTATTTGAGGTGTTGGAAGTTCTGGAAAATGAAAAAGGGGGGATGGGAGGGATAGAGGGGAGAGACTGCAAATGATTTCCACACAAGAAGAAACTGCTGTTGTTTCCATTTTGAAATCTTTAGTATGGTAAAACTTAAAGGTGAAAAGAAAATATCCCTAAGTGCATGAACTTAAACAGAAGAAAATGTTTACTCTCAGTCTGTGGGAGAGAACCCTGCCAATACTCTGCAGGAGAGTACTCTGCTAGTGCTTGCAAGGCCCTAATTATTACTGAATAAAATTGGAGACAAGGGGAGTTTTGCCATTGACTTTCTAAAGTCCAAGATTTAGACTTTATGGACACAGTTACACTTTCCTGGACCCTGGAGAGATTTTGTCCTTGTCAACTGATTTCCCCAGCATTTCTAGAAAAATTATATACAAGATAGGAACAAATTAACATGTCTGTTGTTTCAATGAGCAGTTCTGTCAGAAAAATGGAATACAAACTCATCCAGAAACAGTTTTTTTCACTTCCTGCTTCTTCCAAGTTCTCTGTAGGAATAACCTTCCCACTCTTGTCTCTGGGGAAAAATGACTCTATGCTCTTTTCTTCCTTCTCCACTCCCAATAGCAGCAGCAGATGTGGCTGTTCTTCCATCTCATCAGTATAAAACATAGGTACAGCCACACCTATAGAAAACAGATATCTTACAGCAGCCATACAGTAATTTTTTTTCCAAATTATAAAGCTTTCTAATTTTTTTATCTATTGTACTCTCCATTGATTCTTAGGAATATTTGTCTTTATTCATTAAATACATGAGTAAATCCTGAAAATGATTGCTATAGCTAGTATATAACTATATGTAAACTCAACATGTTTTTCTTAAAACTGAATTGGGAAAATCCAGCAGAGATAACCATATTCAGATTTATAATTAAACTGCTCTATTTGAGCAGAAATTATGTAATCTTGAGCTGGTGAAGATATTTTTCTTTTGCTTTTTAATACATAGGTGTGACATTTTTATTAAAAAGAAGGCATACCAATATTCCTACACATTGTAGCTTAACAATATGTGAAATATTAATGTATCCATAACTTAGAATATGTCCATCTGGGATTTTATTCAGTTCTGTATAGTTACATATAAATGCTGCTTGTTTTAAGTAAACCAAGCCTCAAGAACAAACTCTATCTGATGTCCTGTGTCTTAAGAACCTACTTTTCTTCCATGCAAATGTTGATTAGTTAAAAGACCCCACTAGAATAGAATGTTTACCTATTTTTGCAAAACCTCTAAAACTTAAAAAAAAAAAAAAAACAAAAAACCTGTGTCACAAGCTAGCAAAAAATGCAAACTATGCAGAACGTCATTTATCTGTACTGCGTCACCAAAATGAAAGAAATACATACAGCACAACCCTTTCCTATGCTGCTTCTGGAACCTGAGGAAAATCAACACTACTGTATGATAAGACAGTCTTTAAAAATATTGTTCTGAGGAAATCTTGCAGCCAGAACATTATTCATGGGGTGTGCCTTCTTGGAATTGATGCATAGGGCACAGAAGATTTTTGAGTTTCTTTGATGTAATTTCTATTCCTTGCACATTAAGCATTATTTGTTCATACTTGCTGGATTATTTTGCAATTTTTTTTTGTCTAGTAGTATGAATATTTACCTGACTTTTTTTGGGCCAACTTAAGTTAAAGATATTAAAAATTCAAAATATATCATATTTCACTCATAAAATTCTGTGCCTGTAAATGCCTTAAAATTATCCCTCTAATATATGTGTCAAAATTGTTTTTCACCTCTATGATGGAACTAAGAATTTTTTTTCCTGTTTATGTAAGATAACTGGTCAAACAGTTTATGGTAGTATGCCTTGTCACAGTGATAGACAGGCTGAGGTAAAATCTTTCTACTCTGTCATTCCCTACCTGTTCTAGTATATCATTATCAAACAAAAAGAGATACCTTAACTGACAGAGCTTTACAGCAAGTGTGATTTATGGAACAAGTTTTTTTAATTTAACTTAACATGCAATTTAAATAAATGAGGAAGGGAGTTTTTAACATTCATTTCCTATGTAGTCAGTAAAGAAAAATATTTGGAAAAAAAAGAAAAATTAATTAAGGGAAGGATAAAAATGAAGAAAGCTTCATCAGCACCAGCAGAACTTGGTAGACCTTTACTCTGAACCCTTCCAAGTTCCAGATAGAATTGAAGGGCACACTCATATGAATCAGAAAATAGCAGAAGATATATTTGCTAAATAATGTTCCAATCAGTATAAAATTAAGCATAAGGTTTTATAATTAGTTTATAAACTTTTAACTTCCCAAATGCAATGGATTTAAACTGATCCAACACATATTTCTAGGCATATATTTGTTACAGTTCTAGTCTTTCTTTTTACATTATAACTACAAGAACCTGTCACTTTTTGCTTATGACAGAGTGCCTTTTTGAGGTACTTAAAAGTTGTGTATTTATCAGTATTGTTGATGTTATTATTTCTATTATTATCTTGGGCACAGAAAATTTTCAGCTTATTTAGACTAATGGGTAAAGCAATGAGAATCTGTATAATAACGTGTCCTTTCATGCCTGTGCATGTGATAAAATTGTGACTTCTGAAGTAGAGTAAACCTAGTTTAGGGGACCTAATTAGGGCACACTTCTAGCAACAATACCGAGCCCTTGGCTTACAGAGAAGCTATCTCTAGATATTTTGCATAGCTGATTCAGGAAGCCAGTCAGGCTTGGGGTTCACTTTATGTGTGGTCACATGTACCATTTTTGTGACTATGGAGGTCATCTAACCCCTGACTAGGGTTTTCTGTGTTAAGGATTGATGAACAGTAGGAGATAATTACTTTGTGCCTACTTTGCCTTTAGATATGACTGCATAGCTGGAGGTGTATTTCTTCTCCTAGCTGCAGCTGTGGTATGGAAATGTATGCTGCCTCACGCATCCCTCCTACAGGTTTCTCCCTCCTCAGAAAAGCAACTCCAGCAGGAAATTTGAGTTTTCCATCATTAATTTGAAAAGAACCAGGCTGAAAATCTCAGCTATTCAATTCGTCTATCTAGATGGGACAGTCTGATACAAAGAATTTTAGGGGAATTCAATTAGCTCCAGATGTTTAGGGTGGAGAAGTGAATACCACCAAGAAAAGGAGTGGGAAGCTGCTCAGAGTCAAGATCTCTTCCAGCAGCATGGCAATTGCCAAAAGGCATCTGTCTTTTTGTCTGTCACTTTAGAAACTGAATGGCACACCCCACACTTTCTTCCCTATCACACAAGGTATTCCTCCTATCATTGGTAGGGCAACTCCTGTTGAGAGAAAACATTGCATGCAACTGACTGGCTGTAGCTATAGCTCCCATCATAAATTAAATCTCAACTAAAAAACAAGTCCATAATGTCACAACTATTAGGTGAGATGAGGAGTAAAGCATGTGTCCTCTGATGATGATGATATTTTCTGTGCAGAAAAGTCCAAGTAACTAACCAGGATTTTATACCTTGCAGCTTAAGAGATCTATAGACTATAATTCTACAGAAACTGGATCACATTCACACACCCTAGAAATAAAACAGATTTTGTCATTTCAGGAGCCTAAACACCTCGTTCTAAACTGAAAATTTCTAACCTTGCCAACACCTTCATTTTAGTGACACTTTGCAGTATAAAGTTCCTGCTTGTTCTCAGCTTTCTGAACAGTGGTTATCTAGTGGTCTGCAGAGAGACTATCTTCATAAATATAAGTAGACAGTCATTAGAAATTATTAACTATCCTTTAACAGGTATCTTAGAAATTTTGGTTTAGTTTTAAAAAAATTCATATAATGACTTCTTAAGTCTCTAGTGTTTGTTTTTATTATATTTATTCATACAGCATAATTAATATTTTCATGCACTGATCTTTTACATGTATTGTAGAAGAGATACAGCAGGCAACACAGTGAAAAATTTCTGTATTTCTGTCAGTATGTATTATCTAGAGAGATGCAGCTCTTTTTGATATTCTGATAGTGATTCTTCTTTCAAAAAAGAAATACTGCAATCACTACCTCAAAAGATCACCACCCCTTCATATTTATGATTTTAATTGATTACAGCAATGCCATTGAACATTTTGCTGATCTTGCACAATTGAATAGCAAGAGTTAGAATTCACTTGTCATGCTGTCTTTTCTTCATTTAGTTTTTGGAATCAGTGAATAAATGTTGTCTTGAAGAGGAATACAAATATCTCCTGCCTAAAGCTGGGATGATTTTTTTCCCCAGAGCCCTGTGTGTGGCAAATTCCCTTCCCTCATTTCTGAGTTTTGGACATCAACATTTCCCTCCTACTTAACCGCAGGGAGTCCAGCCAGGCGTGGGTACAGAGGGAGTAGCGCTGCTTTCACAGGTGTCGATCAAACCAGGCCTACTGGTGCCAACTCAAATGCATTCATTAGTAAAAAGTGATGTCTCCCACGGGCTCCTTCAGCCCAGAAGATTATTTACCACAGATTTTGAGTGCATAGTAGTGAAAAGACTGCATCTATGTATGAGGATACATGGCATATCCTCACTTTTCCTATGCGATGCATTAAGGGTTTTGGATTGTGAGGGTTTCACTTTCAATTCCCTCCTCAGTTCCTGTTAAATACTTTGAAAAATTCTAAAATTATAAACTTTTAATAGCATGGTAGAATCCTTTTCCACTGAGCTGTCATCAGCAGCTGCACACTACATTGCAGCTCATAATCCTTCAGAAGGATACATAAAATTGAGCTAGATAAAGAAGAAATTGGAAGTTGATAAATTTCCTCAAATTTTGTCTCCTGTTGCTGTCTAATGGCCAATACTGGAATTTGTTGTTGGAGCCTGTGATTTTGCTATTACTTGACAGTGGCTATACCCAGAAACCTCAACAGATTGAAGTTTGCATCAGTTGTCACCATTCTGCAGAACATTTCTCTCAAATGACATTAAAAATAACTTAACTGATACCTATGGGTACACAAGAACATTGTAACATGGAGTTATATGAGATCAGTATGAATAATTTAATTTTAAAAATTACTTTTTATGTTGATTCTTGCATTAAAGTTGAAGAGGGTGGAGCAGAACACCATGTTTCTATATACATCAGCTCCAGCTGAAATAGTGACGCAGAAATAATCACCAGAAATTTATGCAACTTGTAACTTACATGTATAACTACTTGTCTAATTAAATGATATTATAACATTATTGAGAAATTTTTAATCTTTCAATGCTTTATAGTGCATAACATTTTTAATTGGCCAATATTTTTTATGTATATGGCATTCCATAAAAGGAATGTTGGGAGTTTTTTCACTGTGCACATAGAAGTGTTGCTATTAAATTCTACATAACGAAGCAAAAATATTCATGTAGAGAAGAATTTGAAAAATAACAATGCCTAATCCCTCAAGTGCATGATGTTGGTAGAGAAGAAGATTCATTTGAACTGAGAAAGTCAGGTACTGATTTTATTCCTTTCTCATTTGCCATCATCTTACTACCTGATAACCACACTCAATATTGAAAAAATCTGTTCTGATTTAGTGTGCTTAGACTAAATCCCTATGATGGGGAAAATGTTTTATTTAATTAAATAATAAGTGTTTTAATTTCAATAAAGCTCATTTTTATTTGCAAAACAAGAATCACTAAAAAAAAGTATAAAAAATCTTTTTACTTAATTGCTTTTGAATAAGGTTGTATTCTATTCTCATTTGAACAGGAAGATATTTCCATGTGGTTAATTACATGGTTAATAAACCAGATGGTTTATTGCTATTTTTTCAAAAAATAGTCAAAAGAATGTTAATTTTTGGTAGCAGATATTTTGCTAAACATAAAAAAATAAGACAGAGAAATACAACACAAAGAAAATTATTCATGATGATGAGATATGCGCAGCTTACTAATTCAAATAATGTTCAAATTTTTGTATCTATATGGGTACACACACACACATGTGCATCCCTTAAATGACATTCTTAATTATTGTTTGAAATTTTCATAGTACTAAGAAAGACAGCTCACAGATAGGAATCTCTTATTAAAAGGCCTGTACAGAGCTAGTAAAAAGACACCTCTTCCTATTCCAAATAATTTTCAGCTTTGAAAATTGCTCTTTTCCAAATGACCTTTAAAAAAAATCATTCTTTTCTCCTTTTGTTCATCTTTCTTTTACCTCATGATTTTGCACTTGGACTCAGCTGTATTAAAGGTCATTTTTAACCTCAAGGATTCTCTGATTCTGGGATTTTATTTGCTTCTTGTTTCCATATACCTATTGTCATTGATCTTAGCCATTTGTAGTAGTGTCCTAACTCATCTCAACACAAGCTTTAGTCTGCAGTCTTGCCTGACGAATGCATGTTAACTTATTATTTAGAAGATGCCCTAGGTAAGCCAAACTTTTAGAATCAGGAAACATTTGCACTGATTGTGTTGTGAGCAGATTTTACCTCATCCCTAAATGTCTTCTGCAGTGGTATGTGTGTGATGGAGAGGGAAAGAAAGAAAATCTATTTTATTGGATTTGATTAGCAACAATTACACTGTTCTTTTTAATTTTTCCATGTCCTGAATTAAAGTCTCTGGCATCCCCTTTGAATCTTAGGAAAATGTTCAAGGTTTATGTATTTTTAGAGGGAAGAAATAAATATATTTGTGTGAAAGCAGTACATTATATTCTAATTATCAGTTTTTAAAAGAAGCTATGCAATCTGTGCAGATCATAGAGTTCTTGCCAAGAGAAAATATGTGTAGAATAATTATCTTTTAAAAGGGCAGCCTTCCAAATAGAAAATCTCCAGACTCATTTACACCCTCCTCTCTTGTAGTGGGTATCCTTGTTCCAGCACACACTTTTACAGTAGAGATCTGCCATAACGGGTCTGCTTGGGTCTATGTTAACTGTACAAAAATTGCCTTTTTTTCCTTTCCTCTGTTCAGGCAATTATTCCGTATTTTCAGTCTTAGGTAATGTTGGAGTTGAATGATGTTCTGGTTTCTCAAATAGTTTTCATTGCACATCTAACCCAAGAAAGTACAGGGGATGGTGCCTACAGAATGAATGGTGATACCTGGGAGTAGATGCAGGAAGAGAAAATAATGGAGTAAAGTCCTAAAATACATTGCATAAAGAAAAATGATGTCAAGATACACATGTGGGATGTATAACTAATACTGTTGTGCAGGCAAGGAATGGTTAATAGCTTGGAATAATTACGGGTTAAACACTGCAATATAGCATTTAAACTTATTTACTAGTAACAAATAAATGGGACTAATTTTTTTTCAGCCTGTGAAACTGGCAGTGGAATAAGACCTAGAATCTCAGAGTGTATCATAGGGTAAATCTATCCGTTTAGGTGTTTTAAATATTCCTTGACATTTGGGAAATGTGGAAAGGGAAGTTGTCAACTCATACAACAACTTCTCAATGTCTGTATTGCTGTGAAATTAGGATCACAGCAATCCTGGCAGATGTCATAGCCCTTGCTCTGGCATGATTTGTGGGGGTATAATGATTGCTTCATTTTAAAGTAGACTGTCTTGCAATTTTTTAAGCTTCTTTTATTTCCAATTTCTTTACCTACATATGTGAATTTACATATTTGACTCTCAAAATGATTGTATTAATAGAAGTCATTGAATTATTTAAGGAAAGAGAAGGTGAACAGTTGAGGATCAGATGAATAGGATACTGAAGAGAAAATCAGCACCACAGGATACTGAGGAACAAATACATCTGATCCATACTCCTGCAATGCTTGATTTACCTAGCAGTATAGACCCATTCTTGAAGTACATTATCTAATGCATTTCCTGGTCTTTCATGTGGTATGAAATTATTTGTGCAGTGTATGAATTCTTGAAGTGACAACAGAGCTGGTAACACTGAGTTATTGAAGCAGTAAGATCTTAATTTATTGCTAAAATACAAACAATCATGCTTCTTGTTAAAAACTGTCAGAGAACTGAATAAATAATTTCTCCCAGATGTGCTAGTAGTGAGTTGTGACCAACTTTTCATCCTCTTTGAAGCAAACTAGCATTCAGCTTGTTACAGTCTGAAGCAGATTGCTAGATCACATGGATTTGTAGACTGACTGAGTCTGGCATCTGGTACTGGATATGATTCAAAAACACTGCCATAATTTCTGCATAGATTTATGCAATGTATCTTACAATAGTCTCCGTCTTATTATTCATACTTTATTTTTTTTAATCAGTCATTTCTTTTGCCATATGTATTATTGTTTGTACACATTAGCAAGAATTATGGAATGATATGTCTTTTTCTGCCATCATGGAAAAATATTCATGATTTTCTGCACTAACAAGAGTTTTGCTGCAAGAAATTATTAGTCTTATACTCAGGATAGATTTGCCCAGAGATCTGACACTAAACTGTTTTACTTACATAGTAGAGAATACAAGTGTAGATTTCAGCAAAGATAGAAATGAATCCCTCACATTTCCAAGCCCCCACTGCATTTTTAATATTCAGGATTTATAGGGAAAACATAAAATTAAGACAACCTGTGTGAATGCAATCATTTGTACAACCTTGTTGCAGTAAATTCAGGTGATTCTGGAATGTAAACACATTGTGGGGAGGAAAGTAAGTAATATCTGAGCACTTGTTCTCTTGCCCTTTAATTTTACTGAAATAGTGGAAGACCAAGAATTAGAAAATAAGTGTGAGCAAGAAGGTGAAATGGAATACAAACCCAAAGTTTCTGTGGGCACAGTCAGAAAAACCAGTCTCTCACAAATCTGTTTTTCAGCACAAAAAAGAAATGTCTTTTCTTCCAGTGCAATACAGCTCGTAACACATAAATCAAGACAGAGTAGCAAGCATTTACTCTTTAGCTTAAACTGCTTTCTGGAAAATTTCAGGCATTGAAAGTCAGGATTATTTCCTAGTGTTGTGTAAGTACAGCTAATGCTAGCTTCTTGTTTTCATCTATGCATCTGAATCTAAGTTTTGCATTCTCTCTATTGCTGAAGAATTGAGTCAATTTTAAATTAATCGATCAGCTGTTCCCATGCAGTAATTTGACACTGTGTAATGTTAAATTGACCCACAAATTGCATAGCTTGATGTGGGTTATAAATAAGCATGCATTTGCACATTGTCCTGCAATGTCATCTAGGAAGCTTATGTCAAAATCAGCAGATCTGGTGAATAAATACAATGTGACACATCCCAGCTAATGCAGAGTATTGCAGCTCTGTTTAGTTGGGTGGAATGGTTCCTGGGTTGTACTAGATGAGTGATACTTGTGAAGCCCAGTGAATACATCTACAAATGTAGAATTGCTATTCCTACCAGTTGTAAACCCTTTTTTCTCCAGTATATTTGAGAAAAAAAAACTATGTTTAGTCATGTCTTTGTATTTCAATCTTCCTTTGTCTTGGGAGCCCTTGCTTTCCCTGCTTTTTCTCTAGCTATGAAAAGCAACTATAATTGATTCTCTCTAGTATAATCCAAGGGTTCAGATAAGACAGGCAATACAGCCTGATTTGTTACTACTTAAACACAAAACCTACAGATGGCAATCAGAAACACACTCAACCATCTCAGATTTAGTGCCAAATCCAATGACAGGAGATGGGAGTAATCTTGTCATGCTTCCCTGTTTACTAATTCCTGTTTCATAATTGCATTATTTTGCTCTGTGATATTATTACTTCCATGAGTATGCATCAAGGTAGTTTTCACAATGAAGCCCAAACAAATTTTATTTAATATAGGGATACTGCTAAAACAGTTGTCTGGTTCCCTCTAAAAAGTTTTTACACTTTTTTTTTTCAAGCTTTCTCATCATCATTTTTATTCTTTTTTTTCTCTTGATGTGTGTCTGTAAGCCTCTAAATATAATGGAAGAAAAATACCAAGTTTTTACTAAGCAGAGTGTAATGAAACAGCAGGTAGTTTTAAGCCACTTAAATTAAAATAAGGAGGAAGAAATAGACATTAATTATCTCAGACTACATTATGGTTTCATTTTGCGAGAAAGGAAATATTTAACACCTTGGAAGTAAAATACTTCAGTTTGGACTGGAGAGATAATTTAAAATCACATGTGGGGGGCAGCTAGATGAAAGATCAGAAATTAATATATTCACGGAGCAAGAATGTTAAGATGAAAAAGTAGACTATGAAGAGACTAAGCTCAAGTTCACTCTGTGCCACACACCATGACCTCTTCCACAGTCACAAGGACCTATTTTCAATTTCAAGTCAATAGCTATAAATGTTAGTAATTGCCTTTAACTCCTTTTCCATAGCTTAGCTTCTTGCCCCATTACCAAAACCATTTCTCAGTAATTCATTTTCTACATAATCTCCTTTCATGTCCCATGTTTCCTCTATTGTGTTTCACCTTGGGCAGTACATCATGTAAATAAAGTCTATATCCATAATCGCTTTACAATTCAGCTTAAAAGGATTCACTCTTGAAAACTCCATCCTGACCGGTGGCCATTATAGAAGATCTTTCAAGTCCTCACTAGATGGGAAAAGTGGAGGAATATTTTAAAGACTTTCAGCATCAGTGATGTAACCTTGTGTATTTTTTCAATGTTTTTAGATGCATTTAAAGGATGAATATGGAACAGGTAAAGGCATCTGAGAAATAAGTTCATCATACTGTATTTGGATTTAAAAGAATCCTGTATTTAAAATAATGTTTAAGGCCACTTTATTGTAGGATAGACACTGATTAAAGGGGTGAAAACATCCAAGAATTTGAATTCAAGGTTGTTTTTTTTTTATTTTAAAATTCTAATTAGAAATTCATCAGAGTAATAGCCAGAAAAAATGTGTATATTGGTATTTAAGGCAGAAAATACTGAGTTCTGTACTTTCAAAATGAGCAATAAACTCCTAGATTCATAGTCTGCAGTGTGATTTTCTCAGAAAAGACAAAAGTAAGAGATCAAATATTTGTCTAAAAGGGAGTATTTTTAGTTCTGTTTAGCATTTACTGTAATCATGAGGTGTATATTTTCTTTTTTTAACCAAGTTTGACTTTGAGTTTCAGATGCCATCAAGCTCTTGCTCTTGAAATAATTTGATATTTCCTTTTCTTCTCTGAAAGCCAAATGCCTGTTAAAGCTTTTGACACTCCCTCATGTCATTTCACATTTGTTTGATGTGACTATGGGTGATTTTATGTCCTTGGTCTTAAATTTCAGTTTATAACAAATGTGAAGCCCTGCTTCACTGCAGTTTTAGTTACTGAACTGCAGCAAGTCTGTGCTGTACTAGAGAGGAGTAAAAGTCTTGCATAATATAATACCTACACTTTTTCCATGCACTTAGAGGCAGTTAAGGACTTAAGAAATTGGTTCCTCCAAAGTCTTTTATTACATTAAAAAAAAAAATTGCCATCTAGCCTAAGAAAAGCTGTTAATATTTTTGTCCGCTCTTTTGATTTTCTTCTCCAGCTTCACTCTGACTTGGACAAGGGAGTTGGCACTGTTAAATATACCCTTTCAGGAGATGGTGCTGGCACAGTTTTTACCATTGATGAGACTACAGGAGACATCCATGCCATAAGGAGCCTAGATCGAGAAGAAAAACCTTTCTACACACTCCGGGCTCAGGCTGTGGATGTTGACACCAAGAAACCACTAGAGCCTGAATCAGAGTTCATCATCAAAGTGCAGGACATTAATGATAATGAGCCAAAGTTTCTGGATGGGCCTTATATTGCCAGTGTCCCAGAAATGTCTCCAGTGGGTGAGTAAGAAGCTATAAATGTTTGATAACTAATTGCATGTTACTTAATTGTTTCAATATATTTTTCTTGCTGAGAGAGGGATGAAATGAAAAAAACAACTTCTGAAACTCATTATTAGAAATGTTTCTAATATTTTGTGCCTAGATCTACACAGATTACAGTTTTGTTTTTAGCTTTGTTTGCTTATTCAGAAACTTTTTCTCCTGCAATAGAAGAATCTGAAGGGTAGGATGAGTTAAAAAAAAAAGATATTCAAGGAAGGTATGCTAAGGTCCTGGTGTTCTCTAACCACAAACCTATTATGTCACATGTGGTGCATTCCCCTATCTTCCTAGTTTGCATTTGCTGTTTGCTGGACAAAATTAGATTGCCTGTTTACTGTAAAGCATCTTGGCATTTAACTGGTTTTGTCTTTGTGTCTCTTAAACTCCCACAGCGCTTGCATGATCTCCTAATTATGCATTAGGGGGCAATTCTTTATTTAAGGGCTGTTACTCTGCATGCTCAAAGTAACTATTGCCCTTGCCTTGGTCACAATGCAAGAATGAGAGTCTGCAAGAGTGGCTCAAGTTGTCAAAAACCTAATGTCCAAAAAAATCTTTAGTGCATCAGACTCTTAAGTTAAAAAAAAAAAAAAAAAAAGGATAAAAGAAAAAGAATTGCCTGGGAACATGGTAAGTTTTCAAAAATGTAGTGTACAGAGGACAGAGTCATTTTCTTTTCAGAGAAAGGTGGACTGCAGTAATGATATTGAAGTACTGGAATAGGTTTTTGCTTGAAGAATTTTCACAACATGGTACTTGCCAGGAATGACATGAAGAGCATCGATCCTGCTTTGGAACAGGAGAATAGGCTAAATGGGCCCTTTTGGTCTCTTCCTGATGGCTGATTCTGCAGTGGTCCTGAGCAGTGTGTTTGCAACTTAAGCACAGTGCTTGTGTCCTACTGCCAGATGGCATTTTGGGTTTTCCTGCAGGCACCAGAAATTAATTTGCTCTGGGCTGGGAGTAATTTAACTTCCCAGTGCTACTTCCAGCTTATTGCCTTTCTCTCTCCTAAACTGTATTTTCCCAGTACTTCGCAAGCCAGTACCAGCCATTTAATACTCCTGGCAGTTGTTAACAGTTTTGGAAGTTTTCTGACTTTGAAGTGACAGAGGGATTCTGTTCCCCTTCAGCTATGCACCTCAGATGTTGATACTTTTAAAGTCATTCTGGGAGGCCACTAGCTATCTACACAAGTTGCTACATAGAATGAATGAGGTATTATTTTAAATTTTGTGATAAGGAGCAGTAGAATGCAGTAGAATGGAATAAAATGTGATGTGAGTAGACATTTAGAAATGATAATGTTAATCTTACAGAAGTGTAGACATTCACTATAGTCACCTACAGGACTCTATCTATAGATTCACAATATAGGTGCACTGTTGTGTCCCCTAATGAGATGTGCAATAATATTACTTACTGTATCACGTATAGATGAAAACCATTTGTTACATTTTGACACCTGGCAAATTCAGAATAACATTTCTCACCAGTGAATGTATGGTTGGTAGTGAAATTGTATTTAAAACCTTCTCAGAAAGAAAAAATGAAAATCTGTGATGGTGTTAGTACAGCAGAACACAGTGCCTACATTTATTCCCTTACTCTGTTGTTCTCCCCATATTTCTGAGTTATTTTCCTAAATATGTGTGTGAAGCAGAAGATTAAATGCTAACAGCTTTTACTTCATATGAAATACTCTTCAAGATGTGCCATACATTGGTGGCTTTTACATGGATGAGGAGTTGCATGACTAAATGAGATACAACTGAGCATGCTGTGACATGCATACAGCATTTTAAATAAATGCTTTTCAATTTATTCTCCTTTAGTAAAACAGAAGTAGATGCCATGGCAAAAATAGATCTTCTTGGTCTTCTCTTTATTTGGCCACATTCACTATATCTATTCCTCTATTAAAAAAAAATAAAAGATGGATGAAAATTGATTAGAAAAGGCAAGGCAAAGAAAGAGTTCCCTAAATGGAAACCTAAACTTCAATTAGTGGCTACTAAAGAAGATAAGAATTTTTGCTGTGAGATTGTCTTGCTGCAAAAATATCTAGAAGTGCTCTGTAGTGTGCCAGGAGATTGTGCCTTCTCTGATGTAGGTCTTGCTATTTTCTTGTTCTTTCTTATCTGTTTTTCCTTCCTTATGCAAGCACAGATTTCTCACAGGATCTAAAACTACTCCTTTCTATCATCAGTACCATTTAGTTACACCTTTAGAGATGCTTAGACCTTCCAGTGCCTGAGGCTGACATTGAAAATCACTTTGATTTTTCAGCTGGTGCAGCATATGGTTGTCTTGGCTTAGGAAAAATCCCAGATAAACTCTTCCTCTCTCTTTTTTTTTTTTTTTAACGTTTTCATTTTCTATTTGCCACTTTTTAAATACCAAATGTTCCAAATTTCACTTACTATAGTTTTACAACAGTATTGATTATAAACTCCACTCATGCACATACTTCTTGGGAAATGGTGGGAAATTCACTGAAACACTACATTTTTAACCCTTACTAGTCTCTTATGTGAGCCTGGCAAGCTTTTGTGACTAGGGACTTGCAGTCTTTTATTGTTTCATGACATTTGCATGCAAAGGTTTACCCAGTTTGGTACTTTATCCCAAGGTTATTGTCAATCTTATTAATAATGGTACTTTCTAGAAATTGTCATTGGCTACATGGTTCTCAGTTTTGTAATGTCTCTAGACTTCCTAATAATTGCTATTGCTGAATCTAGGATGGCTGAAATAGTGTCACAGCATTCACCTCTGGAATCAAGGTTGCAGTTACAGTGTTATAATAAAATTGTACATCAACTGGCCCTTGGTAATTTTTTATTGGAAAAAGTGCAAAAAAATTAAAATTTGTGGGATTCTCAAGTTCTGGTTTTCTGCACAGAGTTATTACTTAGATAAATCTATCATAGCTGTGTTTTTCACAGTAGATTTTCTTAGAACTTTTGTTACTTTCCATGCATGTTGTAGATGTGAGTTTACTTTTTCCCTTCAAATTTATTTTGAGGGCAGATTGAATTTTCTTCTGCAGTTTCTGTACTCTAGTGTTGGTTTGTTTTTCCTTTTCATCAATATCACTTATTAAAAAAGATAGTGGTACTGAATATATATTTTTTTTTCTGAAGAGATAGTTTTAGGACTGCTATTTTTACTTAGTAGTGCCTTCCTTACCAGGAGCCAAATTCCTTCATATGCTCTTAAGAAAAAAAATTAGAAGGACTTTTACCCAATACAAGTAACCTTGTATGCAAATCTATTTCACGCCTAAGTTTGAATGGACAGCCAGCCTTGCTCTTTCCATACATGCAGTGTAATCTGTTCTTGTGTGATGTAGGGGAAAGTCAATCACAGCCATAAACAAGAAAGATCTTCTCTTGAAAAGCCCCTCGGGTTACCAACTATTGTAACATTCAGCTGCTGTACCCATTTGTGATTTCCAGTGCTTCTAATAGTATCAAAGTGGGCCCAGCTTCCACACTGTAGTGGAAGGATATCAGCACCTCCAAAATTGGCATTGTTTTGTTCACATGATAAATGGAGTGCATAATACTTTATGGTGAAGATTTTATTTTTTAAAGGACTATTTGAAAAATATTTTGTTTATTATTTGTTGTTTTTGAAAACAATGTTAAAAACTATTTGATATTCCCTGCAGAAAAACTCAGCAGATGGAGTCAGATTACAATGCAGAACAATATTTTAAGAACATAGATTGCTATGTTGTTACCTTATGCCTCGTAAGAGACTTATAAAAGCTTAAGAACCAAACTCCTAATGTTGGTTGGGGAGTGGGGGGACGGTTGTTTGTTTTGGTATTTTTTCTGATATTGAATTGGTTTTATCAATATCTTTATTTGAAAATATTTTCTTGATTTAATATAAGTTCCAAAATGTAGCATGAACTAGAAAAGGGAATTTATCTATAAGAACTCAAAAGGGTGCCCTAATATCTCCATTTGTAAGTTTGCATTAGCAAAACATGTTTGCCTTAAGTATAGTTTAATCAACTGTGTTGTTGCTTCTGGCAGCTGTGCCAGCTTCTGTGGCAATATAGTTGACGTAAGCATGCAAATATAGCTGAGTTTAAACCAAGGTTATCCCCTTATTAGAGCTATCAGTCCAGATGACTGAGAATGAGGGCATTGCAGCATTAAGCACACATTCAAGGAAAGATATAATTATGTATTTTTATATATTTATACATAAAAATGTGCACAGAAATACATTAGGTTTCATACGCCTTCCTTTCAGGGAATATGCTGATTTTAACAGCAAATTTATAACTTCTATTGTCACAGTCTCCTAATTGTTTTCTAAGGTCTTTGCATTATTCCTCTATGCTTATACATAGACCAGCTAGGGCTGTACTAAACCCATCAATTGCATAATATACAGATACCATATGTTCTTTCCTATACAATTTAATTTCATCCTTTTCCACTACATCAACTCTTTATTGATTAGGTGAGACTCTACAAACTCAAATCACTGTGGCAGACTAAAATGGTCAATGATAATAGAAAGTTGGTATGAAGTTATTTTTATTGTGTTCCTCAATGGTGCAAAGAAGCTACCTGAAGAGTGTTATGGATTTGCTTCCCATGGTACTGTCAGTGTGAAAATAGTCTCTATAAATTTTCTGGCAGTTTTCCTTATGGAGTGAATACTTAATTGGCTTTTATTTAAGCATTGGCTTATATTCTAACATTGATGATGGAGCATATATATACATCCACAAATTGAACATATGTTTAATATATCCATCTATGTAGTTACACGTGCAACAATTACAATATGTACAAAACTAACCTGGTGCAGCAGTGGTTTGGCTCAGCTTAGCACTGTGTGCCTGAGTTTAGCCTGAAGTTTACAGTGAGCAGGGGCTGGGGCAGGAAGGACTATAAGGCATTGGAGCAAATGCTGAATGAGCCTGCCTTTGGTATAGATTCCTAGTTGTTGGCAATATATTTTTAAGGGTTTCCAAAAGCTTACCCAGGCTGTTGCAGAAGATATTACTTTGGGAATCCACTGAGAGCAGAGGTACTTTTGAATGGTGTTATGCATGCTCATGATCAGATAAATGACAGCATAATCTGTCTGCAGCCATTGTCTGCAGCCCCTCCAGCTCCAGCCTGGTCTCCAGTTTTTTTTTTTCTGATGTTATCAAGTCCTTAGAGAAAATTATGGGAGTCGGATGTCATGTTCAAGAAACAAACATTTTGAAAATGTTTTATTTTTATCCAGTTTTCCTTGTTGAATTTTTCCCATTGATTATTTTTTCCTTTTTTTTTTTTTTTTTTTTTTTTTTGTCTGCTCTTGATCATTGAGAAGAAAACTTTGGAGGATTTTCCATAGTGATCCCAAGATCAAGAATTAATAGGTGATGGAGCTACAACCTACCTCTGCAGAAGTACTGATAAGTTACTTTTTCTGAAGCATCTTTGTGTTTCTCCATGTGAAGTTCCATTTTCTCAGTTTCATGCTATGTTAAGATTCCCCTGTAGCATATTGCAGCAAAGCTTTCATTTTGTCAAGCTGTCACCTGTTCTTATATTCTCTTTTACTGGCAACCTATGAGTTCAGATCCAAGAAAGATGCCAGAGGCAACCCCTCTCTCATATAAAGACTGGCAATTTATTCCTACTGTTTTAGATCTCTTTTTATTTGGATTATATAAGGAAAAGCTGTTTTATCTTAAACTTCCTTTTTTTTCTTTTTTTAAAGAGTCTTTGCTTAGGAATCTTGCTGAAAACTTTTTTGAAATTTAGCTACTCTTAATCTGTGCCAGTAATCTTGAGCTATATACCCACTGATGCACCCAATAGTTTTAACAGGTTTAGTGAAGAGCAACTTCCCTTCACAAAGCCATACTGAATTTGACCTTACAGGATCATACCCACATATCCTCTAATTTGACATTTTATTAAAGTGTACAAATTTTGTCCATCACTTGGGTCAGACCTGGTGCTTTAGGTCGTTCAGACTATGTTTCAGAAAAATTCATGTTCCATCACTGTTTTTCCATACTCTTTCCTGGAGCTATGTTAGGCGGCAGATAACTCAATGCAATTGATGGCTAGTGATTTCCCACTAAGAACTACTTTTTTTTAATTACTCTTCTCTCTTTAAGCTCTTGTCTTTCTGATTGTCTTTTTGTTTTAATTTTGAAAAGATACATCTACTGCACTGATCATCAGAATAACTTTTTTTACCGCTGTGTATAAAAGTGAGTTTTGAGGAAGGAGCAGAGGGGAAGGCAGGCTAGGGCTGCTTAGACTTTTCTCAAAGAGTGTTTTTTCCTTTATACAGGTCATTGCATAAAATGTAAAACAAAAAATATATTAAAAAAACACCCCAACACTGAGATATTGATAGAATATTACAAGTAGGCAGTGAAAGCTTTTGAAACAAAAGTGTTTTTTTATGATGGACCACTGGACAACCAGGCAGCTTCAATTATGAGGCAGGGAGGAGCCAGAAAAAAATTAGTTCAAAAGAGGGGGAGAAAATAGTGAAGAAAATCAAGACTGGATTAGTTAAAGGGTAATGGTTGTTGCCATACTGTGAGTTTCCTTTCATGCACTCTGGCTGTTGGATATTGTCAGCAAAGCTGACATTGGGCAAATACTGTGAGGTGGGACAATTTATGTAAAATGAAATCTGTGACACACAGGACTATACAAACATGTGAACAGCAAAATTCTCAGCAAAGCTGAGAAGTTTTGGCTGTTAAAAAGAGACACTGGATGGCTGTTTTCTGCTAGCTGTTTTTATAGTCCCAAAATGTCAGTATTAGTGTTGAAACCATTTAAAAGCATATGATTCTTACCTCACCTATATCTAAGCCATATATCTAAGGATATTTTCTACCATGACTTCAGCAAGGCTTTCAACACTGTCTCTCATGATATCCTCAAAGGCAAACTCAGGAAATGGGAATTAGATAAGTGGACAGTGAAGTGGATTGAGAACTGGCTGAAAGGCAGATTCCAGAGGGTTGTAATCAGTGGCACAGGTCCTAGATAAAGGCCTGTTATTAGTGGTGTCCACCAAGGTTCAATATTGAGTTCAATATTGTTTAATTTATTCACCAATGACTTGGATGAAGGGGCAGAGGCCTCCTCAGCAAGTTCAGTGATGGCACAAAGCTGGGAGGAGTGGCCAATACCCCATAGGGTTGTGCAGCCCCTCAGAGTGACCCCAACCAGATCCTCCAACCTTACCCATTCTTTCTCTATGTGATTGTGTTTAACTGTATGTGGGCAAAGCTAAGAACCCACGTCACAGCGTTTAAAACCACTCTGTTTCCACACACCGACTTTACTGCAGCTCAGAAGCATAAATCAAATTATATATTTTATCATATATATCTTTTGATACAACCTAACTTTTTTTAGGTGTCCAAGTAATGCTTTAATTATTAAAATTAAGCTATTAGGTTTGTTCTAAATCTATATTCTAAATATTTTTGGTAGTTTCGATGGTATTGAGTATTAGTTCTTTTTGTATATAAGGAGAAGCTTTACATTTATTAGTGCAGTCTTGCTGTTTGCATAATCACCTTTAGGTTCAAGATATATTGTATTAGAATTGTTAGGATTATGTGTTAATTTTTTTTTTTTGTTAATTACAGAGTTGATGAGGGAAAGAAATTGACATATTTAAGTGCACTACTGAAAACTGTAGAAATTGGTTTTATGCAGGTACCTAATACCTGTAAACATAAAACACATTGTATTGATAGTTGTTTTAGTAGCCACAGACCATCTGTAAATGATAAAAATTAACAGGAGTTGGTATTTTCTTACCACAAAATTACTCTGGACATTAAATGGCTTTTCAGCAAGAGCTGTTCTTTTGGCCACCAAGTAGTTTTAAACATTAAACATATTTTGAAAGTATTACTCTTCTCATCCACTGAGTTACTGTAAACATTAAATATGTTTTATAAAAGCTGCTTTTCAAGCTACTGCATAGCCTGCATGGCTATGAATATAAATTTTGTTTAAAGTTGCTTTACAGCCACTGATCTTTTTTTTTCTTTTTTTTTTTTTTTTGTTATGTGCTCAGTTCTATTTATAACTTTTCAGAGAAGAAACAAGTGAAAGTTTTCACTGGCACAAGGCAGCTCTTCATTTATGAAAAGTAATCATGTCCTACCCATCTTCTCATAAAAGCACTGCAGGTAATAATAACAAGCCAATTTTTAAAAGGATTTTAATGGATATTTTGCATGGAAAGTGAGTGCCTATCTAGTGTTCTAGTCACCCATATTTGTGTTTTACTCTGCAGTAAAACAAAGCAATAAAAGCAGACATGACTGATAGTCTGTACTAAGAAATCTTATAAGTCTAAGAATTCAGTCACTGATGGATTGTGTGAATCAATCAAGTCATCATCAGCCCTATAGGAGGGCAAAAGAGAATGCAAAATAGTCTCAAGATTACTAAGCAAATGGGAGTCACTAAACCAAATATGATTAAAGGCTTTAATTCTGTGTGCAGAAATAACTCCATGTGGCAAATTAGATGTAATCCTAGGAAGGCCTGGAGTGATAAGAAAAGTGTTCATGAGAATCTGGCTTAACAAAAACTAAGAGAAAAATCACTGATCACAAACATACTGTTAAGGACAAATTATTTTCTGTTTAGAGAATCTCCTAAGGCCTAAAGTCTACAGCAAAGACACTGCAGATAAAAATAATACCTTAGGAAAAGAAAATCTACATGAAGGTAGAGGTCTAAAAATACCTGCAGACTGAGGAACAGCATATAGAAGAGTATCTTTAAATGGAATGTCAGCCAATTAGTAGGTGTATCTGTCTGCCAACCTTGGATTTAATGAGTGCTAGGTACTTAGCAGTTCTCCTTGTTTGGAGTAAGGAACAGCATAAATTGGCAATCCAGTCCAATATCTGTCCTGTACACTATAAGTTTTTCCCAACTCTGGAAGCTTTACAGATCTTGCGGGAGCAGGAATCTGACATCCCTCCAACCTTTTCTCAAAAAAGATCCTGATAGAGCTGATTGAAACCTTTCCACAGGATATATTTTGCTAAGTTCTTGTACAACTGAAAGGTGCAAACATGTAATTCTCTTCAAAGTTTTTCTGAAAAACCAGATGGCTGCCTAGAGAGTCATCCCACAGGTTACCTGGTGACTGGAAAATTAAAAAGGTGATTCCTGTCTTAGTAGAGGAGTATTCTTTATATTACCCTGACAAGTCAAGCACTGGCTGGCTTGGAACCCATAGGCAAGACAGTATTCTCTGAAGCTTGGAACATGATGCGTTTGCCTGTTCCCTGATTTCTCTTCCATATAGTAGATGACAAGACAGGTTGTCATGCTTTCCAGACAAGCTAGTCAGCTTGCAAGCTAAACAGGTTTTAACTAAGTATGAAGAAGTTCAATGTAAATGAAAGAAACTCTTCTCTTGGCTAAAAAGTCAGCAGTGCTTTCTGTTTTCTGGAGTGCAATTTTAATGGTTTTTTTTTCTGGAATGATGCAGGATGAAGTGAAAATCCAAAGCTATGTGAAATATCACAATAAAGTAAAATTTCACTGTCTAGACATCCTTACTTGCCAGTTCTGTCTGAGCACCTTTTGTGCAGAAGCCATCAGTAAATGTAAGATCGTTGAGGATTAGAGAGGCGAAGATTGGAAATAGAAGGGAAGTTGACTTCAGGCAGGTGTGAAAGTAAAGAATGACAGCAGAGGAAGAGAAAAATCTTTATAGACTGTTCAGCTTTCACTTCAAGAGCTACTGGAGAGAAATCAACACGTTTAATACTGCCTTCAGCTTGATTTAGGTTGACACTGCTAAAAAGACAGCTATTATTTCTGTTAACAAAACTTCAGAGCAGTTCTTTTATTTCATAAAAAGCTTAAGGTTGTTAATACATAAGCACTCAAGATATCAATATTCTTCTCATTTACCAGTATAAGCCAGCTTGTACAGTAACACCTATGGAGCAGTCTTGAGGGAACAAGGAAATAGCAAGGAGTAGGCAAGAGGACTTCCAGCCAAGGGATTACCTGACACCATTCTGCACCAGGACTGATGGACAATGTTGCTGCTGGTACTCTCAGAGGTGTAATTGCAGCTAACCATTCACATCTTGTTACACATTGTTAACAATGGATGATTTTCACTGGCAATAGTTTGTTGACTGCGACTTATCCCACTGAGGCTGCATGATGCCTTGGGAATAGATATTCTAAATGGTAAAGCATAATATGAATCTTTACAGACAATCCAATAAAAATATGGTCAAGAAACCTACAGCTGGAGATCATCTCCTCAAGAATATCTTTCATTTTCCATCTGTGTTTATTGCTGTTAGTACAGCAAGCATCAATTTTATCATTTGTTCTGATCTATAAGTTCAATTTATTGAAACATAAGATAATTATGTAGCTAAGATTCTCATTTTGTAGAAACATCACCTTAGAAATCTATCTATCCTTTTGTATCT
The DNA here is from genome assembly GCA_003676055.1 of Chloebia gouldiae. Taxonomy (NCBI): domain Eukaryota; kingdom Metazoa; phylum Chordata; class Aves; order Passeriformes; family Passeridae; genus Chloebia; species Chloebia gouldiae. The sequence goes on along the minus strand of QUSF01000013.1, from coordinate 163,721 downwards.
GTAAATTTCCAGAACTGGAGCCTGGGAGAAGGTTAAATATACATTTAAGCAGATTATAATGTCACAGTTTATTTGGGACTAAGTTTTATCCAAGCACAATTTACTGCTTCTCTGTCTCTTAAAAAGGATTGTTGTTTTGGTTTGCATACATGTCAAATATTTTTCTAATTCCCATTTTGTTAGCTGTAGTGGCTGTGCATTGCCTAAATTGCTCATGTCATTCAAAACATTTTTCCCTATTTTTAGTATTTTTGACTTTTAGTCTGGAGGATAAAAGGTATAATAGCAGACGATGTAGGTAAAGTCTTACCTACTGAATACATCTCTATCATGCCACATCTTTTTGTCTCCTTTCTAAATTAAACAGATAAAATCTTTAAAGTTCTATGTGGAAAACTTTTCATGTCTCAATCACTTGCTGCTTGCCTCTGAGCCCCCGTTACTTTTGCTGTCCTTTTAGCGATAAGGCAGCAGTAATCAATATTTTCAACAGCCTTGAGAGAATTCAGATGAGAAAGATGCCTGAAGGACAAGTTCAAGTGCTCAAGCCTACAATTTATAGTCTTGCAGGAGATGATACAGACACAGATGCTCAAATTATCAGCCCTACTTGCTACTTCTCTGGTTCAGTAGCTCCAAATTCATCCTTTTTCTTTTTCTTACTGCTTTCACTCCATATCACCTTATGCCTGAACACAAACTAAATCCTTTCAGACAGTTTTCAACAGATGCTTGATTCTTTCATGATTTTTCCATGCGATTCTGAATGAATCCTTTGTTCAAAGGTTTTAAGTCCTAAATCAATATTAATCACTGAGCATAATTCAGTGAGGCATAGGACCTTGTTTTTAAACAGTGAATGATCCTGTGTGCCTTCCAAAGATCATCCAGTTGCTAAAATAGTGGAGGGAGAGGGTGAAGTCTTACCCTGGTTGAGTAGTAAAAATAGATTTACTATTATATATTAAAGCACTGGTTTTGATAGTTTTATCTGCAATACTGGTGAGGGAATAAAGGGCTGGGGGGGACTCAACATTTGTGGAGGGAGAGGCAGTAAGTGAACAAATGTATACAGCTGTTTTTATTTCACACAACCCAGATTCTGACACTGCTGTACGAGGAATTGTTGTAACATAAATTGGATAATCAGTTCCCACATCAGCTTTCCTTTGTAAGAAATAAGCAAAAGCAAATTCTAGCTTTTCCTTCTGAAGAAAATCTTACATAAATGACCTGAGAGGTGCCAAGATGTCAGACTGTCTGTCTGAATCAAAAGATTGTAGCAAGGCATCAACTCCTTAAATTCCAAAATCCATATGAAGCTAGTAATTGAAGTGGCAAGCTGTAAAGAAGGAATCCTCTCTTTGGGCCACTGCACAGCAATAGGAGATCTTTGAACGGCTGATTTAAAGGAAAGATAAGGGAAAAGAACTGCACCAGCACATCCTACTGATTTACTGTAGAGATGAAGTTGTGGAAGCTCAGTAATACCTGTACTGCAATCTGGATGCTTTATATTTTAGCCACCTTGATCGATTTACTTTGGTTAGCACAAGGGGACAGTAACAGTGATGACAGGACAGGTTTTATGGCAGCATAGTGCAAGAGACTTTGGGACACTAACTCACCAGCTACCTTTCAGGAATGTCCTGATGGTTCATTTCCAGTGCTGCTGTTGCTCAGACTGCCTGTATTAAAGACTACATTAGGCTGTACTTCTCATACTGCAAATATGTTCTATGATTTGACTATTGACTTATGCATCACCTCAGTACTGCTCTTATCTACAGTAGAGATTTTAGACTCTTATGTGGGGTCTTGTTCATGGAACCTTTTCATCAGCACATTTTCAGGACAGATTTTTAAAAGTAACTTGACACTGAGAGTTTTACATGAATCTTATGGATATTTTTTTACCCCTTGGTATGACTAAGTGTAGGGCATATAAATGGTTTTGAAAACGCTAGTTAGGCTTTAGTCATAAATATCTCTTAATAGCTTGAGCTGTACCACTAAGTTCCTCAAGCTATACTGAGAATCCCTCATCTATAGACACCTAGCTTTTGCTGACCTACATTATAAATATGAGTCAACATGTCCTCGAAATTTGGACAGATACTTGGAGCAATGTCTCTGGACCCCAATCAGATCAGACACAAATGAAATTCAGCACTACTACAGTAAGTGAGGGTCTGCCATTGAGGGTAGGCATTCACATGCATTTATTTGTCTGATTCCACATGAAATATCTTAGCAGCTGCCTGAAACTGCAAAAAAAAAAAAGTAAGATTCCATGATTTTTTTTTTCCATGGGTACCTAAAATGTCATCTGAGTCTGTCCCCAATCTCCTTGCACATAGAAGCATCTGAACTTTACACTGCTGAGCAGCTAGAAGCCAATTAATGCCTAAGCACTGTCAGAAATCATAAAGTAGATATACCTAATTCTCTTTCGGAAGCCAGTCAGTGACATTTTCAGAGTTCAGAGTTATATCCCATGCAAAATGTGGCTGGAGGAGAGGTTACATGTTTTTCATTTGCAGTGAGGTAGGTAGAAAACTCACACAAGATGCTGCCAATGCAGCTTTAACTTTCCTTTTTTTGAATACCCCCTCCTTAGGTTTTAACCACCAGAGTCTTTGTAGTTTTTCTTCCTTCTCCCTTTTTTTGGGCTGGATAAATATTTAATGATCCTACATAAAACAGATCAGCTTCCTCCTTTTTTATTTTTGAGAGTGATGCTCTTGAGAGAGCATTCACTTAGGAGATAGGAAATAAGCATTCAACCAACATATAACAGGAGAGTGACTTAAAAAAATCTGTAGCTTATGTATCCACTGAGCAGTCATGGGGGCAACATCATCTGCTTCTTCATTTTATCACAATAAAGTTGCTTTAAACTCTTAACACAGAAAAGAGTAATAACAAAAAAAAAAATTGTTATCCCCAGTAAATAATTTCTGAGAAAGAAGATATCTAGGTTACAGCTTTTCTCTTTGGTATTTCTTACAGCACCTTTTCACTAATAAGCTTGCTTGTATGGATCTCTTTGTTAGGCATCTAAATAACACCAAAGAGAAAAAACCTGCATCTGGGCTTATTGCATTTTGCAGTGGCTCATTTTTATGATTCATGCCCTCAGTATTGTTGTGCATAAAAGCACTATGCAATGTCACATCTCTGTTTTATGGATGTAGTCTTGAAGTTGGTGAAAACTGAGAAGAAATATTCATTGCAGATCTTGATTCTTAATGCTTATATGGTACCAGAACTGACAAAAAACAGGCAGGATGTGTGTGCAAGTGAACTGGGGGAAATTACCTTAAAAAACAGTATGTCTTTTAAAATATGTTTTTGAAGGTGTCAGGGAAAAAATGTTGATGAACACAAAAAAAAAAAGACAGTAAAAAGTTAGTAAAGCAGGTGAATAATAGGATAATATATTAATGCTCATTAAAAAAATATGAGCAGGATTAGTTTAGTGAGTTGATAACCATGATGTCTGTTTTTATGCATGGGTCAAGGACTGTTCATGGACTATTTAAAATTAGGATCTGGGTTTTTGTTTGGGTTTTTTTTATTGTTTTATTTGCTTCTTTTTCTTTTTTATTTCTTTTCTTTATTTGGGATTAAGATAGAATTTTCTTTTGCAATTTTTACTACTCTTGATCTTTGGAAAAAATCAATAACTTGGATTGCATTTTATCTAGAAATTTTAAGGAGAAGACAAGAGTCCTTGAATGCTGAATACAGTCAAATTTTATACAGTCAATATGTAGGCCTGGATTTGATTTTTAACAGATGTAGATTCATCTCTAAAATGTTAACACAACAAATGTTGAGCAAATATTTTCCTCTGAAATGTAGAACTCTATTTTTATGAGTTAAGCAGGATATCTAGGTCATATTTAAGTGCATTTGATTTTCGCTTTGGTATTTCACAAGTTCAGAATTTTATGATTAGCAAGGCTTGCTTACCTCATTTAGAATTCAGGAATAAAGATAAAAATGTTGGAGAATGGAATAAAAAGGTAAATTTCTTCAATAGAATCCTCACCTAAGAGTCAGGCTTCACGTCAGCCTGGACTACAGTCAGATATGCTCTGCCTTAACCATTTAAATGATCTTTAGTTATTCTGATTTTTTTTTCTCTGCCAGTGGTGCCAACTTAAGCATTGCTTTTTATCTGATCTCCAGAGACAAGTGATTTTAATCATATAATAAAATAGAGAGAGAAGTGTGAATTGGAGGGAAAAATCCAAGAGTAGGCTCAGAATAACTCTGAGTAAATGATTTAAACTCCTGTCTGGAAAGAACTGTAGAGTTTCTACCTTTATCATTTAACTGTGTGAAATACAGAGTTAGGCCTGTTTATATCACCCTTAACTAGAATTTTATATATCCTAGCTCTGCTATACAAATATTGAAATACTTGCATTTATGCATTTAGGTATGGTCACAATTTATTTGTGTCTTGGGTCTTTTTTTTTTGTCCTGTGTCTTGTTTAAAGAATAATGCATTGAAATAAAATTGAGGCACTAAAGAAGCCGTCAAATAGGATACAAGGGCTTAAAATTAAAATTATAAAATTATGCTGTAACCTTTCCTACGGAGACAGTTAAGCATCATTATTTGATTTTATTCCTTTTTTCCAAAGTCTAAGTATTTTAATTAAGAAATCATAATTTTTCAACACATTTCTTTATTAATCTAACAGACTATCAGTAGTCTGCTATAGCTATATATATACTTGAATCACACCAGGAGAAGGTTATGTTGTAGAGGTGATAGCTCAGAACTCCCAAATTAGAGAAAGTCTTCTCAAAGAAGAATTGTTTTAAGTCTTGTAACAAAGATTTGTCAGTCCATAGTGCAGTTACAGCAGAGGGGCAAATAAATGTTTTCTGTTTACATTTTACAGCAATTAGGAAGTTTGGCAGATAAAGAAAGTTTGGGCTTAGATTTTTCCTCAGAGCTCTCCAATTACCAGTTATGCACCTGAATTTTGGGTTATCCATAAGGAACAGAATAATATGTTGAAGGAATGACTATGGAGAAAGGAAATGAAACTGCATTATATTACTGTATATCCTTCAATTATTTCAATAATAAATCCCAGTTACTTTAAAATATAATTATTGGATCTTAGTGGCTTCAGTGCCTTTTAATGTTTTCTTTAAATGAAATATGTGCCAAGTGGTGTGCTGAGTTGTGTTCTTAAAGCTTGCAGTCAGGCTTTCATTCACATTTTAGATGAATCCAAGGCTGTGCTTATCCAAGATATTTTGGCCATGGAGCAATGCAAAAGGATTCATGAATGGAAGTCCTGACCAGGCATGGTATTTGTTAGTTTACCCAGGGATAACCTTCCATGAAGAGAGAATAACTCCTACTGCTACTGTTTGATCAGTGCAAGCTTTTGGCAACACTCAAATGACAGGGAGGGGAGAAGGATAAGCCAGCCTGGGTGGCAGGGGGAACTCAGGACGGTGAGGATGCAGCCAAGGGAAGTCCCAGGAAAAGACATCTGGAAGCCTTCCTGCAGGTGAGTTTCAGTGCTGAGCTCCTGCTGACAGAAGTCCTCTGCCTAAACACCTGGGAAAGTGAGATGTTTTGAACACACACTACTTCTGTACCAGGGTTGGGATATGGCATTGGTAAGGATTGTGTAGATGTGGAGTGAGACTTTCTTGCAGCCTTTCTGAGTGGTGATTTTCAGTGCTGCCTTTTAAATACTCAAATAATGAGGCAGAAATTAACAGTTTTCTGTGTTTTCTTTGATATAGCCTAGAGTTAATGATCCCCTATATTTCTGATACTGTGCATACATCTGTCTCCAGCACATTTCTGCTCCCTCAGGTGGTGACTGGCAGATGTATGTACAGGACCATGGCAGCCATCCTTGGTGACTGGGGTCAGTTTCACAGCTCATGCACACTTTTTTTTCTCTTCACACATTGTGCTAACAAATACTTAATCCCTGTCATAAAGTTTATCTGATAAAAAATAAAAAATACAGTTCTCACCACTAGAAATACCTTAAATTTTATTATCAGGAAGATAAATGCTTCTAAAATCTGATCTGTACTGTATGCTCACCCATATTGTACTCTGTCTTATCCAAACTAGACAAATAAAGTGCCATATTGAATTATTTCTCTAATGTGGGGGAAAAAATGGGGCCCCTGGTTGTATTTTTTTTCCATAGATGCTTGAACTACACACAGTTAACACTGTATTCCAATTTGCAGAATAACAAATAATGTACACTAAAAGTGTAGTGGGATTAGCTAATATTGTCCATGAAATTTTTCAGGTATTTTCCTTCAAAAGAAAAACTGACAGAATTTCAGTTTTAAGGTAAAGCAATCTCAAGAGTTGAAGAACTGCAACTTCATTTCCACATGCAAAAATAGATAACTCAAGTTCTTAGATAGATTTATGTATCTCAGAACTGAGAACCTCATTCTTCTCCTCAGGGTTTTTTCCCCCTAATCTCTCATCTCCATTTAGGAGCTCCCTTCTGACAATGAAGTAGTACTGCAATATGAGAACTGAAGCCAAGCCAGAACTCCCAGGTCCATATTAATCCTGTTTATATATTTTGTTTGCTGTTTCATGTTTTGTTTTTCCAGTTCCACATGAGACATATTAGCAAATACACCATTTTTTGTTATTTACCTATAAGTGGAAAAAAATTCCCCTTTTTCTGAAAAATCTTGTCTTATTTTTAGGAGTCGGAATCTTGCAATACAGAGAATTTTGTGAGTACTCCATAAAGTGGTATATTCTGAAAATACAATGGAAAAAGTTATGAAAATTGTATCTTTCACTAGGCTGATGAATTCCCATGATCTTTGATTTCTACAGATGTTCACATAAGCTCTGTATTTTTTTCCACTGTCTTTGTAAATTAGTTCTACTTTTTAGTGAATTCCCAAGGATTCCTACAGATCTTATGCCTCAAATCTGCAAAACTGTGTCATTTAATCTTAAACCTTATTTCAACCTTATTGAAATACTTTAAAATAGATATAAAGCATGCAGGTATAATTTTAAACTACTTTTGTGTAGTGTGTCTATTCTGTATGTAGACTAGCAGATGATCCACACTGATTACATGCTTACTAAATAAAAAAAAAACACCAAAAAACAGAGGGAAATTTTGCTAGAAGAATTTAAAATACCAGGAAAACAATATAAGAATGTTGGGCATTGGATGAGAGTTTTATCTTAAGGCATATTTTCTCACCTGTTCTTTAGTACACTGGTGATATACAACATTCAGTGCTGTTCTTTTTTGGGTTTTGTTTTTTTTTTTTCTTGGCCAGAGGCCTTAGGAAAGACTAATGACCTTTAAAGATGCTTTTTTCATACACTTGCTGGGTTCCTTTTTAAGAAGATACTCACCATGCCTTTCTTTTACATTTGTACAAGAGGAAACATAATGTCACACCTTGGTAATGCACAATGTATTTGCTTTTGCCACTGGTCCCTTTCATTAAGCAGATCTTTAACTTGTGAGCAAAAATTTCATTTTCCTTTCTTGTCCATTTTTCATCTGGGAAATCCCACTGACATAGAATTCTCTTGTTTCAGAAATCTATGCTTAGGTTTTGAAGTACATGTGCTGTTGCCCTGGAGAATCATCAGGACCTAATTTTATTGGGGAGTCAGATATATATGGAAAAACTATTTAACTTTCTTTTAATATTTATTTTAATATTTCTTTTAGTAACATGCAAATAAAGAGTTTTGACATAAAAGTAGTCTGTACAGGTAGCTGCTTTTTTTCTGAGTTCACTGACCTGAAAAATTAGGACCACCTAAAAAATTACCATCAAAGATTGGAATTTTGAAACCCAAATAATTTGACCTTTCTTACTAAAATTTCAGAGATAATGTGGTAAAATTGTTCAGCACAAATATAGACATATCTTTGATTAAGATGAGCCTCAGTTATTTAGTTATTTTTCTACATCCAAAATTAAAATAGTGTTTAGGATTATGTTCCCAAGGTGGAGAAAAAACATTGAAAAGCCTTGAAAAGATTTATTAACATATTAAATGTTTATAACTAAAGTTTTCACTGAAGATCAATTATCTTTTGCAACATAGCTATTGCAAACTTCTGTGTGGATTCACTTGGGCACTAACAAATGGATCTGAGCTCAGCTTGTGGGCTGCATGATATTCTTGTGCATATCAAGATGATTTTAACAGTAGAGTTCCCACCATGTCAGTATGCAAGAGGAATGTAATTGCAGATCTTTCAACATAGTTAAAATTTTCATAGATGTTAAATGTTTCTGGATTTTTGAGGGTTGTGCATAGACATCTCCCAGTATTTTTATCTTCTCTGTGTGACAAGTATCAGCATAGGGTTTCTTTTCTTCTAGAAGAAGTTTAACACTACATCCTTTATAACACACACCTTGAGTATTTCAAAAGAATAAGCAGAACTAGGTCATGTTCAGGTCACTTGCTATTTCATCTCTTCACCTCCAATCCCAGCTGGCTTAATCCATTCTTGTGCTTGTCATTAGATGGTTGAGCTCTGATCTCCCTGATGACATTGGATGGGTGCACTGTACAGTCAAAGCTGGGACTACAGATCTCTAATTGTCCTCAAATTTACTACAGTGGCTTTCACTAATGTGCAGTTTTATTAAGCTACCAGGAAGAACTTGATAAATCATCTTCCTATGCTATGCTTGAAAACCCCACTGAGCCTTTAAAAGCAAGGTGATAACACTGAGAAACTGCATTAAATTCTAACAGAAATTAGAGTAGGAGGGATATATTTTTGTGCCTAAGAACATAATTTATCTTGCCATTGTTGTAGGTGAAAACATCATTAATGTTTGCAGTCCCATATGGATTTTTTTTTACACTATTCAGCTCACCTGTGGCAAAATTATAATCATAGAATGCAGAAGATTTAAGTAAGATCAAGTGAGTGATTTTCTGGCTAAGGAAACTGGAACTGCTCATTTACAGAGGACCTTATTCATCATGTGGTGTCAGCCCCAAAGACAAATATCTAGAGGTGTCTATTCACATCTGGCTCCAGGAACAAGACAGGTGGAGGCCAAAGATCAGGAGTGTTTGAGAGCTGGGCTTTGGAGGGACTCACAGTGAGGTAGCTCCCTGAAGCTGTTCCTGCTGCTGTGCAAAGTGGAGGTGATCGGGAGTGAAGACTCTGAGAAATGCATGCTAGCCTGAAAGACCCAGGAAAGGACAAGTATTTCGTAAGCAACATAACTGAAATGGCTCATGGAGAAGGTATAACCTTAATAATATATTATACACGTTATGGTTTGTGGTTTTAAAAGCATGGCCTTATTTTAACAAGATGATAGGGCTGATGGTGGCTCTTCTGTGGGCAGCGCAGAAGGGGACCAGAGATCTCCGTAGCTGGGACTGTGCCCTAAGCCATGAGCCAAGCCATGACAGGTACGTGGCTGTTTCAAGTGAGACTCCACCAGAACCCAGATTTTGCTTCCCTCTTGTAAACCCTAGACAGTGAAGCATTAGGATCAGTATCAATATCAAAAGGTAAAAATAGAATCAATCTCTCTGACAAACAGCAGTTTTTCATAAAAGCATCTCCAGTAAGGGAAGTTGCTTCAGTTTTCTAGAGTTATCTTAAGGTATCTAATGATTCAGAGTTTGTGTTTCAGTCTTCAGAGCACTATGTTATGCAAGTGTGATACTTTGGCAGGGAGAAAAAGCTAGAGAAAGTGGAAAATAACTTTGTTTCTCCTGATGTTATATTGTAATTTGTTTAACCCCTGAAAGTTATCTTTGAGGAGATTTTTTTGGCTAGAATGTGGGCAACTAAACAGACAAGATCTTTGTTAAATTTCAGCTGAATATGTTTGGAAATTAAGGTGATATTAAAACCTGAAAAGAATAGATTAAAAAATGGGAGAAAAAAAATTATATACTGCTTCAAGGAAAAGGAAAATAAAAAGAGAAGAAAAAAATCCATATCACGTCAGTCTAAACTGTGATGCATCAGAAGTATCAGTATGGGATGGCATGTATTTACTACATCTCAGTGTGCTGTTCCAATGTCTTTGTACTTACTGCTCTGTGTAATCATCACTCCCTGTTGGATTCCATGTAAATTCCAAGTGAAAGCAATACTTATTTCTTCTGGAAGCATTTCACTCTACAAAGCTACTGCACAAAGTGATACTATATTCCCATTGCTCAGTGGTCCCCTTTTTCATGCAGCCTTATCTTTCAGCCCTTAGGGACTGAAGCTGCATCTGCTGTAGAGCTGTTTCTGTAATAGCTCTCTGAGAGCCTATTCCAGGTAGTCTCTAATTAGACACACCCAGATGGTGGGCACTGAGCAGATGTCCTGCCAGCTTGGGGTGGATATGGAAGAAAGTTTTCTCTTGGCTCCCCGTAGTTTGTCTTTCTAATGTTTTTTTTTCCCCTCCGTTTTTCCTCACAGTGAGCATTTGAAACGTTTGCTCATCATTTCTAACATATGAAGCAAAGGTAGGCGCTGTAATCTAAGGTAGTAAACATTCACAGTGTTTGGTGTAGTCTGATGCCTAGACATATTGAACTCATGTTACCCACACACTGTCACAAACAAAACTGCTCACTTGTGCTTTGATACACAATCTTTCTCAGCAATTAGGATTTTATTCTTGGAAACTAATTAACAATTATGTTCATACTGCCAGCGACATAAGTAAGCACACTCAATTATGTCTGTGTAGCCAGACTTGCAGATGAAATGAGTGCAGCTAGCTGGAATAGAGTCTCATGTTTTCAGTCACATGAGTAAACATAAGAAGCAGATCTCCAAAGTACAAAACAGTTATTTTCTGACAGCTTCTTTTCACAGTAGAACTGTACTTTAAATGTTTAGCCATATCTGACATTGAAAACGTTTTGAGGCAGAATACTTACTTACCCAGCAATTTGACCGTCATGTTCACAGTGCTGTGTTTCATTTTCCATAAATGTTGACCTGTTCTTCACAATATTTGAGGCAATGACAATTTTAATTATAAAGTTCTCATTCCTTCACTATTCTAAATTTGATCATGTACAGAACAACTAAATGAAAACAGCTCAAGTGGATTTTCAATTGTGTCCTGTAATGACTTATGTTTCAAGAGATTTAACAAAGTCAAACCTCAGATATTCTCTCTCTATTGTATTAATGCTTTTTTTTTTAAATACAATTATTTAATCTATTAAAAAGCAATTATCACAAAATGGCTGTGCACCAGACAATACGTTATGATGTAAAGATTTGTAAAATATGTAACTTAGGAATTCGTTCTGGTTTTGGCTGGGGTAGAATTAATTTTATTCACAGAGACTGGTATGGGGTTGTGTTTTGGATTTGTGCTGAACATAGGATTAATAATAATTTCTGAGTATTTTAGGTTTTGTTTTTGCCGAGCAATACTGAGCCAAGTCTTTTCTGCTTTTCACACTGCCACACTGGTGAGGGAGTTGGGGGTGCTTGGGAGGCTGGGAGGAGACAGAGCCACTACAGGTGAGCCAAATTGACCAGAAGAATATTCCAAACCATGTGAAATCATGCTCAGTATATAAACTTCAGGGAAGAAGGAGGAGTGTGTGAACATTTGTAGTGATGGTGTTCCAAAGTCTGTGGAAGACACCATTCTGTGTCATGGAGTCCTCTGTGTCATCTCCCTACTCTCCTGGAGATGGCTGAACACCTGCCTGTCCTGGGGAAACAGTGAATTAATTCCTTGTTTCTCTTTGCTTGTGTGCATGGCTTTTGCTTTCCCTATTAAACTGTCTTTATCTCAATCCACAAGTTTTCTACCTTTTTTCCTTCTGATTTTCTTGCCAGTTCTGCTGGTGGGGGAGTGAGTGAGTGGCTGTGTAGGATTTGGTGGCTCGCTGGGGTTAAACCACAACAGTCCTTCTCTATATTATCAATCCTGTGTACAGCAAAAGTCCCAAACATAGCCTCATACACGCCACTGTGAAGAAAATGGAATCTACCCCAGCCAAAACCAGCACAGAACTGAAGATGAATTTGAAGCATAGAAGGCTGCCTTTGTGAATCAGGCTGCTTTTCTTGAGGCAGTTTTGAACACAAACCTCCCTGTCAAGAAGGACAACTAAAATATGTTTACATCATTATTTTGGGGATATTTGCATAATATTTTATTTTTGCAAGCCATGTTCTTGCACACTACTTTCTAATTTGGCATTTCTTGGAAGGAAGTATTTCATACTGTTATCTTTAAATATCTTGTTATTTTTGAATGTCTTGTATGAGAAAGAATTACACTGTTTTTAAACTGATGAATATGTAAGTTCTCCACTAACAACTTCTTAGTCATGCTACTGTGAGCTGAAAAGTAATAACAGAGATCTATGGAATGAAAATGTTGTTTATATCTCATCCTTTGATGAAAAATGAGAGCGAAAGGGAAGGAGGGAGGGAAATTCAAACCAATAAGATAATCTCCAAGAATTAGATTTTGCAAGAGAAACAAGGTAAAGTAACTAAATTTTTTTTCTGACCATTATGGAGTTGTTAAGACCATCTGAAAATACACATACAGCCATTTTAAAAGGACTGTTATCACTAACTATGTATCAATCCATTTTTGCAGAACATCTTTATTTTCCACTATATTCTAACTTTTAATATCTCTTTAACTAATTTTCTAACTGAAAGGGTTTTAAAAATTTCTAAGAAATCATGAGAAGTGTTTTGCAGGTTTTCCTGGCCAAATGCAGACCCTTAGAAGCCTACTTGAAAGAGTCTTCTCTAACAGGATTTCAAATTCAATTTTACAGACTCAACACACCTAGAAAATATATAAGAATAGCTTTCAGTCTCCCAGGCCTTTACCCAACTGAAATTAGAACTCTGAAATTCTTGAAATACACCCATGACTAGTGAAAATGTATTATTATACACAGTTACAATATATACAGCAAAAAGCTTTTAATCTTGACATCACTGAAGCCAGATCAGTGATGCTAACCACTGAAAATGCAGTTTAGTGAAATTAATAAACATGGACAGCTGGCAGTGGTTCAATATATCTGGATAGCCAATGCAATTGTGCTTCTGATAGCATTTTTTGAAATGTGTGTTAAAGGCCATAATCAGACAATTGCTACAAAAATAATTACATTAATTGAAAATGTTGCTGTGTCTTAAAAGTACCATCTCCACATTTGAGCAAGAAGAAATAATGGCATATTAAGTCCTTATCTGGTTTAGGGGCAAAACATCTGTCTTGGCTTGATCATTTACTGCAGGCTGCTCAAGTCAGGCTGGAGAACATTGCACTGGTTTAGGTGCAAAGAGCTCACAGCCAATGTTCTGGCAACTTGGCTGCACAAAACCTGGCCTAGAGAAGATGGCAAATGCAGTTATGGCAGTACATATCAGTGAGCACTAAGGATGCTGCATCTCCCGATTACAAGGCACAAGAGCAGACACAGAGCTCTGCAGCCCATACTATTCACATTGTACCTGCTGTTAACCTTGCCAGCAATTGGTAGCAATGTTGCTTGCAGTGGTTGCTTGGCTGTGGTATAAGACAATCTTAAGAAACTAGTATGGACACTAAAAGTAACAAAAACCCCCAGTGTGCTCTCTTCCTGGGTTAGTTTATGTTGTCATTGTAACTTTGCTTTTTCAACCTAACCAAGTTCTTGTCCATCTCAATGCAGCAAGACATTAAATTAGAAGAGCTAACTAGGTAATTTCAGATAGCTTAGTTCAGATAAGATTGTGATGCAATGTATGTAATCTCTCTGCATCACTATTTCTACTGTTATTTCTACTGTTGGTGTGATTATACTCCTTTTTGTGTTTTAGCTGAACTTCTGTCTCTCTGCTCTGTGAGTATTTAGTACCTTCCAAAAATAGCAATAGTGAAAACTTAAAAGCCAGCATGGTCCTTATCAATGCAATTATAGCTAAACATAATTTTCCCTTTGTCTTTTAAATGAAACTGAGGAAACGTACATAGTCATTGATCTTAAATTACTGTTAACTCACAAAATCAGAGGAAGACGAGAATATTCACCATAAGCCTTAGTTATGTCTATGTTATTAAATTATCTTTGCTAGTCAGCCTATTATTTTGTGCTCTGAGTCCTTTCTCTTCCTGCCTTTCCTTTCATTCTTATCTGCTTTCCCTGAGAGTAAGTTATATATCTGATTAAACGGTAATTAGTGACTTCAGTGGCGCTCCATGTGTGTAACTGAGAATAGAATTTTGCCTAAAGAAATTTTAAAATCAAATATGTAATAATTAAAGAAAATTGAAGTGGTGTATGGTTTTTAATATGATGACCTAAAAATCCAAGTAATTGACAGCAAGCTTTCTGAAGAAAAAAAAAAGAAAAAGAAAAGAAAAATCTTTTCTAAGCATGTGAAGCAAGGGGAAGAAAGGGCACAAAACATATCGTGTTTGGTAGGTTAAATATGGAAGGACCAATTAAATATGGTCCTTCCATATTTAATTTTAATTTGATAAAAACCAGATATGTAGATATTAAAGAAAAAAGTAAAATTAAAGTCCAGTGCCAAACTTCATCTTTACATTTAATATAAAATCAAACTCAGAGTTTCCTGATTACTTTTCTTTTTTTCAATTAAACCCTACAGCATATTCATCATACATTTTTACTGCAATGTCTAGGTAGTATGATTGTTATCATTTTAAGCAACTGCAGAGGACTGGGAATAGAGACATGACCTGCCTGGCTTCTGGAAAAACATCTGAAAAGATGTCTTTATTTAGTTAGCTGTTTTACAGGTAGCCAGCTGCCTGCAAGTTGAATTCCTGTGCTGCTTGGGAGACCATTGCAGGTGTCACCTGATAAAGCCCACGGAGAAAGAGCAGAGGACAGAAACCGAAGCGGGCAGCAGGTGCACCAAGTTGCAGCCATGGCTGTGGCACTCCTCATGCTCTGTGGCCATGGCCAGCTGCCTGTTTGTCTGTCCCAGAGTGGCTCTCTAAAAGGGTGCTGATAGCTGCTGTCAGCAGTCCCAGAGCTTTATCCCTGCTAAGTGAATGGGAGTAGTGGGGAATTTGCATCTAGGTAGATACATACTGAAAAGGAGGGACAAAGGTCTTCCCAGCCTTTCTGTGGTCTTGATATCTCTTGCAGAGGCTTTTCTTTTTCTTAGGGTAAAAAAGGATGAAAGTTTGTTGTTAAATATACTGATGTGAAGGTGTGATTTCGTAAATCTTTCTTGTACACCATACAGTGACATACCAATAATTTGCCAAAGATAAATCACACAGCAAACATGCCAACAGTCAGTTGTGGAGATAAGTGCATGAGCTTTGGCTTTACCAAACCATGAGTCCAGAGAACCTACAATAAATTATGTGGAATAGAATTTCTGATATCTTGTTTGGAGAAGAGGTGTTGCTTCTTTAGAAAAAAAAAAAAAACAACCCAAAATTTTATCAAAAGGAAAAAAGTCTTTAAGTTGCTTATTGTATTGTCATTCAATTAAATTAGTTTTGTGCAAATATGGACAAAGCACACTGAATTCACAAAGGTGGGAGTATACTTTACACAGTTTGTTGGAGCAAGAGCTGATCTCTAGTGGTGCTGCCTCTAAGCAGTAGTACTTGCAATTTTTATCTTAGGAAAAACTCATGGTTAAAGGCCCTATGTGGATTAATAAAGTATGTTCAATTCCTGTGTTTCATATGTAAGGGACAAAGGATTTGAAATCTCATCATTTGCATGCTTCTGTTTTCTAGCTAAGGCTCAGTTCTGATCAGAAGTGTTTTTCCACATACTGTATGAGTTACATACTAACTATGATAACACACCTGCCATTTTCAGTTCTTTCCTTTTATGATCTTCCACATGACCTAGATCTGTGCACTTCCAGTCCAGAAGGCCAACCATGTCCTGGGATGCATCCAAAGCAGCGTGGCCAGCAGGGCAAGGGATGGGATCCTACCCCTCTGGAGGGCTGCATGCAGCTCTGGGGGCCCCAGCTCAGGAAGGACATGGACCTACTGGAGCATATCTGGGGGAGGGCCATGAAGATGGTCAGAGGGCAGGATCACCTCTCCTACAAAGACAGGCTGAGAGAGTTGGAGTTGTTCAGTCTGGAGAAGATTCTTGGGAGACCACAGAGTACTTCCGAGTACCTAAAATGAGTCTGAAAGAAAGCTGGAGAGGGACTTTTCACAAGGGCATGAAGTCATAGGACAAGGGGTAATGGCTTCAGACTGGAAGAAGGTAGATTTAGATTGGATATTAAGAAATCAGGAAGAAATTCTTTACTGTGACTGCGGTGAGACACTAGAACAGGTTGCCCAGAGGAGTTGTGGATGCCTTCTCTGGAAGTTTCAGTGTTTGATGGGACTTTGAGCAACCTAGTCTAGTGAAAGGTGTCCCTGCCCACAGCAGGGCTGTTGGAACTAGATGGTCTTTAAGGTCCCTTCCAACTGTAACATAGCTTAAAGTAAAAGGATAATATTACCTATTACATAATTTCTTATAGAGAAGTGCACACATTTCTTATTACTAGGGGATGAGGGTAAAAAAGGCTAAATTATTTTGCTTGTTTCAATATTACCTTGTAATGATTGGAATACAAATGCATATTTTAGTGCATTATAATCAGGAAATGAAATGAAAGGGATGAAAAATGTGATACCATTAAGATGGTGTCTGTCTAATGGTTGCATATTGTTAAATGCAGTTAAGAACATAAAGTGTACAAACCCTGGAGAGAGAAGAGTTTAAATAAACATATAATTTCAGATATATACTTGCAATGATATTGAAAGACTTATCTGTTAAAGTGAGCCCTGCCCCACACCATCAGTAGAGGGTATATGGAGTCCTTAGTCTCCATACATTTCTCCTGTTAGAAAAATTCCTTGGTGATTTGTGAAATAGTCTCTATAAACATAATTCATTAGTCATTGCCAAAAACGGTCATAAAGTCTAAAAAGGGCAAAAATAGTTAACTGTAATTGCTTTATTTTGGCTTAAACCAGTGAATTTTTGTGTATTTAAGGAACTCTGGATGAAGACCTGATTATCTTGACACAGGGGCACTGGTGGACCTGAAACAAAGCATGTCCCACAGTAACAGAGTCTGGTTCAGAATATCACACTGAAGTTAATGTCTTGAGTCAAGCTATCTGACATCTTTCATTTTTTCTTTGTTGACAAAAGACTTACTGCAAGGGTGCTTCTGCTTAACCTTTCTTGCACTGCCACTGTTCTTTAGTTAGATGGATTCCCCCAGTGAAAATAAGGAATAATGAAAACATAAATCAGCCTTTGCAACACAGTCTTGAGGGAGCAACTAATTTCAGTGAAGGCAAATTAAAAAAAAAAAGAAAAAAGTAAAAGAAGAAAAAACAAAAAATTATTTGAATGTATTCTCACACTGTGAGATATGGAAAAGAATCACAGTCAGTAAGAACAAACATGCTGGAACTGGAAGTCAGATTCTGCTGAATTTTGAATTAGTGTCATAACACCTGTATCAATTTTTTAACACCATTGTGGCTCCTGTCATTTTAGTTCTATTTCAGGAGATGAGTTGTTCTAGGAGTGTACTAATGCAATCCATTGTAGAAACTAGCACTGGACCTAAAAAAAATTAATCAAGTTCAGCAGATTTGGCTGGGTCCCCAATTACCTAGAAACTAATATCACTTACCTTTCTCATTAAGCATATTTTTTTAGAAACAAAATTTGAAGTAATAATCAATCTTCTTTTTTTTTGACTAGGAAATTATTACCCTAAAAAAGCTAAGAAATGGTTACTGAATGCTTTTCTAGCAATGGTATGATTCACTATTAACAGTCTTGGCACTGTGTAGTTTTTACATGCAAGCCTGTTATTACCACCATCCATTTACAAAAACAAAACCCAAGAAAGGGCCATGGATCCAATTTGTAAGCATTTATATATTCAAAATTAAGATGTCAAAGCCTGGAGACAATTTTAACTACATTTAGTTCAGTGAAAAAATCATAGAGAAATAAATAAACAGAGAAACAATCAAAAGAAAGTAAAAGCTAAGGTGTTCTTGAATACAGCTGTCAGAGAACATGCTTATAAAGGTAAGAGTTATACCAAAATCCATTAGTGTTGTCCTGAGTAAAGTTTGAGAGACTCCAAGTTTAAATGGGAAAGTAATTTTAAGCAAGGAGGCACTTTGATTCCTCAGAGGAGTCTGCTTTCAGGGCTTTCCAGAATTGTGATGAAAATGAAACCGGACATTATAGATGGGTTTTTTTAGCTCAGTGTATGAATTTATTGCATTAAATAGAGAAACATTTGTGTTGGATTCACTTAGAGTTTTTATGCATTGGTACAAAACCCCTGGGCATGCACAGTGAGAAGCAGCTTTGCTCCCAATGCTGCCTGTGCTCATTAACACGAGTCTGTGGAGAGACTGTCATGTCCTGCACCTCAGGTGAATGGATTACCATTGTTATGCCTGTGTGGCTTTTAGCCCTGTGTTGGCACACAGCCATGTAGGAAAGTGTCCAGAATTAGCACCAAACCATTTAATCTGTGTCTAATCTTTTTTCTTAACCTGCACTTTATCAGTAAGTACAGTGTTTACATCTAGATAAGTGCCTTTTTTCCCAGGCACATCAAACTTTCTTGCTGATTGTTCCAGATAAGTTTGGTCTGCTGTCATTTCTGTGCTGGGAACAGTAATGACAGGCAGCCTATGAATGGGTAGAGAGGGTCACTTCTGGGGAATGTAGACAAACAAAGACTCCCTCTCTGACAAATGCTATATTAAGCCTGATGAAAAAAATAATGTATTTTCATTAAGGGTAGACCAGATAAGGATGTAGGACCCTGTGGAATAGTCTTCTGTTGTACTCAAATGAAGGATCAGGCACAACTGAATACTACCTAAGATATGGTCTGAATGTAGAAAGAGGGTAAGATTCTTGCTAAAATGAAAATTTGGACTTGTATTTGCTATTTGAGGTCTAAGATTGATAATAGAACAACAGATGTAAAAATATTTATTCTCTGAGAAGAAATACTAATAATTTGAAATGCCCATTTAAAGAAAATCAGAAATATGTGTGCATTTATTTAATGGATAAACTCAGCTCCAACTAGTTTCAAATCTAGAGATAAATTAAATTGATTAACCAATAGTAAAAGATCTGAGCCATTTTGGAAGACAGACATAGGTTGCTTCTTACTGAGGGAAAAGGCAGGGGACTGAGGTAGAAGGTTTTGCCTTTCTTTTTACCTTTTTTTATTTTCTGTGATCACATGCAAGTTTTACATCAGCCACAGGGTCACAAGAGTGAGTCAGATTGGAGGAGACCACAGTGGGTCGCCTGGTCAAACCTCCCTGCTCCAGCAGGGTCATCCTAGAGCAGATTGAACAGGATTGCATTCAGACAGTTCTGGAATATTTCTAGTGAGGGAGACTCCACAACCTCTCTGGGAAATCTGCTCCGGTGCTTGGTCACCTCATGTTCATGTGGAACTTTTTGTGTATCTGTTTCTACCTGATTCCTCTTGTCCGATGGAGCCTGGCTCCATCCTGTAGACACCCATTCTCCAGACACTTAGGTCTCCTCTCAGTTGTCTTTCTCCAGACTTAACAAGTTCAGCTCTCTCAGCCTTTCCTGAGGTGCCCCTATCCCTGAATCATTTTTGTCACCCTCTGCTGGACCTGCTCCAGAAGCTCCATGTCTTTCTTGTACTGAAGAGCCCAGAACTAGACACAGCACTCCAGATGTGGCCTCACCAGGGCTGAGCAGAAGAGCAGGATCACCTCCCTCGACCTTCAGGATCCCATTGGCCTCTTGGTCACAAGAACACACTGCAGGCTCAAGGAGAGTTTGCTGTCCACCAGGACCCCCAGGTCCCTCTCTGCAGAGCTGCTTTCCAGCCCTCAGCCTAGTCCATGGGCTTAATCCTTCCCAGGTGCCTTTGTTGAATTTTACAAGGTTCTTATCTGCCCATCTCTCCAGCCTGTCAAGGCCCTTCTGGAGGGCTGCAGAGCATTTTGGGGTATTGGCCACTCCTTCCAGCTTTGTGTTTTTTTCTTCTTCGTAAAAGAACAAGCCCAAAACCAAAACTGAAAACTCTGCTACTGAATAACATGTTGGGTTATCTCTGCCCACCTACCCTTCCTCGAGAAACAGATGCTATGACAAGTTTAGGTCTTTAAATAAAAATCAGAATAACGTTCATAAATACATAGGATATGAACAAAATGGTGAACAAGGATATATTGATTATTAAATATTATCTATGAATAAGAAATTTAAAGCTTTCATGGACTAAATTCTTCATCTGGCTAGGTGAATGGCACCATCTGGTGGATCTGTCCTTTGGAAAATATTTCCTGGAAAGTGAAGTCATAACTTAGAGGCTGTTCCTCTATCATAAAATAGAATATTTTGCAAGAAGTACTAAAAGTTAAATAAGATGTGAAAAAATGTAACAATTATTACAAAAGAATTTTCACCATTGTTCATTTTGGAAAATTACCATTATATTTTGCATAATAAATGTCATGTGAGTAATAAAGATAACAAAGAAAATTAGTCAAAAACAACTTATTGTTTACTTGAACTCTCTGCTCATAGCTATAAGCATCCATTAAAAAAATCTATTCTATAATTCTGTAAAATCATGTTCAGAAAACATGGTAATGGAGTACAGGAAATTCAGATAATATATATATTCAGGGAGTTTTTGGATGGATACAAATGCCTTCATTACATTCTTTCATTACATTGCAACTCAGTTGATTTGAGGATTTCTGTAGTAGTAGCTCTTGCTTTTCAAATACAATGACAATCACTGGTAAATGCATTCTGTTAGTTACCAGCAGCATTGGAAATGTGAGTTATCCAGTCAGTTGTTCCCATGCAGGCAACACATGGGAATCTTTGACAACAGCACACGCTGGTACCTTCTGCCCACAGTACTTGCCCCGCTACATTGCATTATTTGTAATTTATCAGGTAACTGGATGAACTGGATGCACTCCCAGACCTTGTTTCTGCCAAAGAGCATGCAGTCTATTGGATCCCCTTCTCATGCATGGCTGTCCATAAGAAGAATATTTCAGAAACATGTAATCTTCATTTGTAGTGAAGAGGAAAATATTGCAGGTGACTTTTCAAAAAATTTGCCATTATCCTAAATAAAAAAAATAATATTCAAGTCAATGTAAAATAATAAGTAAAACTGAGCAGAGTCCTTCTTTGTTTGGCCACAACCATCATCTGATGTGTGCTTAAGAGTTTTCAGGGAGAAATTCTTAGAATTACTAAAGGACAGTAATTTTCAGCTGCAAAATTCAGTTACCATTGGGAACCCTAGTAGTCCCAAGCATCTAATAGAAACATATTGAAAGTGACAAAGGAAAATTAATTAGACATTTTTACAAAATGGTCAAAGAGCATATTCCTTAATTCAGTGTAGCCTTCACATGCCTACTGAATTTTAAAAAAATAAGACTGTATTCTGCATTATATTTAGCTGCAATAAAAAGAAATTAATGAATGTTTTGTCCACAGTCTTCCTATACATTTATCCTCAACTAATCTTGATTAACATGAATTGCTGTTGTCTTCAGAGTAAGAAAAATTAATAAATTAAAACCTAGAAAATCATAAGTGGCCTGATACTGCCTCCATTTCTTATTAAGATGTCCATATTGTTTATTTAGTATATTTTTTTCAATATCTTAACATGAAGTCTGTTGTTGTCACTAGGTACAATGGAGCCAGGAAAAACCTTGTTGTGATTTATTTCCTTTGCAATGCATTTCCAGAAAATACAACGTCACAATTACTCATCCCATAATTGATTTAAAAGACTGAAATGTGTCAAAAAATAGTTATTTTGAATGTAATTTGATTTTATAAAATAAAATGGAAAAGAATATGAAAACAAGACAAGTAGGCTGGTTAGAACTGAAGAATGAAAAATAACTGAATGTGCTGCATCCAGAAGCATAGTTTAGCATAGTTTTGTGGGAAGGAGACACTATAAAACATCTTCTTTTTCTTTTTTTTCTTTTTTTTTTTCTTTTTTTAAGAAACAGGAGTACAAGGGAGGTGGCTGCATAACAGGCACAGTAGGGTACATGTCAGGAGAAACAGGGAGGATAAGCAAATTTAGTAAATAACTATGGGAAACTGCAGTTTAGACTGGATGAATTTCCTCTGTGGGGCACACTAGATGGAGGCTATGGGAATGGGAACAGGAAAATGGTTGGAAATTGCAAAAGGTATAAGTTTTTTCAGCAGCCAAGAAGAGCTACAGTCAGTCAAGGTGAAGTATCACCATTCTCTAAAGAAAGATTACTTCTAGCAGCTGAGTGGATGACTTCGCATTTTTATTGGTTTGGGTTGATTTTGCTTTTAGATGGAAACTTGTCCTAAGACCAGAAGCCTTAATAAATTTGAGAGGAAAGTTGAGATCTTACTGCTTTCAGATGCTGGAAGTTGGAGCACCTCAATGTGCCTTTGCAGATACCCGTGCTCATCATCTGAAGGGTTCCAGAGTTGTAGAAAAAAAAAACATACTGACCAACCAACCAAATTAAACAAAAGAAAAAAAAACCAACAAAAAAACCCAACAAAACTGAACTAAACCAATCAATTAAACAAAGAACCAAAAAGAAAGAAACCACAAAAACCCCACATAGAAAGAAATAAACAAAAAGTTATTCTGCTGTAGGAAAAAGAGACTATTCAACTGGACTGCAGTATCATTGTATGATCTCATTTGCTGTAGATCTATAGCAGTTAATAAACCAAAAATAAATGCTAAAGACAACTGTTGTCTTATGCCTGAGGCTTGCTACTAATTTTATCCCCGTTGAAAAATTTGGATCTCATTTCAGGGATCAGTTAAATTGACAAATGTGATTGTGGCTCTTGGGGAAGAAAATTATGTCAAAAATATTTATATTTGGGAAATAAATGATAATTTATTAAAAGCTGGGGGTTTTATCTCCTCTAGCATCTGTAACACATAGATTGAAGTACATTTCTAAAAACTTGAAATTTTTCTGAGCCAGTTTCAAGTCAATTAGGTAAAAGAGCCTTGGCTACCATGCTTTTGTAAGTGCTAAAATCTTCAAAGTGATCTAGTAAGTTAGAGAAATGTAATAAGAAACATAAGATTATAAATCCTTTTTGTGAAGATCTTAATGTCTCTTTGCAAGGGAAGAGCAAAATATTTTGGATTTCTTGTATTTATCTGAGATAGGTGACACGAGGTTTTGTATTTTAAGAGTTCCTATAGAGTTCAATCACATATTGTGGATACAGAATGCACTGTCAGTCAGTGATCTGAAGAAAGGAGTGCTTGAAGAATCATTCAGGCAATGCTTTGAGTCAGTATTTCCACCAGAAAGGATGCTCAAAACCAACTGATAGCTCACAAAGACAATTATGAAAATTTTATTTCTATCAATTTTCTCTAGATAATTATCCTGATGGGAATTTCTCTGGATTATTAACCTGATGGGAAACATCTGGTTTTATCTAGACTGATAGAGCTAGATAGACTTCAAATTTCAAAACACCAGGAGTACGTAAATACGTGGTCCTTTTCTATCTAAGGTAATGACAAGTTTGTTGTTAATTTTAGGATGAACAAGATCTCAGCCTTCCCAAACAGGACTTTAAAATGGGAAGTGCCACATAAAATGAGATGAAATAGTTTTAATTGGATAAAAGATAAGGATACTAATTACAGTTTGCCAGAAGATGCACTTTTTGACTAGCTTTGAGAACAATTTCTTTGGTCATCCATGGAGAAACAAGAACTGCTGGGGATGGAGGGCTGGACTTATCTCTGGCACACAGGGAAGAGTGGCACATAGATTGATACAGCCTTTAATGTCATCTGGAATAACCCCAGGACTACTGTCTGGCTTTTCATCTAATCTGGCTTCTTTCCAGTTAGAAGCTTTTCAGCCACAACCCACACAGTCAGTATAACACAGACTATCCCATGAGGGTTCAGGCTTATTTTTAAATAACAAATGAATTAAAATTTAACTGATAAATGAACACTGCCCATATTTTGGGATGGGCAGGTACATTAAATTTTAGAGTGTTGAGATTGAGACTCAAGTGCCTGAAGTTAAACAGTAAAACTTCAGTACCCACAATTAGGATGCACTGATGAAAACAATATTATTTTTAAAATAGAGCGATCTTAGAGTTATTGTCTTCTCTAAACAAAGATGGGGATTTTGTCCCATACTTCAAATGTCCTTCTTTTCCATATTCTCCATCATATTTCTTACTTGCCACATTTCCTTGAATCTCTCTTTAGGAGGTTAAAACTGAGTCACAAAAGGCAAGAATAATTTTGTGTCCATGAACAGTTAATTCACTGAAAATCTCAGTTCAAGATGTCTTCAATCTGTTTGCCAGTTAGCCAATTATGCATACATAAAAATGTGGAAAATTTTTAATGCAGTAGACCAATTTATGTAGAAGACTCAATTTCTTTTTGTTTCCCTACTAGAAGTAGTCTTATTCCACCTATCATAGATAAATGTATGTCTTTCAGGCTCACTTGATAATATTGTTTCATGTTTCTGAAAGCACAGATTTACATTGATCAGGAGTGCTCATACAGAAGAAACTGAGATGGAACAAAATGAAAAAAGAGTAACATTGCATGAGTCAGGAAGCTGTGTTAGAAAACAGGTGTATACTCTTGTGGATGATTAAATGAAATATATAAGTATATAAGCAGTCCCATGTGCCAAATTTTCCAGAAAGATGGGCAGTACAAATTTTGAACTTCCTCAGGCAAAAAAAATCATCTGAACCAAGAACTCCCACAGCTTATGTGAGTGTCTTTCACTCCTAGTGGAACCCTGGAAACAAAAGCTTTCTTGCTCTTGCCTGTTTACCATGCTCAAAACTGAAATGCTTTTCATGGACTGACAAGCATTATGCTAACTTAAAATCACATTTTTGCTTCAGGTTTTTTGTTTGTTCCAAAAGCCACACTGTCTTTCAGTTTTTAACAAATCGACCAAAAACAATATTGGGTAATTGCCCAGCCACAGGCTGCAAGATGCTTTCTTTCTTCTATCATAACATATCTTCTCTCATAAAATATTGTTCAAAATAAGCAATATTGTAATTCTGTCAGCTCTTGAGACTGTTATTTGACTGTTTCTTGACTTTACTACATAATGCTTTAAAATATATGAATTTGAGGGATTTGAAAAATAAGATGTGCTGCTTCATGTCTTACTTTGGGATGGTGTGGTATTCTGCATAATGCTACATTTCCAAATTAAGTATATTATTATGTCATGATCAATGATGTAATAGAAGATCACTTCTTCAGATTACTATCACTACAGAGCACCAGAAGTCACTGTACATTAAACTGTTTTAGAACAGTATCTACCACTGAGGGTCTGAAGGTTCCTGTTTTCATTTTATCATGCAGAACTGAAGAAACAGTAAGATATTTTGTTGAGTTGAACAGGACCAGATATTTATTACCATCTTCTGCTTCAGTCTTTTCTCATGCTGAGAAAAACTGTGCATGCGTTATCCTGAAATTGAGTTGTGCTTAGCAAGGCAGAAAAAATGAAAATCATGTTTCTGTGACCTTTTGGCAAAGAACATCTTCCCAGTTATGCCTGGGAAGTGCATTCCTCTGGTGAAACACTGACATTT
Source organism: Chloebia gouldiae (assembly GCA_003676055.1). NCBI lineage: Eukaryota > Metazoa > Chordata > Aves > Passeriformes > Passeridae > Chloebia > Chloebia gouldiae. The sequence continues at coordinate 138,010 of QUSF01000013.1, read as the reverse complement.
TCTTTGGCTCAGTGGGCTTTTCCTAACAAAACTGGATATAAATCCCCACTCTGGCAGTATACAGTCCAGAAATGTGCCTGCTGAGAAGGATGCTTGAGGTTTACTAGGACTGTATAATCAAAGCATTGTATTGATGCAAATAATGAAGTAAATGCAAAATTTGATTTAACAGTCAGATCAAGAAAATATTAGACTGGCACACTAGTGGGTTTTAAAATGATTTTATGAAAAAAATATCAAAACCTAATGTAAGCACAGGAAAAGGAGGGAGTTGTCACACTAATATAAAATATTTGAGACGGAGAGTCATGATCAGTCTTGAGTGTGTATATTTAATATTTCCATATGTGTAATATGACCTTATGGTTTGAATTCCTTCTCTCTCCTAATCATTTTTGAGTGCCATGAAATTGGCCAAATATGTGTAGTTGTGATATGAAATATGACAGCATTTTATATATTCAGCTAAAACTTTATAGATTTTTGTTAATTAAGTTGCAATTGTTCCTGATGTGAAATAATAATGATACTTATCTAAAGCTGTAGTATCTAAAGGCTCTGAAAAGGATGTGATATCATACTAGGCAGCAGCATGATGCAATAGAAATAGAGCTGTGTGATGGAAGAGTGTGTGATGAGAATTTGACATCCAGAGTATTTGAAATCCTCATGGTTTCAAATAAGCTGTTATCAACTACCTATTAACAGTAGCATTGCATCAGGTGCACACCTACCTTCCAGTTTAGCTTTAATCCAAAATAATCCAGTTCATATAATCCAAAATAATCCAGTGCTGAAGGAGCACACTGAAGGCAAGGGAAAGATCTGCTCCAGTAGTGCACTCCTGAACCAAATTAAGGCACTTCCATAATAGCCATAAGAACAAGGATACAATAGTTCTCTGAAGGGAGGGAAGTCTGTTTATGCAGTACAAGTAATCAAAAAGCTAGGGCAGAAGGAATCTCAGACTCACTTAATGCATTTCCATGAGGATCACCACATATATGTTGTTCCTAATGGATGTCTGATCTGCTCCCAAGAACTTCCAAAGATAATGACTGTACAATCCCTCTAGAAAAAGAACAAAGTAGAATTAATTATGTGCTTACCATTAACATGAGGGCTCTATTTAAAGTCTGTCCACTGTTACCCTTAATGCCTGCATGTTTTTCTGTTGCCAGTTATTTGTTCCCACTCTCTCTCAAGAGTATCTGCTGTAAGGATGATTCAGCTGCATGTTCAAAGTACACCAACTCCTGTGCATTTTTAAGGAAATCTGAAGCTGACCTGAGTTTGTACCTTTATAAATCACTGGGTCATTCCTACAACAGGGATGGGGTTTCTAAGAGGGAACACAAAGCTCAGATGAGAAAAGGAATTACCACAGTCAGCTTTGTTTAAGCTCTCTGTTCATCCATCACAAACATCTGATTCCCATCAGTTCCTCGTACTGTTCCTGTAGAAAGGGAAATAAGATGATTAGCTCTGTTGTAGGAATAATTTGTCCAGTTATTGTGGTGAAAGGTAAGATGTGTTTGGAAATTGTGTGTTTCATAGTGTAAATCGGTCATGGGTAGGAATCAGACCAGGGCTTACACAGAGGCTTATTATCCTGAGTGTTTTCAGATGCTGGATTTCTTCCCCCTTTTTTTTTTTATTTAAATACCATTTGTGATGCAGGATGTGCCTGATGTCACCTAAAGTAGCAATCCCTCTTTTGCCATTTTTCTTATTCTTGCAAATGAATTTGAGAGGAGCCTCTTGTCAAGGCTGAGGATATCCATGTTGTTCCATGTTCTGAAGCCCCTATAGTCATATCCCTATGGTGAGTATGTGGGGTTACTGTCTCCTCTCACCAGAGGAGGTTAGTGTAGTTGAATATTGATGTAGAGAGCTGTGTAGAATAGTATTGACATTATGAATTAAGTCACTGAATGGATGAGATTACATTTTAAATTTTAATGAAAATGTATAGGGTAAAATTCTATGAATTCTTCAGTACTTTGGTCTTCAAGTAGCAGGAAACACTTCAAAGCAATATTCTGATTAAATAATCAAAGTTACCAACTTTCACAGAGAATCTCATTGCATACTTGGTTGTATAGAAGTTACTGATGTATTCTGAAGTTCTTTTTGCTTGTTATCATGACTCTGCCTAATCCAAGTTTGCCCTCAGCATAATTGTAGATTTTGAGTAGAAAAAAGTGGTAAATATGAAAAAAAAAAGTAAAAAATGTTCATAAAGATGGCTCTGCATCTTTCTTGAGAGATTTAACAATATTTTAAGTAGGTAAGAAGAAATATGATACAGGCAATGCAGACTTTAGAAATGCTCAGTCATTAACATCTCAAAATGTCTTTTTATTGAAATGTTACCACATAAGTATATAATTCCGTTACCAATTCTTGAGCCTAAGTGCATGACTCTAAATATAACTGGGAAAATGGCCTTGATAAACTTCTTCATTTCATTCAAAATTTAAAATATTTTTTTCACCAAATACTGGTATAGAAATTTGCTCTGCTAAATATACCTGGATGAACACAGAATTAAGTTATTTCTAAACAGGTCCAATATCTGGTAAAAAATATTGAAACAACCCAGCCTCCATATAGCATTAGAACATCTACTGAGATTCAAAACCAGGTCTCTTTAGCTGACATTCACTGTGAATGACATTTATTTCCCAGTAATTTTTTTCTTGTATCCCTGTAAAGCTCGAGTTTTCTTATTACTATGTTCTGAATAGATCATTTGACATTTGAAGAACTGATGTGTGAAACTCCAGCTCATGAAAACTTCAAACCATAAAACAGTGGAAGTAACACTGTGACTTGCTTTCTCCTGAGTTCTTTATGTGATGGCCACCATTTTTGGCATACTTTACTTTGGGGGCAAGAGGGCTTGAAGGCTGTCAGGAGAAGTGTCACAATTTCATGTTCTTTGTCACACATTAAGAACCTGGAGTTCTTCCATGAGAAAAGTGAATGCTTAAAAATTCTTTATCTAATACTCTTTTATCTGGCATGAGAAGAATCTATATTGTTGAAAGGGCAGCTGATACTAACAATTCCTATCCAGGTAAATATCATAAGAACCATCAGGTTGCATCAGCTTGGAATCAGTTCCAGTGTATCACTTTCCTTGCTCAAACTGAACTTAATACTTCGTATTTTCTTTAAACATTTCAGTCGGAAAAATATTTTAATTGCACAGAAACAATTTTACAGATTAATAAATTAATATCGACTCTTTGTCCTGTTATTCTAGGGTTGCCTCATTTTTCTTCAAGCCTTTAAGATTTAAGTTCATTGAGTAGGGCTAAAATTCATCATTTTGCAATTCCATTGAAGAAGCTATTTCCCACAATGCATCCAATTTCTAATGGTGTTTTTGGAGCACCAAAAATGCTATGTCTCTGGTTGTGACATAGCAATTGATATTGTAAAGGCCCTAATACAACTTAAACTATCTCTCTGAAAAACATAAACTAAGGCAGAAAAAGCATGTTTTTATCGGCGCAGAAACATCTACAGTGGGAGAGTTGCCAGCACAGCAATCATGATTAGAGAGTGTACTGGTTATTTTTATCTCACCTACCCTAGCCATGAAGGTATACTGGTACACTTAAGTCCCTGTTGAGTCATAGCCTGAAAACTAATCAAGTTGTCAAGATGATAAAAGCAGAAGTCAAAGCTAATTTTTTTTCTATTTGCTAAATTTCATTTATATATAAAAGAAGAACTTCTGTCATATTGCTATGAGGAAAACAATCTTGAAAACAGAAACGAAAAATCACTCTCAAGAGGCGTATTTCTCAAATAGATATATATTAAGCTTAGTATTTGCTAATTGGCTCCTCTGCCATTCTCCTTGTGCATAATTTCCAGTAGTTACTTTACCAGGCTGCTCCTTTATGTGCATATTGAGTTTACCCTATTAGCTGCTATTGCAAGCTCCTAATTTTCTTCAGAAGTGTAACATCTGTAAACATTATCACAGCCTTGAGACCGTGTAAGCCGCTGTCTTTATAAATAAATGAATAGCCTAAATTAATAAAAATAAATAAAATAAATAAATATTCAGTGAATAACAGGCATTATTAACTTAGCCACACTAAGTTGCTTAACTCTGGCTAACCCCAACAGATGAGGGTATCAAAAAAGAAAAAAAGAAAGGGAAAAGAAAATAATTAGCTAAAAGTGCCAAAGTGCCACAGCAGGTTTCTCCTGTTTTCCCTCATCATCCATGAGGGAGACAGGGATGTCCATCAGGAAAAAAAAAAAAAAAAAAAAAAAGCTAGCTTCCATACTCCCTGGATTGTTGCCAATATAAGTTAAATGTTATTCTAGATATACTAGAAATATGCTTGATTATACACTAAATACTGAGATTTGCAACAGCTGCTTTTAAGCTACAAGCACAGCAAAACTATTAGCAAAAGGCTGCCATTCTTCATCAATTACAAAAGGGAATGGCAGTATTGCTTTTGTGGCCATGGCTGCTTCTGACAGCTGAAAGAAATATATATGTTCAGGGTGATGTCTGGAATGCAAAACAGGAATAAAGTGTGCTTCCCTGATTGTGTCTAGTGTTCAAGATATTGATGGAGCCAGCAAGCTTGTGTTATTATCGGGGCTGCACAGCCATGAATACATAAACTAGAAACTGACTTTTCCAAGTAAAATATGTCTTCTTCATATTACTTTTGTGAGAGTCAGCGTCCAGAGTATATATTCAAAACTTATTACTGGTAATTTTTCTATAGAAGATAAGCCCCAAAAGGACAATGTCAGCATCTCTCTTTACAAATGCACATGTCCTCTGAGCACTGGAGTTTTGCTGAAACTACTAGTGGCAGGTCAGGGGAATATTTACTAAGACACAGAATCTCCTGATCTGAATTGCAATGTAGTGCTGCAGTGAGCCATAAATTCACTTTTTTTTTTCTTAAACTTAAAAAAAAACCCAAACCACAACTATGAAATATGTTGATTAGATTTTTACTTGAATTCTGATAAGAAGATGGATGCTGTTTGGGTTGCCATGGTGCTATTTTTGGAATTGTTTAGAAAGAATATTGCACAAAGTAGTTAGTTTCAATGCCAGCAGCTGTGCTCTTCCTTCACCCTTCCCATAAAAAAAATATTTTCACAATTATCTAATTTCTTTCAAAAGTACTACATAATGCATGTGGAAGGGGAGAGGTTGTGCAGCAAGATGATGACAGTTCTTTTGACTATACAAGGAAATCATATCTTTACTCGCCATGAAGCAGATGAAACAACCTTTAGTAGTCCATTACAAAAAGTAATTCCATGAAAATTTACATACAATGTCACATGCTTATTTCCTACTAACAAAAGACAGGTAAAAGGTGAACAAAAAAAAAAAAAAAAAAGGCAAAATCAAAGTCCTGATTTCAAAGAAGAGTTGAGGTGGGAATCTGCTAGACAGGATAACCAAAGAAATGATATCTTTGTTATTGGTGAAATTCAAAACCTGGTAGGATAAGGGCTTGAGTCACCTGTTTTGACTGAGTCTCTGATCACTGTTGAGTGGAGAGAGGCTCCAACCCTCCCACCAGAGACCACAGAACACTTCAAGTCCTTAAATATCATTTCAGCATCCCTTCCTTTCTCAATTAACCATTAAAACTTACTGCTCCCATCCAGGCTTCTCTTACCTCTTCAAAGGCTCGAAGCAGGCCACACTCACATCCTGTGTAAAACAACACACTGCTAATACCTAACTGAATTTTGGCATTTGTAACCCAACTTAAGGGGATTTGCAAGCATAGTGTATGCTATTCTTAACAAGAAAATGCATAACATACCACTATTTCCTTTCTAGTTTGTCTTGCAATTCTATTGACTATGCATTGTTGTTTTTCAGGAATTGTGTCTAAATAAGTCTGCTGTGTTATTCTCTTAGCATTGAATCATCTCATTTTCCTTTGCAATGAAATAACCATTTTATCTAGTCCCAGTTGAGTTTTGTGTATTCTTTGTCATGCTCGTCAGGTCAACAAACTAAACATAAAAAACTCAGATCTCATGCTTGATTACTTTGAATGACAGAAATAGCTCCATAGAGAGTAAGATATCCCACCCCAACTACACTTTGGTAAAGGTAAAATTTGCTTCCAGGTTGAAATAATAAAAAGGGTCAATATTTTAGTCTTTTATAAAGAAAAAAAAACTGGAAAAGATAATCAATGAATCAAATACTCTGTTTCAAAATTTGTAAGGGTCTAAACTTTAAAATAATTTTTAAACACATTTTATGACATTCATATGCAATTTGAAAATCTCAAATCTGGGTATTAGAATATTTTTTAATTTCTTTGTAGTACTCCTTGGATGAGAAGAGGTTCCATAAATATTGGTCTTCTTTCAAAGATTCTTTTTATTTTGGCAAAATAGCATTTTTACCAGTGAGATACTGTCAGAAAATAAAAGGTAATTGTTCTAGAGGTCAGATCAATATTTCATAAACATTTCTCTTATGGTCTAAACTCAGATGTCCTACAGTTCCTTACAGTTATTCTGATATAAGCAACAAGGCTTTTTTATTAGCGCTCTTTCTGTCACTTTTGCCAACAAGTAATAGATCTTAGGCTCCATTCTTTTAGCACTTATTGATGAGTCTCCTTTAGTTTTAGCTAGAGTAAAATTCAGGTGAGTATGCTTGCTGTGATTTACAGTGTGTTAGTTTTCAATGCCACTTGTATTTTTTCAAAGAAAACATAATCTTTAAAATTCCATACCATTTCTTGAGCTGTGTGAATGGTTTAACATTATTTTTATCTCTTTCAAAAACATAAATAACTAAAGCATGGAATTATATTTTTTTCTGCATTTTTTAATGCCTTACATCAAATACGTGGTTTTGCACATGAAAAATTAAAAATATATTTAAATGTTGACTGTCATATAAGGTATATTCCTAAAAAGAAACATTGTATCTTTTTTGTTCATTTCATTACTCTATGTAGTAATGTAAGTATATATTTTAATTGAAATGTCATGGACTATAGTTAATGTGATCCTTCCTCACTACATTTGTGCATTAAAGATTTACAGCTATAGTGCCCTGCATTATTGCCTGGAAAAATGTAATTTAGAGTCTACTTTTAAAAATACATTGGTTTCATGCTTTGCAATAAAATAGAAAGCTTGTTTGATACAAAAAGCAAAGCTTAATAATACTGAAAGGATGAGAAGCCAATTTCAGAAAACCCATTTAGAACATTAAGTATGCATTTAAATTAGTAAATGACTGGAGGCATATAAAAAAATACAAACCAACATGCCAGATCTCTCATAAAAATATACACTTTACATATTATCTGTTAGTTTAAAATATCTGACAGATGGGTTAATACAGTGGAAAATGCTGTCAATGTGAAATGGATTATTTTTCATATTCAGTGCCAGCTATTTATCAGCCTCTGTATGTCTCCCTTAATAAAACTTAGTTTGTATATCAACTTTTCTTCCTCCTTTTGTGTAATAAAGTTGGACTACCTGGAGCATGTACCTAGGAATATGTACACAACTAATCAGTATGTGCAGGAATCATCAAGCACCTCAGTCAGTGGCAGAATTTTCAGGCACTTTGATGGTCAGTGTCTGCTTTCTTCACATTGCATCATCACATTTTTGAGTGAGAAGATATAGATAGGGATTCAGCTATGGTGTTTATTTTCACTCATTCACTTATTATTTACTAACATTTTCTTTCTTTTAGAAGTTGATTTTAATGAAACTTGCTGTCAGCTTAAGAACATGATGGGCCAATTAACTGTAAAAAAGTGATTGCTTATCAAATAACATTTATATTTTTGAGTTTTCTTCAGAAGACAGAATACCTCTTGGAATAGCTTTTCATTCTCTATTGCTCAAAAAACCATAACAGGAGAAGTCAGATGCTGCTATCACACAGCAAGTTTTTCAATGCTAGTACCAAACGTCTCAGCACCACTGTCAGTCATCAGTGATGCAGACAAGATTATATGGGCCAGGAACTAAAAAATTGTCCTTCAAAGTTAACCTTTGCTTTTACTTTCCTGCTTAAGTCATAGGACCTTTCACGTGGAACATCTCTCAGTGAAGTACTCCCAGAATTAAACTCTGACAAGTCTATTGAGGTTCATTTCCAATTCTGAACATTTTTTTAAAACTTGTTGGTTTTCATTGCAGAAAAGTAGCAGTCCTAAAGCTCTTGCTTTTTTTTTTCCATGGACACTCTTGAAAAAATGCCAAATGACCTCCAAATGCACAATGCTGCTTAATCCAGGAATGGTGGAAATAACAGACATCATTGTGTTCTTTCTCATGTAGGGAATCTTCACTCCAAATCACCTCTGTAAATTCCAACACGGAATTGCATAGAAGATCATAGGAAACAATTCTTCAAAGCCAATGGGAAAGCCTAACAATACGGCTGTTTGTTTTCCTGCAGATTATAGTTTGAAAACTATTTTAATTATGAGGCAGCGAGGAAATGCAAGTAAATAGATTAGCAAACAGCAGGAGGAAAAAGACATTTCTGTGGACTTTTGCCATTTGCAGTGAATTTTCTGCTTTCATGTGCATTTCTTTTGCTCCATTGGTCCATTTTAAGTTGTAATGTAAAGAACACTGTACTAGGTCTGGTCTATAGTTATGGCTGAAAACAAAGTGACAAGGAATACGTCCTCCACAGTATTTCTAATTCTTACTCTATTGGAAAGGCAAGGGTACTTAAGTCTGGATTTTAAAGACAACTACCTGAACTAAACACCTAATTTCGTTCTACAGTAAGAATATGTATTCCAACTTTAGGAGACTGCAGTGTAGTCCTTTAATGTACTTAAAGCTTGGTTCACTTGATCTTACTGAAGTTGTTTTAAAGGTAACTCCCATATTTTACTTTCATGGTTGTCTATTTTTTCACAAAATTAATGGGCTACAATCCTTTTTCGAAATTTAATACTGAGTTTTCCCAAACCTCCATTCTGTATATGTTATGTAAAAGGTTTTTGCAAAAAAATCATAAACTATTTATAAGTATCTTCTCATGGTGGATACCTTTCCCTTTCTTCCCTTTTATGCCTCAGCTATTACCTAGATGGCTGCTAGCATGGAGCTGAAGAATTAACAGTTTTATTCTCACCTTTTTTCAGTGGAAAAAGAATTACAACAGAATCCACTAGCAACTGGACTAATGTGTCTGAAATATCCCTGATCATTGCTCTATGACAAAAATGTGATTACCTGTGTTTCTTTGCAGGAGCATACGTGCTTCAAGTTAAGGCGACAGATGCCGATGATCCCACTTATGGAAACAGTGCTAGAGTGGTTTACAGCATTCTTCAGGGGCAACCATATTTCTCCATTGATCCCAAGACAGGTAAATAGTTTATCAGCAACAGTGGAAGATTTAAGCTTTGGGTTTTTTGATTCATGTAGGCAGTATCAATGAATAAATATGGACCTGGTTGATATGGCCAAAATCCAGGAGAGCAATTTTGAACATGATTCAGTTTTGAGTATTGGCTAGCTTTTTATGAATTAAAATGTGTTGTAGAAACAAAAGAAACATGCTCATCTAATCAGTACTACAGTATCTAAAATATGTCTACATTGATTTATTATTTTTTCAATGCTTTACCATTTCCCTAAGATCAAGCTTTGTCTTCTACATGTGTCCTTTTTTTCTTTTTTTTCTTGATGATTGAGTATTTTCACTTGGGACTTCTCAGCATTTTTACTTCCTGAACATACAGTCAGAAATTCTCCAGCAATTATTGTTTTGTTATATCGAACTAATTTGAGACTGTGGAACAGCTAATCATCTCCTTCCCTCCTCTTTTCCTGGGGCATATTATCTTTGGGGTTACTGGATGTGTAAGCAGAAAAAGATAATATGTTTAAAGAGACTGAAGTATTTGGGAGGTTGGTAGACATGTTAATTGGGTATCCTGTCCTATATTTCTAAATGTCATTCTTGATTCTATATTTAGCAATTCAGTTGAGGAAGGAAAAATGTACATGGTGAATGACACACATTGTGGCACCCTCAGTGTGCTACAGGGAAAGCTATCCATATGCTCCTTTCAGCAAATAGTTTCGTCTTCCAAAGTAGCTGCACTTGAATGTCAGATTCAGGGCCTTTAGCCGTAATGGTGGAGCTTTGCAAGGCTGTGAGAGCACCATCTCCAGTGTACACATTCCTGTGTTCCATGCTCCATTTAGCAGGAGATCATACTGCAATTTTCAGTGAGCCATTTTACTCTTCAAACTGAAATAGAACCTCTTCGGGTGTCTGGGGAAAAAAAGTAGTTGCCTTATATTTAATTTTTCATTTCAGTTTTGTAAAGAATGGGTATAAATTTAGTGGCAAGAAAAAGCTTTACTGGAGCCGAAATCACAGTTTTAGTACAAGTTTCACAAGAAAATAAGAGTAGTTAGTGGAACATGGAAGAAGAACTATATTTCCCATGGCACTTTGAATGACTGTGTCACATGTTCTCATCTGTTACTCAGTAGTGAATCAACCATAGGTGATGGCCTGCACCCTACAAGCCCTGGAACATCATACAAACATGAATATTACCTTAAATTAGTTACTCATGAGCTAAAAGGACACAGCTGTAGAGGAAGATTGGTGAAACAGTAGCCCAGCATAGTTTAAAATCCTACACCAGAAAAAAAGCATATAGATTCATGTTTCTACAAGCATCAGTAATATGCTGTAATGTGTGTTATGTTAGGAAGTTCACATTACGAGAATTACTCATGGATCTAACAGTGACTTTAGAAGTAAACAGTATGTGAATAACACTGCACAGGATGATGCTTAATGATTTGTTCTAGAATCCAGAAGTCCAGGGCAGTACTACAGAGCTGCTCTTTCAAGTTCTTTATAATTAAGAAGTTAATGCAGTAGTTTTTCACTGCAGTTTTACTGTCAGTAATCTGTTCTGAGTGCTTTTGGCAGGAAAGGGGAAGAAAGCCATTTAGGTACAATGACAACTCAGAACTGCCAGCAGATGAATAAGCATTTTTTGTGTTGTTGTTGGCTTGTTTTGCCATCTCTTGCATTCCAGAAACACTTTTGAGACATAATCTTGTAGTTATTTAAAGAACCCAAGAACATCTATACTAAGTTTCTGCCCTGTGTTATGTTTCCAAAAGTTATGGCCTGCTTAGTTCTAATGAGGGATGAAGAATAAGTGTTTAGTGATGTACCCCTGGAATACTCTTCTAGTTTTGAAATAACTTGTCCTTACAAAGTTCCTAGGTGACTAGCAGGGTCAAAGTAACTAAAAGTCTGAAAATATTTCTCCTTTACAACTTTTTCACTTCCCAGTAGATTTGACTTGTCCAGGAGTACAGCTGCATACCCACTGACTAGAAATTCCACAGCAGAAGTTTATTTTGTTAAGAACCAAATCATCTTGCTCTTTTTTTTTTTTAATAAGGGCATCTCTTGTTTGATACCTGACACATTGCATATATCAGTGAAAAGTTAATTTCTAGTTATATTCTCCCTGAAATGACTCTTTCCTAGATTGAAGACTTCTTTAAACAAAAGCCATTCCATACCAATAATCATCCTTCTCCTCCTCAGGGTGAGAAAGTGCACAGAGTATTCAGGAAAGCAGCTGATGTGAATGCATAGAGATGTTTAATAACACTTCTGTTCTCTCTTCCTTCCCAAACAGTGGCAAACATTGTTTGTGTCTTTAGTTTCTACCGCACAGATGTTGATATGTTTGTGGAAATTTCTGTTGCTAGCTCAAGATCCCATTGCAAAGTAGTAACAGAGAAACCACTGACCATAACTTTATGTGTGAAATAAGGGTTGTGTTTGTCAAGCACACAACTTAACACATACTCCTTCCTCAAATCACTCCTAATAGGTGTTACACATTTACTCTGATATGAAACTGGTACACTTAAATAGTTTTTAACCTCTATGGGTGTGAATGTCACAGCTGCACCTTTTACTCTCAATCTTTTTCCATCTTTTTGTTGGAGATAAGCAAACCATGTTGAAGTGGGAGATTTGGCTTTTATTGATATTTCAGGGAGGTTACATGCACTACAGTACCTTCTGGAGAGCAACTTTTTGAATGCCACGTTCTAAGGCCTCAAATCTTATATATCGGGGGTATTTTTAAATGCTATAAAATTTCTCTTCTGATTTTAATGTGAGGGTTTTTTTTAACATAAGAACTTCTCTTAAAACAAATAACCACTCTTCTCTTTCCTGTGTATATTCTCTTTTCTTATGAAAATGTCAATTTCCACCCAATTTTCTGGTATGTTTTTGAGGACAGTATTCTTATTTATGGCTAGATGTAACTAGGTTTTGTTAGATTTGCATTCTAGTCCATCTTCTGACTTCAGTTATATTATTGAAATCCAAATTGGTATCAGCAGGAGTATTGATGTTAATATTTATGTAGGGGGTTTTTCTTGGAACCTGTGTTTTCTCTTCCACAAAAGTGAATGATCTCCTGCTGAATTACGGGTAAATAACTTTGGAAAGCAAATCTTCAAGCCCAAGTCCCATACATACTATTTTCAGTTTTCAGCAAACTCATGGAGACCATATTTTTCTGCACATTTAATATTGATGAGATCTGAAAAGACAAAAAAGAAAATCAAAATTATTCAATTCCACAGTTGAAAAATATTGTAAAATCTTAAGGTAAAAGGATTTACAAAAACTCAGAACACCATCACATGCACATAAGACCTCTACATTTTAATAACCCTTTGATTTAAATTTAGATATTCTTTGTAATGCTGAAGTTGAAATACCAGCATTTGTAGCTCTTTCCTTCCCATGAATCCTTACCTCTATTTTAGTCTTCTATTTTGCTGGTAAGATAACTCTAATTCACATTTGTCCTGTACATATGAACTGATTTTGAAAGAAATAATATTTCTCAGTATTTCATCTACGCCTTTGAAATAGAGTAGGCAGAAAAAGGAAAATTGCCCATGAATTGCTAGACATAAAAATTATTTTCATAGATTTTTTTTTTCTAAAGATAATTTTTTTTTTCAGAAAAATATATAGAATGACCTTACACTTCCAGACAAGAATAAACAGTGGGTGATTTGGAACTTTATTACTGGAGTGATAGCCCATTCTTCATTTTCTGAAAAAAACGTGGATCTTTTCACTTAGTTGTACCCAGAGCACCTATATCAACCAGATAAACTGCATTTTCTCTTCACAATCTGCTCTGTGCTCATGCTCAGTTTTTTCTGTCATCTTTTTCTGTCATCTTTTTGAACTTCATCAAAGCTTTCAACACCATCTCTCACAGGATCCTTCTGGACAAAATGTCCAGCACACAGCTGGGTAAACACCACATCATGTCATGGGGGAGCCACTGGCTCACAGGTCAGGCACAAAGAGTTGTAGTGAATGGGGTGACATCAGAGTGGTGACTTGTCTCTAGTGGGGTTCTGCAAGGATTCATCCTCAACACAGTGTTCTTCAACATCCTCATAAATGACTTGAACACAGGACTGCATGGAACACTATGTAAGTTTGCTGATTACACTAAATTGAGAGGAGTTGTCAACGCTCTTGGGGGCAGGGCGGTTCTGCAGATTTTTGATAAAATAGAGAGCAGGGCAGTCACCGAACTTATGAAGCTTAACAAAGACAAGTACCAGATTCTGCAGTCTATACCCTGGTTGTGTATAGACTGGGGAATGAGGGACTGGAAAAGAGCACTGTGGAAAGGAACATGGATGTCCTGGACAATTGCCCATTGAATCTGAGTCATTGTGTCCCGGCAGCCAGGAGGGCCAACCATGTCCTGGGGTGCATCAGGCACAGCATCGCCAGCCGGGCAAGGGAGGGGATTGTCCTGCTCTTCTCTCCACTGAGACAGACTCACCTCGAGTGCTGGGGGAAGTTTTGGGTGCCATGATATAAATAAGACCCATGTGAGCTCTTAGAGAGCATCCAAAGGACGGCCATGAAGATGGCAAAAGGCCTTGAGGTGAAGCCATATGAAGACCAGCTGAGGTCTGTTCAGCCTGGAAGAAGAGGAGACTGAAGGGATGTCTCATTGTGGTCTTCTACATCCTTATGAATGGAAGAAGAGGGGCAGGTACTGATCTCTTCTCTGTCATGACCAGTGATAGGACTCAAGGAAATATCATGAAGCTGAATCAGGGGAGGTTTAGATTAGATATCAGAGAAAGGTTTTTCACCCAGAGGGTGTTTGGGCACTGGAACAGCTCCCCAAGGAAGTGGTCACAGCTCCAGTGTGACAGAGTTCATTAAGAATTTGTACAAACACTCTCAGGTACATGGTGTGACTCCTGGGGTGTCCTGCGCAGAGACGGAGTTGCACTCAATGATCCTGATGGGTGGCTTTCCACCTAGCATATTCTGATTCTGTAATTATTATATTTAATGTTGTTAGAATGACACAGGTGGCCTTTCATTCCCATAGGTCTTTTCTCATTGGAATGAGCATACCAAGGATTTTGTAAAATACTGTGGAACATATAGCCTTCACAATGCCAAATTAAGCATTAATTAAGATCACTAGGTTCAAGAGGAAAGTTCTTCCTATTTGCAAAAATATTCTTTTTCTGAATCTCATGAATATGAACAAAATTTTTGCAGTTTTATAATTCAAGATTTCCGTTTGGAGCAAACTGCATGCAGTATAGTATATGCCATCCTGAGGCAGGAAAATGGTGATTTCTAATATTGTCATTATCATCATGTTACAGGTGACAAGAAAGGAAATTGTTAAAGAGTTCAATTCAATGGGAATTTTTAATAGGTTCTGGAAATAGCAGATTTAGGTCAATGTTATTTCTAGACTCTGAAAAGGTATTATAAGCTAATGGTTCCTATTCTGGCTTGTTAAGACAGCAGTGGTTAGTTGCTATAAAGAATGGTCCTTAAAGTTTGCTTCTTGCCATTCCAGACCCATTTTAACAGCAGGTAAAAAACCTGCTTTTGACATCAAATTGTTTAATACAAGAAAATAATAGTTTCTAAATGAATAATAACCAATAATAAAGTATGACCTACTTCCAGTTTGGTTTTTTTTTCAATTTTGCATGTTATCTGCACCAATGTACACCTAGACATTTTCTAATAACTGTTGTTGAATAAATAGCATTTTGTAATGTTATTCACATTTGTAAAAATTTGATGAACACATGTATTTTCTTCTGCATATTTGATTTCAAGAAAAAGCCTTTAGTACCCCAAACATTTTAGTTTATACAACCTCATCAGCTAATTTGTGTGTTCAGTAGTACCTCTCCCTTGCTTCCCCCTCTTTCTCTCTCCAAATATTCCTTTTATTCTTTATATTCTTAGCATATCCAAAGGGAGATAATGGCATATCTGCTTAGATAGCAGCTGTTCAAAATCACTAAAGACTAAAAGTCATGTCTTATTGTGATATTTAATTCCTTTTTTAAAAGGAAATTTCTCAAATTTTCAATGCATGTTTGTGCTATATCAAGAAAACTTTCTCTAGGAAAGGAAGAGTCTTCTTATAAAGACCTCCTTTTGTACAGAGAAGCATTGTCTTGGCCTACAATAACTTGAATTTATTGTCAAGTGAATGGCTGGAAACCACTGAAGATGCAGGCTCTGCAATGCAATGCCACCTCTTCCTACATTGCCTTACTCTATACAAGGCAAACTTGTATAGAGTTTGCCACTTGATGTGGCAAACTTATGATCAAAGCATTCACATCACTAGTGAAGACACATCATTCCCTTTCATCCATTCATGTCTTGATTGAAAAGACAAAACAGTCATTTTGAGTGGTTGAATAGCTGACAAACACACTTCCAAAAAGCCTGAGTGATTTGCATGTTTTTGTGTGACCTCCTCTCATCAACACTCAGAAGAATTCTATTCCTGGTTCAAGAGATGCAGTATTAATTTGTAAGAGTAGACAATCACAGCCCTTTGTTTATTTGCTCCTTTTCTTTCCCATGTCTTCTCATAGGTGTAATAAGAACAGCTTTGCCAAATATGGACAGAGAAGTGAAAGAACAATATCAAGTTCTAATCCAAGCCAAGGACATGGGAGGACAGCTGGGAGGACTAGCTGGTACTACCACTGTAAACATCACTCTCACAGATGTCAACGACAACCCACCCAGATTTCCTAAAAGTATGTAATATTCCAAAGCACTGATTTTCAAATAAGCATGACTAAAAGTATTAATGTGGAAAAGTCCTGTACATAAGAATGTGACATCCTGGAAAAAGAACAGTATATGATGAAAAAAAAATCAGATATCCTGTTTTTTTTAAAAATATATAAAGCTCAATTTGAAAGTATGAGTTAAATGTTTAAGAGGATATATACCATCATTTCACAAAATCAGCCTGAGCCTGAGTTAATTTCATTTACACTATAAAAATAATTTTGGAAGTACTATTTTGTCAAGGGAAACTGCATGAACACCTTCAAGTTACAAAAGGTTATGACCTGAGACCCAAAGGCATACCTAGCTCATGCTAAGAGTTTTTGTTATGATATTCAGGGACAGATTTTTATGTCTTGGCCCAGAAGATTGTATCTGTCACTGAAAACACTTACAGCCTCAAAACAGTGATCATTCACTGATAATTTATTATGTTTCACATCAGTTAGTTTAAATGAAGCTTTTCAGAAGTATGCTAATTTAAAGAGTTTCATAGTCTGTGTATGATTAGGAGGATTGTCACTTACTTGTCTCCATAAATTTACTGAAGTTTTGTATATTCTGTACCTTCAAAATGCAGAAACTAATCAAGCATATATCTTGATAACTATGCCAAAATAATTAGCTGCTAAAATTCCTTAGTAAGGCTAATTCATATGATAATATATTGCATGAATCTGCAGTAAGATCACAGCAGCCTTTGACTTTGCATCTTTCTCGCCCATGAATTGAAATCCCACTGTATGTATCATGAATTCTCCATAGGTACAAAAAAAATCTGCAACTGTGAAGTTTTCTCTCATATAAAAATTTTTCTTTTACTCAGTCTGAAAAGATACTGTGTTTTTGCAGGCATGTAACAAAGATCATGTTACAAGAAGGATCCATTTGGTCCTTCCTTCTGTCTCTTACACTGATGTTTAGATGTTATCTACAAACAGGCTAAGCAATACTTCATAGAACTTCCTTACTTTCTAATTGTATTTAGTTCTAATGGTGTCTTTGTATTTAACAACACTCAATGTATTTTTCATGCATCAAGTTGCCCCATTGCTTTGAAATTTATGTTAAATTTCGGATTCCACATCCCCTGTCAGAGGTACACAGATTAATATATATCATACAACTAAAAACTTCTCCTCATTTCTTTTAATCCATCTTTACATAATTGCCTGTATGTTAACCTCTTCAAAGAATTCAGCAAGAACTGCAAAATATCAGCTTTATTTAGAGAAGCTATGTTGATTTCTCTTTTTTCAGAATGGGAAATTCTCTCTGAATTGAGTAAATCTGCTCCTACTGTTTTGCCTGTACATGTCAGTCATATCCATCCTTATCCCCCCTGGACTGCCTGGAGAACTTCTGGGGAAAAAAAAAAATCAGTGTTATATTATACCTCCAAGCATTCTTTTGCCACAGTGGTTTGAAGCAAAATATTGCACATAATAATGGTTCCCTTATTTCATTCTTCAGGCTCTTGGGCATGTAACAGCTAATCCAAATGATTTGTTACTGTTGTGTCTGTTTGTTCCACAACTGCTTCTATAGCTAATTTAACCTTCTCCTGAGTCCCCTATAAAGTTCTAGGATAGCAAAAAATCCCCAGTTTTTCTACACTAACAGAGAAGGAAAAAAGTAGTAAGTTTTACATTTGTGATTTTATCTTCTCTGAGCACTTCTGTATCTCAATTTTGGGCTGGCTTTATACAGTTCCTCTCAGGCTTTTGCCTCCAGATGTCTTAAAAGACAATTATTATTAGCTTGTTTGCAGAGATTTATTCAAACTCATTTTTTGTCTTCTTTATTTTGGTTTTATAGATAAAGCAGGTTTTATGGTTCTTTCTATTGTCCTCTCTGAGACACAACTTCATTTTTTTGAAAGATGTGTTCTTTCTTTTATTAGCTATTTTTGCCCTTACAGATTTTCCTTTTAATGGAGATGTGCAATTGCTGTGGGTCTTCTAAATAATATCCCTAGATAGCATCCACACCACCCGTAGTGATTTAACAGTCTCAGCTATCCCATTCAGAATTTTTATAGTAAGATGGCTCAGTTTTATTTATTTCCCCTTTCATTTTATTATTTATTTAACTGAATACAACAATCTTGTAATTCTAGTTTTTATTGCTCCTGCACAAGTATTGCGTTTAAACTAATTATCATTGTTCTAAAGTGTAGAATAAGTAGGGAACTTTTCCTGAATAGCTAATGTTACTACTGTCCTCTTTTTTAAGTCTTAGTTGACAAAGATTCCTTTCACAACCATCATTATTCCTCCACGGACAAAGTCTGCTGTGACTTTCCTGCATACTTTGCTCCTTGATACTATGCTGCCTGACTGATTTGCTTCCTTTCCACAGATATTGAACACAAGTATAATGCTGATATTCTTTTTTAGCATTAAGCATTAAAGTTACCTGTACTAGGTAACTAGGTCTCCTTTTAACCCTTGGCTTTATATTATGGCATTCTTTCTTCTCTTTACTGGTCTCTAGTTTGATTCTGCATGAACTACGACTTCTGCATTTCCTACTGGGCTGTCATCTCCTTTTGTAGCATTCTCCAGATTCTCCAGTGAAGAATGCAGAATTCTCATAACTGCACCCTTTGTCTGAACTGCGTACCTTTGATTTTTTTTCTAATTTTGTGCTTTCCAACACCTAAAAATTGTTCTGAACCTTTCATGAGGTATCACAATGGTCATAGAAAAGTTTTTAAACTTTCATTTTTCTCATGGCCAAAATGAATTTCACAATTTTTTCCTATTCTTTAACAAGTGCTCCAACATTCTAATATTGTGACTCACTTCTCCTCATACTTTTTCTCAGCCAGGCATTTAAAGCTCTACCTTTCAATCTTTTTCTCCTGATTGTAAATGGTGAGACTAGTTCAAACTATGGTACTATGAACATGCTTATCTTCAGGTTTCATCTGCCAGCCTAAATTTCAATCCTAAGATTTTGTTATTTTATCACACCTCACATGATATCTCCTTTAGTTTCATGACATGCTATCAAAGCACTTGTGGGATGCTCCAAATCTAATTAATAAGCAAATAATCTCAGAGGGCCTCTTGGTGCCATCATTCTTACTGCCTTCATCCTGAGTGCTTGTTAAACTGCCCACAACTGCAGTCTGCTCCTTCCTTTCAGCTGTAACCTCTGCTGTTTGAAGAGTACCATGGGTACATCAGGAAATAATGTAACTGGCTAGAGACTGAAAACTCAGTACATTGGCAAGTTTCATGTGCCCAGTGCTCACTCCCATCCTGGTCTTTAGTGGTATACTTTACTTCCTTTGTTGTTAGGGGCCTTAGTATTTTATATTTTGTTCTATGCTTGCATCTACTGTGGTGGTGCAAATATGCACAATCTTCACATAATGTCAGATGATTTTCATGACACAGAGAAACCATGGAATGTATCATCCCCTTTGAAAAAAGATAGCCTCCAGGTCTCATTTAATGCATGAATTGCAGTTATGACATCTTTGCCCAGTTGTTGCTATGAAGAAGCAAAATAAATCACACACAAGAGACCCAGCTTGTCCTGTACTTTGCATAGTAAGGTTGAAAGCCTTTTCTTTCTGTTATATCAGATGCCACAAAAGACAAATTACAGCAGTGATGCTCAACAAAACAGATGAGAATGAGATTGGAAGTTTGTGTTGATATTGAAAATAACAAACATTTTACATGGCTTACAAGCTAAAATGTCAGTGTGGGGACCCCAGTGTATTGGTCAAGCCTTTTTTATTTTTTTTCCTCTCTTTTTTTTTTTTTTTTTTTAATGTGTTACAGGCAACAATCTCAATCAATGGGGCTTTACTTAGCCAGCCCTGTTTGGTCACGATGCATAGTGTGCCTAAAATTCACAGAGACACCAGGCTAATTACAGCTAAACAAAATAACTAAATGAGGAAAAAGTGGAGTATGAATTGTATTTCACACATAACAAGTGTATTTTTCATTTTTTTTCCTTGAAAGCATTGCAATGATTTGGAGTAATTACCTGCCAGAAAATGAAGTTTGCCATTTACTTGACTACCATAGCTAAAAGGATACTTGTGAAAAATTTTAATTTAAAATCCTGTCTGTGTAGGTGCCAAGTTCAGGCCTAGCAAGAGGTCAGGACCCCTGGGTGTTGCTGGAATTGAGACCTGCAGTATCCCATTGCCTGTTGTTGGTCGACAAGACCAGGACATGCAGACTGAAAAAAAGGACTTAAAGGTCCTTTAACACAAACTGTTGCAGTGTTAATGTTTTTGTGTCACATAATCAGGACCATAGTTTTTCAAAGGACTTATGCCAAAGAAGCCATGCTATAGATCACCTAATGTTTCACAGGATAAAGTTTAAATTTATTTTCTGAACTTAGTAAAGCTGGAGAAAAAAAATATTTCACAGCAGAAGTAGGAGAACATATATTATTAATATTTGGAAGGAGCTATATTGATAAATAATACATTACAAGCTTGCAAAAAAAAATGTATCATGAAACACCTTCATCTCATTGAGGGTCCTTTAAGGAGACAGGCAAGTTTGATGGGTTATCAGCATCCAGTGATGAAAAACCACTGACTATCTTGCTGAACATAGAATTTTTTATTTAGAACCTGTGCTTTTGAACGTATTCAGTGGGGAACTCCCACCTTGCATGTCTCCGAGTAATAAGGAGTGTAACAGAGAGGAAACCTCTAAACATGTATTTCTGTTAGAGTTGTTTGACCTGCAGGTATCTATTGGCCCACATTTCAGAAAACTGACACTTCAGTAAACCGATATTTTCTTTAAAACTAGTAGGAAAAAATTAATCTGAATTATTTTATTAGCATAAAATTATTTCCTGAAGTATTTTCTTTCTTCCTTGTCTCTTATTACTACAGCAATTTTCTGCATTGCTGTGCATGTTTCATTGTTAAAGACAGATCTTTTTTGCAAATATTAGAATAAATACTTCATATCAAAATTTTATTTTTACTGAAACAAGAGGAAAAAAAATAAGGCAATTACTGAAAAGGTAAGTACTTTTCCTATCATAATAACAAAGTTCAAGTAATTGAAAAAAAATTTGGTATCGCACAACAGCGCCTTTGAG
The DNA here is from genome assembly GCA_003676055.1 of Chloebia gouldiae. Classification (NCBI taxonomy): domain Eukaryota; kingdom Metazoa; phylum Chordata; class Aves; order Passeriformes; family Passeridae; genus Chloebia; species Chloebia gouldiae. The sequence goes on along the minus strand of QUSF01000013.1, from coordinate 116,697 downwards.
CAGAGAGGAGTGGACAAAAGCTTTGTACGTGGAGGCATGCATCCTGGTCCACAAGGGCACCTTTCTCTCTCAGCTACTTATGTACATAGCTGGCTACGTAAAAACATATTTAAGCACATAATTCCTGAAAGCTAATGGGCTAACCCTTAACTCATCAAGCTGAGGACCAGTCTGAGCAAGCTGCTAGGGCAGCCGTGGCTTGTTTCCAATTCTTAAAATAAGCTTCAAGAAAAAATGGATGGGTTATAGTTCCTTCAACATTTAAATGACAAAAACTGCATAATTAATTGGTGTAAATTATTCTTTATGGAACCAAACCAATTCAGTGATGTGGGGGGATTCATATTTTCTAAGTTTATTATACTTCAGTTTCCCAGTCTCTTTCTTTTGTTCACTGCTGACAGAGTGAGTGTGAAAACAATTTAGAGATATAAACTCTTATATGCTGAGCAGTAAAAGCACATGTGAATCATTTTAGTCAAAGGGGTAATATGTCTTTTTATTTCAATATGATATAAATATGCTTTTAGAGAATAAGGCCCTGACATAGTAGAAATGCAATGGAATTTGAAAATTCATACAGTATTTATTCTGATATTAGCAAATAAAGGATTTCAAATGTCTTATAAAGTCAGTAATAAGTTTGATTTCTTTTTAGGGTGTGTACTTTTTAATGTAATACCTCCTGAATTTGCTTTTCTGAACTCAAAAGAACTATTTGGATATAGCTATATTTTATCACACCATTTCCAGCTAACAGAAGTAAATTTTGTGAGAGAATCTTTAAAAGCTTTTTCTAATAGAAGAGAAGCTAATTAAGGTTTGAACCCTATATTTGAATTTTGTCTACTTGTGCATATATTTGCTTTTAAAAAATGCATCTCTGATGGTCAGAAACCATTATCTCAGAGTGGGTTTGCAACCACATTTAAAATATTCAGACAGTTATAAAGCAAGGCTTAGATATCACAATGGCCATTTCTTTTGCTGTCTTTGGTCTTTCCAAAAGCAACTCAGTGAAATCCTTCAAGATAGTTTGCATAAAAGAATATGGCAAATTTCCAGAAATGCTAACATGTTTGGAAACAGAAATACAACTATTCATCTTTCTGGTGGTGACCTCTTAAATAAAGCAAGGTTGAAGGCTCATTCCTATGACCTTGCACATCAGTCCATATTGTAGGAGTTTGCAGGTGATTGGATTTGGATTTCACCAGTGGCCAATACAGTGCATTCCATAGAATACAGTAAATCCTCTATTGGAGACATCAGAGGGAACAAAAATCTTAGAGAATGAAGTTCATAAAATAGACAATTCAGAAACAGAAAAACACCTTTCATTTATGCAGTTCCAGGAATTTCAGTGTATGTGAAAAGGACCTTTGCAAACATAAGCTAGCTCTTTATTCTCTTAGTTACTTAACCTTGGCATGGCACTTGAATGACAGCACATTAACTGGATGATCTGTTATATAGACATATTATGCATTATATATTAGGAATAAGCTTTGCATATTATTACCCTTTAGATTAATTTTTTTTTCCTGTGATTATTTATTGGTTTGCAGATTATTTTAATAGGCTTACTGTCAAGTACAACAATCTGTAGAAATATTTAAAAAGAAAGAACAACCAAGTGCTGAACCAGGAATAGGCTATCTTTTTTATACATATGGCTACACACTTTTTAGATTGAAAATTCTTATCATAGGTACTTATTTGTATATTATTGGAAGCTTAGTACTCACAGAAATTGCACATGCATTAATTATCCTAAATTTTACTGCATTAAAGCTGGTCAGTTTTTAACTCCGTAAACTAAATGTGGCTGATTCCATTCAAGTGACTTTGAACAAGTCTAGCTCAGATTATATTGAAAAATTGGTTCAGAAGCAGAGTGCAAGGGAGAGGTCTTCTTGCTCCACAAGAGATAGAAAGGAAAATATTTTAATCCATTGCTTTGGATGAGTGGCTTATGAGAGACAAAGGTATCTACTGTTAAAGATTTCAGAAGGATGCAACACAAATCCCACACAGTAATCCATTAGAAATCTATAGAAAAAGATAATGTGATTAATAAATTATTCTGTTCACTAATCTAAAAAATTTAAATAATGAAAGCAGAGATTTGATTTAAAAATAAGCGAGAGAGATTTATTCCCTCCTTACTTGGACAATTTAGAACTTACATTTCTTTAGCTAGAAAACTTACTTCAGGCTAAGGTTCAGATCTGCTTAATTAAGCATTTTAACAAGTCTGCATGAGTTTCTGGGAATTTGTTTGACTCCCTGTAATTTAGATATGGAAGTATAGCTTTTCTCAGTATTTCTGTTAACAGTTGTGTTTTATATACAGCACTTGCATCTCAGAATGAAAATGAGTCCTTCTTCCATTGATTAGAGAATTTACCTGGCAGACAAGATGGCCTAATTCAGTTCCAGCAACTAATTACTTATGTTATACCAATTGGGAGATACCTGCACAGGACAGGTGGTCAGATTCATTGCAGACTAGCCTGCAGGCAGAGATTTGCTGTGAGACTGACCCAGAACTTGCTTTGAATCAGAAAAAGAGGGGAGGTCAAATTCTGATTTTCTCCATCTTTAATTTTCTAATGTCTGTGCCATAGGACATAAAAGGAAAAAAACACCAGCTTGGTCCTGTTAACCAAGCTTATATAGTTTTATGTCAGAAAATCTTATACAAGTCTGATTTTCACTTGTGAATTTTGAGTAAATTAAAACTTCATTCTTGAGTTAAACATGTACAACCATTTTATACAGTGATGGAAGATAGGAATGCAAAGGCTCCAGAAATGGGGTCATGCAATTGCAAACCAATCATGAAAACAGCACCCATTTTGAATTGCAATGCCTTTGACTCACTACTGCTTTAGCATCAGTAAAACTACAGTCAAATCAGTACAATAATAAATACCAGCTGACCAACATTTGCACAGGGCTCTAACAGGAATCAGAGGAGAACCAAAGGTAGCTCCTCTTTATTCCGGGTTCTTTCCAAGTCTCACACCTCTGTACTGTTTGCATTTGTTTCTCACCTGTCTCATCATTCTTTGGCCTCTCTTTCTTCTTCATCCTGTATATCTTTATTTTCAACATGCACTCTTGTCTCCACTCTCCTGTGTGAGAGACACATATTTATCCTTGATCTCATTTTGATTGTCGCCATCTCCTCCTTCAGCTCCACAAGTCATTTTTTCTTTTCTTTCCCAATGGTAGCTCTGCAAAAAGATTTTATGCTCTGCTGAATCACTTCCAGCTCTGAGTTTTTACATATTTTGCTATACTGAAATAATGAGTCATCACCATCCCAGATAAACTCTTTACATCTTCATGTTACTTGTTTAGGCCACTAACCTGTCACACAGATCAGTTGCCCTTGCCTGCTGTTTCTATTTCACTCACTTGAATTACACATCTGACAGATAGTCATAAAAAAGCCTCTATAGTTTTCTTTTCCCTTCACCACCATTTAATCACTGAAATAATGGGCATTTTTATATAGACTAAAAGATATACAATCACTTATTAAATTTTGCTTTTCAAAGCAAAAGAAGGACATGAGAATTTCTGGGAAAGTTCCTGAAGTCTTACGTTGTCTGTACTGTAAGTCTTAGAACAGTCCAGGGCATAGTTTTGACCAACACCAAGTAAAGCTTTCCCAGAGAAATTCAGGGCATTTGGAGAAATTAGTACAGGTCAGGAACTATTTTCTGCAGTCACTTTCCATGAAATTGACCTATTTTGGTGTGGGTAAAAGAATTTAATAACATGGAATTAGGCCATTTATATTGGCTGGCTTCTGGGCCACAGAGTCTGGCTGGTACATGAAATTTCTTTGTATTTTTGTAACTTGTCTGAGCCTATGCTTTGTAATCCAGGCCATGCAGCCCTCTTTGGGTCACAGTACCCCACAGTTAAGTGGACTTCTATCATTATTTGTGTGTCCAACATAAAGGAGTTAAAATTTAACCTCTATAAAAGTTTCTCTTTGCACTTATGCCAACTTTCTCTTATTTTTTTCTTATTCCTTTCCATATCAGAATTCTTCATGCACTTTTAGTAAGAGCTGATTTTCCCCCCAAAGTGCACATAACTGTAGTAAAAACTCCCTGGAAACTTCTCTTTTTTTGTAGCTGTCACTGTTGCATATTCTTAACCATAAAGCATCTTGAAGATTGAATCATTTTATTCAGACTGAATAACTGAACTCCCAACCAAAGCATACTAATTGGAAGAAAACTGAGAAATAAACTAGAGGGGGACATATTCAATTACCACAGATTCTCAAAACACTAAGAGTTTAGCAAATTCTGTGTCTAATCCACTTATATTGTTTTTTAATTTTCTCAAGAAAGCATAAGTAGCAAAGGTTATCTGAGGACTGTTTGGAGTATGTACTGAATGAAAAAAAACCCTGTTTAAAGGTCTAAACTGAGAGAGACTGAACTCTTAGCTGCAAAGCAGAGCATAAGCCCTAATATATCTATTTCTTTAAACTACTCCATAGCCAATGAAAAATATAGCTTATTTCTCACTGGCTGAAATGCAATGGTCTGATTGCACTGTAAACAATAGTTCAAGAAATACAAATGAGCACAATAGGGATTAGAAGTTAAATATTATCTATTTGTAATAACATTCTGTTTTTAATTCATTTCCCGCCAATCATCTTCTCTAAGTAGTAATTGATCATTAATGGAAAGATTAAGTAAATTGTTTTTAAACACTATAATTATCATCATAGTAGATTATTATCATTAATAATGGTATTTTACATCTGCTACCTTATGTAGAGAAGGTGCAAATAAATACACTTCATAGAAATTCAACAACCTTTGGCAGAAATCATGTCAATGTGTTTTCTGTGGGGAATGACAAGAAATTATTCATTCAAAACACAGATAGTATTTAGATTGGATGCATGAAATTACTCTCAGTAATCTTGGTATGTTTTAAAAGCTCCATCCATCTCTGCCTACTCTGATATTGAAAAGTAGCTAAGGCTACAGATTCAACAGCATGGGGTTGCCTTGCAATGCTTTGGGAATTGGTTCCAAAGTGACTCAGTGACAACAGTGCCACTTGCTGTGTTGTTATCAGTTCTGGCAGCATCTGCTTTTTTCCCTGAGGTCTTCCATCTAAGTAAGAAATCAACATACCCTTTCTGCTTCTAACCAGGGTGAGCTTACTTTCTGAAAATTTAGAGACTACAGGGCAACATACAGTGAAACACAACATATGTAACATACAGTGAAACACAACATATGTAATTATCTAATTATAATCACAATAGTTTAGGCTCATGATTTTCAAAAATATCTAAGAACTGCAGATTTATGCAGATTTTCAGCAGTGCTCCACTCCTTGTAAAAGCATTAAATGGGATGCCCAAGTGCTTGCAACAATCCACATGTTCCTAGTGGCAGCAGTAGCAGCTGAGCTGAAGATACCAAGCACTTTGTAACTGTCTTCTGTGAATCCAAAATACACCTTTAGTATATTTGCATAGAGGAAAGCTATAAAAATAAAAACATAATAAGAAAAATATTCTAGCGTATATCTTTTAAGTTTTGTCTTGAATTCATGACAATTATTTTATTCTTGGTGGTTTCTGTGAAAAATTCGTTGAATTTGAAAATGTGATTTTCTAGTGCTCACAAAAGAAGGACCTGTAATAAAGCACTCACTCCTTTTGCATTTTATTGCAAAATGAGGAGTATTTATAGAGAGAGCTTAAAACACATAACTTAAAACACATAACTTAAAACACATAGCTTAAAACACATAACTATGAAACATAAACATCACTTTGTGATAAGCTGAGCATACTTCCTATACAGTGTAAGAGAATACAAATACAAAATATGCAATTGCTATCCCATTATATCACTGTTTTCTCATCTATATTACAAATTAAATCACAAGCATTTAAGGAAACTGCAGAGAGTAAACCAAAACTTGAAACAAAGTATAGGAAACTATTATAAACTTGTACTTGATTTCACAATTTCATCCTTAAAAGCAGTAATTTTTGGCCTCAGCCTATGCCTGCATGGAGAAGAAAAGTAATATGGAGTTCAGGGAAAAATAATTTGCATGAAATGTACTTAATGCATATGTAAAACTCACATCTTCACAAGGAGTTTTTTGAGTATACAGATGTTGAGTATGCTTTGTTTAGGTGATTTTAGGGATAGAACTGAGGTGTGACTTGGAGGATTTAAGATAGGAATCTAATTTCCTTAGTCGATGGAGAGAAAAATTATTCTCCCAATACAGATGATTTAGAACACCTGGCTTAGATCCTAAAGTAAATGGTTTGACCGTATTCTTCAGAGTGAATGAATTGTAAAAGTTGTGTTATTATATTTTGTGCCAGAGTGATAAAGACAATATTTAAGGAGCAGGGATGTTAAGCAGAGCATTACAAACTCTATGTCCCATCCTTGAAGAAGTACTTTTTATCATGTTAATGTTTCACATGTCTTTCAATTTAAATTTTATAGAGGGAACAAGCGTATTGATTTAGTTCATGGTGACAGTGTGATCACTGGAATATTACCAACCAACCTACCTGATAAATGCCAATTACATGCTGCCTGGAATTCTGAAAAAGGAGAGACATCTTCAGAAAACTTTTTTTTCTATCTATCTATAAGACATGCTACACCTTGATAATTCTTTATAACCACTATATCATTTACATACAAAACAATTTATTCAAGCTTTTAGACTATACCCCCCAAAATTATTTGTCTCATTGGATTATTTTGTTTTGTAGTAACTTCTAATTAGTAGAGTGGATATTAGCAGTACAAGTCTTCATTGGTTATGATACATAATGAAACTGATTATGTGGAACTGGTTTTCTACACAAGCTCTCAGAGTTGCACAAAGCTACACTGTCTAACATGTGAATGTATTGGCAAAGTCAAATTTTTCACAAAAAGAGGCAGTGATAACAGTGGGAACTTTCATACAACAATAATATCAGTATTAAAACAATTACTCAGGAACTTGATTAGTTCTCCTCAGCATGTTGGAATATAGAAATGCCATATTGTCTAAAAGAAACTATTTTCTATAAATTTGAGGAATTTCTAAAACTGAGTATTTTCTTCCCCTCTTGGTAAAACTATTCTACCATACAAAGATGATTTAAGATCTTCAAAGATTAATTTATCCTTGCCTCAGTATTAGGACACACATCTGAGTGTGAGTGGATCCAAACAACAGCTTCAATAATTATTTCTATATTATGTTGTTAGACAGAGTACTCTCTGTTGCAACAAGTATTCTTTATGCACAATCAGCACACTTTGGAGGAAAAAGCTTTGGGCTTGACTATTTTGAGATAATAGAAATGAACTGGCATTTCCCATTTCCTGAACCCTTGCTCCAACAAGGGGGATGTTCATGACTGTGTAATTATTCTCTGACATGCAGTGGGTAGGTCTATTTTTAGAAATCTATATGACAACAACACCTTATAATTATATATAAAAAAAACCAGCAAATTATTATACTGAATATTTCAGTATACAAAAATATACTAGTATAATGAAAATAATTTTCCCTTTAGGAAGGTGGAAGGAGAATGACTTCAAAAACACAGTCTGCTAGCTCACCTCAGGGGGTGATAGAGTTCTGGCTCAGTAGCTGCCAGCTCTGGGGAAGCTCCATCATATGGATTATACTAAACTAGGGTAGGATCAAACTCAAAATGGTTTTTGTTTCTGCTCATTTTCCCTTAAAGTACCAGTGACCCTTGGACATCCACAATATCTGCAGCACTGGGAAATGCATTTTTCTAGGTGTGGAGTTTGGAATCCACAGAAGAGAATCAGAAATTTTTAAGCATGGTTATATCTAATGATGCCGTAAACTCAGAGCAGTGGGTTAAAGGTTGGAAGGAGTCTTTTCATAACTTCCATAAGTTTAGTTTTACAAGACCATCCCAGATAATTCGTGACTTGCATCAGGCACATGGTGACAAAACCTGGCTTTTTTTTCCCACACAATGTCTCAGCCCCTCTGGAGGGCACAGAGCCACATCCAGAAAAGGCATGAATGCATCTCACTGCTGTGCTAAATCACATCTCCCTAGTTTTAGGAGCATATGCATCAGATGCTGCTATTTATTAGGCTGATTAGCTATAGCTGATGTAGCAGGCTTAATATATGGAGTATATGCTTATATATTTGCATTATACTTTCCTTTGCCTACTACACTGTAGTTAGAGCACCAGTGAGAAAATATGAAATATTGCCTTATGATTCTTCATAAACAGACATAAATCAGTGCCTTTACAAACCTGAGTCAGGATAAAAATCAAAATGCCTTGGTAATTTAATTTAACAAGAATATTACAATACACTGTGTGGTGGGTTTGGGTTTTGTTATTTGGTTTTTGTGATTTTGGAGTATCTGTTTGTTGTTGTGGGGTTTTGTTTTTTTGATGGGTTTTTTTTTTGGGGGGGTTGTTTATTTATTTTTGTTTTGTTGGTTTGGTGTTTTGTTTTGGTTTCTTTTTTTTCTCCTGAGGAAACTTAAAGATTTAGTAGAAAGGGGGATAAATTATTTTATTTCAGTGTTTTTGCCTTTAAGAATCATGCTATTGTGATCCACTGCAATGCAATACTTTGGCAACTGCCAGAAAGCTGAAAAAAGTACAGACAAAGAAAAATCAGGAGAATGTAATCTTGTACAGTACTAGTATGGTGACAGATTGGAAAAAATATTCTAATAGCATTTACAACTCTTTGATTGATGGCCATTATACATTTAGCTTAAGTCCTTGGATGCTAACCTGGGTTATTTCTTAATGGTTGTCTTGATAAGAAGTAATAACCGTTTTCATATGCTATTCCTATCAGATTTGAAAATCTTTTTGGTAAATGATGGTGTAAACTTCAAGTATGGAGAAAAAGCAACAACAAAAAAACCTCTTTATAAGTAAAAAACAAATGAAAAAGCACCTAACATCTTCGTAAGTAAAAATCAAACCCCAGAACAGCTTTTGAGCCTGAAAAACTAAAACTAATCTAATCACATCAGAGGAACTGTAAATGTGTGCTGTATTTCAGTCAATATGACTGATTACCTGTCACTTACTCAGCTCTGATTTCTTCCTGCTGTGCGCTTTGGAACCATCTTTGTTTTAAAAACACAGATGCAGTGTGTATGAATTGTTAGCTAACCTCTGCCTCATTTTCCTGAATGATTTTGGGTCTAAGAAATTAGCCCTGTCAATTATTTCAGCTTAAAAGCTTCAACAGCCTCATCACTCATTTATTTTTATCATCCTTACTGATGCCAGTGTTTCAATATGAAACAGAAAGTCCTAACAAGCAATAAAGCAATATTTATTCCTACTAGCTTTCCTATACATGAAAATATCCTGACTTGCATGCAATATATGTGACTAAAATCAGCAAAGTGGGAAGCTAGTTTCAGAGTCCAGTTTTGTAGTGCGGAATGAGAAAAGCCAGGGCTTTCTCCTTTGGTATATCCCAAAAGGCAGGAGGAAATTTAGAAAACATATTTATAAGAGATTTATGCAAGTAGAAGAAAGATTTTGTGGGCAGAGAAGTCACATCAACAAAAATTGACAGGTATGTTTGAGCAGCCTAACCAGGTGCTGCATAAGTTTGTCTGAAGTCCTTGTTCCATCATTCCTGAAAGCTGAAGAGAACAAGGTTTTCAGGACCTTTGGGAGTAAAAGGCTATTACTCAGGCCTGTTTCAATATATCTCTATAGAAAATGGAAGTAGTAGTGTATACAGGCAAAATGGACAATAAAAAATGAATAATGCTAAACTGTCACAGCAAGTCCACAGCAAGAAGTAATGTCTGCTGGAAACAGAAAAATAAAAATCTACTGTCTCTCTATCTCATTTGATGTATAGCATATATTGATAATGTCAAATGTCCTCCCTACAAAGACTGAGCCTTTCTGAGTTCAAGAAGCATTTGGACAACACTCTCAGGCACATGGTGTGGTTCTCCGGGTGTCCTGTGCAGGGTCAGGAGTTGCAGTCAGTGGTCCTGATGGGTCCCTTCCAGCTCAGCATATTCTGTGATTCTAGGATTCTATGATTTGAGGGTGGGGACGAAGGGATGAGGGCTTCATGCTATATATTATATTTTTTTGTGAGCTGACAGCAATATCCATTATTTGTTTTCATTTATTTTATTCTGAAAGAAAGTTGTCACAGTGGAACAGTTAAAAGGTTCCATGTGCTGTGAAGATAATATCACAGAAGGACAATGGCACTGTAATTACATACTATGTCTTCAGAAATAGGACTCTTGCAGGGTTGAAGACTGCTTCAGAGTTTCTAATTAGTCTGGATGACCCCATCTTTTTTGCTGTTATGTTTCTGGAAATGATGAAATGCCGAGTCATTGAAAATAACTGATAAAAACCTAAACAATGAGAAATTAGTAATTTAGTCTTTCTTTGACTTCATCTAAGTCACATATGCTTTTCAGCCAGGTGCAATATTTTATAGGGAAATGTTTGTTTTAATGAATAGGAGTGATCTTCAGATCACTAAAAATAGATCAATTTGTCAAAGATGGAAAAATCTATGTATGCTCTTACTTTTCATTTTCATTAGAATTGTGGAGGTAAACAGCAGTGGCTGCAGGAATGATTTCTGTTACCCAGTAGAAATGCCTGTAAAAGACCAGGTCATCAGTGCTAAGACTATACTGTGGAAACTTAATATAAGATTCAAGTGTAGATAAATGCCTTTTTGGTCTCTTTTTGCATAATTTGCATAGAGGAGACCCAGTAATACTTGTGTTTGTAAATGACATTAATAATAGGAGGATTTCTGATTGTATCATGAATACCATGTTAAAATTTTATTCTTTAGGCAGAATCACTGAAGTACATCTGAAAAACAGCTAAGACTATCTTGTCATGACAGCATTTTGTGTCATAAAAACCCTTTCCTGCTGTTAGAAGAACACTAAGAAGTACAGCTTCCTTTAGTATGTTCCCTTGGAAAGAAAAGTAGTGAAATGATAATTGCTCAGTCTTTAGTAGCTTAGACAATGGGTAATACAAACCTATACACTGTGATGTCCTGAAGTAAATGCTGGCACAAGCTGACTTATGGGGATTTTCTCTAAGAAAAAAGGCAAATTTTGCCTTCTGGTATATTTTGCGTACTGTTGGCCAGATGGGTAAGCAAACAGAAGAGATTTTTTCAGAGGTAATCAGACAATTGGATAGGTACCATAGCCCAAATGACTCACTCACAAAAGAGTAAGTCTGCTCCTAATCCAGCAGTAGTAATGTCATTTTGTTCCTCACCTGAAAATATTGTGAAGCTGAAAAAGCTGACACAGCACAATTGTAAGGAGATAACGACAGGGAACATTGTCTACTGTTTAATTCAGCAGTAGAATTGAAAATCATCTATCCAGCTGTTACATAATATACAGCTTCTCAGAGCCTCATTTTGTGATGTGGGGCTGAACCATGGTGGAAATCTCTGAGACATCTCACTAATGTGTCTCCCAAAAGTCACAGTTTCCTGTCCTGCTATGCTGTTGAAAAAAACGTGCACATTTCCTCCTACATGTCACATGTAGCAGAACCGAGCAGGCCACTGCTGAGGTTTTCTGAAAGGGCTACTTTGTGAGAGCTGTGGAACCTTGACCCAGGGAAACAAGATTGACCAAAGGAAATCAAAATTATGGGGCTAGCTTTGTTGAGAGACAGGAGGAAGTGAATCAAACATCGCTGGCTCAAAACCAGCTCCAAAAGTTGCTGGCAGTTTTGACAGCAGAGACTGCTCCATGAAGAAAGGTGAGCTCTGCCTGCCCACACTGGTCATGGAGGTGTTCGCTGCCAGCTGAGCAAAGTAACAGCTCCAGTGAGAGGGGCAGCTAAAAGGGGCATGCGGGCACTTTAGGAGCAGTGAAATAGGTCAGGGCACCATGCTACAAGCCCAGGCCTGCTGCTACAGCTTTGCTAAAATCAAGGCTGCCTCAAAGCACTTTGGACTTTCACATTTAGCTCTATTATGCCTAGCATTATGGTTATTCACCTGGATGAAACAACTTTATCCTTACATGTCAGAAGCAATACTTATTTTTAAAGTGTTTATTTTTTTTTTTGTAGCTTGTTTTTATTTTTTTATTATAGCTTGTGTTCTAAGCAAAAAAGCAAAATTGTTCTAAGCTACAAATTGTTTACCTCTGAAATTTTAGTAAGAGCACCCTCTGGTGGTTCATATACAAACAATACTCTGTATTTTCCAAAAGGAGTTGTACATTTATTTATAGTACTGAATTTTAAACAAATGGATGAAAATTTTTTACACTGAATTATTCCTTTCAATCAATGGGAAAGTCATAAATATATTTTCCAAAAAAATACCAAAACAAAACAAAAAAAAAAAAGAAAAAAAACAAAGACAAGAAAATAAAAGCAAAACCAAAATTAAAAACAAACAAAAAACAAACAGAAGTGTTTAAAAACATGTAGTATCTAATTGTGCTACTGTCTATAAGTACAATTTATTTCAAGAGAGTCAATCACATATGAGAAATTAAAGATAGAAATATAGATAGATATCTCAAGGGATAGAGATGCTAATGCCTTTACAGTTGCAATGGACAAAATTTAGAATCTAGGAAAAGTCAATAGATACAACTATTATTACAATATATTATTAAAACTATGATAAAAATATATTTTTCAAAACCTCTGTTGTTTTCATCTCATAATTTTAATTAGATCATTTAGGTATTTTTATTTTGCCCAGGCTCCATGATTTTAATCAGAAATACATGTGTTAATTATCAAGAAATCCCAAGAATGACTTTCTGCCACTTTGTCACAGGTATCTTCCATTTAAAAGTACCTGAGACCTCTCACGTTGGTTCTGCTATTGGACGGATCAGAGCTGTGGACCCTGATTTTGGGAAAAATGCAGAAATTGAGTACAACATAGTTCCAGGAGATGGGGGAAACTTGTTTGACATCACAACAGATGAGTACACCCAGGAAGGAGTCATTAAACTGAAAAAGGTATGTGGCACCAATGGGTGGATGTGCCTGTGGCTCCAGTGGTAAACCAGGTAAGGGAATGAAACGTTTTGCAATTTTACATCATAAGTAGCTCACAGTAGTGTGCTACGTAAGTAGTTTATATCTCTATTTGAATCCATGGTTGTGATTTTCATTTTAAAAGGCATCGCAGTTCAGACTTTAATTTCACGTACAATTAGATATGATGTTTCATAAATAATGTCATGGTGAAGAAGGAATTCTAATCTCTGTCTAGGAGGTACAATTTGTCTAGTTTGGAAAGTTTTCCACCTAGAAACATGCAAAAAACATTTTAGCTCAGAACATGGAATGAAAGAGTTATATTTTATTTTAGATAAAATGTAATAAATTTTAACTAAAAGCATTTTATTTTGAAAATTTTGACTTTTTGTTTGATATTTTGATAATGAATACTATAAAGTACTATGGTGAACACAGTTTTTATTCAAGGTAGAAGAGTCCCTAATGGCAAATAGCCATGTCCTACTTCCAAACTCCTGATAGTGTCCCAAGTAGCTGATTATAAGATACTCATGCAGGGAAACACACTACATCTCAGTCATTGATGTTATTTTAGAACACTAAAATAAGTTATACTGAATTCATAAATTTCAAAGATGGAAATGGTATTTTCATTCAGAATTTAATGATTAAAGCACTCAGTAGGAGAAATCTAAAAAGGGAATGTCACATTTTAGCAGTTATTATTTTCTCAACCCAGGCATTTACATATACATATAAATGATTAATTTGTTCAGTAGAAAGAACTCTGAACCACAGGTCATTTTGGAAGGCACAGTTATGTTTTATAGACAGCCCAGGCTTATAGGTGTAAATTTTTGTAAGAAAACCAAATAATTAGCTGACCACTTCACAAGGGTCTGGGAAGGAAAGAGTTCTGCACATGTATATTAAGATAAGCTTTAGGAAAAGTGAGGCTTTAACGCTAAGAAAATTTAGAATGCTGGTTCTTAACTTTCCTCAGCTCTGACCATTGATCTATACTTGTATTATATTCACTCTAATAATGGAAGTCCTGGCTTAATCCTCTTGATCTGGGAAATAGTAAATTATCCATGGGTGCATTAAAGAGCAAGATGATGTCAAGTCACTGACTCTTCTGCTAGTTTTAATGGCATAAAATGGAAGCCACTATACTCACAGGAAGTAATTTGTCAATGAAACACTAACTCTTTGACTTCTTAACACCCTCCTTCTTTTCTGACTAAAGGTTTGAGTGTTCTGTTTCCTCCTATTTGGAATATGTATACTTTTTTTCATTTTTAAAAACCCTTCTGGTCACCTTTTTCCCTCCATGCAGATGACTCAAAAATGGGTCCATCTGGAGCTGTTAGGCTGAGCAGCTGCGTACCCCTCTATATGCACTGCCAGTCAGAAAATACAGTAAGTAGGAACCATTAAAAAATTAATATTTCATCATCAAGAGCAGGTTTTTGATATAATTGAGTTCTCCTTGCATTAATCTTAAGCATCCTCTGTGCTTCTTTTTTTTTTTATACACAACAATAGAATTTTCCATAGTTGTGGTTAAGTGTATGTATTACCTGCTGCTGGTGTCCAGGTTGGCAGTGATGATGTTGATAAGAAGGGTGCCAGAGTAATTAAAAAGGAACTTCAAGGCTCTGGGTCGACTGGTTAATGAGACAGGAATGCAGGCAGTGCTCTTCTCAGTTCCTTCAGTAACAGAGAATGATGAAAGGAGCAGGAAAACCCATACTACCAATAAGTGATTTAAGGGCTGCTGCCACCAGCACAATTTTGAGTCTTTTGATCATGGGTTAACTTTTACAGCACCAGGCCTGCTAGAGTCAGATGGGCTCCATCTATCTAACAAGGGCAAAAGGATTTTAGCCCATGAGTTGGCTGATTGAGAGGCCTTTAAACTAGGTTTGAAGGGGAAAGGGATGAAACCATGCTTTTCAGAGATAAGCCTAAGTGTGTTAAGTCAGAGTCGAGGGTGAAATCAACCCAGCTAAGTGTGTGTACACTAATGTTGTTTGGGCAACAAACAAAAGGAGCTGGAAGCCATGGTACAGAAGGAAAGCTATGCCACAGTCACCATCACAGAAACATGGTGGGGTGACTTGCATGACTGGGGTGCTGCAATCGATGGTCACAGGCTTTTCAAAGGGATGGGAGAGGAAGGAGAGGTGGTGAGGTGGCTCTGTACATTGGGGAGTCTCTTGACAAGATAGAATTTGAGGTCAGTGGTGATGAAGTTGAGAGCCTATGGGTAAGGATCAGGAGGAAAGCCAACAAGACAGACATCCTGGTGGGAGTTTGTTATAGACCACCCAGCCAGGATGAAGAGGTGGATATATTATTCTGTAAGCAGCTGGAGGATGTTGGAAGATCACCAGCCAGGGGTGGGGCTCTGCCAGCCCTTCTGTTTACAGACAGAGAAGGGTTGGTGGGAGATGTGGTGGTCAGAGGCTGTCTGGGGTGCAGTGGTCATAGAGTTTTCAGTGTTCAGTGAAACAAGGAGGGGTATCAACAACATGGACTGGATTTCTACACTGGACTTCTGGAAGGCAAACTTCAGCCTCTTCAGGATGCTGATCAGTGAGTACCTTGGGAAACAGCCCTTAAAAACAAAGGGATCCAGGGAGGATAGACATATTTCGAGAAAGAAATATTGAAGGTGCAGGAGCAGGCTTTCCCTATGAGTCAAAATATGAGCTATAGGACAAGCTACAGCTGCAGGAAAAACAACTGACCTGTCTAGGCAGGGAGCTTTTGAAGAAACTAAGGAGAAAAAAGAGGTTATATAGTCTTTGGAAAAGTGGGCAGGCTACTTAAGAAGTGTTTAAGGATTTCATTAGGACACACAGAAAGAAAATTAGAGGGGCAAAGCAAAAAAATTGACAAAACTGATGTGACCTTGTGGAATTATGGAAATATTTAAGTATGTATTGAAATATTTTTAAAAATGAAAGTGAGTGAATGAATAAGACCAACACATTCAATTAAGAATTATAAATAATAAACAGTGAAAGCCACTAATAAAAAGTGCTGTATGCTTTAAAAACAGGTTTGTATTTTCTTCTCTATTATATTCTGTAAGCATGTGCTGTAAGTACTGCAGTAATTCAGTGCTGAGACACTTCAAAACCACTTATAAAATTTGCTTTTATTTTCCCTGAAAATTTTCTTGCAGCCAGAAACTGTCCATCACTGCACAGATGCTTTTTTGGTCTGTTATTATGCAGAAAAACATTGAAAGATTTCTATATCAAAATTGATAAAAAAAATGAAGCCTTCCTGGACTACCTTTATTTTTGGTAGAAAATACATTTGATGAGAAAAAATTGCACAGACTAAACTGTTCCTTTTAGCACACTAAGTGTGTTGACAGATGCAGAAGGCCATTCTCTGCTTCAGGGATGCTTTGGAAATGGGTAAGAACAGCTACAGCTGGACAAGTTAAATATCTTAAATCATCTGTTTTGGTTGGGTTTTTTTTTTTTGGTTTTGTTTTTTTCTCTGTTTTTTTGTTGGTTTTTTTTTTTTTGGTGCCATGATCCTATGTAAGTTTGATTACTACTATTCTTGTCCTAGTTACATGTATTAAAAAGGAAATGACTTTTCTTATATTCTGCTAAATAAATCATCCAAATGCCATCTAGCACCACTGTGTGGTTAGTACTGTAATATTTTTTGCCTCTGAAAATAAAAAATAAAGGAAAATAATATCCCTTAAAAAGGAGGGAAAAACTAGGCTTAAGAGTAGTGCTGTATACAGTTCTCTGTAAGAGTCAGAAATATTGCTATGTTAGGAATAGAATTACAGTTCCCTCCCTTGTCTAGTGTTTAATACAGTGTTTATTTGGTATTTTGATATTATCTTCCATTGTACCTAAATCTTCAGCAAACTACAGTGGGTGTAAGCTAAAAGAAACATGGTGACAGAAGGGGCCATCTCCTTCATGCCAGATTATAGTGGCCCCAGATGTGTCAGTCCCAGGCAAAGGACTGATTTTGGAATCTTTAATGACCAGGCACAACAGCAAAAAAAAAAATAAAAATAGAAGATTCCAACCTTCTCTGAAAAGTTGTCACTAGATTTATTAAACCAAGGATGAGACTATACAATAATCCCATTTTGTGCAGAAGCCTTTCAATTGACTCAGCATGTGCTAATCCAGAAAATTATTAGGGTTCAGGCACTGAACTTGTTCTGCTTGAAGGCATCACTTTACAAATTTGTGCAGTTTCACTAAAACCTTGGAAAACAACTGTTTCTGGGTTCCACCTGTTGTGATCCTACAATGCTCCACTATACTGGGTGAACTTCTCTACATGGTTCAGTGGAAATTCAGGGGATTAACACATCTTGTTTTCTGTAAATTGTGCACCATGACTAAAACTAACAGATCAGATGATAAAGCTGTGTCCATGAAATCCCAGCATGTCACAGCATTGCACAATGAGACAGTAAATTCAGCAACGATAAAATAGAAGATATTGGGGGACAACGAACAGAACCAGAAGCTTCAGGAAAGTAATAGGATTGTGTGCATCCTTTTAACCTCAGGAGGCACTTTTTAGAAGCCTTTAAGTGCAGTCAGTAAATAGTGCTTTGACTGTGGGCTAAGTTCAGTTGTGTTGCCTGTGGGACAGGCCATGTATGTAGCTCTGGGATGTTGCTGTAATGTAAGAGCAGTCTGAGAACACCTGTGCCACACAAGAGCATAAGAGCATAAGGCAGATTCCCAATGTCCTTCAGTGAGAACTGTGTTAAAGCTACTCTACCAAAACTGTACACACTTCTCACCACATGCCCCCCCATTCATTCTTTCTCCAAAGGCTGGGAATTTCCTCTGCAAGGATATCCACAGGCACTGTCTGCCTGGAATCTTAACTCATGGGTTTGTGGGAGTGGGAATAGTGGTTGTGCATTTTGAGGAGGAAGAGCAAGTGATATTAAGTCCTTCATTACAGGCAGAAAGTGGTGAATTCTGTGCCGATACAATCACAAAAAACAACAGGAAAGGTAAGGAAGAGGAGACATTCAGTCTTTGTAGTTTGTGGATAGAGCTGTTTGGTTTTCCCTGGAAGGGGAAAGACACCTTCAGAAATGGGTGAGATGCTTGAGAGTAGCAAACAACTGAATCCCTGAAACTAGTCAGCTTCTTCCCTTCTCCAGATACAGAAAAGACGTATATTTTGCCCACTTGCCATCAAATCTTGAAATACTCACTACAGATCTTGGTTTTTACTGTGCCTTCTCAACCCTGACTAATGAATGCTCCAGGTTGATGTAGAGCCTACTTTACTAAACATGCTCTGTAAAACCACTTATTTCCTTATGCTGTTTAGAATCCAATGCAGAAGTCCAGTTACTGTAACTTAACTGCTCGTACAGAAATTGTGTCAATGCACAGCAAATTGCCTTATGCCAATATTTAACAAAATGTATAGGTGCTCAACCCATTTGAAGGAGAAAATGTTTCCAGGTTTTGAGACCAGCACATATGACCCAGAGCTATTTTGCAATTGCACAGTGCCAGTATGAAGTCAAGCCTAAGTTATTATGCACTTCCTGTCAACCCAGTCCATAACTATCCATATGTCCTAGGGCTTAAAATCTCATCCCAAAATATAGCTTTTCCATCATTGTAGGTGAAAGCCTCTATCAGAAACAATACCTTCTTTTGTGAGAGAGTATTTTTTATGTGTGGATATGTGTGGATAAATGCGTGAAGTTTCCAGTCCTGCCTCTTTGTGAAGCAGACAAACTGACAGGGTAATTCTTTTTCCACCCTTGTTGTGCTTATCATTAGAATTCATTATATCTTTTGGACCATTTTTTTTTCCACTTCTTTAATTATTTCTCTCTCTTTCCCACTATAGCATTCTGCCTTGAATGTGGAAAACAGCAATATTTCAAAATATATTTATTTTTAATACAGAACTGTTTCTGTGCTGTCTTAGTCATACTAAATAAATCCATTCATGGTACTTAGAGTTGCAAGGTAAAGTGATTTGTCAGTATGTATCTGATTTGGGGATTTGTAGAATGGCTTTGCTATGCACAGGTGTGTATATGCTGATAGAACTTTACCAGGCAACTCTATAGAGCAGCTTGTAACCTCAACATAAGAAAAAGCAGATGAGGACAAGTTGAGGGGGCCAAATAAATCTGTTCTGTCAGTAGTACTTAGAGTATAAATTAGAAATACTTCAGTTATTGAATAGTTCACAGTTAGTAAGGCACCACCTTACTATTGGCAAAAATTCTGTGTACTGCACAAAAAAAAAAAAAACCCTTTGCAAAATAAAAGCCTTATTCAAGTTTACTTTCTGCATGTAATTACTTTTATAGAAGGAATAACTATTTCTCTTGCTTATTAAAAAAAATCTATGAAGTAATTTCATTAAAATCTGATTAATTGAAAAACATTTCAAGAAACTTACAGGACTGGTTTGGAGTTTTTTGTACGATTCAAACATTCTACTGTGTTTTTTTCTTTAACAGCATTCCAGATTCAAAATAAAAATGGGACTGAGCACCCTCAGACAGCTAATATATAACAGCAAAACACAGTGATGAGGTTTTTTTTTGTTTGTTTGTTTATTGGGTTTTTTTTGGTTTAGTAACAAAAACAGGTAAAATATAGTGTGGACCACTCATTAGCTTGACAGATTTTAGTGATATCTACTAAAAATTAAAAATATAATAAAATAGTTTTTTAACATATTTTAAACCAAAACTCAAAAAATCCAAAAGCCTTTTCCTGAGACCTATGCAGACATTCAATTCTTACATTTTCAGGCAGACTCTGGACTATTCAGAAAAAAGCCTAAATCATAAATTGTCAATGCTATCTATATGACTTAACTGTTCAAATATGGGAAAACCAGCACTGGTCAGGTGATTGTAGCATGCAATCCCCATACTCTTGTTACATGATATATGTTGTACAAAATCTTTTTCTGTTTGAAATTGAGTCCTAGGTTTACCACTAGCAGCATTTCCCAACTCTCCATACATTTCAGTTGTGGTTTAGCATCACTTAATCTAAAGGCTAATTTCTTATATTTTGTGGGAGTCTGTCACTGATTTCTTTCTCTCATGATGGCTCATCACTTTCAGCCTGTCTCTTCTTATTTTGACTGCCATCTGTGCTTTGCACTGGCCACATAACCTCTAACTATATTTATCATCAGACCCACTGAAGAACAGAAAGAGAGGATGAGTTGCTCTGAGGTTACAGTGGAAAAACATTATCCCTTCTTGGGATCACAGTCTTTTTTAAAAATATACTCTAGTATTTCCCCATAATGCTGGGAGGTAGAGAAATAATGCAGCCACTTTGCCTGCTTCCTGGGTACCTGTGCAGTGAAATATGCCAGTCTGAACATACCAATAGACAGAACTGTTTGAAATCTTCCTGCTTTCTGTTCCCCTTGCATCATGAAATGTTGTGACTGGGCACTGGCCATGTACCATGGTCTGGTATAAGTGCTTGAAGAGTAATTTGGTGAAAGACAGCCTGCAAAGACTATATGAATTATGGCTCTTTCCATTAATACATTTCTTTGCAAATGTACTGATGTATTACAGGAGCAAATCTGAAAAGTTTTAATGCAATTTTGGTGGAATGAAAGATACATACAAAGTATTACCCAGAATTACTACCTATGTGGGAGCTTAGATTTCTTACTTTCTTTGTCTTAATTATTTATCTCTAGCTTAACCCGTGACTTTTTCTTCTCCAGACTAAGTCCTTAAACTTCAGATTTCTCCTCTTATTATATTTTTTGAAAATGTGTTAACAATTTATATAAATATCTGGAGAAGTGTTGTCTTGGGTTTTTTTTTCCTTTTGGGTAAAATTATTTTGGCAATGCATAACAAGTGTGCATGGGTAGTATAGAAAATGAAAATACAGTGTGGCAGCAATTTGGACCAACATGTTTATTTTTAGTGAAGGCAACATCTTAGGGTTTCACCACTGGGACATGAGATCTACCAGATTAAATTTTGTCTGTTTCTTCTCAGGTTTAGTTTCTTCTTCTTTCTGTCAGTCCAGACACAAAGGTGCAGCACATACTGGCTTGTATGATAATTTTGTCTGTAGGAGGATGGCTGGTTTTAGTAACGAATTACTTTCAAGTCTGATTATTTTTATGGCATCAAAATTTATATAGCTAATATTAAGTCCCCAGCTCAAAAAAAAAAAAAAAAAGAGTGAGCATCCATCTAGTCTACTGAAATTATAAAGTCTTTTATAAGGATTTATAATCATTATGGTAGCTGTTCAGCTAATGCAAGTCAAGGTAACTCAATTGATTTTAATGAAGCTATTTCAATTTACACCAGTCAGTCATCTGGCCAATTATGTCCTGTTGTGATGAGGACAGAAAACTGAAGAATTTAAATCTATCCTGGCCGTGACAGCTGTCTGAAAACACTTGTTCATAAACATGTAAACCTGCTCTTTTTTTATTCATTCCTGTTAGCAAATTTCCATCTTAAAAATTATAGGCAGAAACCACTAGGTGCCAGTGTTACCCAGACATCAGGAAAAGGCTTTGTTAGAAACATTAAAAACAACATGAAAGCCAAGGCAGATAAACCATTTAAATGAAAATAAAACTTCTGCATCTTTTCAACTAAATAAGACTGCATTAAGGGTTTTGAGATGATTACTTTTCTAGAAGTAAAGGCACTAAATTGGTATGCGTGTACAGAAACCCACATCAAAACAACCTTATTTTGCAGAATACATTCTGTCAAAACCCCACATAACTACACAAAAGCTGCTGTGTCATCTTCAAGACCTTATGAATTACACCTAGGATCATAAGACAGAGCCAAATGTCTGCATTTTGCAAAGTACATGCAGATCAAGCATATGGCATGAATAGCATTTCACTGCTAAGATCGACATTTTACAGGAAAAGCTTGTTTCAGATCAAGTTAGAATTCACATTCCAAGTCATACCTGAAGTTTGGTTTGACTCATTAGTATATACCAGAGTTTTCATTTGTGCTCATCTTCATCACTGTCATGGTCTTCTGAAAGCTTTTCCTGCTAAAAAAAACCAGGAAATCTTCTATTTAAGGAGCTGGATCCACTAGAGACAGCTGATTGCCAGTGCATGGGAGTTGCAAATGCAAATCTCTGACTAACCTTCACTCAGCTCATTTGCAAGAGATGAATCTCACTCATTTAACTTCAGACATCTACACTGTAACTGTTTACATCCATGCCAGTCATCCTGGTTTTTTGATGTAGAGAAGCAGTGATTTCCTGACTATGATTCATCTGGCCTATTTCAAAATTCACCTTAGCATAAGATGAACTGCAAAACAAATTTAAATAATTGATTAACTCAGGAGATGAGTTTTACACAAAAGGCATCTTAAGTTTTGTCAGATTAATACAACCAAAGTGATTTTGCAATGTCTAATTTTTAGTCAAATCTAATGTTTTGTTTTTGTTCTTTCTACAGCCATTAGACTTTGAAACAAAGAAGGCATACACCTTTAAGGTAGAGGCCTCCAATCTCCATCTTGACCATCGATTTCACTCAGTGGGTCCATTCAAAGATACTGCCACTGTGAAGATAAATGTGTTGGACATGGATGAACCTCCAGTGTTCAGCAAGCCCATGTACACGATGGAAGTCTATGAGGATACACCTGTGGGGACTATTATAGGTGCAGTGACAGCACAAGACCTCGATGCTGGCAGCAGCTCTGTTAGGTAAGAGAGTTTTTCCTCCTTTAGTAACTCTCTGACAACCCAAAGTGCTTCTCACAGTTGGATGCACTGGCAAAGAACTTAGTATAAAGATATAAAATATACCTAGTCTGTCACTGTAATAGATAACTGATGCTCTGAAAAAATATTGGAAGGAGATACTTATTTGGGTGAATTATCAAGTGCTCACAGCTTCTTATCATACTGATCATGTAAGTTACCACACACTGACATGACTTAAGAGACGGTGTGTTAAGACTAAGGAATAGCATGGTGTCTGCATGTCACAACCCACTGGCAGAGGACATGATATTTGCTATAAATTCTCCTTCAGGCTGAGCAATGACACGGCAGGGAACTCTCATGCTATTATCGTACCATCACTATAACTCTGACTCACGAGGTGCTGGCTAACAAGCCCTTAAATTCTTACAGTGTACTTCCACAAGAGTGGTAGCCCTTAGCTTTGTAAGCTACACTTCAATAAGTTCTCAACTCCCACAACAAGCTCCTCAAACCCTGCTGGCTCACATGTCACAACACACCTCTAGAGAGACTGAGGGGGCCCAATCCATGACTTTTATAATTAACCTGGTGCACACCTCTTATGTAAAGTAGATTTTTCACACTGTTTTAGCACATGCACTGCCAGCATTTCTCCAGGACATGAGTTGGCAGGTGGAAGCTGAGAATGAGTCTCAAGGTGGAGCAAGAAGTTGGCTGAGAACAGCCCAGCCCCACTTCTGAAGGATCCTCTCCTCTGATCACATTTTTCCTGAAGCAGTGCTCAGAAAGTTTGAGACAAAATGTGCTTAGGTCTGGTCCTCTACACTGGGTCTTCCACAAAAATACCTCCAAGGTACAGTAGTGAGAAAGAAGGTTTTACATGCTGTGTCTGAGTTAGACTCTAATGGGTCACAGAACTACCCCTTTCACTACTTATTCTCTACATCTTGCAAAGAACAAATGCTCTCATAAACAACCATCACATGTGTCTTGGCTGAGGCTGTGGGGACATGATTGCTGATCAACATGGCTGTGTTCAGCAGCACAAGGAAACTCCTACCAGGCAAGCCTCTCATTTACTGCTATAGCTTATTTTAATGAAATAAAAAGGAGGGGGGATCTGGTATAGAAATGTAATACATTGATTTTGAGAACCTATTTACAGCTACATTAGAAAGATTAAAGTGAACCAGAGTAAGGTACCGATAAGGAAGCTCCTTAAAGCTTAGACACAGTCTAAGATGTAGGCAGCTGTTAACACATACTTCCAATACCAGTTTGTGCTGGGCCTACCTGACTTCAGGAAACATTTTTATCCCCAGATTTTCACAAGAAATATTAAAGACATAGTGCATGTCTTCAATCTTTAAATATTAATGTTTATCAAATGGGACTATGACAGAGCAGGAAAATGCCACTAGTGTCTACCAAGTGCATGCAAATTCATGCATATTAAAAATTGAATTTGGACTGTTTAAATCCATAGTTATTAATTATGTATATTTTGAGTTAGTACTTCTACTCTCAAAACATACAATAAGCATGCTAGTTGTAATCATATGCAAAAATTTAACATACAGCAGTGACTCTTTAGCTCCTGCTTTGTCAAGTCACTGTTAATTTTGCTTAAAAATATTACTAATGCTGTTCGTTTCACTTTTTAATAGTATAATATTCATTTTTTAAAATATAGAAATTTATTTGTCTATGAGTCTTTGACACATTCCTTCTCTGAAAAAGGATCAAAACCTTCACTAAGACAAAAGTCTGAACCATTTTTCCCTGGTGATAGCCGATGAAAATAGCCCCAGTGAAGTCAATATTCTGTTGAAAACCATACTCTCTTGCAACCAGACAGAAAGCCTTTAATCACATTGTTGAGCAGTTTTTCATATGACAGTGGAATGATTTGGATGTATAACCACTCTTCAGTGAGAGTTTTTTGTTTCACAAATGCTCCTAGGAGACTCCAGTGCTTTTTACTGATTCTGTATTTGCAACTACACAAGAAAAATAATTTTCTCTCGATGGTTTATCCACATACTGTGTTCACTGGAATATTGAATCCTAAGCCATTTTAGGCTTAATGTAGTCCATGTCTGCATTTTTTTAACCCTGAACTCACTACTTAAGTATCCAAATGCCCATCTACAGTTAATACCCCTACATTTTAGTCTCGCTGCTCTTCCTGCTGACCCCTTACACCAATAAGCTGCATAAGTCCTCCCAGGGCCACATTTATGAGTTGATTCAGCTGGTTCATGCCCACAGAAACACATGAACAGAATGTTCTGGTGTTCTTCAGTAGTATGACTTTTGGGCACCTGTTCATCTACATGAGTTACATTCAGAGTCATATTTTCTACCTGGGCAGAGATGTCCTGCCCCAGTACAGCAGCCCACATGGGTTTGTCCCTGTGTTTCCAGTTAGTCTTCTTTCATTGCTGCAGCCACCACCACAGGGCATTAGACAACATCCAGGAGTCAGTGTAAAGGCAGAATAAAGGCCACTTTTTTTATTCAGTGATCTCTAGAGCTTGCTGGATGGCTTTCACTCCTACAAATAGGTTTGACTCTTCTTCTCCTTCAGCAGTCATTGTGTAGGACCCCACGCAGAAGCTTTTCATCTCCAATGGTTTCTTACCATGCAGAAAGTTCCATCAGTAAACAGATCATGGCCTCTTTTGTTTTGGGACAACTTGTTATATGATGGTGCTTCTTGGGCACTTTGAGCCACCTTCCTCCATATGGCCATTGTGCAAAGGGCATCCTCTAGATCTTTAGGGACTGTCTTGGGGTGATTTTATAATGATACTTTATTCATAATTGTCTGCTTATGCCCAGAAACAGCTGCTTTCTTTTTCATTTTTTTTTCTCTTGAACTGTTTCTGTCTTTTTTTTTTTCTTTTAACCTTTTTTTTTTTCACCCATCTGGGGAGCTAGTGGGGAGGCTGCCCAAATGTGAGACCTCAAAGCAGCTGAACCAACACGATTAAGGACACTAAAACCCACCAGCCTCTCCTGTGAGGAAGAGACTAATGACAGAAAGATTCCCATCTATTCTGCCTGAGTGGTTATGCTAACTCCTGTTCCTCCCTTTCCCTAATACAAAGAAGGGCAGCCTCCATCTGTGCTTCATGATTGTGCTGTCTGGTGGGGGGTTGGGGTTAAGTATTTGAAATTTCAGTATCTAGCATTTATTCAATACTTCTATGTGCCTTGTGGGCGCCCTTTTGGTTTTTTTCTTTGTTAATAAACAGTTTTGGGTTTATTTCACTTTCACCTGCTAGGATTTATTTCTATCATTGGCAAACAGGGTTATCAAAGCCCTTCTCTCTAGAGGAAATGCTCATTCCAGGGCATTTTCTCCTAAAATTTCTTCCTAAACATAGACAGGGACATTATCCCTTTTTACTTTACTATAGAGCACTTCCAGGACTCTAATTCTCTCAAGGACTGGATACCTTCATCTGCAGTGATCCACTTTCCTGGGGAATTCACAAGATCTTCCTTAAATGGATTTTGTGCCCTCATGCTTTAGAGAGGCCATCTCTAGAGACTGCAAATTGCTCCTTCTTTTCCAATTCCTCCTTCAATTTCCCCATCTCTAGCAAAGGATTTTAGCTGTTGTGGCCTCATGACCTTCTAATCGTTGACTGTCAGCCCTGTTATCCCAGCATCGCCTGGCTGGCGACTGTAGTCTTTCTGCAAGTCTCAAAGTTCTGATGAGGTCAAGGAACAAGTAACTTCAGGTTCTTATTTGATTTGTCTCACTCCTTCAAATTTATTTGTTGAATGACCAGCATTTTCATCTGCTCTCTCCTCTCCGGATTGTCCACCTTCCCCTCTTCCTTCTTTTCCTCTTCCTCCATTTCCTATCAATTATGTGGACCTGTAGTTTCCCTTATCCATTATTTTGTTTACACTATTGGTGCAAGTACTGTAGTTGCTGTGGTTTGAGTCACAGTATCAGTCACAGTGTCCTCAAATGCAGTTTGGGTTCCTGCCTCAACTACAGCCCTCTGCGAGGACTGCAAGTGGGTTGGCAGGCACAGGTCTGGTCCCAGCACAGGGCAAGAAGCTGTTGGCTTTCACTGAAGGGTTGGCAAGGCACCCTTCCATCATTGATGGGTCAGTTTGCCAGGGCTGGTCACGTGTTCAGGTGTAAACTCACAGATAACTGGAGGCAATGACCACCCTAGGAACCTGCCCAAATTCTTGCACCCTACCACCCAGGAACTGGATACCTCAGGGCACATTTTAATATCTCCATACTTAAAGTTTGTTTTTTCTTACACCAGGATGACACCAGATTCCACAAATCCCCATAGTGTGCCAACAGTATTCCTTAATACTATTAATAGTATTAAGCAGCTTAAATAAGGATGAGCAATGTCCATGGGAGCCTGCATTATAAACCCATTCACATCAATTTTGGGCAGGGAGAGGGAGATAACTCTCCCCACATAACAAGGCTGCCATGTCAGGGCAAAGCACAGGGCTATTGTTTGTGTTAACATGTTCCCAGCAAACTCGGCAAAACAGAGAGATAAGGAGCACAGCTGACACACCTCATGTCCCACAAAGGAGCTTGCTACTAGATAACTGCTGTTACTCTAGCATGCAATATAGATAGACAGACAGACAGAGAGATAGATAGATAGACAATCAGACAGAGATAGAGTGAGGGGGGGAGGGGGAGAGAAAGATGGAACTGCTTTTGTCTCACTCCATGGGCACTAAAAAGGACTGTGATGGGTTGACCTTGTAGACATGCCACGTACCCACAAAGCCACTCTTATCACTCCCCTTCCCAGCTGGATGTGTAGTGAAAATTAGATGGAAAATATCTTGATAAGGCAGTTTACTAAAGCAAAAAATGGACCTTTGTGCATGCATAAGTGAAGGGAAAAGGTTTATTCTCCACTTCCTATCAGCAAGGAGTGTTCAGCCACTTCCTGGGACACAGGACTTCAACACACATAGTGGTTTGTCTGGAAGGCAAACACTGTAAATGACAAATGTCCCCCCTTCCTCCTCCTTTCCTTAGCTTTTATACCTGGGCTGATGTCATATGGTATGGTCTGTCGCTTTTGTTAATTTAATTGGCATAGTTGTGTCCCCTCCCAGGATCTTGGGAAATGTTGGAGACACAGAGTTGATGCTGTACCAGAGCTGTTCAACAGTAGACAAAACAGTGGTGTGTTATCAACATCTTTCTTGATATAAATGCAGAGCACAGCACTGTGAAGTCTGCTGTTGGAAAATGAATTCCATCTCAACCCAACACACCAATGTATAAATATTCAATATTTCATAAGTTTTATATCTACTAAATGAAAACAAACAAATAAAAAACAACAAAACAAGACCATAAATTAGAAAAGCTTAAATGAGTTTGAGGGCGTTAAATGTGTTTGCAATGCTCTGTTAGCTGCTTAAAATCTAGATGATCTCACAGAGCTAAAGAATGACTTCATCAATTTTGTCATATTGCAAAAGAGTCCAAGCAACTTCTGAGTAAATATGCACTCTAAACAAATAGGGAAAAGCAAGTTATGATTTTTGAAGTCACAACCCATACAAAGTACAGGATAGTTCTGGTAGTACTACAACTACTGGTTGTAGTTTCTCTACAAATTCATTCATTTTCTGTGAAATGTTTTCCTGGAATGGTTTGCCCATTAAGAAATCCATAACAGAAAAAAGAAATTTTCAGCATTATGCCAAATAATAAAGACTAGGATAAAATCTGCACTGTACGCAAAAGAAGGCAAAACTTCAGAGAACAGTGCAAGCTAGAGCAGCTCACACAAAAAGAAACAGTATTTGTTCCAGCAAGTAAATCCATGTTATCAGACAAAAATTTTATGTCTGTTATGTTAGATACATCAGGATAACACCTAAGGATGAAAACCAGACTCAGCCATTAAAGAAAAATATTTTGCTGAAGGACATTGAAAATTGTGAGGGTTATATTATTTTTCTCTTTTCTTCTGTTATGAGTATTAAATTTTTAGACAAGTCAGAAGCCTTAAAAGTTTTGTTTTGTAGGAAGATATTTGCTAGAGATGTTGGAGCGAAAGGACACAGAGCATACATTTAGTAATGAACAGGAAATTAAGCACAAGGAGAAAAAGAGCTGCAGGTATACAACACCTGCAAGGGTGACTGGCTTTGTGGCTGTTTTGGAACGTTACCCCAGTGCACCTAATTTTCAAACTGTGTTAAATCTGGAGCTTATGTGTCTCAAGTGATTTCTTTTGTCTATTCCCATTTTATCCATAGTGCTTCAAGAAACATGTTAAGGTGAAGTCCTATGTACATTTTGGCCATTAAAAATCCCAAAGCACTTGCAAAAACAGCTCTGATCTCATTTTCTTCTCAGAGTCCTCTAGTTTATGGCAGTTTAAAGATGACTGGGAGGAAAAAAATATTGCTGTCCTGTAGTGTGTTGCAAGGTCTGTAATTTGTAACTATGCAAGGTTTTGGTAAAGATTCTTGTACTTCTGGAAGAAGGGGTTTTAGGACTTCCTAAAAATCACTGTTTTATGTATCCATACGTATGAATGTTATAGACAAAGCTGTCTAAATAACAAGAAAGCAGAAATGGAGGGCAAGACTGAATTATCTGCAGTGCCTCCTGGTGAGCTCCGTCTAACAGTATGTGAGAAGTTCAACAGCTTTGCACTGACACATGTGGAGTTGTCAGATTGCCATGGAAGTGATCTTCTGGCATAAAGTATAAGAGGATTATTGTCCCTGATGTGAATCCCAGACAACTCTAACAATGGGTTTCATATCCTGTGTCAAAACATTATCCTTCAGGTCTTCTCTGCTTGACTTAGGAGTTTTGCCTTATGAACCAAAAGAACCATTCATAGCAGGAAAGCTGTGGGGACTGTGCATTTTCTTGACCAAGTCGAGAGTCATGAAACTGTGATTTTAAAGTAAAAAGCCATGTGTACTATCCATAGGTCAGTCCTGTCCTTAGTAGCTCAGGGATAAGACTGTATTCCCTGCATGTGGTTCCAAAGGAAAAGCCTTATTTTTTTTCCTGAACTAGTTCACAATGGTCCATACACTTTTATGAATAGGTTGTGTTTGCCCAGAAAAAATACTTTGTCATGTTACGATCAAGAAAATAAAGATTTCTTCCTGAATCCTAGAACACTATTTCTTTATGTAAAATCACCAACAAGATGAATTAAAATATGTAAGAGTTTGACTTTTCAGTCCCATCATTCCTCCAATTTTTTGTTCTTGCATTTTTTGAATTTACTTATTCTTCAAAAAGAAAAGTCTCACCCTGTGATATTAAAATATATCTTACAGTTTCATGCATATATAGCAAATCTGGGACATATAGTTCCAGCACCTTAAACATCTTCATTTAATAACAGATTAAGTGACAGCCACTTTTCTGTGTATGGTATCATGATGGAGAGAAACAAGTCAGTTTTGTACAAATAAGAGGTGTTGAAACTCATGAATTTTGGTACCTTTTCAGGTGCTCTGGTGGTTCTGCAAACTTCTTGCTCTGTTGCCTCCTGTCAGTTTCTGTTGCAATTTTAGCTATATTCCATCCTTTGCATTTTATCAAATCCCTGTTACACACCCCACTTTTAAAACCTCTATTCCAAGTTCTAATTTATCCAAACTATTTAATTCAAATACTGTAGAACTACTTCCCAGTTTCTGCTGCAGATGCCTTGGTATGGTTTTCTGTCCTCCTACTAACCCACTGTTTTCTTATATCTCTCATGCTCTGTCTAATAGTAGTCTCCTACTCCACAGTCTTTGTTTCTCCCATGGCTGGTTTCTGTATTTTTACTGCTGAACCATCTCCCATTAGCTGAATTGGTGTCCTGCTTTATCCTCTTATTTTCTTCTGCTGAGGACAGACACCTTTTTTGATTTTTATGTCTTGATGTATCTATTTTACTTTGTTCCAGCTACTTTATCTTTTAAAAACTATGGATACCAAGTTTCCCTCCAACATTTTCTCTGAATCCCAAGGTATATCTTTAGCAATTATGTTTATTATCAGCGTGTTCCATGGGGTCAGTGGTTGGAGACACAGACAACACACACACCCCCCAAAGCACCATGTGACAGCCTCCAGTTTATTCCTCCAGCTCCTTTTATAAGAGCTCCAATTACAGATGTGATTGGTTGAGGTCTTAGCCCCATCCAGCTCTCTGGCCAGTGATACATCTGCATTTAGAACTGGATGACATTGGCTAAGAGTCCCTGCAGCCTTGCTCACCCAGGGACTCCAATGCCACATTTAGCAGACACATCTGCTCTTTCCTCACCATCCTCTCCTTTCCATTCTCATTTGGCTCAGTGAACACCAAGCTATCATATAATCAACAAGATCTCCATATACCTAGCTTCCAGCAATGAAGGTATGATATAGGCAATTAACTCCTACTTTTGGCTCCCACTGCTCCCTACTTTCTGGCTCTTCCTTTGTTCTCTGTTTTCTAGCTCCTAAACTTCATCTTCATGAACTCAAGCAATCAGATCCTTTACTCCACTGCCCTTTTCCTGTAAGATTTTCCCCTATGGTCCCATGTACTTCCCTGTTGTTCTCTAGGTGACAGGACTGACCTGTCTTCCTCCTCAGCAACTGGGTGGTTTAAATGAACTGGACAGAAAAGTGACTTCTCTTCAAACAGAAGGCAGAAAAAATCTTTTTCTTCTGTGTATAAATTGTCCATCAAAAGGATCTGTTTTCTAGCAGCACAGTCTCTACTTTACCTTTACCTTTACCATGAACCAAAGTGTGAATAATAAATTATTGTGGCAATCCTCTTCATGGCAGTTTAAATTACTACATTTATTTTACACTTGCAATGCATTAGGTACACACAGACAATTATCACAACTCAGCTGGTAAGTGGCTCAGTTGCATCAATTCAGGGTCTGTGGTACCTTGATTCAGTGATTGGCTTGGAGCTACTACAAGGAGAAACTACAAAAAAGGTGTGAATTTGTCTTAACCTTCATCTTAAATCTATCTACTTAAGGCTGAAGCGATCACACATGATCAGTGGGGATGGTAAATGTAGTCACTTATTAGCCCTCTGTGGTGCTGCATCTGGTTCACTGGAAACAGATGGAGTTGTGCATTAAAAATCCTTCTTTGCAGTTCTGGGACACATGCAGACTGACATTTTGATCTGTGTGGGTTTTCTCAAGACTGGCAGGAACCTGGAGCAAAGGTAAGTACTTTCTGGCACAAGTCAGAAAGACTGTACTAGTGAAAAATCAGACCTTCCCAAATAAAAGACTGGTGGGATTAATTTGACTTGTATAAATTTTCCTAGATCAACTCCTGGATGCACTTCAAGTGTGCAATATTATTTCCTAAGTCCAGCAAGTCAAAAGCAACTGAAAACAAAGTCTAAAACTGAGAGAGGCCAGTAACCTTTATTTACAGTCAGTAATTCATCAACTTACTGAAGCTTGTGAAAAACAGGAAGTGATCTTCTGTTGGCATATGCAGTCATATTACACTATAAAATGTCAGTCAGGAGACTGAACTGAAATAGATGTGTAGACCCAAGAAGTTTATGGACTACAGCTCGCAGTGAATGACCTGTTTGTGAAGGGAGTGGATGCTGAAAATCAAGAAGTATGCATTCAGATCCAAGGCAAAGAACAACCTGGCAAGAAAAGCTTTTAAATTAATTGAGAACAGCTAAATAGCCAAAGTGAGGGGAAAGGAACAATATTATCATAATAGTTCATAATAGTTTCTGGTTTATTTCACAGCACTTGTACCACCTGGTGATGTGATTTTGCAAAGCCAGTTCTTATCCCAGAGGCACAAACTGTTATTTTATTTCAAATAATAGTCTTCCAGATTTTTCATCAAGAACTGTTATTTCAAATTTCTTCAGGAATGGATTTCTCAAGGATTCTAGAAAACAATTGTGAGATTAAAACAGAGTTTTAATGGCTACAGCCATTATCATATCACCTCAATTGGTGAACCTCTCAGGGCTTGACAGAGAATTATGAGGGCTCAGGACTTAAAACTATGTCTAAGAAAAACCTATGTGCTACAGGGAAGTGTGTTAGTTGGTAATCTGCACTTTGGTATCCCAAGTTGACCATGAAGCTATTTCGTTAGTATAGAATAATAAATGAGCTTCCCAATATTTTTAATTTAAGGTCTTTCATCCCTTTCCAGAAGGATAACTACCACTGCAACCTAGTCAGATTCCAAGTCCTTTCCTTCTGAATTTGTCCTTTTGGTCTGTTTGTAAACATTGACTATATTTTCTGTCCTAAAATACTCAAATTTATTATTATGTTTAAATGGTTATTGCATACAGAGTTTCTTATATATTTTGCACTTTGTTGTTTTCAGTTTAAATAATAATGTTTAAACAACAGTGCTTTTGAGAGTCTTACCCTTTTTGAGATCTCTGTGTTTTGAAGTTTCAGTCATGTTCTGACTGTAGTTACAAACAGATCTCAGATACTTCTGCTTTTACTGTGTCCTAATTCTGGGCTTCTCAGTACAAGAAAGACAGGGACATACTGCAGCGAGTCCAGCAAAGGGCCTTGAAGATGATGAAGGAACTGGAGTATTCCTTCTATGAGGAAAGGCTGAGAGAAGGGAAGAGAAGGGAAGAGAAGGCTCAAGAGGGTCTTAACAGTTATAAATGCATTTAGTGCACATAGGAGCACCTGAAGGGAGGGTGCAAAGAGTATGGAGACAGCAACTTCTCAGTGGTGTACAGAGGCAGGACAAGAGGCAGTGGGCACAAACTGAAACACAGGTTTCATCTGAATATCAGCAACAGGAAGCACTTCTTGATGTGAGGTTGACCAAGCGCTAGCACAGATTGCCCAGGAAGGTGGTGGAGTATCTGTGGAGATATTGAAAAAAAACAGTTGGAGTTGGTCCTGGATGAGTGGCTCTAGGTATGCCTGCTTGAACAGAGAGCTTGGGCCAGATGACCTCTAGAGGTCCAACCTCCACCCTTCTCTGATTCTGTGACGTCCATATTTAATAAGATGGAATGGGATCTGTGGAAAATAAATGCAGGGAATCATCTATAATGGCTAAAAAACTGCTGTCAGCATTCGTTGAAATAGTAACAATACAGATCTATAACAACAGATTATTTTAGAAAATAAATCTGAAAATAGTGTGAAGGAAACAGCACAGAAATTCAATTCAGACAGGAGAAGAGAGGATCCAATTTTAGAAATAAGAGATGGGACCTGATATTGCTCAGGTCAGACCATCAGCATGCAAATGGGAGCAAGGAGATGCTTGTTCTGCATCTTTTTCCTGGTGTCCTCATGAAATTCATAAAACCTTTGAAAAGGTGACTTCATACTTATACTGACCTCTGTAGATTCTGCATTCCTTGATACATCAGAGGCTTGTGGAGGAGAAATTAAAGAGGAAAATGCCGCAGCTCTGCAGCATCAGAGCTGTTCTGAATAATCTCTTATTTTATAAGCACTTCACCAAATCAGCTTCAAAACAACACGAAGAAGCCTCCAATTCTTGACTGCACTGTTTCCCCTTGCAGATCCAGCTGACAGTCTGAGTCCCAACTGATGATCTAAACAAGCAATAAATCTTTTACTGTATGCTGCAGTTTTCTCTAGAGTCAGCATGGTTATTTTATTTGCTTTTCCTGTTATTATCTCAGCATCAGCATTTTACTTCAGCTTTTTAAATGGATAAAATATAAGATATTTGTTCAGATTTGGTTCGCAAAGATATGGAACAGAGCTAATATTTATTTATTTACATGATACAAAAGAAAACAATCAAAAATATTTATATTGGATATATGCCAGTAGGCTAGCTCCTTTATACTATTTATGATATTTAATGCCTTAGCACTTTATCAGAAGACAAAGCATTCTAGGCCAGGCATAGGAGCAGCAGCCCAGGAAGGACCTCTAGCTTATCCTCTGGGGTTTCAGATGCACCCGAGTGCAAAATAAAGTTTAGGCTTCTACTGAGTCAGACTGTCTGATGGAGTCATAGCACCTGCTTTCACCCTCTCAGCTTTCTTAAGGGTTGAGGTATGTATTCAGGTTTACTTGCTCCATCTTTCTATACTCACTCTGCCCACTAGTAGAGATACTCATACACATCCAGACACTCAATCCAGCATGCTCTTTCCTCACCTAAAGCAGCAAAGCAAGAGCCCTTCTCTTCTTCGCCAAGCGTGAGATGTGTCCTCTGGTACCTGGGTACCTTGATGAATGCAGGTGATAGGTTCTTCCTGCTATGGGCTGGATGAAAGGGGAGCGAACAGACCATGGGCAGCAGGGCAAAGGACAAATGGACTCCTCTCAAATCAGGGTAAAATTATATTCAGGGTCTATGATGTGTAGTGCTGGTATAGGAAGTGCTCTACCACTTTCCCACCGTAGCAGGATTGACTGCTAAGCCAGGAGCGAGGGTGTTAAGTCCAACATGCCTTCTACTGCTGCTTACAGTCCAAAAACTGAGACTTAATTAAATTGCAGGACAAAGCTTTCCCTCTGCCTGGCTGTCTTGCAGTTCTGCCTGCTCAATGAAGCAGGAAAAATGATGTTGAGACTGAATAAAAACAATGCATTTTCCAAATGACAACAGCTTTTGATAAGATACTCAGCTGGTAATGAGAAATGCAGAGCAGACAGTGGAGCTGACTGGTGGGTCAGATTAGCAAATGAACAAAACCTTTAAAGGCAGAGAGAAGAGAAATCACAGGAAGTTGTAGACAGGAAGAATGGACAGTTTGAAAAGGCTGATAACTGAACTGCAGCACATTTTAATTCCTATATTACCTACCATGTTTTACTAAAATTCCTATGTAAGATTTATAAGC
The DNA here is from genome assembly GCA_003676055.1 of Chloebia gouldiae. Classification (NCBI taxonomy): domain Eukaryota; kingdom Metazoa; phylum Chordata; class Aves; order Passeriformes; family Passeridae; genus Chloebia; species Chloebia gouldiae. The sequence goes on along the minus strand of QUSF01000013.1, from coordinate 80,997 downwards.
CTTATGAAAAGTTTAACAGCTTCCCTCGCTTGACTCTGACCCATCATTCGTTTGACTGTCTGCAGTCACTGCTTTCCTGTCAATTAGTTTGGCATAATGGTTGATCTTCTCCAAAAAAGCAAAATTTTATTCATTTGCACTGATACTACTCATTCCAGACCAAGTTAAGATACTGACTACTAACATTACTAAACCTTCTACCTCCTGATTAAAATTACAGAAGTAGGGAGACACATATAAGGACTGTGAACCCAGTCAAGTAGTAGGCCAAAGACTCAAACTGTGCCTTTCTTGTGAAAGATCAAGTGTTACATGAAATACATGAAAATTATAGGTATGGAACAATGACAAGAAGCATTAATACCTTCTCCCAAGGCGTAATAATCCCTTCATCCTTCTCTTAAGTGTCACTACCTGATGGGCAGTATAGACAACATTCATTGTGGGAAGGCTGAAATACAGATCACAGGGTAGCACTCTGAGAAATTACACTGCTGAACTCCTTTGGAAGAGGGTACAGAGACAGCAACTTATTTGGGCTTCTGTTAAACTAATTCCAGAATTCTCTGCTTTTTAAGCCAAAATATTTTAAGTAATGCAAAACTATCCTTCCTAAAAGACTAGATACATTTCCTCACTGGATTCTTTAAAAGCATCCAGCTTGGACTATCACAAAAGCTTTATCTCAGTGTATTATACATTTGAAAATCTCTGTAAAAACATGTAGGAATATGGCTTTTTGTGTGAAATGCTGAATGAAAAATCATAGTAAAACTGACTGAAATATTTTAGGTATGTCAGTAAATTTGGGGGTGTACTTTTTTTAGGTATGTCAAGTGTGATGTGGTATATAGACAATTCTGCCACTTCTATAGCATCACCCATGCAGGCATCTCTGGTTTTTGATACCTTGGAACAAAGCAATGTCTCTAAAAATGTTCAGTGTATGCTCCCCTTGTTGGTTTTGTGTTATTACATGACAGTAAAGGTACTTAGAGCAAGTTAGACCAACTACATTGGCTGCTCATTTCTGGTTGCATTTTATTATGCAAACTTAGCATCACACTTCAGGTGGCTTTTGACATCAGTTCTGCAAGAACAAATGAGCAATGACCCATTTGTGACATTAGTTAGGTCACAAAGCAGCTGAAACCAAACTACATTTTTATGAAAGCTCCCTTTTCATTTGAAAAGGAAATAGCAGCAGAAGCTCTTCTGTGACTGTACTGATTCCTTTTCACACTTCAGATAGAACTGGATATTCTCCATTGAGGGTTTTTTGCTTGTTTGTTTGTTTTCTTGTTTATTATTAATTATTCTCAATTTCTAGTATTTATTCTAAAAAAAAGAAAACAAAACCAACATATTTTTGAGACTATTGTGTATTGGCATGGGTAGGGTTCTTCTGGGATCTTCTCAGTATCCATGGGATTACTGAAGGGACATGATGAAGGCATATGATCTGACAGCAGACCATTCCAAGTTTCCTTTGCTTTGACTTCTAATGCCTCAGCAGTCTTCTGAAGATATTCTGCAAAGGTACAGAAAATTTCTGCTGTCATTAAGGGAGATGGCTTAATAAATTATTTAAAACATATAAACTAAAATAATACCCCACAAGCTAGTGCAGCAGCATCTACCATGTAAGAACCAACTCAAGACAGGTATGAATATATCAGATGATGATTTTATGTGAAAATAGGTACATTTGATTGCATTTACATCCTTCAAGCAGAATATCACAATATTAAACCCAGGGTATTAAAACTGAGAGTTCTGCACAAGAGAAGTCCTATCTATTTCCACTATACTAAGAAATTTATTTCTTAGAATATTTCATATTAACAGAGTTTATCCAAGTACTTTATATAAGAAGTGCTTTTTTAGAACAACTACTTTTATTTTTTAATATCTAATATTTCACATTTATAATAGTGTGCATGCATACAGCACAACAGCTGATGGGTTGTGCCGTTTTAAAGGCACTTAAAAATTATTGCAATTGCATTAGCACAGGACAACATGAATAATATGCAAAATCTGCCTGCTACTGTTGACCAAGTAGTACATGACACTTCATTTCATATTACTATGCTGCACAGAGGAGAAAAAAGGTTCTTTAGCATTTCTGTTCCTGTAAAACTGTATGAAACAACATTTTCAAGTTAATAGAAAAACCACAAGAAACAGAATCAAGGGTAATTTTTAAGTCACAAGGAGGTATGGAAAAGAAAATAAATTAATATAATTCTGACCTGTTTGAACTTAATGACTTCTTTAAGTATGCATGGGTTACAGTGACAAGCAGAAATCTGTCATTATTGAGAAACATGTCTGGCAGACTGTGCTGATGAATTCTTGCAGCTGAAAAGTCTCTGTGCCCTTGTGATGCAGCAGCTCACACAGAACATCTGGCTCCTCCAGCAATCCTTTGTTCAATGGGTGGCTGGGACTCTGAAAGCAGGGACTTGTGTACTTTTGTACCATTTTTTTTTTGCAATAAAAAAGCTGCTCAGCATTTGGAAAAGCTTATGCTGGAGTATTTGATTTAATATTTTTACACTGGGGACTCATTTCGAAAATTCTTGATTGCACCTTTAGCAAAATCATGGAAATCACTCCTTTGTGTTAACTGGAATGGAAGATACTCCCAGTAATCGGCAGAAGAGTTTAGCACTTACCTTTGAGAAGAGCAATAAAGTTCTGACTTAGAGTTTCTCATATTTATGCATGTAAATATGGCGATAAGGTTTGTTTGAGTTTTACACAATGATAACTCAGTGAATGGATTTAGAATTGCAGGAAGGAAATTTTAGTGGCAAGATGGGATTTTGGAGGACATGTAGTTTATATCCTTCAATGCATTGCATTCTCTAGCTTTTTTAATTCTTTCAGGCTTGACTTGAAGTCTAAATTTCTTGTTTCTCATTGTTGGAGTAATTTACCTGTTTTCCTACATTTTATTAACAACAATCTTAAAAAGACCTGAAAACCACTGTTATACTTTAAAATATTTGTAACTGCACCTTATGATGAGTACGATTGGTATGGTGGTACTGTTTCCTATTTAGCAGATCTTACAATTACAGAGACTATAAGAGTTATCATTCCACCTTTCTAGAAATTTCCTTTACACCACAGTCACTATTACATTACCCAGCGTGCCTTTTTAGTACCAAGCAACAGAACTTCTGTCATTGCTCTGGTGTGCAGCACAATGTGCATCACTGACAGAAAAATTTTGCTACAATGCATAAATTTTCCTGAGTTTTTGGCCTTCGCTTATCTGTGTTGAAAAAAAAATCAAACCCTCCCCTTTTTGCTGTTAAAGCTCTTCAGTTATTTGTAGGCTGTTATTCCGTCTCCCGTTTTTCATCTCTTATCCAAGCTAATAATATGTTAGTTCTTTTAATCTTTCCTTATAACTTGGAAATTCCTAGACCCTAGACACGGGTTCTTGTTTTTCTGTAAGCTTCCTCTAATTTTTTTATATTTATCTATTGACATAATACCCAGGACAGAATTGTATTATAGAGGTGTCATATTCTCAACATCCAATTATATGCAGAGATCTAATAATTTCAAGCCACAGCACATGATTATTATACTAATGAAAATTTCTTTGGGCTTTCAGGTAATCTCATCACACCTAGAATCTCATTTGTATTCATCCAGTCCCTCATCCCTTTTGCCATTCCTGCTTTAATGTTTCTTTCATCTATTTAATTATAGATATATTGTAATTACTAAAAAAATCTTAACTGATCACAATATCCAACTGAATGCTTGTAGCTTTCATTTATGTTCCTAATGTTTTTAGGCTACTGCTTATTATTTTTGATATGATGGGTGGTATTTATATATCCCAAGTTGTCATAGACCCTGATTTTTATTTAGTTGCAAATTTAATATTTAAATAAAACTTTAAGTGAATGCAGTTTAAACAATTTAAGGTCATATACAAAAATAGTGATCTATCACATTACAGAAAATTGTTAATTCATCTCTTACCTTTCTTTGCAATATTTTTTTTAAATAGCCAGTTTTCTAAGTCAATAGTACTAGAATAAGCAATGTGCTTTACATAAGCAAAGTGTGAATTGAGACAAATTAAAGTATTTTCATAAATGTCCTCTATCACCTGGTTATTTCTCCCTCTCAAACTAAAAAAAAAAATCAATAGGTATTTTTAAGGAAATGTTTCTTGAGCACAAAGGCACAATGATCAGAAGCCATTAACCTTCAAATGCCTAATTTTGGTTGTGCTGATCTTATATTCTACTGCCTTTTTTATCTTTCACTTTATCTATTGTCTGTGCTTTAGCACTCTTTAAGGTCAATCCTGAGATTTACCTCTGGCATTTGACTTTAATCCTCCCTGTGTAGCTTTAAAGCAGCCTTCTCTTCCTCTAAAACACACACATTTTTACATGTTTTACCTTGCTTATTTCCTGGCTTAAATTTCACGATCATAATATCAAGAACAAGCACTTGCTGTGAGAGGCAGAAGAAATCTTCCCCTCCACACTTTCAAGACCAAAAAATACATCCTGAGTCCTCAGCTTCACAGCCTCCTTAGCCTTTTGCCACCTGCCATCACTTCAGAGCATGTTGTCACACGGGTTTCTCCAGCAGCACAGGACAGCTGTCCAGTTCTTTTATTCATGGCATAACAGTCTGAAGGCACTACAGCTGTCTACTCAATGGCTCAGCATTCCTGTTATCCTCACAAGGATGACTTGCTGTCACTCGTGTTCAATTGCACTCCATCAAGCACTGCCATCTTCAGTGCTGCAGCAAGAGTCAACTCATTCTTCCTTGTTGTCCTCCTCTCTTTGAAAGGAGGTGAGCCCTGTTCCATGGGAATTTTCTGTGAGAGCTCATGAGGGACAAGCAGCCTCACTGTCTAGGGTGACTGTCCCTTGTTCTTGGAGCTCCTAAGAGGTCAGTGTGGGCTCTGGGGGAGCCTTATAGGCTTGAATCTTATAATTTTAAAACTGAATATTTCCATTCTGTCTCTTCTATCCTACATAATGTCCAAATGAAGCTATTCTTGGGAAAACTCAGACAATGTTAGCAAAGATATATCCTTCCACACACTCCCTGCTTTCAACAATATAATCTGGAATACACTTCTCTGCTGGAACGAATATTCAGGGAGACATACACGTCCAATTTTCTTCACTGCCAATGTGCATGAATATCAATGTCTGGTACTGAAAGCAGCCAGGCAGGCCTGTAGAGGGACTTCTGAAAAATAATTCTGCTTTGTCCTATATCAACAAGTTCTCCCTAACTTTTCAAGGAAGGAAATGCCTTTTAGGATTAGTGCACTTATCCATGGTCTGTCTTGGAGGCACTCTGAGCAGTCAAATGAACGAACCTCAGTTGCTTCAAACTGCTAGACCATGACTGGAAGATCTAGACAGCTGTCCTAATACCAGTATTTCAACAGTGTTCCTCTATGTATCCCAATCTCACAAGAAATGTCAGGTTTTATATCCCAGATATCTGAGTTTATCTCTGGAAAGTTACTGATTTTTCTAGTTGGAGGCATTTTTCCTATTTCTTCTCTTCTTCAAATCATCTCTTCCATATTAAGGACAGATCTCAGGCTATGAAGGTGGCCTTAGAAAGAGATTAGCTGTTGCTGTCCTATTTACAAAAAATCACACACTGAGCATGAGTGATTTCTGGCTATAAAAGGAAACTACATTTTCTTAGGGTCTTTGCCAAAAGTGACCTCCCCTTGGGGTGTCCAAAAAAATTTCCATTTCAAGACCAGATAGATGGGGTCTCATTCCCACTTTTCTTAAGCTTTGCAGACTTACTGATGTACCTAGGAGAAATTCTGTGTCCAGAAGATCTGCCTGTAAGAGGATTTTTCTACTAGGTATGTTTTCTTGGGTACTATACATGGAGAACCAATGAAAGGAGGAAGAATGAAAACCTGCTTTTTTGCAGATCTTCCTGTTAATTTATCTCTTTTAGACAATATATCTCCAATAATTCTGCCTATACCTCTTCCTTCAGTAGTCTAATTAGATATGAATAATCTTATAATGAGAGGTGCTGAAACAATATGCTTAATGTAATTCAATTCCCATTTCCATGGAAGCCATGAGGATTTCTGCCAGAAGTACCAGCAGGAGTAGTGCTAGTCTTGCAGTGCTTACTGTGGACTTTGATCTTGCTAATGTTTATGTTTAGGAATATGCATACTGGGCCTGTGCATGAAGTTGGTCACCTGTGTGAATGCTTCCAGACAGACTATCAGATTCTGATACTACGATTATTCATGCCTGAACTCCACCTCAAACACAACAGTATTCATACTTAATATGTTTTCTGTACTTTCAAAGCCTCTGGTGAAGGAGGTCATCCTCTACATGGTGCTTTGCATTAAGGCCTGTATTTTTTTCCCTAGCTCATATTGCAATGTGCAGAATACTCAGGCAAAGTTAATCTTCCTAAGAGGAAATAAAAGCCAAACAACTTTCTCATGTTTTGAACTCATTTATTTGTGTGTTGCTGTGCATTTAATATTGGAAGAAATTATAATTTATTAAATATGCAAAGGCTGACAGAGTAATTTTTCTGCTCCTGAGCAAGTATCTTTGGGTAATGATATTTCTAATAAATGGTTTATATATTTTTCATAATTTTAATGTCAAGCAAATTTTGAACAGAGAGTGAAATTACCAATATGGGTAGATAATAATATCATATTCAGGAAGATGTGCCTGCTCAACTATGTAAAAGGATACATGCTGCCTTTAGCAAACTATTTCTGAGACTTTTCAATTAAAGCTGTAAACTGGTAATGATGCCTGTCAATTGATGAAATAACCTATTTCATCTACAAATAGGAATATTATTGTAATTTTGATTGAACAAAATGTCTCCAAACAAGCACATTGCCTTATTTGTGGCTTTTTTGCTCTTCAAGTCTTCCAGAGGTATTGGCATTCTTAGTACCAAATAGAAATATTTTCTTTATGAATATGTCATATATTCCTTCCTACCATTGCTTCCTTCTACAGAAGTAAACACAGTGTTTATCATTCCATTCCCTCTATATTAAATACATAAATAACTATAATTATAGATCGGAAAAGGAGTTTTTACTCCTATTCTCACTGGTTTACATGAAATGAGGTGTCATAGAAGTTGTACTCTAGGCTTTATAATCTGCTGAATGTACTTGGTGAGTGCCATTTTGTTTTTATTGCCTACTGCTCACAAATGGCTTTCTCAGTTTCATCCTGTCTAGTTTTTGAGAAACACTATCAAGGTATGAAGAGACTAACAATGAAAAGGAAACTAGTAGCTAGAGGCAGTTGCATCAGAAAAAATACTATCGTGTTATGAGTGCAAACAGTAGCATCAAATGTGAAAATAGACTTTCAAATTAATTAGCATTTAAGGGAAATGGGTTTGGGATATCACACTGCTTTTAAGCAGCTATGTTACCAGGTACATCTCTGCTTTCTATTCTTCACTAGAGAAAAATAAGAAATAAATAAACCCTCCTAGTTTTAAATCTGTTCTATGTTCATATTTCTTGACAAATAAGGGCTCAGAAAAACAAAACAAAATAAAACAAAACAAAACGACACAAAACAATGTCATTTCCCTGGTCCTCACAGGTCCAGTGAAAGGTGCCTATTCTTCACAAAGGCAAAGTGCAATTCATTGATATTATATATGTGTGGGAATAAGCATACTCTTCTCTAACTCCCTTGCTGTTACTCTGCCAAAATCCTTTAGGGCACCTCTTTGTGAGGCTATGTCCAGCCCACTGCAGCTACAAATGGATGTAAAGAAACTGGATCTGGCACACTCTTCATCACCATTCATCACCTCAAGTCCTATTTCACATACCTTTTCTCTTTTTCCCTCTAAGCCTGTACAGTGCTTCCAAAGTGGCTGATACAAGTAATCAGGGTCACAGAAGATGTGCATCAACTTCTTGGCACTTCAAGGTTTTCAAATAATCTGAACACCAGGAGAGTACTAAACCTTTTATTATATCCCGTTTCCCCCTGAGCATTCCAGCCTGGCAAAAAAAAGAAATAAACAAATCATTCTTTATTGTCATCTTCCTGCAAGGATGGTAATAGCTGCAAAGAGAAAAATAAAACTTGAGGCAGGTACACTGCTGCTATGATAAATGAGTAATCTTTGCACATTTGCATCTACTTTCTTTAATATTTTTCACATGCAGATACTTCATGGATTGGAAGAACGATGTGGACAGCTACTTTACAATAGATGCTACTGAAGGAACCATTGCTACTAATGAATTACTGGACAGAGAAAGCACAGCACAATACAATTTCTCTATAATTGCAAGTAAAGTTAGTAAGTATGACACAAACTGAATTAATATGCTAATATGGTATTTTTCTCAGAATATAATGCTCAGGTATAAATATAATGTGAAGAGTACTTGAATTGCCAAGAATTTATTTAAGAAGGTTCAATGAATATCATTTTCCCAGACTCATGAGGATAACTGTGATGTTTGATCAGCCCTCTTTAGTAAGGTTTTGCTAGCAGACCTCATGTAACCACAGTTCCTTTAGAAGCTGAAAAACATTTTGTCAGTATGGAGAGTAGGAGGAGCTGTATGGGTGCCTTCCAATTCTGATTTCTGATTTTGTAAGTCACTTCATATGAAATTTGGTTAGTCGAATAACAGGTCAGTCAATGTGCTTTTTGAAGGCAGAAAAACGTAAAGAGTCATTTGATAGTCAGATAGAAAGTACACTAAATCTAAGTCAGGATTTAATACCCTAAGTGAACTAATCAGTGTGCTGCATCTCTGCTCCTCTCTCTTCCCTCTGCCCAAAATTTTGTGCCTAACCCCTTCTTTTCCTATGTGATTTGTGGTGGGATAGTTTCATTTTTTGTCTTTTTGTCTTTTTCATGGTCTTTTTTTTTATAAGTCCCTTCTTCCACTGTATTATGTACCTGCAACTTTCTTAATCCATGTGTGTGACATTTTTCATTCGTGATCTTGTCCAACTGTTAACTCTCATGGTTGTATCTCATGCTTTGAATACAAGTCTTTTGGTCACTCAGCAGTTGTGCAAAGGCCACAGAATTCTTTCTGTTGACATCAATAGGCTGTAGAAGAGGATCCTGCTGTATTTCTTATTCATTCTGTGTTGTTTATGTGTCAGAAAAGGCAAACATGTTATTTCTGTACCAAATAACATGGGTTTTTAAAATTAATTGCTTAGCTGAGTCTTCAAAAGGTAATACATGCTACTAACAGGGAGAGAGACTTGGGAAGCAGAGATGGTATATATTATTTCAGATTAAAAAAACTCCCGACTTCTCACAGTTATCTCAAAAAGAACCACGGGTTCACTCCTTGGAACCTGAAAATATAAAGAGAACAGCAGTCAAATGAACACTTTAATTTTATCATTAGATTGGAAAATACATACACTAACAGAGAAGCCTAAGCTTCAGAAGTGGTTGAGTCCATGGAGATATATGTGCAGGTGTATATTCACAGAAAAACCATCAGAACAGTAATCTGTTTCCAGAAAAACTGAAAGTCAGGAAGATGCAGAAAGAAGGTCTCATCATGGTCTATGTTTCATTAAAACTTAACTATTTAGGCTTAGTAGTGGGAAAAGTACATTTGAGATTTGTAAATTTTTTTTCCTGCAGCAAGGGAAACAGTTTTAGTAAACTTTAGTAAACTTTCATAAACAGATTTAAATCTGTTTATTATTCCCAAGAGTAATTAAAGATATCAAAAACCCTGGAATTTATTTGTCCATGGACACATGTATATAATAATATGACATTTAAGCAGAGCTCTAGCAAATAGTATATATTTTGATATCCCCAATTTTATCAATTGCTATGCTAAGAATCTGCACCTAAAGCATATCTGTGCTTTATTGCAGCATATTCCAAAATATTTATTGACCGTTATCTGTAATGGTAACAATTGCCATACCTCTACTATACCAGTACCTGGCAAAATCTGGGAGGATTTGAACTATAGTAATTGTCAAAACATTATGTGCAATTGTCTGACTAAGAGCGTAGAAAAAAAGGTGGAGGATTGAGGGATGACACACTGTACAAAAGCAAAAAATAATGGTTAGAGAGGAAAAAATTGAAAAAGATTGAAGGGAAATTGCTATATTTGAAGAAATATTGACATAAAAATTGCTGCCCAGTGCTGGCATAGAAACTGAAACTGTCATTCCTTATCACAGGAAAAACACACTGAGGAGTGCCTTGACATATACATGACTAGATAAAGAGGTGGCCCAATATTGAAATTAGCTGCATAAACTTTCTTCAGAAAAGAACAGACAGTATTGTTATTTAAGTATTTTCACTTCCTGGTGACTTTCTCTCTCTATAAAGAAATATATATCTAATATATTTTTACAAATATAATATATCTTTATAAAATAAGACTAGATTCATAACCAGTAGCAGTCAGATTATGTTATTTAAAAACATCATTGCTAAGATTTTGTTTTCTCATTGTGAGAGAAAAGCAGCAACACCTCCCACACTTTTTAGGCACATCCTAATGGTCATTCTGTAAACTAACTTTTCTTGAATTGTCCCTGAATTGAGGTGTTTTTAAGCAGGAGATGGATGACTGTACTGCAGACATGCTGAGAAGGCAGCTGAATGTAGAACATCCTTAACCCATTCATAAATATAAAGTTTAGGTTTTATATAGAACAGAGTGCTTGAGCAGGTGAAGGATGTTTCAGACTCACATTGTTTTCCCCCATTTCACTTCCCATTTCCTCTGACTTTTTTCATTATGTGACTATATTTCATTTTAGCTTGTTGTTTTGTTTCTTTATAATTAGAATAAATCAACACTCTAGTAGTCTGCATGGTTGCTGTTTCTGAACATTTTTGATGCCACAGAACCTATCCAAACCTATCCAAACCTATCTAAACCTATCCAAATTGAGCATGGCTCTCATTCATTTCAAGTACAAAGGCCAGCTGGCAAGAAGTAGCTTATTTCTATGCCTTCTTACCTTCCAGAGTCCCCACATGTAAATCAATCCTTTAAGAGTAGTCCCTACCCTTAATAATTCCCAGCACATGCATGTGAATTGTCCACAAGACCACTGGTTGCCCCAGGCTAAAACTGTAACAAGAGCTGCTATAAGAGCATAGTGGCATAAAAAAATCACAGCCCAGTGTTAAAATTTCTTCCATATGCTGACTAATTACCTAGTATGGAAATGATTTTTTTCCATTTTACAAAAGAGGAGATAGATAAAATTCATTAGAACTTAGTTCTGCTTTCCTATCCTCAAGTCATAATTTAAGGGTAAAAATGAAGTAATAATCCTTCCTGTCCAAACCATCTTCCTAACTGCCCTATGTCTTGGCCCAAATTTTGAGAATGTTAAAGAAACCTCACCTTAAATCTCAAGATGGAGTTGATCTTCTCCTGCGTACCATAACTGGGATTAAATAATCAGCAGTTCTCCTCAATATCTATTTTCTCAGATACTAGTATCTATTATCTAGTATCTATTACCTAGTATCTATTTTCTCAGATACCTTGGATTTTCACAAGTTAATTAGTCAAAGAATGTTACATGTTTTTGACTGCTGTAATAGCTTTGAACCATTAAGATGCTGACAAATGATGGTAATCAAGCTAAAAAAGGAAGCAGGATGGTCACTGTTTTACAGACAGGAAAAAACAAGGGAAAATTAAGTCAGCTGATTAATTAGGTTGATAAAATAAATTAATGAAGGTAATTAATTTCCCTATATCTGACAGGCAGAATCGAAACATGAAATCAGTTTCTTAATTTCTACATTCATGATTTAACCAGTTTGTCTTCTCATCTGTGTAATCTGGGTTTAAAAGGCATAAGCAGATGTTTTTAGTGACTCACTCACTGATAGGAGTATGTACATCACAATTGTGTTCATAGGGTTCATGAAGACTTGATTTTGAGAGAAACAACAACCAAAAATCAGAGAAAATGGAGGTCAAGTCTGCAAAGTAGTATTTTAAATGCAATTCTTCATGCTTGTTCACATCAAGTATTACAGGTCTTTGGTATTACACATAAATTCAAAGCTGTACACAATCTTCTTCCAGTCTTCATTTATATACACAAGTAGTTAAACTGATATCGGCACAAACCAGAAAGAAAATCATATAAACAAAATGAAAACCTGAAATAGACTCATCTTAGGCTCTTGTGGTTCTGTTTACTTTCATACTTTTCCAGACCATTTATGCAAGGTAAAATTCTAATTTGCTAAAATAGAAATTAGGAATAGAAGATTTTGGCATCTAATATAGCTTTCAAAGAATCACAGAGAATAAATCAAATACCATCAGTGAGAAATAAATGTAAAATTTATACTCATATTCATGTATATTTCCAGAGCATGCTATCCTGTTGTGATTTTAAGGGGGGCGGGGGGGAAGTAAAATCCTTCTGTTAAATTTAAAAATATAAATCACATACTACCTAAACTGCTGCAAAAAGCAGAAAAAAGTAATATATACAAGATAGTTTACAAAAATATGACCTAAAAAGCTTCTTAAAGAAACTGATATGTCTAACAGAAATTCTCAAAATCATCTGATATTTTCATGTACATGATGCATACATTTTGAATACATTCAAAAGTTTTACTGGAAAGGCACTGTGATCATGTTCCTAAAAGGAAATGGACATCTATGCCTGTATTTTGGTGGCAATGCATTAATCTCTAATCTGTTTGAAGAATATGTCCTGAACCCCCGTTTCTCAATGTTGTACCTTAAAATGAACAGACACACAAAAACATCTAAAACAAAACCTGAGTTTCTCCATGTCAGTCATGTCTCCTTTTCAGTGAGTACTGCTAGGAGGCAAGTTTTAGGTCAGATTGCTTCTCCCGGTAGCTGTGTGAATTTGACCTGTTCGAGGACTTTCTGATCTCTCTGTAGAGGTCTTGCCCTTTATTTCCTGTCATACAAAGGAAGCAATTTAACTGTGAACAAGTGATCTAGATTTCTTCCAGCTCTTTAGGCTCCTAAAGAATGAGTGCCCAATTCCTAGCTGCTAGACCAAACTGTGTCTTTGATTGTACTGCACAATGCCCTCCTCCACAGAGACATTCTGCAAGTAGAGATGATGCTGAATTGGAAATTAATGAGAATTCAAAGAGATGTCATTATATATTTTCTCTATTAAATATTAAATATTTCTCTATTAAGTTCATAGGTAGGGACTACAAAAGTGTGGTCTGGGTAGTACATTTTTCTTGTCTTCTAGGTTCCAAGCTGTGTTCATAGCTTGGTCAGTTTACCTACTACTTGTAAATAAGTAAAACATAGTTCATCTTGCAGCTAGTCCTATGTAACTAAGAAATCATTGGGGAATAGCTTTGGTTTTGACAGAGATCTCATGAAACTACTACTGCATTTAGTAGTTTCTAAGAATAAGGAAGAAAGCATGCAAATTTTTTACAGTGACATGAAGTGACTGCCCTTTGTTGTGTTAGTTATAAACAAAAGAAATGCCAAGGATTATACAAATTGTAAAGCAAGTGTCCAATGCAAATAATTTGAAGGGTCCATTGAGGGCCATGAAGATAATCAGAGGGTTGGATCATGTATCCTATGAAGACAGGCTGAGACAATTGAGTTTTTACAGCCTGGAGAAGAGAACACTCTGGGATGACCTAATTGTGGCCTTCCAGTACCTGAAGGGAGCCTACAAGAAAGCTGGACTTTTGACAGCAACATGTAATGACAGGACAAGGGGGAATGGCTTCAAACTGAATGACAGTAGATTTAGATTGGGTATGAGGTAGAAATTCTTTACAGTGAGGGTGCTGAGCCACTGGCACAGGTTGCCCAGTCCCTGGAAGTGTCAAAGACCAAGTTGCAAAGGATTTTGAGCAATCTGGTCTAGTGGAAGGTGTCTCTGCATGTGACAGGGGGCTTGGAACTAGATGATCTTTAAAGTTCCTTCCCACCCAAGCCATTCTATGATTCTGTGATTTATTCCTGAAGATTCAAGACAGCTCCTCTTGGACTTAAGCATGATCCCATGTTTTCATTCCTACAACACCCTGATTTACAGCATAGATTTTTGCAGTAGTTAACTGTTTTTGCCATTCATCTTAAGTGAAAAAAGATAAAATAATTATACTTTTGACTCACCAGCTATACTATATTTCATATATTAGCTATTTTTCAGGAGGTCTCAGCATAAAGGAAAAGAGAACACTTTCTGCTTTGTATTATACTAGTGTCTCTGGTCAGACATTGCATTTGTGAGTAAACTTGTTTTTAAAATGCATCTAGTGACTGATGAATATTATCTATAGAGGAAGGATAGTGGAAAGAAACATGGTATATACTGTTATTTGACATTAACATTAACAACATTCATATTGTTTAACATTTCTTTTGCACAAAAGTATTTGCTGCCTGAAATTACTTTCGCAGTTAAAGAAATATCTTCAATAACATGGCCACATAGTTGAATGCTAGCTGTGTGTGTTTCATTGCTAAATTTAACACTAGATCTGTCTGGCTTTCAGAGAGATTTTGTTTTTCCATATATTTCTCTCTTGTTCTGTCTTCTAAATTGGTATTGCTCTGCTTGCCTCCTTAGTATCTTGAAGATTTAAACAATGGCTAGGCAATTAATATTGTTTTTTCTGCATTTAGTTGTGGAAAACAGAATTCAGTTTTAATCATTGGAAGTGTTTTCCACAGGCTTAATGAAAAGTGATCTGAGAAAAGTTTGCATTCTTAATAACAGGTACAACTTCATTTTTTTTCCATTTTTTCTCTGATAAACATAATCACGCTGATTGATTCCTTAACCCATGAAGAGTAATGGATCAAAGTCTGATACAAATTGATAAGTTTGGGTCTGTTTTCTTCTTAGTTCAAATCAGAAATAAATGGAAGTCAAGGGCTTTTGGGAGCCACAGGACTGAGATCACAAGTTTATGACAGCTTATGAGACTGGTGATGACAACAAACATAATGTTTTTCTTCTAATATTATTTATAGGTAACCCACTATTAACCAGCAAAGTCAATGTTATAATAAATGTTTTGGATGTCAACGAGTTTCCTCCTGAAATTTCAGTTCCATATGAGACATCTGTATGTGAAAATGCCAAGCCAGGACAGGTATTTCAAATTTGTGATGCTTGCTCTTTTTCTTTTTCATTCCTTATTATTTATAGCACTAGAAATTTCTGGGTTTAAAAAGTACATCATGGGCAGAATTATTCTACAAACAAAATGTTTGTGTTGGAAATACATATTGGAATTCTGCTTGTTGACTTTTATGGTCAATTTGCAGTCTATTTTTTTTTAATTACTCCTATTATATGGGCCTGAGCCACCCTTTACTGTGTATTCAATAGCTATGAGAGGAGAAAGCCCTCCTTTCTTATAGGGTTGTAACTGCGACAGAAGTAGTAGCAGATAAAGTGAGGCATAACCATTCAACCAAAAGCCATCACTAGCTTTTCAATATAAATAATAAATATTAAATACCATGAATATACAGTAAATCTTTCTGATTTTTATCAGATATGTTAAAGCAAAACCTTCTAAGTTCTCTGGTGGTTATAGAATTCAGACTTCTTGCCTCCACTGTGCAGTGTTTTAAGGGAATGACAGTAATCCAGCAAGATCTCACTTTCAACAGTTTCATTTGATGTTCACTTTGCACTTCTACAAAACTGCTTCTTTAGGAAGAATTAACTGACATCAGAATTAATCTGGTTTCAGGTGATACAGACCATCACTGCAGCAGATAAAGATTTGTCACCAGCTGGGCAAAGGTTTTCCTTCAAACTGTCATCTGAGGCTTCCAACAAACCAAACTTCACAGTCCATGACTACAGAAGTAAGTTGGTTACCCACAACTCTCTGTCAGAGCAGCAGACTGTAGTGACAATGACAAATATGCTCACTTTCAATTACAGTTGTGTTTGCAGACCTAACGTTTTTCTTAGACATTTCTAATTGCTAAACTCTCTGGGACTTATATTAATATAAATTCAGGTCTTGCACCTTTTCTTATTTTTAGGGGCAGGAATTGTCAGAACACCAAAGGCTGAGATTTCCCTACAGGCCTTCAAAAACACTGCTACCTGTTTTATTTTCTTCCTTTTATCATTCAGTATCTCAGGAAGAATCCATATGCCAATGCAGGTATACCTTTAAACAAGGCACTCTTGCTGTCTTGTTTAAATTCTATGACTTTGCTAACCATTTTCAAAGTACCCAGATGTTGTGCTTTCTTAAGGATACATAGTCCTGCAGTACAGTGAGTTCTAAATATGGACAGAGCTGCTGAAGTACAACACCCTTAATAACTTGGAAATTTATACAACTGACATCCCTGATTTTTCTTCCAACTTTTGTCATAAGTGAATATCCTTTTTTCTCCTAATTAACTTGAACATCTTTTGTTAGATGGCAAAGAAAAAAAAAAGACAAAAAAATTAATCTTTTTTTTCTACTGTAAGCATCTTCAAGGATGTAGTTTTGTGAACAGACATAGCTTAACTGAACTTGTAGTAAATTTTAACTACTAACTACTTTAGTCAAATAAAAGAAAAATAAGTATTTGAGGTATTAGAAAAACTTTAAATTTAAATTACACTTCAAAGAAAGAACACCTAAAGCCATCCAACCAAGTTCAAACACATTCAACTGTGGAGGTTATAAGTATCACTATCTGAAAAAGTATATAATTCTTAATTTTTTAATTGCTGGTTTCAATTTAAATTTGAGGTTATATTGTTTGTGAAGTAAAAGTTCCCTTCTTGTGAATTAAGTCACCCAAGCCCGCAAAACTGCTAGAAATGAATAATACACCAATTGAAATAAAATTGCAAAAGACATTTTTAAGCCTTTTAAAAATGTATTTAAATTTTGTATATATAAATTTTGAAGCCACACATTATTGACATTGTTATGTAATAGAAAACTAAAGCCAACAAAATAAGCTAACTACTATTAATCCTGAAGAAACATCAGGAAGAAATAAATTTGAAAAAACAAACAGTGCTTATTTTCTCTTTATGTATAGCTCTCCTGTG
The DNA here is from genome assembly GCA_003676055.1 of Chloebia gouldiae. NCBI lineage: Eukaryota > Metazoa > Chordata > Aves > Passeriformes > Passeridae > Chloebia > Chloebia gouldiae. Next base: position 63,889 of record QUSF01000013.1, on the reverse strand, counting down.
AGGTTGACACAATGAAAATGGTTTTTTCCCAAACTTAATAGTGACTTTTATCTTTGGGTGTCATAGATAGTTAAAAAGATTGAGCTGATGAGCCAAGAACATCACTTAAGGATTTGTAAATAGAGAATACAGTGAAACCATACATAATATTGTAGACATGAATAATAGTATCTCATAAAACCAAAACTGGGTAGATCTAATGCATTTTATCAAAGGACATTCAAACAGTTTTCTTCAGACAGCTCAATGAATATGAAGGATGACTTGACAACAGATCCAGGTTCCCTTACTTCTGTTCCTGGAAAATCAGGGCATTACTCTGCTCTGGAACATAGTTCAAGGCCCATATGGGTAGAATCTTCACAATTATATAGTCTTAGAACATAAATACTATGTTTTTCTAAATACCTTTAAATTTTTGGTAAAGATTTCTTTAAAATAAGAGCTTTAATTTCTTTTTTTTTCTTGTCTGTTTTTTAAAATATCCTTTAACTTCACCAAGTTTTGTTGTTTTGATTTTTTAAAATAATAACAAATTTCTGCTTTAAAAAGAAGTTATCTCAGATAATTTTAACAGATTTAAATAATCAAAAGAGTTTTTAAACTTAGCAAGTCTATATAGTAATTGCAGGTTTTGTGAGTGTACTTAGCATGTTAGTTTGGCAAGGAAATTGTTCAAATATTATTAGCTAAGTAAATTTCCCTGTTTAAACAGTAATGTTGACACTGAGATGACTTTGGATCTCAGTAATCTGTTAATAAAGCTTTACTACTGTATAAAAACAAGTGCAATATTCTGATAAAAAGTGGAAACCTCCAAGATACAAACTTTTAAAATCACTTCTTAACACTTATTTAAAAAAAAGAAAAATAAAAAAATAAATATCTGATTTGTTACAATATAAGGAACAAAAAAAACCCATAAAAACCTTCTTTCATTGTCGATGATTTGCAGAGATATTAGAAAAAAATCTCTTTAAACAAAAACCCTGTCTTGCAGCATCATCTGCTTTTTTTTTTTGCCAAAAAGGTGGACAAAGGTCTGTTCTGTGCACAATTTAGAGATGTGGTAACAGAACCTTATTTTCACTAGAGAAACCTTTTAAAAACTAGTACCATTTTCTATTAAGTTAGCAATTATGTAAGCAACAAGCAGATATTTTGTGAAAGCAATTTTTTCTATTTTTTGAGGACAGAGTACTGTTTGTTCACTGTAGTACAAATAAGTTTTACAAATAAAGGTGGCATTTAAAATTTTTAAATATATCAAGAAGCCCTAATCCTCGTGCTATTCTATGCAACTGACAATCATGGGTAGTCTGATACTTCAGCAGGTATTCTTGTGCTGCACCCAAGAGAAGCCCCCAAGTTCAGAATATAACATAATGAACACTGGAGCGAGACAGAAGCTCAAGGTTGCCTTTCAGCAGCACTGAGATCAATCTACCCTGTTAATAGAAGTGATGCCCTGGCAGAGCTGGAGTGCTTCCAAAGGGACTGCAGGTCTCTTTCTTCCTGCTTTGCTGGCCTCACTCTGCTCTCTAGAGTGTAGCTTCCATATGGAGTACACTCCATTGCTCATGTAAGAGACAGAATTTCCTTTTCTCACAGATATCCTGTAAATTAATTTATTGCCAACTGATTGAAGAATCAGAAGCTATCTCAACTTCTCCAGACTCTTCTGTGTAGAGTTCAAACATCTACTTGTGTTCATATTCTCAAAAGGACTTTGAACAATTGAGAGAGGTCATAAAAGAGCAACAAAAAGTGTTCAAAATCAAGGAGTTAAGAGGTTGATCTGATTGAATCTTCTCAAAGGAGGATGGAAAGTCATTTAGTTGCATTGTAAGCTAAAGTGATTGTTAAGTATTGTAAAGTGATCTTCAGTGTTTCAATTAGAAGAAAAAAACTTAAAGAATATAAATAATTCTAATAATAGAAATATGGAAAAAATTATAGAAATAGGATTAAAGTTAATGTCTTCAAATTAGTTCTTAAACTTTTTATACAGTGCAGTTGATTAATCATAGAGAGAAAGAAAAAGCTGAAGATGGAAGCTGGTTTGATTCAAATTATTCTGAGACATTTTTTCTTTTCAAAACTAAGTGTAACTGAACTTGACCTGTCCATGTTTGAGTTTGATGAAAAGGAGGTTCCTGAAACATGTTTTTAGCTATGCACCTTCTCAATGGCATCTAATCCTAACATACCTAATTTTGAGTATTTAGGGTTCTTCCTTACTGTCCTTAATCAGAACTCCATACCAGTATTTGAGTGTGACATTCAGAGCCCTTAATCCTTCTACCTCATAACAAACCTCTGAGGCATGAAAACCATCATGTGACATCTTTTAAGAAATATAATAAAGCATATAGGTGAGATAGAAAAATGTAATTGCAGCAGGTTACTTTCATTTAGTTCTATCATCTCATTAATTCCCTGACAAATTAATTTTCGTTTTGCTTTTAATGTAATTATTTTAATCTTTACATCATTTCCTTGCTACTTTGTTCGATTCAGGAAAATCAGCAATAACTAACTGGGAACAAATGACAGAAGTCTAAAAGTGGACTAATTGATGGAAACTGTACTGATTTTTTTAGTACTCAGTTCATTTCTCTAGTTATTTTTAACAGAGCAGGAAAGCTAAAATGATTGCATATTGTCCATGTATATGACTTTTTTTTTTTAAGGTAATTAATTAGTTGATAGAGACATGATTCTAAATTCATATGCAATCAAAATCCTTTGGACCACAGGCTTAGAATGTAAGGAGATCAAATGAAAAAAACTGAAAAAAGTCTTCATAATCACACTTGTAATGTTTTGTCTGGGGATTTTTTAGTTATTTTTATCTTTTTTGAAATTTCAGCTGTTGAAAGGTTTACAAGAAAAGGAATATTGCTTAAGGCTCTGCAAAAACTGTACCAGTCAGAATACAATACCTTCTGTAAAGGCAAAGCAAGGAAATTACATAATGCATGTCATTCACCAAGTTTCAAATATGAAATACCAGCCTATTACTGAGGGTGATACAAGCTACAATATAGAGTGAAGTACACAATAAAAATCTGCTAATGACTGTCATATTTTACAGACAACACAGCTGGGATTGAAACCAGGAGAAATGGCTACAGCAGAAGGCAGCAAGAGCTGTACTTTCTTCCAGTAGTAATTGAAGACAGCAGTTACCCTGTCCAGAGCAGCACAAACACTTTGACTATCCGTGTTTGCAGATGTGATTCTGATGGCACCATCCAGTCCTGCAACGTGGAAGCAATCTTCTTACCAGTCGGCCTCAGCACAGGAGCTTTGATTGCAATCCTGTTGTGTATTGTTATACTTCTAGGTTAGTACTCATGAAACCCTGCAAAGTGCTTTACTCCGGTTATTCACTAGCATCACCTAGTTTTTAACAAAATCCATGGAAAATGTGTGGCTGTTTATTTCTAGAAGAATATCCCAAAGCACTGCTCATCACTATGAATCTGCTAACCCATGCAATATTTCTTATTGCATTAAGAGAATCAGTTTTCAATGGAACCCAAATAATATTTTTTTTCCTCTAAAATTATTTTAAATATCTTTCTTGAAAGATTATTTTCTTCGATTATTACTAAGGTAGACACGTCCTACTGACCGTAACAGCAGTAAGAACATAGTAAGAGTTTTTATTTAATTCTTCATGACCACTTAAGCAAAAGGAGAATGAAGAAATGGAAGAGGAGAAAATAATTGTAACATAGAGTGTTACTGGCCACATCTATATTAAGCTTCACAGGAAGATTTTTTTATTTCAGCCAGGCATTGATTTCATAAGGTGGCATTATTACTTGTTCTACCTTATATTTATATACTGTGTTAATTATAGTATATCAAAAGTGCATCTTACTTGTAATATAGCCTGAAGGATCTGCTAATAAAATAAACCCAACTTTAAAGCTTACACAGGCACAATGTGGGCTTTAGAAATCAGACTGAATCTTACAGATGCTGGCCTATGCCTAGTTTTGATACTAGTGGCATCCAAGATCCCATGATAGCCTAGTGTGTACACAAAAATAGCTCCTGACATAGACTATAATGTGGATACCTCATTGCATTTGAATGATGTATGTGCCACTTAAGTAAGTTACTAAAGGCTCAGGGTTACAGAAATAGCTTCTGAGTAAGAGTGGATAAAAGTCAGGATTTCTGCTCCATGTCAAAAAATTATGTTGTGAGAAAAATATTTTTTCAAATCAGAAAAAGAATGTCAAATGGTCACGCTTCCCATGGAGTAGCATTTATAGTCACAAATACATTCATTCTGAAGAATTTAAAACAGAACCGAAAACCAATGAAACAAAACAACTCCAGTTTTTCTGAAGCAATAAAAATGCTGTCTCCTTTGCCACAATTCTAGTTAGAGCAGCATGGATACCCCACAACTTATCTGGGCAAAATATTCCTCTGCCTGACATCTTGGCGATAAAGCCTTTTTTTATTACATTTTAGTGGAATTTTCTGCATTTCAGTTTGTGCCCATTGCCTCTTGTCCTGTGACAGGACACCCCTTGGAAAAGCCTGGCTCTATCTTTACTTCTATCCATCAGGTATTTATTCACACTGGTAAGATCCCACCGCACCTTCTCCAAAATGAGCAGATCTGGTTCTCTTAGCCTCTCCTTGTGTGGCAGATGGTCCCATCCCTTAATCATCTTTGTGCTTTTACACTGGACTCACGTCAGAGAGTTCATGTCCATCTTTTATGGAGGAGCCCAGAACTGGGCCCAGAACTCTGAGTGTGCATAAGCAGAGCTGAACAGAGGGCAATGACCATCTCACTAGACCTGCTAGCAATGTTTCTCCTAATGCAGTCCCAAATGCTGTTGATCTTCATTGACACAAGGGCACATTGATGGCTCATGGTGAATTTATTATCCACCAGGATTGCAAAGCCTCATCCATCAAACTGCTTTCTGGTCATTGGCCAACAGCATCTACAGTGGGCAGTTACTTCTCTCTGTGCATGGGACTTGTAATTTCTATTTTTTGAACATAGTAGAGTTCCTTTTGGCCCACTCCCTCAGCCTGATGAGATCCTTTTGAAAAGTGGAACAACTACTCTTTTTTTATTGCCAGAAAACTTGCTGAGTGTGCACTTCATCCCACCATCCAGGCTATTTATGAAAATATTAAACAAAAGTAGTCCCAGTACCAAATCCTGTGGTACTTTACTAGAGACTGGCCTCCATCTGGTCTTTGAAATATTGCTCACAACCTTTACAGTCTGGTAGTTTGGCAGCTTTGCAATCCACCTCACCATCTGCTTGTAATTTACACATGTAAATTGTATCAATTAATTTCTTCTGATTTTACACATTATATCTTAAAACAAACCCTTGCACAGTCAAGACATTGGAAGTGGATGTCTCTCTTTCTGCCAAAGTGTGTATAGTCCACACTTTCTCATGTTTTCTGAGAAGATTGTTATGAAATATAATATCAAAAGCTTTGCTAGAGTTGGGATAAAATTATTGCACTTTTGTCTCTTCATCAACCAGTCATCTTATTGTAGAAGGCTATCAAGTGAGCAAAGCACAATTTCACCTTCATAAATTCATGCCTGTTTCTCTTACGCCCCTTCTTGTTTTCCAGAATTATTTGCTCCATCAGTTTCCTAAAAATCAAGGTGATACTGACTGACCTCTCTAGATCCCTAGCTCATTCTTCTTGTCCTACTTGAAGATCGGAGTGACATTTGCTCCAGTTTTCAGAAACCTTTCTCAGTCACCAAGACCTTTCAAAAATTATCACAAATAACCTCACAATGATAGCATCCACCCTCCTCATCATTCATTTGTGTATCTCACCACATCCCGTGCACTTGTGTGTCCAGTTTGTTCAAGTAGTCTCTAACCTGATCCTCTTGCACCAAGGATTAGGTCTTTTGTATTTCAGACTTTCCCTCTGGTCTCAGAGACATGGAATTACTGAAGGACAACTTTACAAAAAAAGACGGAATCAAAGAAGTTGCTGACTAGGTTGGCCTTTTCCATGTCATTTGGCAACAGCTCCCCTGCCCCATTCAGTAGTGGGCCCACCTTTACTCTGTCTTTCTACCCTTTCTTTCTGTCTTACTTGTACAAACCCTTTTTACTGCCCTTCATGTCCTTCCTGAGACAGCACCATGCAGGCTTTGTCTTTCCTTACTGCATTCCTGTGTGTATTCAGACTGTCACTGTATATTCCTCCTGGCTCACCTGTTCCTGTTGTCAACTCTTTGATGCCTCTTTTTTCATCACTGAGCTTAGTCAAGAGCTTCTTATTCATCAATGCAGGCTTCCTGCTGCCTTTTCTTGATTTCCTGCTCCTCAGGTTGGACCACTGTTGAGTTTGGAGGACATGATACTTAAAAATCAATCAGCTCTCCTAGACCCTTCTTCTTTCCAGAACCTTATAGCAAGTAATATTTTGAAGCAGATCCCTGAAGAGGCTGAAGTGTACTGTATAAAAAGATAGAGTAGGATTATTTTTTCTGTATTGCAAAAATTCCAAATTTAAAATTATTCAAATTATTTATTATTCAAAATTCCATTTCTTTCTGTAATACTGTGGGGGTTTTGGTTTAGTTTTTAATTCTTGTCTTCAATGTGTAAATTTAGGGTTCTTATCTCTATTTTTCTATAGAATTTTTTTTTAATCATATTTCTGTTTCTCTGAACTAAAAACCTGAAGTCCTGTTCAGTTCTATTCATTTGCAAAGCAGACCAGCAGGAAAATTATTTGGTACTTTCTCCAACAGCACAGCAAGCACTTAGGGAAGTTAGATTCATATGTCAAAGAGCAAATAATTTTTCATTGGCTAGAGCACTGCTAAGCACTGCTCTTTTCTAAGGACAAAAGTCCCTTTGATTGCTTGTGACTTTCAAAGAAAGATATAATGATGTGTCATCAAAGTACTAAATTACTTCTCTGCATGTCTTAACTTTAGTTGTCTCTCGTTACAGTCATTGTGGTACTGTATGTAGCGCTACGGCGGCAGAAGAAAAAAGACAGCCTGATGACCTCTAAAGAAGACATCAGAGATAATGTTATCCATTATGATGATGAAGGAGGTGGAGAAGAGGACACCCAGGCTTTTGACATAGGTGCCCTGAGGAATCCCAAAGTGATTGAAGATAACAAAATACGCAGGGACATAAAACCAGACACCTTGCGTTTTACACGCCACAGACCACCAGCGGAAGATAACACAGACATAAGAGATTTCATTAATCAAAGGCTGCAGGAAAATGATGTAGATCCATCTGCACCCCCCTATGACTCCTTGGCTACCTACGCCTATGAAGGAAACGGATCTGTTGCAGAGTCTCTGAGCTCTATAGACTCCCTCACTACAGAGGCAGATCAGGATTATGACTATCTGAGTGACTGGGGACCTCGCTTTAAGATCTTGGCTGATATGTTTGGAGAAGAAAGTTATAACCCTGACAAAGTCACTTAAGTACAACTACAACAGTGAAACAAAAAGAAAAGCAAACCAACAACAAATTTAAAAGATAAACCTAAGCTTTATATAAGACAATTACTTTGATGATAAAAGACAGCAATTGTTTCCAGCAAGTTACTACATTTATCATACCGTCAGTTTTGGTTTGATTTGAGAAAGAATGATAAATTCCTGTAACATACACAGGTTTTTGTTGTTGTTATTTTGTTACTCTGGAATTACACTGAGACAAGCTCAGGCCTACGAGGTGCAGTTTACTGACCTGACTTAGAAAGAAGGTAGCTTTCTGGCATCATGGTGGAAGAGTGGTAGCTTTTTCGTAATTCCACTAAAGTGCCTATTGAAACTTTTATCATTTAAGTGGTAAACTGTCTGCTGTGATGGTGTTACAAAACTGAATGGTAAATCAAACACGAACTTTAAGACAAGAAGCAATAGCAACGTGCTGACTTCATTTAGGAAAAAAAAAATGGAGATCACTTCCTGGAGTATCTAAAGACTAGAACTGTGGGGGAGGATGGGGGTGTGTACATTGTGTTTGGGGGTTATGTTTCTTGTCTTTTTTTAAAGAAAACAGTATGTTGAGATATCATATTTCCTCTTCCAGAGTTTCACTGAAAATTTAAATTTAAAATGCTATTGCTCACTTTGAAGATGTAAAGCCCAAATTAAAAAGGAAAATATCTTAGCATACATCAGTGAATATTTAAAATGTTCATACAAATACTACATTTTTCCAAAATAATAAAAATATGAAAGCAGCTATTCCTTGATGTGAAGGAAATTTCCCTTGTCTCTCCCTCTTCTTTTGAAATGAGACCATTATTAGAACGTAAAAATGGAGAGGGTTTTTAAAGACTGTTATTGTACTTTGAGTACCAAGACACCTTTTCCATTGTAAGTATCACTAAAGAAGTACATGTAAATAACTCTACACCACTTTTCTTTGCAGTTAGATTGTTACTTTGTAGGCACCATAAGCATATATATTATAAATAGTTATTTTTCCATTGATCATCTGCTACAGTTCAGCCTATTACCATATTTCACTGCCACACCCACAGGAAACATTTTAGAAAACCTTTTGAAGTTGGACACTTTCTTAATTTTGTTCTTGACAAAATTTAAACAGAATCAGAATAAATATATAAACTAGCACTTTTGTCCACTCTTTATGTACATACCCATACCTAAATGTAGCTATGCACATGACAGAAGTTCAGATATGCACAAGGCATTATGTCTTGGAAAATGTCTTGCAAAACTATTTTGTGTGACTTTTTCTGATGATCTAAGGCATAGACATTTTGTAAGACAATGGTTTATGGCTCCCAAAGTGCATATATCCTTATATTCTCCTTCCAAAGTCTCTGCAGTGCTATACAATCTGTTTGAGCTCTACTCATGATTAATGGAACTGCCAAGGTCAGCCTGAGTCTCTCTTGAACCAGAAGTCTTTTATTCACCTCAGGTCTAGAGCTTACCTTTTGTATAGCTAAAGAATTAATAACTATCAGATATACACAGATCACAAGCCTACTGTTAATGTTCATAAGTTTTCCTTTATCCTCTGGGGAAATGTAAAGATATGCCAACATTATATACATTAACCTCTCAATAAGACTGAAAGGTGCATATTTAAATGAGTTTTGAATCATTCAGTACAATTGGACAGGGCTGCATCAAAAGCACAATTGGCATAGCTTATACCAGCAGCGTGCTGAGGAAGACACAGCAAATGGCAGCAAGGAAATTTTGTGGTTTTTATTATTTTCAGTAAAGGTGTCCTGCATTCCTGAAAGACAGACTAAACCAATAAAAATTCTCTCCTTACAGGACAGGGAAGCAGATGAAGTGATAGAGCCCATAGAAACAACAGGATAGAAATTTTCATGTAGAAAATTGTTTTAAATTTTCACACATCTTGACAGTATATCAAAAGCAATTTGATGGTGCACAGTGGGCCTAAAACAGAGCTGGATAAAACCAGAAATATTTATATTTTCTACTAGTCACAATTGAGTCTTGATTCATACAAGAGTCACACCTAATTAGCAAAGCTTCCTCATGTAGTATGTGCATGGCAATGCTTCCTACCCTGTTGCCACAACTAAAACAAACATGTGACTCTGATAATTTTCAGATGTGCAGTCCTGTAGCCAAACCCTGCCTTTAGCAACTGTGTTAGTCCTTTATATGCCTTTCACGAGTAAAATCACCATAAGTGAGGGCAGTGTTTGTCTTTTTTGATACCATGAGGCATGCTCGCTCCTGAGGAAATTCTCTGTGTTTGTATTGCATATTGGCTGAACATTAGTTGTCTTGAAGAGGTAGGCTTTTGTTCTAAGCTGGACAGTTTATATGTGAGCCCGACTTCCAAATTGGGGAGACAGAAAATGTGATCTTTAACATGCTGCTACCCACAATCTGTGTATGACAGTAAGTGGCTGTATATCAATATCAAAATTGAATATCAAGTGTATATTTTTGACATTTAAGTATTTATAGCTGAGATGTTGCTATCACATTATTAATATACATCCAGCAAGATTTTAGAAGAAAAAGTAATTATTTACAAAAGTGCCCTAACAATATATAATTAAAATGTTTGAAGACTATTTTTGAAGAGAGATCAAACACTTTTAACATAATAGGGGTATTTTTTGTAAACAGCTCTGTAGAACTAAGGAGAGGAATTGCTTTTCATTCATTCATAACCTGGGATTCAGGAAATTTGTGTTTAATTTCATGTTCTTTCACTCCCTTTCTAAAAGATATTTGTCAGGTTTTTAACATCTTATTTTTTAAATGATAATTAAAGAAAAATTAATTTTACAAGAATTAAAATATGTCAAGGCATTTGAGATGACATGAGGTCAGCAGGACTAGAGAGCCCCAGAACACATGTAAATTGTATCAGTTAATTTCTTCTGGTTTTACACATTATATCTTAAAACAAACCCTTGCACAGTCAAGATGTTGGAAGTGGATGTCTCTCTTTCAGCCAAAACCTCATATGCTGTCAGAGGGTCAAGAGGTTAAGAAAATGTATAAAAGGCACAGAACTGACAGAATGTTTTTGTTTGAATTTCCAAAAATAGGGTACTAGTGCATACACATTTAACATCATCTCAAATGTCCCAACAGTGCACCCCCTGCAAATCACAACATTCTGTAAAACACTTTCTGAATATGAAATAATTAAAATACTTCACTGGCACAAAAAAAAATCCACTTTTTAATTTAGATATTTATGACATACACTATTGGTGCTGAAATAAAGCATTCAGCTAAGAGTGGAAGTATCTAAGGAAAGTCAACTATTAAACTTATATCATAGATATACAGAATTGAAAACAAATGTATAACAGAACATCTGAAAGATATTTCAGGGAAGAAGGAAAAAAATCTTCCCTGCTCTCTAAAGAAAACTGAAAATGGCAATACTTAGGGAATTTCATACAATTTCTATGTGGAGTCAGAATATAAAAATTGTTAATATTTGGGTTTAAGACCTCTACCACACAAATCTGAAATTACTGCTATTCTTGTAACACATTTGAAAAAATGACAGTGAGTCAAAGAGCAAGGATTTGGAAAGCAATGACAGTATTTTATGTCTCCTGCACAAAGATATAGTTGAATATTTTATACTTTCATGATTTTTATTTATTTTGGCTAAATTTCACTGTTTGAAATATGATCACAGTTACTGCGGATTTACTCTAGGTTTTGGAAGCAAGAGTTCATTATGAAGTTAAGACCAATAAATTACTCAATAGTTTACTAATAATATTGTTCTAGACATTGCCTTCAAAATTCTTGCTTTAACAGTAAGATTTCCATATCATCATAAACACTGCCTATATTTTACACTGCTAAAAATTTGGTTCTGCAGATGCTATATTCATATGAGGTTTATCTCCATTACTGAGGTGAGAGTTAAGACTTGCTATGGAATAAGAAATCTCTACTGAATGAATACAAGAAGAAAAGGTAATAATTCACTGGGTTAAAGGTATTTAATATTACATTAATGACTGTATTTTACTTGTTGAGATTTGAGGTTGTACTGGTTTTGCAGTTATATTATTGCTTTTATTATGATTATTATTAGCATAGACTTTCAAATCCTGTGTGTATAAAAACATATTTGAGCTTTGAAAAACTTAATGAAAGCAAATAATGAAATAAGCCCCAATAATAATCCTACTGAGGTGACATTTAAGTGTGAATGAAAATCAAATTTTATGTTACACTCATTCACAACATTTCTGTAATGGAAACTCTATAATAACCTGAATCCTTTCTGTTCTAATTTAAATCAATAATCAGATATGTTGTCAGAACATCAGCAACCATTGCTATTTTGAGCAAAACTAAGTACCTCGAGCTTTTTGTTGGGCCTTTGGAGTGTTTTTAAACTTGTTTATTTAATTTATAGGCTTCTTTTATTCAACTTTAGTTTTCAACTAAAATTCCCAGGTAATTTTTTTAATCTTACTTTCATGCCTGTTTTTCCAATTAAATTGCTTCCCAGGACTCGGGGAAATCTTATCAACATGTATAAATACCTGATGGATGGAAGTAAACAAGGTGGAGCAAGGTGTTTCTCAGTGGTGCCCAGTGTCAGGACAAGAGTTAATGAACTTAAATTTAAATGCATGAAATTCCATTAAAATGCAAGAAAAAAAATGTGTTTTACTGTCAAACTGGTAAACAGTTCATCCTGTTGCCCAGAAAAGTTGTCATGTATCCAACCTTGGAGATCTTCAAAACCCAACTGCATTTTTTCCTGAGAAACCTGCTGTAATTGAAGGCTGGACTAGATAATCTCCAGAGGTATCTTCCAGTCTCATCCATTTTGTGACTTGTGATAAAATCATACTTTGACTCCTTAGCTTGACTAAGCTCAATAGCACTAGGGGCTAACTACATAAGCAGAGTAGAATCACAAAATCACACAATGGTTTGTATTGGAAAGAGACCTTAAAGACCCTGGTTCCATCTCATTCCAGCCTCCCTACATGGGCAGGGCCACCTCCCACTAGATCAAGTTTCTCAAAGCTCCATTCATAGTAACTAAGACTTGTTTCAGTGAGATAATTGAGGTAGGAATAAAGGAATAGAGTAGCAATGTATACAGTTACTAGCTATGAGGATAGAGTGGAGAGGGATAAATTATTTACTGTAATTTCCAGTACAAGAAGTAAGGGGCATCACATGAAACTAGTAGATGTAAGGGTGAAATTAAAAAAACCCGGATGTGGTTCTTCATGTGATCACTAGCTGAGAGAGTCATGGAGGCTCAGAGTTTACACAGGTTGAAAAAGAGGTTTGACAAAATCCTGAAAAACTGATAGTTTGTGGGTTGCTTAATACATAGGAATCACATCTGGCTGAATGTGTTCTTGAATAGTGCTTGATTAGCATCAATCACATAATGTGGGAGTCACATAATGTTGTTGGTTTCTTGGTGTTTTGCTGAGATCTCATCTTCTGCCAGTGCTGAGTGAAAGTTTACTGCTCAGGTTTAACTAATTTTCTTATTATGATTTTATTGTGAATTTACTTGATCTTTATAATCAAAATTCCCTCAGTTCTAATTTTCCAGATCACATAGATAAATTTTCTTTTCTTATTTATTACATATCACATGCTTATATGCATGAATATTTTATTATTTCCCTCAGATTTTAACCATTGTAATTGCTGTATTTCCTTCAATACTGCATGCCTCATATAGTCCTTACACTTTTCTGTCTTTAACAGGACACTAACACTGATTGCTGTTAGGGGTGATGACACAGTTTGGCTTAGTCTATATGAAAAAAAAATCATTGCTGCATAAAGAAGATAAACTCTACAATACATGTCCTCTTTTGCACGTGTTTCACTTTGTTAGCTGTCTTGGTTACGTTCCCATGTTCCAAGAACATCTGAAAAAGAGAGGGGAGAATGCAGTGATTGACTAGAAAAGGGACCAGTATTAGTCCACTATTCTAGAATGCAGACTACTGCTCCCCTGCTATGTGTTGTAATGTTAGAGGTGATTTATTGCTTTCAAAAATTGAACACTGCATTTACACTCAAATGCATGTTTTTCTACTGTATGCCTCCATCAAAAAGGACAATTCAAGAAGTATACACAAAAAGGTGTATGTGAGGAACTGAAATCATATTAAGAGGGGTCACAAATAAATATGCTTAAAAGTTTGTGTTATATTATTTGGTCACATGACTGCAGTAAATAGTTATATTTTAAATTTTATATTTTTAATTTTTTCCTTGGAGTTTATTTTGTCAGAGCACTAAGTGAGGTCAGAGGATACATTTAATATTCAAATGCTCCCATTGCCTTCAGCCCCTGCTTCTTTAGGTTGTTTGGGTTACTTTGAAGTTGGATCTTTATTCCCCTGTGTATTCATTATGTTCCCAGTTGCGGGTCTTGCTGCATAAATGACTACAGCTGAAGTTTCACACTAGAAATATCTGACCAAAAATTATAGAACACAGGAGGACAGGTGCAGAACTGTAATTTGGGTTTGCATAAGATGTTTCAGAATGAACAAACATCAAATTAATGTTCTGCCAAATTACATAGGCAACAATCAGACAATGAGTGTGAAAAAGGAAAAAATGAACTGCAATAACAAAACCTGTAGCGTATTTTCTCCTGTTCTACCACAGTATGTAGAAACATCTCCTCTCTGTGAAGGAAAAGAGATATAAAGAGTAGGAGATTAAGGACTCTGGAGTTGTTATGTCCTCTTTTTTTTTTATGGCTATTTGTATTTAGCATCCTTTTGTGTCTATAAATAACAATATAACATTTCTTAACTCAGTTGTGGTTTTTAGTCTTAAATTAAGAAAAATATATTCTATGAAATGAAGGGGGGTTTGTCAGTGACAAATGAAATAGAAATGTTTCAAATGCACTAAAACAAGATATTTATCTTCAGTTCATAAAAGAGGAAATTTGAGAACAGAAATTCAGTTTATCTTTTTTCAGGTTTGATGAATTTAACTCACCAATGAATGATTATTGCTTCTAGTAATGCTGTCTCACAGTTGGTAAGTGGTGCATTTTTCTTTCTAGGATTAATTTTTATAATTTCAATTCTGTTTAAATTAAAATTTTATATCACATACAGTAGTTTTTGTGCTTGAACCAAATGATATGATTGAAAATGCTTAATATCATATGTAGTCAAGAGAGCACAGTAAGTAACACCAGAAAAATGATTTAATGAAGCAATTTGCTGACCAGAGATGTTCAAAGACAGATACTCCTGTCTTAATTGCTGCCTATCTGGAAGATAGTGCTTTGTTACCCAAGCTGAAAGTAGTGCTTGAGTTCTCTCTTGATGTTTATGGAGAGGAGAATGCTCTCCCATGGCTCAGATTTAATGAAACAGTGTCTTGACTTGACAACTTCTCTGGGCAATTGTTCTAGAAAACTGTTGCCTTGAGCAGAGTGAGATCCCCATTTCGAATACTCAGCAGCAGAGAAAACTTATGTGGAAAAATCTAAGCGGGACCATTCTTCCCATTGAAACGATCTGCAAAGGACTGTAAGGCACAACATTTTCCTTATAAATGGCCTCCACTGCTCTTCTGTAATTCAGACACCATGCATGCATTTACAGAAAGCATTGCAGGATTAAATAAAACAGCGTAACATGGATCAGAAAAAATGTTGCAAACCAGAAGTGTTCTCTCCCTTTTATTTGAAGTCTCTGGGCTGACCAGGCTCCATCATGCATCTTATTTTCTCTGTATACAGAAATCTGCCTTTTTTTTCTGCATGTGATAGAGCCCTTGTGGAGGATTAACCCCAGTTAGTACCTAAGCACCATATAGCCACTCACTCCCCACCCCAATGGCCTAGGGGACAGAATAGGCAGAAGAAAGTCATAAAACTCATGAAACAAGTTAAAGACAGTTTAAAAAGTGAAGGAAAGAGACAAGTATGAAAAAATTCACATACCAAGGCCAAGTGACGAACTCAGCTCCGCCTCCAACATGGAGACCAAAGCTTAGCCAGTCTAAAAAGAAAGACTGCCTCCAAGAAACAGCTTTCTCCTCCAGCTTTTTTGCTGAGCATGACACCACATGGTATGTAATATCCCTTTGACCAGCTGGAGTAATCTGGTCTGTCTGTTTCTCCTCACAAAGTCTTGTGCATCCCCATCCTCCTCACTGGAGTGGCAGAGTGGGGAAAATAAAACCCTGATTGCTCAGCCATAGCCAGAAGATTTGTACTTATCAGTGCTGCTTTGCTCACAGGTGCAAAGGGTTGCCATGAGGAAAGCTAACTCATCCCAGCTAGACCCAGCACAGCCTCCAAAGGGGCCATGAAGAACAACTAATCTGAAACTTCTCACAGACACCTACATACCATACATTACTTCATTTACACACAAATGAAAACATGCTCCCAACAATATTTTTCCTCCCAAGATTGTGCCAGGTTCTCAGATGAGAAAGTGTCCATAGGCTTTCTTTACTAACCAGGGTAAATTTTCTGTGGAGAATTTTCAGGTAAGGTAGAAGACCAATGACAGTGCTAACATACCTACATTCTGCTGAAATGCACGACAAAATTTTTCATTTTCTAAATCATCAGTTGGAATCCTACATGCCACAGCCTTAGTGTATCACACAGGCTGCAAAAGTCACTTGCAGAAATCAATCAAAACAGAAGAAAAAACTAAACCTGCCAATGACAAGAAACTCCCTTCTCTTCCATGCAGTAGCTTAACAGTTCAAGCATGCACACAAAATTGAAGAGCCCAATTTTAAAGCACTCCAACATTGCAGCAAGTAAACAATCTTGCTTCTCACAATAGCACATTCAGGTCATTATTGTGCCCCTCGCACTACTGCTGAAACTATATAAAAATTGTGCACAAAGTAAATAATTTAGCAGGTCAAGCCCATAAAACATAACCCACATGCCCATAGGAAAAGTTAGGCTCACAAGCAAGGCACTCTGCTGTGGAGTGGGATTCTTCTCCCACAGCTAATATTTGCCTTTTACAAGCTCAAATCCCTGGCAAACTCTTCTTCCCTGTGTGGAGAAATAATGACATTTCATTCATGATATTTCTTCCAGGAATTTTTCTTCCTTCATGATGAAGACTGAAATGTCTATTCTATAAGATGATTAAACTGAACTAATTATGAAATAAGTACAGGCTGACTGTTGGATGTTTCTTAGGACTGGGACTGAAAATGCTCCAGTCAATAAGGACAGTAAAACAGAACAGCACAGGCTTGGAAAAATAAGTAAAGATGAAACTTAAGCAAACAGGCTGTCAGCTCAGCTCTGCAAGGCTGACAAAGCAGGAGTCACAAAACAACAGCACTGATCTTTCTCAAGGACTGGGGTCAGTGAATGACCACCTCAAGTACTATGACACCAGGCACTAAAGATCACAAAAGAAGACCCCAAAAGACCACACAAGGACTTCTGACAAGGGGTATGACTGTGTAAAATAAATTAATACGTATACATAAGTAAGAAGTGATGACTAAGGAATATGTACTAAGTGTGCATGATAAAAACTCCAGTCACCTGATGTTGGGGCCCTCAGTTAGGGGAAGGATCTCCAGAGTGACAAATGTGCAATAAAGAATGCACAATTTCTAATAAGTGTTAGAAAAACTGTGTTAGAAAGTTGTTATCTGGCTGATTTTGTATCATAGAGAGATCAAGCCGGGTACCTTCTGATTCCCCCTCAGTGTTGGTCTCATGCACTGCCTGCTCTGACTCACTTAGACACAGCTAATCTGGAAATATCAAGTTCAATTTTCTCTGGCATAGAGCTGCTTTCTAGAACTATCCATTAACAGGAAGTAAATAAGTTTTTCTAAGTGTGGAACAGCTTTTCTTTTTCTCTGTTTTGCACTTGCTGAATCTGCAATATTTAACATAACTGATGAACTTAGTTCTACTTGTGAAATGAGAAAAAAATTGTAAAGGAGACTACTGCACATAATAACTATTAAAAATATGGAGAGGAGACTTTCCTGCCTTTCTCCTGCAATGCTCAGATACTAAGGGCTTGAGAAGTAAAATTTAGAACAAAAGGTATATCCATGAAAAATCCACATAAAAGCAGTAAGCAATTTGTAATGAGATATCAGAACACTATTTTTACTCTATGTGGCAGGACATATGGATATTCTACATAATTACCTAAAGATTCAAAAATTTTTAAGCACTAATTCTTAATAATTTTTAAATGTATATTTTTTGCCAGGTGATGTGTTTTGAATGTTTGAGATTGGAGGTCTTGTATTTCTTACAGTACTGTAACACCTTGAACTCTATTGGAAATAATCCTGAATTGCAGTGACACAAGACTTGAAAATTAAAATAATGGCTAGTATGTGTTGTAAAGTGTTCTGGTGTATGGAACAAGTTTTCACTGAAAACATTTATATTTTATTATGTTAGTTATTATTTTTTATTCATTAAATTTCATTTAAAACTTTTATAAAAGTATAGGAGATTAGTTCAGCAAGTCTAGGCACTAGAACAGGAAATATATTTTCAACAGGAACTGTGTTTAATATTAGTACATGAATCTTCAACTATGGCTTTAAAGCATTTCAGAAAGTTTTAGTATGATTCACAGAAAAAATAGTAGATAAGACAGTGAAATAAAAGAGGTACAGCATAATAGGAAAAAAGTTGAGAGTAACTTTTTTGTAACAGTCTACTTCTTTTAAAATAAATCCCATTAAAAAGAGAAAAATGTGATGAAAATTTTAAAAAAATATTGTATACCCAGACAATAACAGCCATTTTTCTAACCCCTGATTCCTTACACTGAAACTTTTTTTCACTTTGCAGTTCATAGGCTGATACTTTTACTACACAAGAAATAATTTTATATATTTGAATGTGGTTGTGTCTAATTCTATTTATTAAATTGTATTTAAAATTTTTGTTCTTGTTTTTACTTCCACCCAGTCATCAAGAATTTATTTTAAATAATATTTTATCAAATAAATTCTAAACTACTAAGTTTCAAACCACATGTTCACCATTTTCAATAAGTATTGAAAATTGCCAAAGCAATTTTAAAAATTATTAATACATTCAATACAATGATTTCTAAGCATAGGAAGGAACTTAAGAAAATGAGTTCATCATCAATCTGGCAATTCTAATAGGATGAATGATTCCAGTATAGAGACACAGAGAGAGATAGATTACTCAGTTTGCTGCACAATCAACAGTTCTGTCTTGGAAACAACTTCTGAAAATGAAGTTAAAAAGAACGAGAAGGAATTTGCAAAGACTTCAAAGCCTTTGTTGGTTTAAAGCCTCTGTTAGCACCACAGAGGACTCTTGCCACTGAATATTTTCACAGGAGTCAGGCACAACATTTTCCAGCCTGCAATGCCTGACTGCTGAGTCAGCATGACTGACTGAAAAATGTTATACTGCTGAGAAAGTATGGTAGTAGCATGCAAACAGGTTGGAAAATAAACACAGGTGCAGCATTAATATACAGCTAGAGTTAGTTTCATGTTCCAGACCTCAGGTTTAGCTTATTTCACTAACCTATTTCACTAAATCTCCTCTCCAGAATTATTTCCACACCCCAAAATATATAATTTCCTTCTTGCCTGTCCACTAACTCATGTTTTTGGCAACAATTTGCTGAAGCACTCACAAGTAGTCCTGCAACCCTTATGAATCTTGATGTACAGTCAGTATGCTCCTTACCTTCATCTTGTGGTGTACTCTACCCATACTACAGCTACTCACAGGCATCGAGATCCCCTTCTGCTCTAATTTTTCCAGCTACACTCTAGCCTTTGCCTCCCTTCTGCTGCTTGATATGCTCTGTCTTAGAGGAAGAATGTTTACAGGTGTTTCATTGGTACTGAAAAATGGCTGAAGACGACTTCCCTAGAGGAGAACACAAATACACATCTGAAAAACACTAGCTGCTGATAAGCCAGCAGCTTTTCTTCCTTGGAACAGGTCAGATATATGCCTATGCCTGAAATGCAGTGTGGCAGATATGTAGTCCTTTCCACAGAAAAATGGTGGGATGCAGTTAGAGATGTTTTATGACACATATTTACAGTAAGCACAAAAGGAGTACTTTGCTGCAAGTACTTGATTCCTTCACTCAACAGAACATCTGAGAAGAACTTCCTAAAGTACCTAAAAGTACTTCCTAAAGTTCCTAAAGCACGTGCAAGGCAACAGTAGTGTAAGCAAAAATACAAACTGCTGTCTGTCTGAAAGACTGGATTCTGGTTCTGATCAGTGGGAGCTGAGACATAATGGTTAGGGGAAAGGTACTGCAGAAGAGATATCTGCCATTCAGTTCTACTTGCACTGTTTGAGCATTACTGTCACAGTCATTTGATAAAAAGTTTATACTAACATTTAGAAAAATAAGTAATTATCAACTTCTCTATCAGCATAACAATGGAATACTAATCTGTCAGGATAACCATGAAATAAGAAGGTAACCTCCTGATCTGTTTCTTTGCCTTTGTGGAATAGGATCAGCACTAAGATTTCAGAAAATGGAATTATACTGGTTGACAACTGCTGAGTGCCATATCAGACCATAGAGCTGGTAGGTTTTACTATCTTAATTTTCAACAAATGCTTTACATTTCAGAGAAACTTGTCTCAATTTTGACAATTTCATTGAAATTTTTCAATGAAATTTTGACTCATTTCATTGTGTGTAGTTATGAAATACTCTGTTTAGTACAAACTAAGAGGACTGCAGGCCATTCATGCTTATTAATAAGATTTTTATGAATTTCTATTTCTGTTTAAGTTTATTCTTTGTTAAGTGGAACAATAGAAAGTAAAAATACAGAAATCTGAAATGTATACTCTTGCAATTTAGGCTAAGATTGTACTGACAAGGCAACAGATAGTGGGGGGTTCTCTTGTCTCATATTACCTAAAGTTTCCATTGTGTGAATTTATAAAGCATTGAAACAATTATAAAAAACAGGGTATTCAGATGTTTTGCAACCAATGTGACAGAAAAAATAGCTGTGAAAATGAACAGCAAAGTGTGTCAAAAAAAAGAGTACTTAAAAAAAAATATTACTAAAGCAGTGCATCAGAGGAAAACTTTCCTTAGTTCCGTATGGAAAGGTACATATTTCCATATGTACCTTAGGAACAAAGCAAAAGAGTTAGGATTTTAATACCATGATTCAGTTCCGCTCATCCAAAGTGTGGATAAAACAGGCTATATAAATCTGCTTTGGGATTTCAATGTAATGCTGGGAGCTCCCGCTGAAAGCTGTTCAACCTTCCTCGTGGCAAGAGAGTGCCATCAACTCTGTCCAGTGATTTCTAAAAAACTGCAGTGATGGACTTTCTACCATCACTATTATGATCTTCTTAAAATTTATCTGGGAAAAGCAAAATGGAAGCAGGGGGGTCAAAAAAGCCACTGTGGCATTTCACTTCTGTGGATGGCTCAGGCAACCCTCCCTTAGAGTCTGGGTCTTTGCTGCCTGCATGTGGCTCAGAGGTTTTGGCGTTCTTCCAAGGCAGGAAGGCGGCCTCACCCTGTTCACACTGGGTAAGTGTACCTTCGTCACAGTATATCCAAACTTTGTGGGATCCGGTGGGATGGGGCTGCACTTAGAAACAGAATGTGTGCATAAAGAAACAAATTATACCAGGTAGTATTGGTGATTCCTATTTGACTCCTTATTTATATTTGTTAAGATCTATTTCCATGGTATAGCATGCATGTTTATTTTTTTAAACGAGTTTTCAGCTCATTTTTTATTAGTTTTTTATTTCATAAAAATAACATTTTATTAGTTTTTTTATTTCATAAAAATAACATTTGATGTTTTCAGTTAACTCTCAACTAGTAAAGATGATTGCTACTGCCAATAGGAAAATTTTATTATGTACATTAAGAAATGGATATAAAATGGCAGTCACTGCAGATATATATATATTTATACACTATCATCAGAGATAATAGCTCCTTCTATAACAAAGTAATTTCAGCTTGCCCAAAACTTCACAGAAACAAGAAGAAAAAGATTTTACAATCAAATACCAGCTAACCAAAATCAACAGGCTCGGATCTCTTTTCAGGAGTACCACTAACTGCAAGGAAGAGCTTGAATCCACGAAAACAACACAGTCTGATGAATATTGACACTGTAGAGGGCTTTGTGCACTTCAAAGCCATAAATTAGTAGCAAGTACCCAACAATGGCTCTCCACAGTTCCTGGATTTAGTGTAATGCTTCTCCTGCTAAGCGCTCGCAACTTTATTAAGAGCAATCAACTGGATTCAGCCAAGAAAAAAGTGCTGAACATTCCAAGTCAGCAAGACTTGTGACAGCTTGCATATGAGCCAGGTTTAACTGAACACTTCCTGGGTTTGCAGGGACAGGTTTTGGCAGTGGGGGGAGTCCAGCTGTAATTTCTGTGAGCAGCCTCTAGAAACGTCCCCATTCCTGGCTGAGCCAAGGGCCGCTTGACCACTGCTGGCCAAGGCTGAGCCCATCAGCAGTGGTGGCAGCACTTCTGGGAAAGCGTATCCAAGAAGGGAACGTGTTCTTGCACAGCTGCAGCCAGGGAGGAGTGAGAGGACCTGAGAGGAACAGCCTGGCAAGACACCCAGGTCAGTGAAGAGAAGGATGGAGGACATGCTCCAGGCACTGAAGGAGAGATTCCTCTGCAGCCCATGGAGGCCCGTGGGGAAACAGAGATCCACCTGCAGCCCACGGAGCCCAGAGCAGATGGATGTCTGAGGGAGGCTGTGAGGCTGTGGGAAGCCTGTGCTGGAGCAGGCTCCTGGCAGGACTCAGGAGAGAGGAGAGCCTGCAGTGCAGCAGGTTTGCTGACAGGAGTTGTGACCTGCCCTGGAGCAGGCTGTTCATGAGGAACTGCCCCCCACAGAAAGGGACCCATGCTAGGGCAGTTTATGAAGATCCGAAGCCCTTGGGAAGGGCCCCAGGCTGGAGCATGTGAAGCATGAGGAGTCCTCCCCCTGAGAAGCAAGGAGCAGCAGAGAGAAAATGTGATAAACTGACTTCAGTCCTCATTCTCTGTACCCCTGTCCCTCTGTGGGAGGCAAAGCAAAGAATTCAGGAATAAAATTAACCCTGGTAAAATGAGAGGGGGGAATTTTTTTTTTTTTAATTTTAGGTTTATTTCGCATTCCTGCACTGGTTTGATTGATAACAAACTCAATAATTTTCCCAAATCAAGTCTCTTTTGCCCCTTATTGCAATTGGTGAGTAATGTCTCCCAGTTTTTATCTCTTCCCTTTCCAGCTGGGGAGGGGAGTGATAGAATGGCTTTGATGGGTTCATGGTGTCCATCCAGGGTAAAATCACCACAATTACTTAAGGCACACAATTCAGTTTAGAGTTACAGCCACTACAGTTCTTTGAGTTAGAACTGGTTTCTATTCAGACATAGGGAATACAGTATTTTACTTATAAATAACAATGCAATTGATGGACAGCTTTCTTAATTCTTTGTCCTGAATAGAAGGAACTTTTCAATATTATGGGTTTTTTTAAATCCCAAGAGAAACTTTTGTTAATTTAGAAAAGGGCAAAATGTTTGATTTTATAAGAAGGGAAAACAAAAAATATAGGGAGAAATTATTTTACAGAGATACCCTTTATGCAGCAATTTCAAACATAGTCTGTCTCAGCCAGCTCTCTCTTTCCCTTTTCTGCTATTTAAATTGATGCTTTTGGATGTTTTAAAAAATATTGTATAAGCTTAATGAATCAATATGAGAAAACATTTAAAATGTCCTTAAATCATTAATATGTTATGCTGAAATAATAGCATTTATCGAGTTCTGTGAAACTGACATTAAAATTCTTTGTATTCTGTAGTGTGTTAGCACAGGAAAATTGAATTGCATTGAAACTCTTACTAAAGATGTATGAATATAAAGAAGTTCCAAGAGAAATAATAAAAATATTTAAATTAGTAATATTGATAGTTCTTAATGAGCAACCTTATGTTATTTGTCTTGTACCTTAAAGCTTTGCATATATAAAAGGACATAAACTAGCAGTGAGTCACTGCTGAATATTTTTTAACTTCTTCTTGAAAAGCATCAAGGAAAAGCTATCCAATGTTACTTGCTCTGTAATTTTTCCTATTGTGAATAAACAAAGCATCTAGTCTAAGCAGATTTGATGCATTTTTTCAAAAATCCCTAAAATCATAATCAAACCATTTTTGTAAATGTAAAATTTTGCAGCAACATGGCATCTGTTGTCCATATGGGATTTTGTAGATGTTCATAAGCTTTGTTTTAGTGCCTTCTGCTCTGGCCAAAATCCATGGGAATGTTATTTGTTTTGACTTATTATGGATCTGAGCTTAAGAGCACTGTGTATTAATTTATCTGGGAACCAATTAAAAATCAATGCATGTATCAGTGCACAGGCTTTTTTTGTGCTTTCTAACAGGAACTCAAGTTTCCAGGCAGGTATAACCTTCTCTACCTTCCAATGGGGTCATTTTATGTAGCTGCTAATAATATGTGTCAATAGTTGGCACTGAGAAAGATAGAGATGGCTGCCTTTGGCCCCTCCTACTGAAACAATAATGATTTGTAAGAGCAAAGAAGAAAAGCTTTTGAAAACTTTCATTCTGGCTTGATTTTGTAAAGTGCTTTCACACGAACTTAGGCATATCAGTAATCTCTTCCGTTCTCC
Organism: Chloebia gouldiae; assembly: GCA_003676055.1. Taxonomy (NCBI): domain Eukaryota; kingdom Metazoa; phylum Chordata; class Aves; order Passeriformes; family Passeridae; genus Chloebia; species Chloebia gouldiae. The sequence continues at coordinate 39,666 of QUSF01000013.1, read as the reverse complement.
AAGTCAATGCCCTATAGTTAAAGGTAAGAATTTGTCCAGACTGAGGCCATGAATGGACAGGCAAACAGATCGAAATGGCCTTTCTCAACTCTCACAAACTGTAATTGTTTTCCATTTACCCGACTGATAAGTTTGCATTTTAGAAGTCCCACTGACTACTGTGAGACTACGAACAATAGAGCAGCAATCAGCAGCTCCCTGTGGGAAGACAAGCTTTTGACAGATTTTACTGTTAGAAAATCTCTCCTGCTGCCTGTTTTAACATGAAGGACAGGGAACTACAAGGACAGGGAACTACAAGGATTACCAGCCTGAATTGAAATACAGAGATTTTTTTTTTTTTAACTCTCTAGGCAGAGAGAATCCCGTTGTATAAACCAGCTGGAGTTTTCACCATTCTGCAAGCAATTATCAATGAGTCTATATCTTCTGCATTAGAAATGACTATGTGTGAAAAAAAAGAGAATATTCTATTTGCTGCACCATAGTAAGTACTTAAAAATTGTAAAATAACTATTGTAGATATATCATAAAACTGCATTTATTTAAGTATTTCTATCATTTTCTCCTTCTTGTTAAAGAACAGTTTCATTCACTATCTCAGAAATTAGTGAATCCATGATAAAAGTGTTCTCAGTAGAAAATGAGATTATCAATATGTCAAAATTATGAATAAAGAAAAATTACCTGCAGATTTAAAAGCCTAGAAAAGAAGAGACACAAGGTGAGAAAAGATGGGTATTTAATTACACATAATGCTTTCCTCTATGTTCTGATTTCTCAGGATGATTTAGTCTCCTTCCTACTCTGAAGGGTCAGGATCCTCCCGTTACTAATGCAGCCTCATTTTAGTCCATCTGTTTTCTTTGATTATGGTGGGAATCTGAAGTGAACAGGTGGGTATCTAAGGTGTCACAGTTCAATGTTTCAAACTAAGTGGAATAATTCTAAATTTCTGGGAATATTTTCAAAGGTTTTTCAGTCTATTTCTTTAGTAGCTAAATAGCAACACCCAAAAGAAATGTCAATTGCTTTAATCTGTCCTAAATTTCTCTGTCTGCTGCAATTTCCTCATAAGTATTATAGAAATATTCCCACTAGCGTTCAGAGTACTTTTAATTATTTTTTAATTTACTGATGCGAGTATGCATAGTGCCCACCACCATAAGAGCCCATCAGACAGCCCCAGTTCTACAGCAATAACCAGGAAATTCAGACAATCTATTCTATAATGAAAATCCCGCAGAGACTTTTTCTCCTTTCAAACTGAGCAAAATAACAACATCCAACTTCAGAGGAAAAAGGAAAAATGTATTAATTTTTAGGAAGAAATGAGTGAAACAAGCAGAAACTGTTACTCATCAGTAGAAGTATATTTTTCAAATCTATTTCACTCTAGCTTTTCCTGATCATCAATCCTAATTTTTTAATAAAAGTTATTAAATCAATTATTTAAACAAAAAATATTAACTGAAAATAAGTATTGTCCAATTTAAGAAAAATATCATCTTTATTCAAATTATTTGTTTGTAATGGATTAATTGCAAATTAATTGCTTTCTGCCCTTCCTGTAGGCTTTAAAGGTTCATATAAACAGCCTTTTTTACCCCAGAATTTTCAGATAAACCTTTTAAGTAGCAAGCACAAAATTACATTTCCAAGAAACTAAAATACTTTTTTTCTCTTCATTAAGTGTTAATTCAGTCACATGTGTCTATACAATTACTCACTTAAATATGTACATCTTTACCATAAAAATGTTAGTAGTGAGAAATAGATAACAAAAACTTGTGTCTGCATTATTGTAAATTCATTTAACATGCTTTTAATAAATGTTATGAATTTTAAGAGTAGAGGAAAAGGTGAAAAGCTTTCAGAAACTATTTAGCAGTAATTAATCACAATCACAATGTATTTGAGCAGAAATGTAAGATGTATGTGGCAGGTAAAAAGTTCCTTTAACTGAGTTTAAAGCTCATTTGTTAGTTTAATCTGCATATGGAAATTACCTGTATATTTTAAATATAAACCTATTTTTGGTTTATAGTGAAATGATGAAGACTGAGCTATGTACATTCTGTAGTACAGTTTCATTTAGGTACTTTATTTCTCCACAGCAAATACTGATGAGCGTGCCCTGGGAGGCATGTAGGCAGTACTAGCAATATTAGGTCTTTTATGGTGTAATGAAATAACCATTATAATTTAAAAAATAAAAAAAAGGAAAAAATCAGCAAGCCTGGAACCTTTGATTTAAGGAGAATCATCCAGTCATTAGCTTTCACTGTCCCACAGCAGCTTGGAAACGATCTTAAAGTGTCTCTATTGAAAATAATTTTTTAGATTATTGAAATAAAAAATATGGATATGGAGTGTTCCTACCATGACTAAAATATGCTCTGTCATTTATTTATCTAAGAACTACAGGCAAAAAATTAAACCAAAGCATCTTTAGCTGTGCTACTTTCTACTCTCTTCCTCATGATTCAGCTCGCAGCCTAGATGCAGGACAATCTTTTCAACATCTCCCATTCTTAATTACATTTCTGGAGAGTTTTACAAAGCAATGTCCTAGCCTTCCCCAGGGTTAAGTGTTCGGGGACTATAAGTAAAGAGTATGTATGTAAACCTTTCCCACATTTTTTTGCAATCTGTTTGAAGAGCCTATGGAGATATCTGAGAGCTGATGAAGCCAGCTTTTGGGAATATTCTACCTTGTGACAGGGACTGTGCCACTTGATGTCAAGCCTGAAGAGTGACAGGTACCTTTTTCTCCCTCATCCCCAGATTTCTATTAGCATTTTTCAAACAAATCACTGAGGGCATTATACAAGGATGTAAAGTCCTTAGTGAATATCTTATACTGCTTCTAATAAAGCACTATGAAATGTGGTAGTCCCAAGTAAACACTCCTATTACTTGAGAGAACTGACCTTTAAGCAAGAACTGCAGTTATCTGACAAAATAAAAGATAAAAATGCTGGTATTTGTCTTGTGCAGATGTAGAGTTCTATCCACAAAAAAAGGTGGTTTTTTTTGTTCTAGTTAGCATTTAAACCAACAATTATTCATTTTACTATTAACACTTTAGAGAAACTTAATTGGATGTTTGCTCAAATAATCTAAGGCAATGTATTTAAGCTGAAGAATGCAGAACTCAGTTATTCTCATTTATTGTTGATAGAAGAAGCAGAAGTCTGAATGAATAGACTTTCTGAGTGAAAGATGCTGAGGAAAGAAACATCTTAGAGGTGTGTAGATACACAGCCCCAAAACAGAAGACCTAATCCCATTTACCAGCTAACCTTCAGTCTGCAGTTATTGATTTGGCAGGTGGGATGCACTGTGTTATTCCTTTAGGGATTTAACAGCCTTGTCCCAGCAATAATATGGTCAACTTCACTTGAAAAGGTGCTGAATAATGAACATCACACCCAGACATTCCGCAAATCTGAAGGGAGAATAATGCAAATGCAACATGACTTTCACATTTACAGAATGTTCATCTAAACAAACAATTGAAAAAGGTAATGATTCTGCTCAAACATAGTTATCTTGGCATTTGCTGTCTGCTTTAGTTTTCATAATTCTTAAGATAGAACTTGGCACAGGTTTTTAACTGAGTGTAAAAAAAAGAGGAAAGAAAATTTCCCTGTTCTCTGATAATTCTGAAAATTATTCTCATCTTAAATTGGTGGGAATTGTTTAAAATTTTATAAGGGTTGCTTGACATCAATAATAATTAATTCAGGAAAGAAACCTGAAAACATTTTTATGCTTCATTTAGGTTACTGAAATTTCAACACTATATTACAGATAAATTACATCTTCTAAACAAAAAATCTTATTTAGGGAAAAGGTAAAATGTAAAATTAATGACAAAGTCAACTTTTTAAACCATTAGAAAACAATGGTTTCCAACAGAAAACTGAATTGAGAATTATCAAAATTTGGTTTCAGCATATATTTTCGAGGATAACCAAAACAGCTAAAGGAATCTGGCAGGGGAGGGCAAAGTGACCTTCCCCACAATCTCTCAAACAGATCTAACTAGGAGTTAATAAACAATACATGTGCTGAAGTTATGTAAAATATTGTGAAATAGAAACTTATCTGAATAGCAAATTAATTCTTCAGGACACTGTGGGAATTGTGGAGAAGAACAAGTGTCCCAGCCCATGGTGAGCAGTGGGGTTTGCACCAGCTACAGTGGGAAATGAAACCCTGCATGCATTTCCTTGCACAGACCAGGGAAATGAAAGAAACACATATGTTTAATGGATGGAAAAGGTCATTCTATTGCCTACTCTCCTTGAGCACTCCCAGCTGGAAACTAATCCCCACACTGCTGTTTGCTCACTCTATCCTGGTAGGATGGGAGACAGAATTGAAAAGGTAAAAGAGAGAAAACTCCTGGGTTGAGATAAAGGCCTTTTAACAGGGAAAGCAAAAGCTGCACACACAGACAAACACAAGGAATTAATCCACTGTTTCCCATGGGAAGGTAGGTGTTCAACCATCCTCAGGAAGGCATGGCCTCGTCATGTGTAACAGTGACTTGGGAAGACAAACACCATGGCTTCAAAGGCCTCCCTTTCCTTCTTCATTCCCCTAAGTTTACATGCTGAGAAGGACGCCGTATGACCTGCAATATCCTTTTGTCAGATGAGATCAGCTGTCCCCGCTGTGTCTCCTCTCAGCTTCTTGTGCATCCCAGCCTCCTTCCTGGTGGGGTGCTGTGGTGGGCAGGAAAGGCCTCGGCGCTGCTGCTTAGCAATAATAAAAACATGTAGGCGTGAAACACACTGTTTCCAGCAAAAATCCAAAACATAATATGAAGAAAATAAACTCTATCCTGGCAAAGATCTGCCTCCATTTAAGGGAAATGTTCTCCTTAAATACAGCATTTATGAATCCCTTTGTGACAATAACAGTTTCTGTTTTATTGCCATTAAAAGCCACCAAAAAAACTCCTCAATTTTGACAATACTTCAGTGAGGCATTTGTTAACCTAAGGCTTCTGTCATAATTTTGTTGTGAAGACAGATGATGTCTGGAAAGGTGTATTTAAAACTAGAAAAAAAAAGCAAGAAGCCTGATTTTTCATATTCTCCTGGGACACAACAGCAAGTACAGGAGAAATGGAAAGGCCAATTCACTGCCTCAGTCACTTTGGAGCATTATTCTAATTGCTTGAGAGATCATGTATGGGGATGAGACAGTAGGCAGGCCACCTCTGGCTATATGGACACATCTGAAGACAAATGAATTGGGGAAAACAGAGCCACTTACTCTTTACTACTGCTAATTCAGCACCAGGCTGGACTCCAAGCAATGATGCAACAAGTGGAAAATGGAGACACATTGTTTCTCTATAAGCTGTTTTATAGATTGCCTCTGTGAAAAATTATTTTTTTTTTATTTCCATCCAAAAATATTAAAGCAGTGAGAGTTAGGATGATGAGATGACTCTATGCAGAAATTGTCTTAAGGCAACTATTTTCAATCCCATTTCTCAGGTGGATAAAACTGCCAACTGAAATTCCAAGATTTTGTGTCCATATAAATTTATATCATTTCATAACAATTTATCGTTTTAACAATTACAGCAATGACAGCCTGAAGCCAAGCAAGGCTTTCCCTCATGCCTCAGACTTCAAGCTGAGTATTTCATTTATGTGACACAACTTGCTATGAAAACTACTGTTCTGACATTACAAACAAAATAACCTTTAATATTGTTTTATAGGTTATTTTGCAGAAAAGAGTTTATGGCACACTCTCATTCTGAAATACCATTTTGTTGCCAGAACAATGATACATACAACTATCTGCCTAGCTTTGTGCAGTACTTCATAACCTAGCCAGTCTGTGTCTTTATTATATAAACAACATGCAAGTTAAATTCCAGATGACACCTTTTTATTTTATCATTGCTACCCAAACAAATTTTATGTTTCACATTCCTATTAAGAATAATGTAATAAAATGCTGCTTCTGACCAAAACCCAGGACCTTTGCCCCTCATGTGCTCTGCATCTCATTTGAAGGCCACAGTACTCAAGACAGCTTCATCAGAAAGGAATTAAAAGAAGCTTTTAATTCCTTCAAAACTAAGCAATGTAGCTACATTATTTTATATATACAGTTAATTATACAATTTACTTAACTACACTGCTATTAAGGAAGAAAGACTTTCTAGTGTTAAGATTACAAAATTATTTTGGAAGGTAAAGCTGTGCAAATAACTGATTGTGTTGATATGTCTGGTGCATCAAAAGCAATGAAAAAACATTAGTATTTAAGGCCCATAAAAGGAAAGAATTTCTTATTTATGTTCATCTTATCCCCTCAGTGAAATTCTCAGTCAAACACTGAGTAGACACTGTCTATTTGAGTTGAAAATATAAGCTTTTGTGTTCTTCTTGTTGGCCCTTTTGGGGGGGGGGGGGTGTTTCGGTGATTGGCCTTTGTTTTTGTTTGTTTTTAATGTAACCAGATTTAGGGGCGAGACTTCATTTTGAAACAGGAAGTTGAAACATCAAATTGAAGCATTTTGGGGTTTCACACACATACAGAAACACACTCTTATCTCCTACTTCTTCCCATCATTCTTCTCCCTGTGCTTATCACAGATTGCTCAGTGATCCAGGCCATAACTCAAGGAGTGAGTTTTATCCCAAACCCAAATCTTGGACTGTAAAGGCAAGTAAAACAAATAAATCCCATAATCTTCAGGTTTTTCTTTTATTTTTGTTTTTTTTTTTAGGCTGAGTACTGGTATAGTACTCCATAATTATTCCCATTAAAGTTGCCACAAATGCATGACTGCATGCACAGGTATGCAGTCAGAGCATGTCACCCTTCCTCCACCATCCTGTTAAAGGCAGCTTTCTGAACAGCTGTTGTATCAGTGCATCAAATCTGCAGCCAGAAATAGAATGAAGAAGAAGGTCTGTATGCAGTATCTATATAAAATGCAAAGTACAAAAGAAAAAGGGTTGTGGAGGAAAAGAAGATAAATAGAAAAGGGATAACCTATCTATAAAATAGTTGAGAAACAAAATTTTAAATGGGCATTAATTTCTGAAATTATACTATATATATATTCAGTCTCAAATTCAGCCAGTTTATGACTTTCTGGTTTTTCCTACTTGCTTCCAACCCTTTTTTCCCAAGTCACATTTGAGTGCAGAGCAACTTAAGTGCTCTAGGTACAAGAAGTTTTAATAGACATTAATATTTGTTTCATACTAGACGTGCAACATTAGCAAATGTTGCACCATTAAATACTGCACCATTTATACACTTTTCTGTAAAGTGTATAAATCAAAATCTAAAAATGGCTTAGAAACATTTAATCTCTCATAACTGAACTAAACTGTTTTCTGAGAACTGAAGGACTGTTAATTATTATGTAGGATCCTTTCTATTAAGTAATCAAAAATTGTATTTTATAAAGTCCCCGATGTATTTGTACTATAGCTACAGGTTTGTACTTTGGCCTGTGGTGAACACTGAGCCCTGTTCACATAATTGGCTGTGACATAAAGATCATTTTGTGGTTTTTGTGTTAAAGCATAAGATAAAAGGTAGTGTAGAAATCACATCCCAGCAAGAAATGTTCTAGCATTTTGTCTTGTAAAACATTCATCAATATTTGCAGGGTTCCATTTGTAGGGCTATCTTTTGAAGTGTTATATATGTCTTATCCAAGAAGTTAGAAAGTGTAGACTCCCTTTTAGTGCTTTGAACTTCCCATCCACTTGGCCCTTCTAGGAAACAAGGAAAAGCATGGAAAAGCAGCACCAGTGATTCCCCACAAACCAGTGGTCCTTTCAAACTGAAAGCAGACAAATGTGGAGGCAGCTGCCTCATCTGCTTGCACAAGAAGCAATAAAGACTGTGATAAGCAGGTCTAGGTCATGCCAAAAAATAGTGCAAGCAAAATAAAAGAGCCTTTTTTTCCATAAGATGTCCAGTTGATTTTGCATTCAGCTGTGGATTTAAAACTAGTGCTGCTTTGAATCACTATAAGTTGGGGGATTTTTTTTTTTATCTAAGTGCTCTCCATCTCAAGCCTTCTGGGCATACAATGATTTGTCTATTGTTTGTCTATTGAGCTTAAGCAAATATATCTTCAGTTATGTTTCCTCATCCTTATTACTGCATATTGCAGTAACAGCTCATCTTCTGATGAATATTTTTCATAAATATTTCTCAGCTAAGAAAAGAGTTTCTTGTCAGAACATTTATAAGTTCCTTGTAAATTTCATTTCTAAATTAAAGAAGAAACAAAAGAGCTTGTTTTGTTTTGCTATAAGTTTTTCTAATTCCATTGACTTTTCAAGAAGCACACTTGATAAGGACCAGCCTACTTCAGGAGGCAAAAGATTGAAATCAATCTACTTATTAAATCATTAAATCTCTCAGCCAGAGAGTAGTGAAAGAATACTGTGAGTGAAAAAATCAGAAAGTCCATCTGAGTGAATTTTGCCAAATATACTTCACCAATTTTTCTATGTTTAAAATTGTCACCAACTTATCCAATACTGCATGCTATCATCAAGTGCTACTTATATTTCCATTCCTGAGTAAAGAGATTTTAGCATTGTTCTGTAACACAGTGCATGGGTTGCTACATCTGGTGAAAACAGAAGACAACTTTTTTTTCAGAAGAACTAGGGGATTAACACATTTACTTTCATTCTTTTACAGTATGAAAGCAATCTGAGTAGGTGCTCAGGCATTAAAAACACCCATGCATTTCTAGACACTCTGCTTTGAAAAATAATAATACAATCTTGATCTTGAGAATGGTTGTAATGAGTTTTTAAAGTGAATGATTTTGTTGTTAATATAATGCATTTTCAAAACAAACCACAGGGATACACCAAAAAACCCACATTTCTCCTTTTCACCAAAGGATTTACTAATTCCCTATGAAAATGTTTAAAATATATTTGTATTTTTCTCTTCAGTTTATTTCTAACTTTCTCACTTTTATATTGATAGTTGAGAAATCTAGTTTCTGCATCTCCCATTGTGTCAGGATTTAAACCTCTGATTTAAATGGATAGTCATCCTTATCTTAGCCCTTGCAAGCATGTGGGTGAAATGCATGGCTACTTAGGATCTTAGAACACACTGTAATATTGACCTCCACTTGAAAAAATTTTCTGCTCAGAATAATTTTTTCTTTCTTCAGGGGATCAAAACCCCCTTCTTTAGGATAAATTGTGCTTATCCACAAAGCTGGCCTGAAAAAGTCTCTTCCAGCATTTGTTTCAATACATAACATCATTGCACAGATATTTTCTCACTTTGCCCAGTAATTCCAAAATTATGTACCAGCAGGATACTGGGCCCAGGCTTTTCCTCTTTTCTGTGAATTGACTAATGATTGTGGTGAGACACTAAACAAATCCCTACAGTGTAGTAGATGCTTGCAGCCATAAAGCCTTTTCTGCTCCATAAAGGATGATGTGATTCCATGCATCCCACAGTATATGCTGTCCTGAAGTGAGACTGCAGAGCCATTTGTGCACAGCAAGAAGTATGAATCTGTCTAAATTACTGTTATTAAAAGTACAATGTTGTTTCATGAAAACAGTAGTTGCACTCCACATGAAAGCAGCTCTTAAGAAAAGAAAGAAAAATAAAAGTAATGGGGACTATTAATGGGGTGAAAAACACTCAGATACTTTCTCTCTTAATTATGCAAAGCCAAATTATCCTATCACAATAAAAACATCATGCTATTTGCAATAAGTATGCAACTTCAAAGTTACCTTACACCTGTAGACTTGTTTAACATCATAATTAACTACACAGTTTCTCCCTTCTTTTCTCATGTAATGTCAGTTTGTATTGAAAAAGAAACAAAACAAAAACCCCTTGAGTATTTAAAATCACAGCTATGAGTCTTTAGCTTTGTTTTCCCATGCAAAATGAAAGTTTTAATCATACTATCTCACATAATAAATGCTCAAGTTTAGTTCTGCCAACAGGACAATTTCCTGGCACCATAGAGAGTTTGTTAGGCAGGAATTCACTTCTACACATCCTCCTCACTCTAATAATTAAAAGATGCTCTATTAAATGTTTTCAACCCTCATTTTGTCCCTGCCAGAAATTAATTTCCCATCTTTCTCTTGTCAGTCATCATGTAAACATAAACTGGTCATCCACCAGGCATACGAAATTTGTTGTTCTGAAATGAATTTTCCCCAAATTAACTTTATAGAACTGCACTTGGAATTCACTTTCTGACGAAAAAACAGTTTATATTTTCTCAGAAGCAAGTGCAAATTGTGTAGAGGAAGTTTCTCTTAGGAGTATTCAGCTTGTGCAACTAGAGACCACCTTTGTGAAATTCATCTTAATAAAAATGTATTTATAATATGAATAAACCCTTACCATATTCAAAGTACAGTATAAAAACCCCAAAGTGTAATCTCATTCTGCAGTGCACACTGTATTTGTGATTCTGTTTGTTTTGTGTAGTAGAGAACTCAGAAGGCACTGAGCAATACAAATAACCTAATCTCTCCCAGTATCCATTGCCCTTTATTTGTCCTAGTAGGAACATCTGTGTGGGGAAGAGGAAAAAAAAAAAACGTGCCTTTCCAAAGGCAGAGTATCCAAATGTCAAGAGAGAAAAGATCAGCAAGATTCTGCAGGGAAAATCAGAAATGATAATTGGAAATGTCAGTCTGATCAATAATTTGTAACTGTGGACACAGATTGTTTGTTTACACCACAGAAAGGATTTGTTCCACAGAACACACTGAAGTAGACTATATATAATTATAATGAAATTATAATTATAATGAAAGACTACAAATGTTGTAATGGAACAAAATTAATGGTTACAAATTCCTAATAACAAAAATCTAGTAGCACACTATTAAAAAGGGAAAAACATTTTTCGAATGTATGGCACATAGTTGTGTCATATAATTTAACAACTTTGTCTCAATTGTTCCTGGCAGGGATTTTGTTTTTTAAGGATTGCTTACAGTTCTGACAGTACAAATCAATGCTATACTTGATATAACAAATTTATTTTAAAAAATAATATATATTGGTATTTATTTACACAAAATTGCAGAACCATTTAGGGTGAAAAGGATTTCTTGAGGTAACCTAGTCAAATCCTGCTGCTCAAGCAGGGTCAGCTACAATAGGTTTTCCAAATTTTTGTCCAAGCAAGTTTTCATTATCTCCAGAAATAGGGATGCCATAAAAATTCTGGGAAATGTGGTGTAGTGTTACCTGAGACTTTGACCTGTTTCTGATTCCCAGCATCAGAATCATGGAATGGGCCAGTTTGGATGGGACCACAGTGGGTTATCTGGTCCAATCTCCCTGCTCCACCAGGGTCATCCTAGAGCACATGGCACAGGATTTTGTCTAGATGGTTCTTAAATAACTCCAGTGAAGTAGACTCCACAAACTCTCTGGACAATCTGATCCAGAGCTTGTTCATACACACAATATAGAAGTTCTTCCTCATAACCAGCAGGAAATTCCTGTGCATGAGTTTCTGCCCATTGCCTCATGTCCTATTGCTTGGTATCCCCAGGAGCCTGACTCCATTCTCTTGACAGCTTGGCAGCTTTGTATGTCCTGTTTTCTTGCTTCCTTCCCAGACCCAGTATGACTAACAAACTTCACATGACTTTATTCTACTCTCAATTTAATGTTTATACCATAAGTGCGTATCAATAACAGGGTTGTTGCAAAAAATGCTCTATTTGAAAGGATCTAGCTTCACTATGAGCAAATTGTGACAGAACATATAAAGATATTTTATCATATTTCCTCGCACTATATGTAAAAATGCACAGAAAATTGGGAGAGACAGGGTGGGAAACCTTGTACCTCTAATTTCACTCATAAAAATGTTGTATTTTCCTGTATGTCAGAATAAGATCTAGCCATCACTGAAATTCTGTACATACAAATCTATCTTGGGAAACCTAAAAATAAATTCATCTCCTCCTTTGTCAAAGGCTCTAAAAAAATTACTTTTTTTCTCTTCCATCCCTTTGTTTCTTCCATTAAATAGGCCTCTATTTTATTGTACTATCTTTTATCATTGGTGGAGATTCTATGGAAGAATAGAACAATATAATTGTAAGAGGATGATACACAAGCTATATTCTCTAAACAGCTGTGTAATTGTTATCTTTAAACAAGTGTGAAAATTTTAAGTGTCTAAGCTAGTCTTTCTGAACACTATAGCTGATGTTCTCTCACCTGATTTTTATGGCATGGTATAAAGGCACTCGTTTTCTCATCCAGGTATTATATGTAATTTCCCACTTACTCTGTGCTTTCCTTTATTTAAATTTGAATTCTTGTCTGCTGAAAACACAAAAATAAGTGGAAACAATACTGCACAACTTTGGCAAACTTCCATGAGAAAGACATAAAAAAGAAAAGAGGCAGGAAGAGGATAATATGCTGACAGACAACCTAAGTCTCATGAATCTCTTATGTTCACAGATGAACACAAAAACAAGATCAAGAAGAAACTCTTCTGGCATTAAGAAAAGCCATTACAAACTCAGCCATATTTTTGTAAGGCACAGAAGGAAGAAATGATGGAAGGAAATTTTTCAGTCACTTATTATGAACAGTAAGCGCTTCAATGCAATTAGGTAGTCTTTTCAAGGCAAGAGAATGGTCTTATCTTGTGTAGTGAAGGGGTACTAAGGGTTAAACTGATGCAAAGGTTTTGATATTTTGAAAGGAAGTCCCTTACATTAACAACTTACATTACCAACTTACATTAACAACTGAGCTTCCCAGGTTTTCCACTAAGCCACTTTTCACATTGTTTTCTCATGGCTAATACAGCAAAAATCTTTGAATGTTTTTAATTACAGCACTAAACTTACACTTCTCCTCTCATCCATATACCTTCATTTGTTTCAGGGCTTATGATCTCTCTCACCTCTCCTTTGGTCTACATAGACAACTGGTAAGAAGTATATCTGAATACTTCTTAGTTATTTTGCTCTGAGACCTCTGATTCTAGCTGGCGTATTTGTACAAATATGGTTCTGCAGACTGCAGATTAAAATGTGAAAGAAAAAATAATTTTATAAATTTTAGTTTAAACAGTGATAATTTCATAAAATACATATTTTAACAAAGAGCAGCATTTTTGAAATTATGATGGATGAACTGTGGATCACAAGCAAGACTTGTGACTCTCTAAGGGCTTTCTAGGACATGTCAGGAGATATGAGTAGAAAAGTTTTGAAGTAGTTAATGCTCATTCCACTATTTAAAGACAAAGATTAAAAATGTTTACAATTTTAAAATTAACTACAGTTATGAATATTATAAATGTTTTTTCAATAAAGAGTTCAGTTCTTTTCAGTTATACCTCAACTGTGATATCTTACTTTTCATTTTTGCCAGAAAACTGCAAAGTGAATTTCACCAAAGATACAAGCACCATAGAATTTAGAAGTTGAGATGCTGGGTTTTGCAATGTTATTATAGGCTCCCCAAGCATGCAAGATACATGTTGAGCCAAAAATCCCATATCAGAGTACTTTAGAACGTCTTGTTGCCAAGGACACATATTAATGAAGGACCCCAAGGTCACATCCAGCTGACAGTACTGCCAGTAAATCTGGAATTTATCTGTTTAAATAGCTGGAGTAGCTCTGCAGTTGTATCTTCTCATTCCACAGCAGCATCTGGCACTCTAATATACCGTTAGTCTGGGTTCTGTTTGTTTTAAACTTCATGGTACTTTTCCACTTACAAATAACTACTTCATGTTATTCATCCTGCATTTAAACTAGAACCATCCTTGAGTTATCATACTTAAATAGAATATCTCACTGACTTCAAAGAAGCCAACATTTTCTCATTCTGAGAAATTCCTGAGTAGAAATAGTTTTTGGTTTTGATTTCCTAGGCAAGATAATGAATCAGAATGGAAAATACCATTTAGAAAAATCTTGAAAGGAATTAATCTTTCATGCTCAATAACATGAATTAAAGTGTAAATACCTGCAACAGGGAAGAAATAGAAAATAAAGATTCTCATTAGTGGATGAGGAGGCCCTTGTTTTTCTGTCATTACACATAGAAGCAAGCTGTGCACTGCTAATTAGGAGCCTAAGTCTTCAAAAGCAAGTGAGAACAAGCTGGTTATCAAACTAAGCTTATTTCCACCCTTTAAATGAGGATTCTCTTGATGAAAGAAGTTCAGTGTTATTGATACAGCTGGAGGTTTTTTATCTTATTGAGAGGATCATTTCCGTATATGTACAAATTGAAAGCTTAATTGATAATCTTTTGGGAATAAAAGCAGTTGTGGCATACAATTTTCAGTTTTGTGAAGGTTGTTGATCCTGGCTTGACACAAGAGATCCACTGAAAGAGTTTTATCAGTCTCCTCGTCAGCCTGATCAGAGAGAAGAAGTATAACAAAAGACCTATGGTTGAGATAAGGACAGGGAAAGATCACTCACCAATTACCACCATAGGTAAAACACGCTTGATTTGGGGAAATTAATGGAATTTATTGCCAATCAAATCAGAGTAGGATAATGCAAAATAAAATCAAAATATTAAAATACTTTCTCCCCATACGTCCTTTCTTCCCACCAGCTTTAACTATATTCCCCGATTCTCTACCTTCGCTCCCACAGAGGCACAACAGGTTTTGTGACTGGGGATTTGTCAGGTCATCATACATTGTCTCTGCCACTCTTTCCTGCTTAGAGAGAGAGAACTCTTCCCTTATTCCAGCCTGGGGTCCCTTCCATGGGAGAGAGTGTTCCATGAACTTGTCCCATGTGAATCCTTCCTGTGGCTATAGTTCTCCACAAACTACAGCAGTGTTGGTTCCTTCCAAAGATGCAGTCCTTCAGGCACAGCCTGCTCTTGCATGAACCTCCCATGGGGTCACAAGTGCTGCTTAAAAACCTGCCTCAGCATGGGCTCCTCTCTCCATGAGTTCATATATCCTGCCAGGAGCCTGCTCTAGAGCATCTTCATAAATGGTCATAGTTTTCTTTGTGCATTCACCTGTTCTGGCTTGGGATCTTCCACAGGCTGCAGGTGGATCTCTGCTCCTCTGTGGACCTCCATGAGCTGCAGAGGCATAGCTGCCTCATCATGGTTTGCACCACAGGCTGCAGGAGAATCTTGGCTCTGCTGCCTGAGGCAGCTCTTATCCACCCTCCTCCACTGCCCTTGATGTCCGCAGAGCTGTTTATCCCACATATTTTTATTCCTCTGGCATCGGTCGCCCAGTTTTTGTCCTATTATAAAATATGCCATTACAGCATCGGCACCATTATTTCTAATGGGCTTGGCCTTGGCCAGTGGTGGCCACCCTGGAGCAGGCTGGCATTGGCCCTGTCGGACAAGGGAAGTTTCCAGCACCTTCTCACAGAGCCACCCCTGTGGTCCCTCTGCTACTCAAACCTGACCACACAAACCTAGTACATAGGTCCATTGAAATAAGGGGGCAATACTAGGATTTGGCTCTGGAGCTCAAAGTTTTAGATCTGTGCAGAACTCCAATGCTCTGTTTTGAGCAGATGCAACAGCTTGTCTGCAGATAAGTTTAGCATCAGTGTACCAGGTAAGCATATCCTAGGACTCTGTTTATCAGTTTATCAGTTCTGCAGCATATACTTACCAAAATATTAAAAGTATATTCGGCTTCTTACAGAAAACTGAGTAGTTTCCCCACAACAATGTACATTTTAGCAGCATTTAGTTACTATTTTTCAGTGTTCCTAACTTGTACAAAATAATGTAAAAAGCAATGGAAACCAATGGATTAAATTTAGACACACATATTTGCTGAGCATTTCTGGCTTTGCAATAAAGTTACTAATTTGGTGGACTCCTAATTTGTATGTCAATGTATCAGTTTCAAAATGGTAATAAATTCAAGGCTGTAATTGACTTTTCTCTGTTATACAAATCTGTAAAACTACTTCAAAGTGCTTCAGCTGGATGATAAAGTTCAAAAATGAGAAAGCTGTGCCTGTCTAATAAGTTCTCAAAGGCTCATAAGGTTTATCTACAGGTTCCTAGAAAATACATGTTCAATTTTTGTGGAAATTATTTTTACTTGCATTCCCCAAGGTCAATAAAACTCTTAGAATGCAACTGCAGAGTAAAAATACAACACTTTGAACAACTTTCCATTATGCTGATTCACACTTCAAAATTTATATTCCACCTTCCCAGCAAAATAAGTGACAGAATATACCAGAGGTTAAGCATGAAGTTAACTACAAAATGACAATTATGGTTAAAAAAGGAAGGCATGCATCTGATTTGTAGAGGTCAAGTCATGATTTGTGTGGGCATCTCAAGTGGCAGCTGCTACCATAGGAACACACCTTTCTGCCCTGTTTCTTAGAGCTTCTGATAAGTCTGAAACGGATGTGGATATCTTTTATACATTTAAAATTTCTTCCTTCAATTTAATTTAAAAGGATATTAATATTTACAAATGGATTTAAAAAATCTTGGCAGGAAAAGTCAGCATTAGTGAACTTTCTCCCAATGATGAGGGTAGTGTTGTCTCAAAAATGTAAGGACAAAAAGTTTTATAAGAAAGTACCTTAATTTTCCAAGTTATTTCTTTACTAATATAATTTATCATTATACAAATTTTGTTTTCATTGTACAATTCATATAAACAGTAATTAAGCATATGCAAGGTGCAATACCAGAATGTGTTAAAACACAAACTCCAAGCCTCATCAAATTCCGCACACTCAAGAGCAAGAAAATTCCTCAGTTTCCAAGAGAACTTGTGAGTATCAGCTAGTCAAACTGGTTGCCAGCTCCTTGATATAATACGAATAGGTTGGCATTTTGGTAGAGGTTTGTTTCGACAAACAATGGATATTCACCAAGGATATTGGGTAGCATTTAAATATAATTCTCCTGACTATGCTATTCTATCAGACACTTCTGCTACTTTTTTTTTTTTTTTTTTTGCAGGGAACTCTTGCTCTGTATGCAGCAATATTGAAAAGAATAATGCAATTTATACAAAAAATCTGTAAGTAATGGGAGATACCATTGCCATGCTAATCTGTAACCACCAATTAAAGATATACATCACAAGATGCAAAGCAAATCTTACCAGCTAATCAAGTTGTTCAGACAATGAAGATGGAAGGCATTTTATTTTTGTATCTTAATACTTTCAGTTGTACTCTCCACTACTCCACAAAGTTTTTCAAATAATTTCAGGATGAGTTTAAAGCCTTATTTTCCCAGTAGTCTGTAGTGTTCCTGTCCCTGCATTACTGGAGCATTAACAATAATTTAAGTATGATACTAGAGCAATCAGAAGCTGTCTTTGCAACTGAAATCAGAATAAAATATACTTGAAGAAAAACTGCAGTACATCTCAGGACCACACTGATTATACCTTTGAAGATTTCTGTCTTTTGAGCAAGGTTAATCTAAATTGTAAAATCCTAACCTCCAAATCTTGACAAGGTCAATGACTAAAACCTGCCACTCTAGTGTCACCTCTAGAGAGACACTAAGGGAAGACAATTAGTTGCTAGTTACTTTCAAGCCTGGGAATCATGGAAATCTTATCAATAAATCAAGTTACAAAGATTTTCTCACTGAACAGAAAGTAAAGAGAAATCAATAATACGATCCTTCAACACTGAGACTTAAAGAGGCTGCAAGTTTAATTGTTGTGAATAAAATTAAAGGATTAAAGGTGTTAGAGAAACTTAAATATCTTTAATTTTTTTGTCCAAAATTAACTCTCTGAGGATCTCCATAATAAGAGCTTTAACATAAATAATATGTTTTAGTGGCAGTAGTAAAATATGACCTTTTAAAACCACTTAAATGACTTCTTATCTTGACTACCCACATCAAAAGAGGATTTAGACCTTGCCCACTTTTTATTTCCCTTTTAAGTTTTACAAAGAGCAAAACATAATGGGAGTCTTAATAGGATGTTAGATTCAATGCTTCTTTTTTAGATAAATGCAATTTTCCATCTAACCTTATCTTCTGGTTTCCTTTCATCAATGGAAAAAAATATTTAAATTTAAATTTTAAAAAATTCTCTTAACTTTGTTGTTGTTGTTGTTGTTGTTGTTGTGGGTTTTTTTAAATTTTATTGGGTTAAGTGGGAAATTGTTGCATTAAGATTCTAGATATTTGGTAGAAAATAAACCCTCTTGTGTTCCATCTGGTCCTCAGAGATTAGAGGTGATGAGTGCAGCTGGGCTTAATTTCCAATTGGAACCAATTTGAAATTATGACTTTTGTTGTGTTCAATAGGACCTTAGGTGCATATAGTTGGTTACACTATACATCTATAAGTCTGGTCTTATTCACAATTACAAATTCAAAAACAGTGCAATTTACTGGAGAAAAATATCATAAATTCTTTTAGCTTGCCAGTGATAAATTCAGTAGACCTGCAAAGTAAAAGTGTAGCACTATGTACAAGTGTTCCTGGGTATAATCTGATACAGTGGGAGATGCAAATCTTATAAAAGAGGCACTGCTGCTTTGTGAAGGAAAGAGTTATTTGCCAGCAGCAAATAACTAATGTTTTGAATTTAATCATGCCCATTCCAATCCTATGCAGTATATCAGAGCTCTTAAAAGAAATTTCTGACACAACTACATGATCTTAATTTAAACTTTAAATTTTACGAAAATGTGGAGATAATGGAAAGAATTACAAGAGAGAAATGCTCACTACTTCTTTGAAAAGCAAAAGAGAATTGGACAGCTTGAGCTGGTAGAAAAGTGAGAGAAAGAATAGAACAAAATAAGACTTTTCTTACACATGTTGAATGGGGACAGATCAGGTCTCAGTGACTAGTACTGGAAAAAATTCCCTGCATGACCTTAAACCCATTGTCAGATTAATCATGAGATCATCTGACTTCTATAATGGATGACTTATGCTCAGTTTTTAGACCAAGATCTCAATTTCTGAGATGTCACTTTCCTTCTTTCAGATCTCTAGGATTTCACTTTTCCATGTGTTTCATTGAATCTTACCCCCTTATACTACATCTCAGGTAGTAATTGGTTCTTACTGTAATGTGGGAAGGATAAAGTACAGCAAAAGCTGAGCAATAATCGTTCAAAACCTCTACCATAATAGCAATAAGAAAAGATATTGCATTCTAATATTTCTGTCCCTAATTTTTTGCTAAAAATCTGAAAAGGTTGTAGTCATGTCATTTCTGCTCATAACAAAAGAGAGTTACATAATAATAGACATTAAAAAAATCCCAGCCAGATAAAGATTTACTAGTTTTCCCCTCAGATTTTTCATCCGCTGTGCTTACAGCATTGAAACATAAATAGTGTTTATGATGAGAAACTGGTTAGACCCAAATCTGGTTGAAAATTAAAAGAAAGAACTTGTTATGGAATTCAGTGTGTTATTTTTTTTCCTCTCCAGTTCTGAATGCCTCAAAATCAACTCTTGGTGTTCTGGTTTTGTGAGGGGAGGTTTGTTTATTTTTGGTTTTTGGGTTTTGTTTTTCTTTTCCTTATTGCTTTTCTTTTCATATTAACCACCCCATGTTTTCCAGAAAAAGTAAAATATCTATTATTTTTCTGTACTGACTTTTTTTTTTCTACTCTGTTTTCAAACTTCTCCAAAGCTAAAGGAAGAAAAGAAGGAAGACTAATCCTGATAAAAGGTGCAACAGTACCGTCCTCATTCAGAAAAAATAAAAACTCTAAATTTTAATACTCTCATTTCCTCTCTACTTAGGAGAAAACATAAGAAGGGTTTCCAATGGTTTTCTGATAATTAGGTTTTATAAAATAATTGAAATACAACATATAGTGAATATTTTAGCAATTATTCAGACCAAGGAGATCTGCAGGAGTTTTAGAACACCACGCTTAAGTGAATAAAAGACATTTTTTAATGAACATTGACTGTATTTATCTAATATGAAATGGATCAATATTCAATTTTATTTCTAAGTTTCAATTTTAGTTAAATTTTATCCTCTGATATTTCAAAGTAATTCCAAGATAGTGTCCTTTCTTTGTGCAGTATATTAACTTTATGTATATTATAATATTCAACATATTATTCTGAATAACAAAGAGTGCCTAATTTTCTACTGGGCATGAATACAGGCTTGCATAACCAGGTAAGAATGGTTAAAAACATATTACTTTAATCTGGGGAAAAAAAATCTCTGACAGCCAGTATCCTACTGACATCTATGTTGTTGTTTATAAAAAAAATGAACTTGGTATCAATGAAATGAAACTTATACTGCAAAACACTGACAAAACAGTAGCAACTTCTGGCATAAAAACTGATATAAACGTCATACTCTGACAGAAGAAAATAACCTGACAGGCTGCCAAAGGTGTTGTTTTTACCACTCTGTTGCCTTTACCCCTCTTGAGTTTAATCTCAGCATGTTTGCAGATGCACTGCTTCTAGAAATGCAAACAATGCTGGTGTCAGGAAGTGGCTTCATTTATCTTATAATACTGAAGATATCATACATGTTTTAGGATTGCTTGATAATTAGAATAATTTCTGTATTTATTTCCAAATCAGGTCTACTGAAGATTGACTATGGACCCATGTTTATAAGGACCACCAAAAATATCACAGATACTTTGAGTTATATCTCAGGGACGAGCACAAAGTTCAAAGCACTGCTTTGAATGCAGAACACAGAACAGTTACATTAGCCTAGCACAGGGACAGTTAGTAAGTCTGTCTCAAGATAAATTAGTTCAGGCTCAGCACCATGTAGTCACAGCTTCTTTGGAATGCTATGTGAACAATAGATTTTCTCTTTTCATCAAAAAGTAACTGAAACATGAAAGACCAAAGAGAACCAGCTGTACTTACACCAGCACCTGTATGTCCTGTTAATCACAGGTCACATATGAGTTGACATAAGAGAATGCCTTAAATAAAAAAAGCTCAAATATCCTGACACTTGAATAGGACCTCAAAATGGTGTGAAGCATCAATAATGAAAAAAGGACTGGAACACTGAAAAACACTGGCAGACTAATTTGTCTCAGAAATTAGATGTTTAGGAAGAGAAAAAAAAAAAGTCCAGAAGGATGCAACAACATATTTCAGCTGTGTCCTGGACATGGATGACTAAATGTACAGAATTTCCAGGTATCTGTTTACAGAGTAGATATAACCATCTGAAAATCTGAAGAATGAATGCATACACAGAATTTTCCTAATTTTTATTCCAACATCTCATTTGGATGAGATGTCCTCTAGTAAAATCATTCCTTCTCTCTGGAAGCATTGTTGATCTTTTGTGAGTACATAAATGACAGGACCAAGTAAACTAGCAGTGGCATAGGCACAAAGCATACAGAATATGAATATGGACATGTAGCTCAACAACCCAAAGGGAGCAATTCCAAAAGATCCTCTTCAGGGAACTATAGGATGAGGACTGTGAGTGAATTTGTAAAATTCAAACTGATAAATTTGTGAATTGGTATAGAACTTCTTTCTGCAAAAGCAGCAAACTGGATTTTATAGCATAAAGATGGAAAGACACTGCTATACAGCACACTGCTGAAACATTTTTTCCAGGATCAAACACATGGATACACTTGTATCCCTTAAACAGATCACTCAACTCACATGCTTCTGTTTTCAGGAAAAGGTATCACATCTAAATTTCCACGGAAGTCTTTCAATATAGAAGATAGTAATACTCCAATCTATCTCAATTTTTTATAGATAATAACCAGCATCCAGACAAAAATCTCTGTAAAGCAATTTAAAAAAATTGTGAAGGAAATAATTTTATTTCTCCCAAAAACAGAAATAGAATTTTACGTTACAATCACTATCAGCAGTTAATCTCCTTTCATGAATTCACAGTATTGTCTTCTTTCTGCTGAATTTTAGGTAAAGAGCCTCACACCTCAGTTATATCTGCTTCAAAATGGAGAAGACAAAGGTATTTTATTCTAATTTATTGCTTTAAGTGAGCCACGTATTATATTCCAGAAGACTCTAGAGCTGTCTGGCCTCAGTTAATCTTCCTCAGCCTAAAAGCAATGGGATGAACCCAGAGAGACTTCTTCTTTTCCAAATATAGCATAAATGTAGGTAATATCTTTGCACTGTAGTACAGCACTTTCAACAGTTTTAGTCCCAAATACTACTAAAGGAGCTGCATCAATCTTGCTTGTTTAGGAAAAAAAAAATATTCCAGGAGTGATAAAGTAGTCACTAAGACAAAACTTTGGATATACTTTGTCTAAGGACTGATAGTCCTGGTGATTAGTTTGGGAGTTAGTTCTGTATTTACACGACTGCAATTGTACAGTAAATCTACTGTCCAGATTGCACTAAGTTACTAATGCATTTCAGTAATTTCTTAATACTCTAATATTGATCTCTAGAAGTCCATAGCTCTGTTATAAAAACAATAGCAACAGTGTATTTTACCATAGCAGATAACGCACTTTTAGACTTATTTCCATTGCATCACAACAGAGGGCCAGAGGCTAAGATTTATATGCTGGAGAAATAAAGGAATTAATGCAAAAATATTTTTTACTGCATTTGGAAGTGTTTAATTGCTTTAGATATTTTCTGTTGCTTATGAGAGACTGAATCAATCAGGTTCTACATTTTATTGGAGTAACTGTTTATTGGAAGGCTGTTTTACATGAACAAAGTACTAAAGTAGCATCCTTCTCATCTAAGGTATAAGGCCAGATTCAATCCTCTGGAAGTGATACTATAGAATAAAAATTGTGGGAAAACCCTGGAGCATCCTTTCAGCTGACAGGGAAGAGTATGAGCTAGGAAAATACATTGAAAATATATTCACGAAGGACAGCATGATACAGCCATGCATCTCTACACTGATGACACCTTCATATCTTGTTGAGAATTATTATTCTGCTATAGGTCCTGCATATTGCTTACTCCATCATTCTTAAATACATTTGTTGTATAAATAAAATAAATTTTCACCACATGAAAGAAGTACTGCGTATAGAACAGGATCCTCACCATACATTATTGCAGGAAAGGATAAAACATTTTATTACAACACTTGCCTGGGATATTAGAGGTGATGTTCCTGACTGAGGAGTTATACAAATGAACAGCACATCTTCCACGTGTTTGTAGAATCACGCATGTAGAGCCTGTAGAGGTGAAAGCTGTGTTTCCAGCTCTGGTTTGGGTTTGCTCATATGATTCTTGGTAATTTGTGTGATTTCTCTACCTCCCTGATAAGGTGCATTACGTGGGAGATCATGAGCTGCTGCTCATGTGCCTCTTACTAGTGCATGAAAAGGAGAGAATGTTAATGATGTTAAATAATGTATGGATTTCAAGAATTTTGAAACAGATAATAGGTTTAAGTATGATCATTCAAAATATACATATATTAGGAAATATTTTTAATGGCAGCTTTAGAAAGATCAAAAGGAAAATCTTTTATCTTTTTCTATCATTCTGCAGTTTTATCTGTGAAAAAAATAAATATTTCAATACGGAAGTATCTAAATTTACAGTTATTGTACTTTCTCACAAAAAGTGTTATTAGTAAATGACAATAGGATTTACAATACCTCACACTTGAATACTCATATGTGTGACTGCTACTTCCTTTCATCTAGAGAAGAATAGGCATAAATATAATGTGTAATTAATTTTTCTCTGATCAGAAATGGTAAAGCAGATAATTGGATTTTTTTCCTTCATCCTTCAGATTATGGGATGGTTCATCAATCCTTACACTACCCTTGTACAGTGGCTGTAATTATGAATGTGAGTGTGATATAGAGATTGACTGGAAGAACAGAAAGTAGAGAGCTCCATTTAGGCAACACAATGAGTAAATTAAAATCATTATGACCCTGAAAAATGCTAGGAATATTTTGACTCGTATGTCATCCAAAGTCATTCGGTACTCTGTAATTCATGTAGAAATTATTATTTCACAGAATTCTCATGCAACTTATGTAATCTTTTAATAAAATAATAAGCTATAATAAAAATTAAAATCTGGGGTTTTTTTTATAAACTGCAATGGCAGCACTCTGAAACAGAACTTCTAAGAGAGTTAGGAGAGAGACTGTCTTAAGAGTCTCTCTTTATGCTAAAGGGTCTCTGAGAGACTCTTTTGCATAAAGCAATAATATGGTATAACTCAGCAACTTTGTTGCACTGCTGGTGCAAATGCAGTAACTTGAGTCAACTCAAGTATGTTTATTTAAGAATTGGTATGGCTAAAAGCTAAATTTCAAAAGTACTAAAGGAGAAAATTCCCAGCTACAGCTACATCTCACTTTTAATAAGCTAAGAAACACTTTATAAATTATCACTTCAAAAAATTTATCAAATTTAGTGTCTAAAACACATGTGCAGGTATTCATGTATCAAACATGCATATTCATGAATAAGTACATGCAAGTGTATAAACAGAAAGTTTATCTTTTTCCTACTTACATGTGTGACTTGAGTCACTTAATTTTCTCATGCTTAGTCATCACTCAAAGTGGAAAGCAGTAGAATGCAGGAAAACAGATATATATCTCACAAAGTATTAATCTGAAATCAAAACCTTTGTATGAGCACAGGAAGAAATGTCACAGAATCACTGGATATTAAGAGTTGGAAGGAAAACTTTCAATTAGTTTATTTAAAATTAGCTAATTAGACGGGTTTGAAGCAAGGGACAAAACATTTCATCACCAAAATATTTTCGTAGTGTATGCATCATTTTAAATTATTACCAAACTGAAATTATGCTTTTTGGATCAAATGCAATGGAAAATTACTTGTTTATTTGAGACCATTTCCTATGGGTTATTAAAGTGGACTTAAGTATAGTTTCTTCTGATCTTGAAAGTTGTACAACAGAATGCCATAGTAAACTCCACCCAATCAAATATCTGACATAAACCAAAGATAAGATTATTTTTCTTTCTCATTTGATCCACAGTTATTTTCAAAAGCTTTGTAGAAGGAAACCTACACTGAAAATATTACAGATTGTTCAGACTTAAAATAGCTGAAGTATGAAACAATTACTATTTATGTTTTATAATGTTCATTGTTTAAGTTCGCTGGTCTAACAATTACAGTCAGTTAATATTCTTTCAGCTGAAATCTTGCAGGTTTTATTATGATTTTAGAATGATTGATAATAAACTGAATTGAATGAATAATTAAACAGCTATCATTATTTCCTTTATGCAGGATATTAATTTTGGTCAAAAGTCACTTAGAGCATAGCTACTAGACTATGTATATATTAAACAGAAAGAATTGAAAAATATGCTTTGATAGCCTAGTTGGTATGTAATACCTGGAAAGTAATAATTGAGGAAAACCTTAAATTATTCCTATGAAAGTTTTTTGAAACAAATCCTGTTATTCATGACTCACACAGAGCCCAGATCTTCAACCAGGAATTCCATCATCCTAAAATTTGCTGGAAGCACATTAAGGTTGAGCACATATATCCAGAAGATACACAGAGTGTCCTGACAATATGTCCTGAACATATGTCTTGACATATGTGATCTATAAACCAAAATCAGGAGATACTCTTCTGAACTGGATAATCCCAAAGGAAGAAGAACTGGCCAAGTTGTGAAAGCAAGCAGGAAATACCAACAGCAGAAATTAATAACTTAAAGCCATGAAACTTAAAGCAACACAAATAGCGGAGCAGCATCCATCAGAATGATGCAAAATTAAAGCTTTTCAGAAAACTACACTTTTGACTGTTTTAGGCCTTTTGCTAATTCAGTGTTTTACTTCCACTTCCCAGCACTTTCCTATTTATATTTTAAGGCTAGAGAAGAAAAAGCTCACCCCTCCTCTAACCAACAGAGATGTCAAGTTACGCTTGGACAAAAGTTTATCAACTTTGTGGAGAAAAAAAAACCCAAACCCTCTCCTTTTACTCCAAAACCTGTAAGTTCTGTCATTAGAATACTCATCTAAGTTATAAAAGGCTCATCAGCTTACATAAATGCTGTCACACAGAAAGCCAGGATTTAAAAGGCAAGTTCTCATGCCACTCCCGTGACCCACTGGGATTTCTAGATCACTGCTCTAGTCTGTCCCTCATATGTGTCCATTTTGCACTAAAATTATTCACTGAATGCAGCAGAGGTGACAAGGACAGCTGAAGGGCCTAATGGTAAGGTAATGACATGATACCAGACCAAGGACTTAAAGGCTAAGTACCTGAAGCATAGATTTCAGTACTTAACTATCACTTGACTGTTCTGTAAAAGGGTTTTTTAGTTATCTGTGATTTTTGATTAAACATGCTCCATTGAATCCCAGGAATCTCTCTCAGGTTAAATTCTGTTCAAAGCAGTTTAATCCTGGAAGAGCCTTTCTGAGCCAACTAACTGAAACTGGTATCCAGCTGTACTTGAGAATGGAGTTCACAGAACAATTGAAAAGAAGATTCTAAGTCTTGAAATGTTTGAGCGGCAAATGTGTGGGTGGGGGGGGGGAGGGGTGGGAAGTGTTGGGAATTTTTTGTCTGTTTTTTGTTGTTTTTTTTTTTTTAATAAATCATTCGCAAGGTGATCTCTCTAATCTTGACCCAAAACCAACCAACCTTTAAAATAATGGCTTTGCTTCAGATGTAGGGATGTCTCAGAATAGTACTTGCATACTTAAAGTTAAAAAGATGCTTTTTTAATTGATCAAACTCAAAATTGTTAAATCTCACACTTTCAGAAGTGTGTAGAATATCCTCTACAGGTCCTAGTTGCCATGCTGGGAAAATGATATAGGATTTCTTTGCAAAATTATTTCCAAAATACATCAGTTTTATAGACTTTAATGTATAACTGTCTACATTTTTACTAACTAAATAAATGTTAATTATTTGCCTACAGCTTTTATTTCCTTTTAAGTATAAATTATTGCAGCCTTCAAGTTTTTGTTACTTATATAAAATGAATGTGGTTCAAATGATGTAGTACATCTTCCTTTTCTAGAACACAAGATTATTGAGATTAAGAACAGTCTTTCACAGGGTCTGTTTTATAGTATGTTTGAAAATCACACAGGGCCATAAGGATGCCTACAGAAGAAGGTTGAAAAGAAGTACATATATCATTCTAGAAAATATTAAGAAAACAATTGTAAGTGTTGACATTAATACTGTGTTAAGTAAATGCTCTTCATAACTAGAATAACTATGAAAGAATTTTTACTTTTTATTTTGAGGAAAATTACTCAAAAATGGTAGACTATACAACTAATGTAAACTGAATGCTTGTGGACTTATACTTCCTTTTAAGCCAATAGAATATGACTGGTAATTAATAAAGGTATTATTTTAATAATTAGATGCTTTTAAACTGAGATAACAATACTAAAACATAACCCAGGCCTAACGTTAATTCATGCTTGATATATCATTTATTATGAAATTCATTCTGCTAATAGAAAATACATGGGGCTTCTGTATTCTAAAGGAAATAAATCTGTTCAATAAAGTCTACTATATAGGATATTTCAAAAAGAATGAATAACCAATGTTTAAATATGCAAAATTACTCAGTCTGTGCATCCCAACTGTAAAAGGAATTTTTAAACTTTTTTTGTGATCTTGATTATGATAATAATATAACTAAGCATATATTGTATTTGTTTTCAGAGTCCATCAACAGTTCATCAAAATGACAATATAATTTTCTGTGTAGACTTGCCTTGATCCATTTTATGTGGTCCTAGAGTCTTAATTAAAATGTTAACAAGACATTTTTTTCTTCCACAGAACTTATTTATGCACAATACAGAATCCACTCACTAATAAAGAGTAATGTTATGAGCTGACAGTATAGTTACAAATGCTCCTGCTTTCCTTTTTGATTTTCCATAAGACTGTATCCTAGAAGACAGAACAGGATAGTGTGATTTAGTGAAAACCAGAAAAATTAAACCTTTTTCTTTGTCTGCAAAAACACAAATCTCTTTTTGTAAATGTTAAAAGACATTTTATGTGAGCTTTAACTAGAGATTCACACCAAAGAAGCATTATTTCCTTTTAAATCTGTTTTAAAAGACTTAATGGGAAATCATTAAAATACTAATGATGACAAAGCATTTCAAATAATCTTACTGATATGCAGCTGCCGGAAGAAACTAATTTATTTACCCACATTGCATAGACTGATTTAGTTTGTATATAATTAAATGTACAATTTTTGCACCTTTTCATCAATTCTGCATTCCTTGTATGTCTTCTGTAAATAATATTATGTCAACCATGACAGTAAATTCAAGAGTGTGACTTCAGGCATAGTGATAAACATGTCTCACTGACACTTTTCTTCTCCATTTTATTTTTAATATTCTAAATGCTGTGCCAAACTCCATTACTGCCACTTCTTTGAATGATAAATGGTTCTTAGCCCTTAGAAGTCATTTAAATTTAAAAAAAAAAAAGATAAAGTCTTTCTCCTCTAGTTTCTCCACACCTCACTTGTAGGAAATAAAATCAAGTGAATTTTTTTTTCTTTAAAGTCATAAGTGAAGCAAGGGTGGTCACTGGCATCACTGAATTTTACAGTACAGATACAGCCGCTGAGTATAAGATCATGTGCTGGTTTCAGCCAGGGTAGTTAATTTTCTTCACAGTGGATGTGTTTTGGATTTGTGCTGCACAATGGGTTGAAAATGTAGGGATGTTTTTGTTATTGCTCAGCAGGGCTCACTCAGAAGTAGGAGGAGACAAAGCCAGGACAGGTGACTCAAACTAACTAAAGGGATACTCCAGACCTTGTAAAGTGGTGGGAAGAGGGAGAGATCTGTTCTGGGTCTCATTCTTATTCATAATAGGGCTAGTGGTAAACATTTGACCCAATTCCATTTGGTTTCTAAGACCAATTTTGTTAAAATGTTCTTTAAGGTTTGATTTACTCTCTCAACCCTCCCAGAACTCTGAGGGTGCCAAGGGGTGTGTAACTACCACTTTATTTCCAGGGCCCTGACGACTTGTTGCATAACACTGGAAGTAAAGTGGGAGCCACAGTCCGAATCAATAATATTCACTAGCCTGTATCTCAGAATAATTTCTTCCAAGAGAACTTTTGTCACAGTTTGGGCTGTCTCCCTTCTCATGGGGAATGCTTCAAGCCAGTGCTTTAGATGGTCAACTATGACCAATAGGTCTTTATACCCTTGGGCTAGAGTTAATTCAGTAAAATCAACCTGAATGCTCTGGAAAGGTCTTATGGCTAATTTCCTCCCTCCTGGAGTGGTTTCTGGCATCACTTTTTTGTTGACTTTTTGACAGGTTAAACATTCTCCTGTGATGGATCTGGCTATTTCATATATTCCCTTCCCCATGTAATATTTCAGGAAATTATCACATATTCCTTGTGAAAATATTAGTTCTTCCACTACAGTAACTCACAGCATAGAACTTTTATGTTTTAACTGTTGAGAAAATTCTAATGCAAAGAATGGGAATCACGAATTTGTGCAAGCACAGAAGCTGACAGCAGTGGATATAAGGCAAGATATTGTATCCAGGGAGGTAACTTCTCAGTGTGTTTTGTATAAAGAGAAGTGATGCTGTAAAAGTACGGAAGGATACAGAAGATCTAAAGAGAATATAGTTTTAGGAGGTGATGTTCCTGGAAAATACTGGATTTTTTTAACTCGGCCTGCTTAAAAATAGAGATTAGAAGAAATTTTCTGTTAATACTACAGCTCTGGAAGTCAGTAGAACATTTACACATAGACTTTTTTTTTAGACTTATTATAAATTACATCTAATTTTCAATTGGCTGCAGTGCTAAAGTTGATCAGAAAGTTTTCTAATAATGTCCAAAAGTAATTCTCTGTGGTGTAAGGATTCTACCCTGGCACACTGGCCTACTTTGGATCTTATTGCAGGACAGATTTGTTTTGTCTTTGACATTGTTATTGGCAAGGTATTCTTTGTCCCTTACAGACAATGGAGAATGTCTTTATGGTAAAAACGATAAATAGACCTCGAGAAGAAGTCTTAGTTTAAGAAGTATTAGCATTTCATGGTTTCATTTAAATGCCAGATTTTTAATTTCAGGTGTTAACGACACAGGCAACTTGCTCCTGAAGAAGCAACATAACTCTTGTGTCAGTGAGGACCCAGCACCCTGATTAATGGCTATCCATGATCAAATGAGTAGTACTACCAAAAATACAATGTATATAAACTCTGTGAATCCTGTTTAGGCTTTAGTTTATCCATCTTGATACTACAGTCTACCATTTTGTGCTGAATTGCATAATAGTATCCTTCTCTACCTTATTGGCAAGGTTCGAGAAATGCTTATTGGTAGACCCACAGGAAGCCCCAAAAGATTCTGGAATATGTACAATGGCCTAAATAATAAAGGAACTTACTCTTGTAGGTAAGGTGTTGTATGAAAATAAGGGTGTGGATCAGTAGCCCAAGTTTTTCTCTCAGAAAATGATGCCTAAACTCATACATAGCTGCTCCAGGAACCCAGCAGTGTACAGCTGTCTTTTACCTAATGGTGATGAGTTCTCCAGCCTTACCCCCTCCCTGTTCTGAGGCATACATATTCTAATACTCTGAACCTTCAGTCATGTATTTGTTCATGTGGCATCCACCAACAGCTGCATGCGAGTAGTAATGCTGTCTTTTCCATTAATGGCTTAATAATACATAAATGATATATGAATGCTGTCCTCACATGAAATACTTTCTGAATGATTGATTATAGAATTAACTAATTGCATATTATTAGTTTAGAGAGAGCCAATAAATAAGGAATGGTGCAATCACTTTGAGTTTACTGCATTCCACCACATCAAACATTTGGTTTGTTTCAAGCCTTGTAAGCCTAATTTTGGAATAAACCATAGTCTAGACTCCAGCTGTCATAAAACCTCTATAGTCACTTCCTCTGGTATGTTTTACACTTTAGCAGAATTAGCTTGTGTGCACCAAAACTTAGATTCTGGGCTACCATGATTCTAAGGGACCAAAACTATTGGTGTTGATGGAAGCAAAGAGACCAGCAAAGGCTGGTCTGCCTAAAGTTCCTTCTTGTATTCTCTGCAATCAAGGCATCAATTTCTGGCTGTCAGGTTCGCCCCTTCAATTGGCAGTCATGACAAATGCTCTTCTTCTAGTCCTACTTAGTGTTTTCACTCACCAATGCACTTCTGAGACTTGCACAAAATTTACATGAAGTTCCCAAATCAGGAGAGTTTTTAAGGCATGAACGGTTGTTATATTGGGCTATCACTGCCACTTCTTGGCCATCACTTCTTTAATTGTTACACAAAGCTCCAGCTGTTTGAATTCGGATTTAGTTCAAACAAGGCAGAGACACCACTTCCATGAGTGCTAAATGTTAGTATGCTTCTTTACCTGCTTCAGGAATTTCACTTTCTGGCAGCACTGATCCTTATCGAGTTTCTTTTGGTTAGGTTAGTAAATTTTTTTAGAATTTTCGAAAGATCAGAATGTTGAGAGGGAATACTTTTAAATGAAGTGAATGTGGTCGTAGCTTTCACACCTCTTGTGTGAAACCATAAAATGAGTCATTGCTCTGACTGAGCCGTGCCACAGAACACGTACCACTCTGGGAGATACCTACATCATCATTACCCTTTTTTTAGACTGTAATGATTATTAATGTAAATATTTCCTAAAAAGTCTGAGTATTTAGTGATTCAATCCAATGCAGAAATTGTCATTAATTTATTCCTTCTATAAAGTAGTGTGGCATCACAGTATTTGTTAGAAATTTACTATGCATGTTTGTAGGACAGACAGTGAAGAGAGATACCTGCAATTCCTACTGAAAGCTGGCCCAAAACTCTGCAGTTGATGCCAGTGGAAAAAGTCGTGGAACCAGAACAGCAAGTAGGTTTTTTTCCCCTTAAGACAGAATCTGAGTTTCTTTGAAATATTTAAGAAACAGTAACAGGGCTAATATAATGTCAGCCACTGAGTTCTAAGCAATGAAAATTAATTTTGAAGTTTAGAATTGTAGTTGCTGTTAAAAACTTAGCCTTAAAGAGTAAAAGAGTATGCAATCAAATAGCAAACATTGTGCCAATGCCACACGTTAAACCTGTGTGTTGTCTTTCAGTGTAAAGGTTTATAATAGAAGCACTTCCTATGGGCTGGCCGTGGTTTTGGAGGCGTCATCACTCTCCAGATATTTCAGAAGGGAGAGAATTAAGTCAACGCTAAGTGTTTGGGGAATTGCTGTTTTGTTAATGGGCATGTTTAGGCATATGGTGAGGTAGCTCCCCCTGGCACTGCACCCTACACACAAGGCCTGCACACACACACACCCCCGACTCTCACACACACACGTACAAGCTGTAGAATTTTTGTCCTTGTAGCTTCAGTGTGTGAGCAGTCCCTGGTACCATTCCATTTGGATGCTGACTCTGTGAGACTGAAGGCTTAGAATGGTACCTAGAGCTGAGAAGGAAAGTGTTGATAGCAAGGTGTGTGTTTGTAGTTTGATGGGTGCAGTTGAAATTGTAGACAGCAAAGAGCTTTCTCCACTGACAATTTTGTGAGCTCTGTATTTGACAGATGTTTTCAAGTTTGTTACTGGACACGATGAGAGTGAAAAAGTTTGTTAAGGCAGAGGAGCTCGTGTTGCCCTTTGAGTGTGGTGCAAAGAAGAGTATCCACTTGGAAGGGGAAGATCAGCGAAAACTTTTTGTCCTGACACAGCTGATTAGAGAGCAGGGACGTCTCCGACTTGGCTGCGTCCTGGGGGCGGTTTCGAGCTGAGCTCGGTGCGTGTCCTTCTTTTGTGAGTCGACATCGCCATCGTGTGATTCTTTTGATGAGCGCTGACAGTGCCCGGGAGAAAGCCAAGCGCTTTTCTGGCCGGGCCCCCGTTAGTGTTTGGACCAGTGTGGGCAAGAGCTCCGCTGTCCATCCTGGGTCTTCGGCACTGACAGAATGTGATCCTGCACGTCGTGGAGAAGGAAGAGGGATCATTTCATTGTTGGCTGTGCAGTTTATAGGCTGCAAAAGAAAAGGCAATTGCAGCACGGTCTCTTCCTTTTAGAACCTTTTCTGGGCCATCAGCTGCTCAGCATGCAACTCGCACCTACTGAACTCCATCCAGCTCCCTGGAGATATGCACTTTCCTTCAAGCTCTGTGTACCATCTTTCGTTCTAACTCTCCCAGATCCCAAACCCCTTCAAAACATCCAGCAGCTGTTCACAAAGATAAAGTCCTACAACAACAAGATAGTGCTGGCCATAATAGTTTCCTTGTAGCCTGCAACTAGATGAAACACTCTTATTTGTCACATGTTCATTCTTAACTATGTATATAGCAGACACAGATTCTCTCAAAGTGGCAGAGTCTATCATTACAGAGAAGTGTTTCCAGCCACAGTTCTAACAGAGAGATGTGCCAGGGCAGAAGGCATTTACCTACCTACCCTCTTCCCTGTGTAATCTGATATTAGCAGCGCAATAATTTTCACACACGTTCAGTGTCGCTCTGCCCAAGCAATTAGAGATCACACAGATGGAAGTGTCAAGACAGGAGGTGTTCTACAAATACTCCCTTCTCTTAATAGCACATAATGCACTGCTGCTTTGTATCTTCTTTCCCAGAAAGAAAGAAGATACACTGCCATCACTTTTTTCACTCTCCCATCTTTGATGCAAACATCCAGCAGATACTCTCATAGGAAAAGGTGTAAGAAGAAAAAGCCAGTGCAGGGCTGCACCTTCCAGCGTGCCCCAAACTCACTGGTGCACTCTGTCCTTCTCCGTTGCATCTACCATGGTGTTCTCTGAATAGTGGAGCCCAAAGGTAGGGGCAATTGTTTCCATGGAGGGGCTGGAATAGGATAGTAGTAGCAAAAGTAGCCCTCATTGGACTCCAATCCTTAAAACTGCCAATGTGAATTCATTTCACTGGCCAATGGAAGCCATGCTCTTTTACAGCCAGTATGCTGCACCCACCAGCTCGCTGCTTTGAGGCTTTGTTCTCTGCCTCTTGCAAGCTCTTGTGCTTTTACTCTCCCAGAAGCAAATAGGTGTCTGGCTTCTTGCTATGAACACTTTGCTGGTAGCACAGTGCTCTAGTGCGCTTCTGCTGTAAGATGCTTGGGGAACACATTTACCTTCTCAGTGCTACGTAGCCCTGTATTCTGCATCTCTTGTCATCTGAATCATACCAGAAAGCTTTTTGGCTACGTCTTGCACACAGAAAATGTGCCAGGACAACAAGCTTGCCAAGAGCGTACCCGCGAATCACATTGATACTTGTATTTGCATCACATTCAAGAGGCAGTCTTCTTTCCTATACAATGTGCAAATGGCTGTCAGATCATGGTACTCTCTTCACGCTCCATCCTCTAAGTACCAGCACACACATTACAGTCTTGCAAGGACTGAAAATTCTAGAATATATTGCAATGGATGCATGCAGCATCCACACAGAAAAGTTCAAAGCTATTGCCTGGCTTCACATCTGTGTAGATCACAGAAGGTGAAAACTGAAGCAGAAAATTGAAGCAGCAGAGCACTGGGCTTGTGTGCACAGTGCAGCAAACTGAAAACCTTCAGCAAAACATCATCCACTGTGGTTTCCCCCTCTCTTAGCCCCTAAATTATCAGACTAGCCCAGATATACGAGGCCTTGATGAGGGGAAACATCAGGAGATGGGCAAAGGTTCAAAAGAGGCTCTCACCCCGATGTAGCTGTCCAGCTCTTTTTTCCATGGTCTGAGGGGGAAGAGCGGGGGGAAAGAGAGAGAACAGGAAATGTCAGGGGTTTTTCTAGGCTCTTGACAGGGAGGGTTTCTTGGCTTTCCACCAACCCCGTTGGGGCATGAAGGAGGAGTCCAGGCTTATCTTGATCAGAGTCACAGGGGTCCCAGGAAAGGGGGAAAACATGGCCTGAGTGGAATGTAACACCTCCCCCTTATTTGTTTAACAAGGTTACAGGAATTCACTGGGCTCAATTTAACCCTGAGTATGGGTTTCCCACCACCTACAGTTGGTGGCATAGTCAGACCTCCTCAGGTTTGCCTACTCTTTGTGGTTGACTTCTGAGGTAGAATGTATGAGACCCTTGATAGCTTTGAAAATCAAGTAACGCAGGATCCCGAATGCCAAGGTTACAAGGAACAGAATAACAAGGAGTAACAAAATTGATCTAACAATAGATGTCCACCATCCCGTGAATCCCCAGCCTTTGCAAAGTTCTTAGCAGGATGACAACTTGGATGGGGTTCATCACAGGGTTGAGTGGGAGGTAGGTTTTCTCTAGAAGGGAAAAACAAACATTTTAAGAACATGTTAAAGTTTCTGTTCCTGCTGGAAGGAATTCACACTTAGGAAAATTCTTCTTCCATTCAATGGCATCTTCTCTTTGAAGCATCAGCTACTTGCTTCTCATCCCCTTCTGTCTGACCTGGATTCTTGGGGACAAAAGGTTTCACCCACTTCTGGGGAATCCACTGAGGGCCTGAGGGAGTAGCTACACACGCACAGCCACGACCCCAGGTCACAAGTTGATAGGGACCCTTGGTTTCCCAAGTTTCTGGATCCCTTATCAAGACCAGTGGATGCTGAGACAATCTGCACTGATTGCCACTGTTAAAGTGATACACAACTGGTGGACTCATGTTTTCAAATGAACAGTTCAGAAAACTGAAGGTAAACATGGCTTTGCAGAGCTTCTCCCGTGGAGATATCCATGGAGCTGTACTGCTTTGTCTTTTCAATACCTGCTTGAGTGTCTGGTGTGCACGCTCGACTACAGCTTAACCTGCGGGGGAGTGGGTGATGCCAATTTTGTGTTCCACTCCCCACTGCTGGAGAAATTCCAGAAACTCCTTGGATATATACGCTGGGCCATTATCTGTTTTAATCATTTTTGGAACCACCAATACTGAGAATGCTTGCACTAGGTGCTGTTTGGCATGAGCAGCCTTTTGTCCTATATGAGCACAGGCATACACTGCACCTGAGAATGTGTCGACACTTACATGAACGCATTCAAGGCGACCAAAGCTTTGAATGTGTGTGATGTCTGTCTGCCACACCTCACAGCTGCTAAGGCCCCTGGGGTTTACCCCCATGCCCAACGATGGCATGGCCTGAAGGTGGCAATTGGGACAGTTGGTCACAATGGCTCGAGCCTGACTCCGTGTTAGCTGAACTGTCGGATCAGACCTGGCACGTTCTGATGGTAATGCTGGTGACTCAGCTTTGCCTGTTGGAAGACATCAGGAAGACGTGCTTTTTCAACTGGTGCAACAAGGGAGTCTGCTTTGCGGTTCCCCTCTGCAATCTCACCTGGCAAATCAGTGTGTGACCTCACATGCACCACAAAGAATGGATGCTCTTGGTGAGAGATTAAATAAATCAGCCTTGAGAGCAATCTGAAGAGATGTTCATTCTCTATTTCTTTGAGCACAGCCTGCTCTGCCCTGGACACTACTCCTGCCACGTAGGCAGAGTCTGTCACCAAGTTGCTTGGCTCAGAAAACCTCTCAAAAGCTCTTACCACTGCAGCCAGTTCATCCACCTGGGGGGGGGGTCCCTCCACAAGCTCAACATCAGCTTCCCAATGCTGAGTTTGTGGATTTCTCCAAGTCATCACCAACTTATGGGAAGTCCCAGATGCATCCGTGAGCACTGTGAGAGCCTTGAGTGGTCTCCGGCTCCTTCTCTCTCGATGAATAACGTGGAATTCCTCATTGAACAACTTGTGAGACAGGGCATGGACTGATATTTGTCCTCTGTACCTGTCCAGAGATAACTGGAGGCTGGCGCTGCTATGGAGCAAATGCTCAAACATCCCTTTGGTCAGTCTCTCAGTAGAGTTCCTTCCCTCCTCAGAAAGCCTGACTGGGAGGTGAATACATGTAAAGTCACACACTGCTAATTCACAGAGTCTCACAGTGGCCTTCCAAATCAGATTTGCTATCAGCTCTTGTGGCTTAGTGATGGTCTTGGATCTTTGGTGCAAGAGGAAAACCCACTCTATGATCAAGAGTGGATCCTTCTGCCCCTTGATCCACTGGAAAATCAACCTATGCAAGTGTGGCAGCTTCCCTAGAACAATGAACTGGAAAGGCACGTTTGGGTCACACCGATGTGCCTGCCTCTCTGACAAGGCCTTCTGTACCTTTTCAATTGCTGTCTTTGCCTCTGGGGTCAGCTCCCTGGGGAGGGCCAGCTCCCTCTTCCCCTTCAATATATTGAAGAGAGGGTCTAGATCCTCATTTGTGAGGCCTAGCCAGGGTCTTACCCAATTCAAAGATCCACATAATGAGTGGAGGTCTGCTAGTGTCCTGGGGTTGCAATTGATTTCCAATTTCTGCGGGACAATAGTCCTTGCAGAGATCTCCAGACCCAGGTATCTCCAAGGTGGCATCCTTTGAACTTTGTTTTTCTGCAATTGAAATCCAACAGAGGTTAAAATCTCAACCACTAGGTCAAGCGTGTATTGGAGTATAGAGTCATTGGGGGCACACACAAGCACATCATCCATGTAGTGAAGGATGATGACATCCTTTCTCTCTGCATGTACATGAGACAGCAGTGATGCTACATACTGTTGGCATATGAAAGGACTGGATTTTAGACCTTGGGGCAAAACTTTCCAGTGATAGTGTTTCACTGGGGCTTCTCAATTGATGGTAGGAATGGAGAAGGCAAACCTCGGGGCATCTTCAGGGTGCAATGGGATTTGGAAGAAACAGTCCTTGATGTCTAGGACAGCCAATTGCCAATCTCGAGGGAGCATTGCTGGACTAGGCATCCCCGGTTGGAGTGGACCCATGTCCTCTACAATTTTGTTTATTTCTCTGAGATCTTGGAGCAATCTCCACTTGTCCTTCACAGGCTTCTTCATTACAAAGACTGGGAAATTCCAAGGGCTATCTGTTTCTTGTAGGTGTCCTTGAGCTAACTGCTCCTCCACAAGTTTCTCAAGCGCCTCAAGTTTCTCGATACTCAAAGGCCACTGTGCTACCCACTTTGGGGTGTTATCCAGCCACTTTAACTTGTGGGCAGGGCGCGCCACAGTGGCTACTTCCAAAAATCCTGGGGTGTCTTAGGAATTATTAACTGGACTCCCCACTGGGACATGGTGTCTCTCCCCCACAGAGGAGCCTTATAGTCTGCCACAAATGGGCAAACACTTGCCAATTTCCCATCAGGTCCCTCAATTTGCACAAGATTTTTTGAAATTTTTGCCAATGTGGTTCCTCCTATGCCCTGAAGTTTGCCTGCCACAGGTTGCAACTCCCAATGTGATGGCCACATGGTCTTAGGTATTACCGTGATGTCTGCGCCCGTGTCTAGAACCCCTTCTACCTGAAGGTGCTCTGACCCATGGGCTAGGTGGCATGGCATCGAGGGTTTATCCTCTCCCACCACCTCTGCCCAGTAGAAATCTGGTGATTTTCCTTCTAATGTTATTTCTACTGGGATGGGAATGGCTTGGGCCAAAATTTGCCCCTCTTATAGGTAAAATGGAGGGTGTGAGCAGCGTGCCAACAGCATAAGGCTTGATATCTTTCCCTTAGTAGTCATGGGAGCTACTTCAGTCTCTGAAGTTTTGTGTATTGTATCTCCAATGACAAAATACCCACTGTCACACTCCATTTGGTACACTTGCAGGTTATGTGAGCTGTTTTACAGGTCTACTATAATGACTTCCCAACCAGTAGATCTGAAATGAAACCCTTTGGCAGTCACTAGGCGAGGTCTGCCTAGCAGGTGCCAAACCTTGTCAGTTGTACATTTGGCATTTTTATTTTTCTGCCCCCCTACCATGAGTTCTGTTATCACCCTTATTTGTTAAGAGAAGGGCATTTTCCCGTGTGGGTCCCGCTATATTTATATCTTTGCACATAGTTATATTGGCAGCAGGAACCCGGGATGCACTCAATTTTTTTGTTTGTTGAACTTTCTCGGCTTCTGGTTTTGAGGACAGTTTCTGACGAAGTGTCCTGGTTTCTTACAACGGAGGCAGATTGTTGGATGCAGTTGGGCAAAAGGCTTTGTGAGCATGAACTTAGAAAGTTTCTTTACTGTAATCTTCTGTGCTGTCACCACCGCCCTAAACAGCTCCCATTGGGTTTGACCTGTGGTGTGTTTAGGCTGGACACTGTCTCTTTTGGTTTAACCCCTTGAACTACACCCCCTATAAAAACTGTATCCAGACCTCCGTAGGTCGCCATTTATCCCTGCGGAGTTCGAGAAATACATATATCTCTGGAGTGCAAACAAGTGGTCTATTGATCTCTTTGTCTCATGTTTAATGGTGTCCTTGGGGGGGCTCTGCCGAGTCTCAGTGAGCCAGCGGCCACTCGGCGGTCTTTGAAAGGACTCCAGGCAGCCGTGTTTGCTGCTATCCAGCCGACGCCTGCAGGGGCCAGGGCCAAAGAGCTGGGGCTGCGTGATAAAGAGCACAGCAGAAGATGTGCTGCAGGTGGTCTAAAGACATTGGTCGGTTCCTTGTACCTGGTGTGGCCGTGTCAGCAGGCTATAGTTGTGCAGCAGTTGTATGTCTGTCAGGGGTATCAAACAGCTCTGCTCTCCTGACAACACTGCCGGTGGTCGCACTTTCCCAGTAGTCCTGCTCGAGCTCTTTGTC